>CM053615.1:53300056-53492933 GCA_028646535.1 Procyon lotor
GAGAGAGCCAATTATCTTATGGTCTCACTTACGTGTACAGCATAAGGAAAACATGGAGGGCATTGTGAGAAGGAAGGGAAGGGGGAATGAGGGGAAATCAGAGGGGGAGATGAACCATGAGAGACTGTGGACTCTGAGCAACAAACTGAGGGTTTTGGAGGGGGGGTGGGGGGTTGGGTGAGCCTGGTGGTGGGTATTGAGGAGGGCATGTATTGCACGGAGCACTGGGTGTGGTACATGAACAATTAATCTTGTAACATTGAAAAAATAAACATATTTGGGGGAAAAAAAAAGAATTTCCTTTCAAGGGAACAGAAATGTTCCAAATATAGATTGTGGTAAGAGCCACATAAACCTGTGAACGTACTATAAACACTGTGTTATAGACTTTCAAATGTTGTATTGTATGAACTTATTTCAATAAGGCTTTTAAAAATAATCTTTAACAGACTTCTAGTGGTGAAATGAATAGGTCACAGGGATATGGTGTGTAGTATGGTGAGTATAGTCAGTGGTATTGTAGTACACATTTGAAGGTTACTGGGAGCGAATCTTGAAAGTACTCATCACATACACACAAAAGTGTTTTGTAAACTTTTATGGTGCCAGGAAGTGACTAGACATTGTGATGATCATTTCACAGTGTATATATAAATGTCGAATCATTGCACACCTGAAATTAATATAATGTATGTTAATTATGCCTCAATAAAAAAGAGCATCTAAGTGTATGTAAAAAAATATATAAATAGAGACAAATGGGTGGCTCAGTAAGTTAAGCATCTGACCCTTGATCTCAGCTCAGGGTTGACCTCAGGGCCATGAGTTCAAGTGATGTGCTGAGCTCCACAGGAGGCTTGGAGCCTACTTAAAAATAAAATACTCAAAAACTTAGTAGCTTAAAAGAAAAAAAAATAACGTAACAGAAATAGCAACTTAATTCACAATAACTATGGATATGGTTCTCACAAATACATTAAAACATACACACACACACACCCCTATTTGACTTTTAACATTTAAATTGGATAAAAACAGACCCAAATATTAAAAAACAGTTGCCAGATCCACAGCTACCACAAATATATTTACAAGCATTTCCATTTAACACAGTCTTGTCATCTTTAAAACCTCTATATTGCCTAAAAGGGTTACATACAGCAAAGGTAATCTGCTGAACAACAGAAGTGCTAGAACTATACTGATAAGAGCCTCTGACATCACTACAATGATACAAGTCTTTGATGTTAAAGCAAAGAGTGAAGACAATTTCTGAAGTAAAAGAGGCATACATAGTCCTGTAATAAAAATGAGATAGGAATAGACAGAAGAAAACAGTAAAATAAGGTAAGGAGATTAAAAAAAACAAAACAAAACTGGATGCACTGATAGTCACTATGTGGTAGCAGTGTCAAGGATAGGTGAAACACTTCCAACACCTACATTAAGGCCCTGTAAGCAAGTTGAAATGTGACAGTAGAAGGTCCTTTGAACATTGTGAGGACAGTTTATGGTGCATTAGCCCCACATTGTTTAGCACAGGTGTTCCAGTAATTGAGGAATACTGGGAAAATACACAGTGTTCCATTTATCTTCATCATATCCCAAGGTGATACACCAGTAGCAATTTAGCACCTGCTAGAGCAATTTGGCATCTGTGGTATTTACCAAAGTGTTTGGTCTTAAAGGTTGGAAGTGTTATTTTGTACTTCCATACATGCTAGGGAATTATCAAACATTTGCCAATACCAAATGCATTGCAAAACCCCCTCAGTGAAAGTTGTAAAAGCAAACTAAATAAAGCTTAGAGAGTAAAAGTCTCATAAATGTGGCAGATTCAATTTTTTACACCATCTCCCCATCAAATTAAGTCTCTTCTCTGACCACCATTATGTAAATGTAAATATACATTTATATATCACATGAAATCAAATAGTTATTTCAGAATAGATTTTTGGTGTTTTTGACAAAACACTAAGTTAATCCATAAGAGAACAAATAGTTTCTTAGCAATAACATTAAAATAAATGGATGTCCATATTTTTTAAAAAGTTAAAGTTAATGTTTATCTCACTCCAAAAAATTAATTTGAAATGAAACTTACATAAAATTTCCAACAATTAATACTGATCCAAAATGACAGACAGAAAGTTCATGGTATCTTGTTTCTAGGGATAGAGGGAGATATTTTAAGTTTTTATTTAAATTCCAGTTAGTTAAGATAGCGTGTATTATTAGTTTCAGGGGCGCAATGTAGTGATTCAACACTTTCATACAACATTCGGTGCTCATCACAAGTGCACTCTCTAATCCCCATCACTTATTTATAACAGCCGAAGTGTCCACTGACTGATAAAGGATAAAGAAGATGTATATATTAATGTATATATTATATAAACTATATATAATGGAATATTACTCAGCCACAAAAATAATGGGGTGCAGGGAGATTTTTACTACAAGGGAGCATGAGGGAATTTTTTTGAATGGAATGGCAATTTTTTATGACTTGAATAGTGAGTTGCTTATGTGTTAAAACTGCCAATATTCATCAGAGTGAAACCCTTCAAATGGATGTATTTTATTCTGTATAATTTAAACATTAATAAAGTTTTGATTTTCAAAATTGTCAAGAAGGACCTTTTCCTTTTTTTTTTTTTTTAAGATTTTGTTTATTTATTTGAGAGAGTGACAGAGAGAGCACAAGCAGAGGGAGGGGAAGGGATAGGGTGGGTAGGATAAGTAGACTGCCTGCTGAACCTGGAGCCCAACAGGGGGCTTGATCCCAGGACCCCAAGATCATGAACTGAGCCAAAGTCACACGCTTAACTGACTGAGCCACCCAGGTGCCCCACGAAGGATCTTTTCTTCTGGCTATGACTCAGTAACTATAGCAGACTAACATTCCCATTAAATAACTAGAAAAGTCAAACGCTAAAAAAAAAAAAATCACAAAAAATATTTTGTGATTCCATTCTCAAGAAATTCTAGTAAAAGATGAATCTGAAGTGACAGATCAGTAGTTGCTTGAAGTCAGGTATGTTGGTAAAGAAATTGTCTTGGAAAAAAAAAAAAAAAGAAATTGTCTTGGAAAGAGCTCATGCAAAAAGATAAACATGTCTCCAGAAAGGATATTCTCTATCTTCAGTGTAAATATATTAGGGATCAACATCCAAAAAAATAACTAGAAGATCCTCATATATTTGGAGAATACAAAAATAATCCTAAGTAACCTATAGGCTGACAAAAAATACAGGATTTTAAAAACATTTTAATTGAATAAAAATATTGCATAGTCAGACCTTTAATGCAGCTTAAATAGCTGCTTTTAATAATAAAATATGAACAAAGATTTTTTTTCTCTTTTGTCTGCTCAGAAAACCAAAACTTTTATGTTTTGTCTTTATCAGGTCTTTGACTACTTAAAGTTAAAACTTCTCACTGTTGGGGCGCCTGGGTGGCTCAGTGTGTTAAAGCCTCTGCCTTCGGCTCAGGTCATGATCTCAGGGAACTGGGAGCCCAGCCCCACACTGGGCTCTCTACTCAGCAGGGAGCCTGCTTCCCTCTCTCTGCCTGCCTCTGTGGCCTACTTGTGATCTCTGTCTCTGTCAAATAAATAAATAAAATCTTAAAAAAAAAAAAAAAAACTTCTCACTGTTAAAAGAGCTAAGTTTTGCTAACTGTGTAACCCTACATATTTGTCATTGGAACCTCTGGTTGCCACCTTGGCTAAATAATTAAGTTTTAAGTTTTGTAATGATCTGTAATCCTATTTAGGCATGTGCTTTATAATTTTCTGAGGCTTTTTTAAATCCCAGCATTTAAATTGTAAATAAAGACTTTTTGACAATAAAATATAAAATAAAATAAAATAAAATAAAATAAAATAAAATAAAATAAAATAAAATAAATAGAATATATAAATTAACATGCATATATTACCAAAAATACTAAAATTTACAGGCTAAGTCTCCACCTCAGGAAGTTAGAAAAATAATGAAAACATACAGCAAAATAAATTAGAAGGTATGAAATATAAAAGAAGGAATTTAATAAAAGAAAAGAAAATAGAGAAGTTCAGTACTGTCAAAAGTTAGTTCTTCAAAAATTCTAATAAAATAAATCAATCTCTAGTAAAACTTATGGAAAAAAGGAAAAAGAAGAGACAGAAAAATTTTTAAATATGTAAATGATATGTAGTACATTAATTCAGATTCTACAGATATTAAAATGTTTTGGAATAGATTATAACAATTGCATGCTAATAAATTAAAAATATGCGTGAAATAAATTCCTAGGGAAAAATAGTAAAAGAGATTGAAGAGAGAACAGAATGCCTGAAAACACCTATATTATAAACAAATTTAATTATTGAACAAAAGCTTTTCATAAACAAAATTCTGAATTCAGATGCCTTCCCTGGTAAGTTCTAGCAAAAAAATTCTAAATTTAAAAAAAATATGCCAGAGAATTAGTTTATGCCTTGATATGAAACCAGGAAGGGCAATTAAGGATAATCTCAAGGCAAACAACCTTAAATACAGTTATAAGAATAAAAACTAAAATGTTATCACATAAAGACTAATGTATATTTTAAAAGACAATTGTGTAAGTTTTATAAAAAGAACATTCAATTTTTTAACCTTAGAAAATCAATCTATGCAAGCCATGATATTAGCTTCATAAAGTAGAAATTCTAAGTGAAAATTTTCAGAAAACCTGAATAATTCAGATAAAAAAGCAGTTTCTGTGATACAACATTCATTCACAATTTAAAAAAGTAAAACTTTAACTAGGAACTAATACTATAAACACCATTTTTATCACTTGATTTTTCTTCTCTTGCTATTTTTAATTGTTCTAATTTATGAACATTAAAGTTACAAACATGGTATTATATTTGAAAATAATACATAGATAGGCTTGCTTTCATAGGCTACTTATTTCTAACGTTTATTTTGAAAATTTTGAAATTATGAAAAAGTTTGACAGATAATACAGTAAACTAAGTTCTATCTACTGCACTTCACTACAATGTAGTATATACAAAATTTTGAATGATGACATCAGCAGGCAACTTTATACTTTTACCCTAAAAGTATCCTCCTGGCAATAGTGCAAATAAATTATACTATAAGAACTTACGTTATTTCAATTGATATACAGTAACAAGTGAAACCCTTGGAATATCTCTCTGAATTAGGTCACCATCATCTATGATTTTATCATTACTTTATAAGGTTTATTTCATTTCATAGCTTCAATGTTCCCTGAACACTATTTCTAATGAATATGGATGGGGGAAAATACTTGCAATGTATTTTTAGCACAGATGAATTATTCTGCTTCTTATGAGCAATCTCTAGTAATTCCCCACCAAGGAATTCATAATAAGCATGGAATCAAGTACTTCCATGAAAAACATCCCACATTTGGTATGTTATTTCTTTGACTGGAGATACATGTTAAATATAACTGTCCATAAAAATGCAATTTAATTACAGATTTTTCACTGTGAAGAAAAAAAAGAAGACCTGAACCTTTGAGTAACAAGGTAGAATACATTTCCAAAAGCCTATTTAGAAATAAAATGTTCTTGAGGTAGATCAGCTTGCAACTTTTAAAACGAACAACCTCATGTTCTTCCACAATCATATCAGGAAGAGCAGTGACATTTTTAAAACTAACTTTTGGAGGGGGAGATGAATGATGACAGACTGTGGACTCTGAGCAACAAACTGAGGATTTGAAGGGGAGGGAGTCGGGGGTTGCACAAGCCTGGGGGTGGGTTTTGAGGAGGGCATGAATTGCATGGAGCACTGGGTGTGGTGCATGAACAATTAATCTTGTAACACTGAAAAAAATAAAAGTATTTGGGAAAAAAAAAAAAGAAAAAAAAATCCAACCAAGGGGAAAAAAAAACAAAAAACTAACTTTTGGAATGTGTTTTCATTCAACAAAGAATAGCATGACAATGTAGGAAATTAACACAGTCTATCCTCCATCACCAATGCATTTAGAAAAGAGAAACCAGGAGGCAAAACTGAAATGAACATGTTATTGAAAGTTCTCAGGGGCGCCTGGGTGGTTCAGTGGGTTAAAGCCTCTGCCTTCCACTCAGGTCATCTCAAGGTCCTGGGATCAAGCCCCGCATCGAACTCTCTGCTCAGCGGGGAGGCTGCTTCCCCCTCTCTCTCTGCCTGCCTCTCTGCCGGCTTGTGATCTCTTTCTCTCTCTCTGTCAAATAAATAAATAAAAATTAAAAAAAAAGAAAGTTCTCATTTTCCCCAGGCCAAATCCCTGTTCTGTAATAGAACAATTAACTGTAATGACCCCTGGTACTCCCCTTCTTGGTTTACTATAAACTCTGCCTGTGCAATATTACCCAGTAAAAAAGCTTCAAGTTTTTCTGTTTGTTGATGTTTCTTTTAAAGTGTGTGTCTGTGTGTGTGTGTGTGTGTGTGTGTGTGTGAGAGAGAGAGAGAGAGACAGAGAGACAGAGAGAGACAGAGAGAGAGAATGTCTGCCATCTCTCTTTTGAACCTCAAATCAGTAACTCCAAATGTCTAGTAGGACAGTTCTGTCTCCTCAGAATCAATCTCAAAACACTCATAATAGAATACTTTTGGGCCACTACCATCCCCAATCTATCGCCTTTTCTGACTCCTTTCCAGTTGGTGAGAACCAACCCCATCAAAACTTTAATAAAGAACTGTTTAAAATATGGCCACATTCCTTTTTCTTACCCTTTAAGTCCAGCAATTTACAAATTCTTATGGAGTTTGCCACCCAAGATTCTCTTGCATCTTCCTTTCTTTCCATCTGTACTACCATTTTTCTTTTCTTCTTTTAAGGATTTATTTATTTGAGAGCTTGAGGAGCACCTACCCCCACCCTCTTTCTCTCTCCCCCACGCCCCCTCAATTGAAAAGATTGCAAGCAGACTCCATGAGAGCACAGAGCCTGATTCAGGGCTCAATCCCAGGACCTTGAGATCATGACCTGAGCCGAAATCAGTAGTCGGACACCTAACCCACTAAGCCACCCAGGTGCCCCTACACTAGCCCATTTTTCTAAATAAGGTTTTCATGTCCTCCCTCAGTTCATTACATCCTACAATATACTCCCTATTCTACCAATGGTATGACTTTAAAAAAATGCAAATATAACTGCCATTCCTTTTTCTGACACCCTTCATTATTTCTGCATCAACTACCTTACAAACTAAATGGCATATCAGACCTTTTCTACTTATATATCTATTATAGAAAACTAGATACCTTGAAAAACTCCCTATGTGAAAACACAAAATTAATGAAATAATATTTTAGGAAACATTTTTATAAAACTGTCATGCAGGTACCAAGATAGTAAGGGATATACTCAGAATCAAAAATAAAGACACATACTTGTATAGGTAATGGGCAAAGATGAAACTGCCTAATGGAAATTTACCAGTCCCTACTGATGTAATTCTTCATTTATTTTGGCTGTATAATGAACAAGAAGCAAAACCTTGTAAATGCCCATGAAACTAAGTTGATTTTAGAAACTCCCCGCTTTTATTAAACCAGGATTTTTGAATGATATAGTTCACTTTCTTTAGTAATGCTGTGACAGAGAAATTCCTGAGCTAAAGTACAAAAATTCAGAAGGAAGTAAGGAAGGGAAGAAGAAAGAAAAAAAGAAATCTATATCTTGACATATTGTACTGTCAATTAAAAAAAAAAAGACTATTAAAGCAGCTAAAAGATTATTTACAAAGGAGCCAAAGTTAAGTTCAAACTGATGTCTTAGAACAGAAGGTATACAACTACAATAAAAATTCTTTAAAATGAAAAGCAATTGAAATAATATCTTTAAAGTTTGGGGAATAATAAATATCTAAAAATAAATACAGAAAAACAGAGAATTTAACACTAAAAGAACTTCACTAAAGATATGTTATCTACTGATTCATGACAAAATACCACAACTTAAGTGTTTAAAGGGAGCCACATTTATTATATTATAGTATGGCAGGTCAGATGTACAGAAAGGCTTCACCAGTTCTCTGCCTCGGTTCTCAGAAGGCTAAAATCAAGGTCTCAGCCTTGATTTCTAGACTCTATCAAAAAATACACTTTCATATTCATTCTCATTATTGGCAGAATTATATTCTTTGCTGTTATGGCTCTGAAGTCCCCGGTTTCTACTGACAGGAACTGCTCTCAGCAAGTAGGTCTTTGCTGTATGACCTCCTCCAGTTCAAAGCCACCAATGGAGAACTTGACTCACATCAAATCCCTCTCACATTCTAAATCTGAGTTCCCCTTCTAAAAACCAGCAGAAGAATTTCTCTGGTTTTAAAAGACTCTAGTGATTATGTTAAGCATACCCAGACCATATAGACTCAATACACATTATATTACTGGAACATAAAATAGTCACAAGCATTATATTCACAGTAGTGATAAAAAGTAAGTTTAGAAAAAGAGGTAAATTAACTTGGTCAAGGTCCCACTGGTAGTGCATGATGGGTGCTTGAGCCTAGTTAACTCTTCAACCAAGTAATTTTCCCAGAACCACACCACATTGCCTCCTTTCGATCTCCTTGTTTAATGCTACTTGTCAAGAGTTTACTTAAACTACTCCATAATATTGCTGCTCAGCATCAATTTGATGTGGCCAAGTGGCAGACAGGAGCCTTGAAATGACCACTATCCCCTCCTGCAAGCACATGCCCTAGATAACAGTCCACAGAGACACAAACAAATATAAGTTCTTCATATGAATCCCTCAGCAATCTTCGTGATAAACAGTCTCTCCTACCCAGGGCCTTCCCCTTGGATACCCCTCTGAAGCTTACCAAAGGCTTGCTCTTTGGTTTTACTGACCAATCTGGCTTTAACCTAGGAAACCCAAAGCACTCTACCCATGGACCCTAAGTGGACCCTAAGTCTCTCTAGCTGCAATCTGCCTTGACATCCCCACATGGTATGTGCACCTCCTCCAGGATCTGTGAGTAATAAACTTCTCTATTTCAATTCTGTGGTGGTCTTTTGTTGAAACGTAGCTAACCAACTGTCACCCTGGGCACTACTGAACAAATGTTAATTTAACAAAGTCATAACACTACAATAGCTGCATTTTTACTCTGTGTACTGAAAAAAAATTTTCCCAACATAGTATATCCCTATCTTGCCTCCAAAATTTTGTGATTTTTTTTTTCCTATCATTATCATTTCTAAGATTTGCTGAACACTTCATTTGAAAGTTTATGCTTCTTGAACACATGGGACAATGCCAAGGCAAGAATCTGTCTCAAAACAAGTTTGTAATGATACATTTTAATCAAAAAGAACAGCCATCTGAGAATTTTCACAACATTCTGGGAGCACAGGTGTAGCATTTCTTCAGGTTTATTTACAAAAACTATGTAGCTTTATAAAAATCCATATTCAGATGCAAAACAATTTGCCTGTACAGCTGCCTCAAACTCCAAGTGGGCTAATCAGCTAAGGATTGTGTAAGGGCTTCTCAGGAGTACTTAATTGTTTTTCAGGTATGAGAACTTTTCAAAATGTAGGAACAGTGTGACATTCTGAGTTTCCTTAAGACAATTATATTCAGCTGCTAATTAAAGTGGACCTTTGCTGATTTTTCTCTCATAACTCCACAGATATAAGGCATGTGCCACGAATGAGTGAGGAAGAATAGCTCCACCATCATTGCTTGCTAAACACTTTTAAGGATGTAAACAATGCTATTTTTAATAATGTTGGCATAAAAGCCTTATGCCTGGGTAAGTGATGCTTCCTACTTTTCCAAGGATCTTCTGAAACATTAAAAAATAATTAAAACATTAATTTAATTAAACATTAAAAATAATTGTTCTGAATTCCATTCTTGTCTCTAAAACATTTTGTGATTTTTTAAAATTTTATTGATGCATTTATTAAAAATCAGTGAGCAACTATTATAAGCCACACATAATAATGGATAATGGAAAAATAGTCCTTGCAATCAAATAGTTTATGATTTTGGTAATAGGGGGAAGTTCTGAAGTTGTATTGCTTGGAAATGCAGCCCAAGGTAGGTGGTAAACTCCATGTAAAGCTAAATGCCAGCATAATACCTATAGTAGATACAGTAGATATAAGAAATGTGCAACCTTAAAGAAGGGTTTGAAGCAGAGAATAAAATATGCATATGTAGTATAAAACTGATTAAGAACATACAACTGTCATACAAAACAAATATGACAATACATTCAGTCTATCAACCTATGCTCTGCAGAGAATTTAACTCTGTATTTGTGTTCTGCTGCGTCACATACACTGATCATGAAAAGGTTCATTAAAACCAAAGAAAGTTATCAGAAGAGGTATACAGTGGCTTGCATTACTGAATCATGCAGTGATAGAAACTGTAAAGCAATAAGACAAAACCATAAGGTCAAAATGTAATGAGATACTAAGAACTTCTAATAAGAAACAGAATGACATTTAGATTTATGACAATGTTGCTGGAGACATTGGAAAAAAAGGCAGAAGCCAGAACCTCCTTTGTTTGACACTGAAGCAGAGATTAGTCAGAAAGATTTCAAAAGATGTATATATTTAGTTGGTAAGGATACATAAACATTTCAAATATAATTTTGACTTGCAGGTGCAAAAAACAAATGTCTGTACAATAATATCTGATAATGTTTGACAGAGGCATGCATGTATACATATTGATGCTACATATTATATATATACTACATACATTATTACCATACATATAACATATATTTATACAGGTGTGTTTGTGTGTGTGTGTGTGTGTACTAGTTTTCTAATATGACAATTAATTTTGGAACAGTATAATACTAGTATGTCTATAGTACTTACACACACACATACACACATACACAATCCCTGTACCTGAAATAAAAATAGTTTGGGTTTAACTCTATAGCTTAGTTTAACTTCAGATATTCACTAGTTATAATATCTTGGCCAAATCATTTACTTATCCAAAAAATAAATAAGGTATTTTACTCAATTAAAAGTTCAACTATTTATATAAATCTTGGAACACTATTCATTAAATATTTGAAATTTGAAGACATCTTACTTTGACAAAATCTTTCACCCTCTGTTGAGTATCAGGTAGATGAAGAAAACCACTCAAAGCAAATAATTCCTTTCTTTAATATTTCTCTTTATGCCTAGTTTCATTATGTCAAAAACTAAGGTGGTTTATAAAAGCGAAATATAGTAAGATATTTTATGTAGATACGAAAATTAGGTAGATCTCAAAAATAAATTTAGAAGACAAAATAACACAAAATCCTATACTGTTGATACAATTTATCCAATATTTAGCCCTAATATTTCTAGAAACCAACAGGGTAAAAAAGGAATGTTTTAGTTACCATAATGTTAATTCAAGATTGCTCAAAAATATAAAAATTATCTCCTTATAGACACCAGATATACGTTTCTCACTTAGGTTGCCTCCTCATCGTGTAACAAAGAGGGTCACATATTCATCTTAAACACAGCTATAATAACTATTGGGTTGTTTCTAAATGTATCCCTTAAATGCACATAAGGCTAAGCCAATCAGTTCCACAAAGGGTAATATGGTATAGTTCAGGTTTCTCTCTGAAGAACTACTATTGTCCATACATAGATGCTAAGGCAATAGCTCTTAAACTCATTTTCATCCTAGAAGAAAATATAGGCAGTAAGCTCCTTGATAATGGTCTTAGTGATGATTTTTTTGGTCTGACTCCAAAAACAAGGGTAACGAGAAAAAATATTCAAATGGAACTACATTAAGCTAAAAGGTTCTGTATAGCAAAGGAAACCATCAACAAAAGAAAAAGGCAACCGAATGAATGGGAGAAAATATTTGCAAATCATGTATCAATAAGTGGTTAATATAAAAAATATAAAGAATTCAAAAAACTAAATAACAAAAAACAAAACCGATTAAAGAATGGACAGAGGATCTGAGTAGACATTTTTCTAAAGAAGACATATAGACGCCCACAGATACATGAAAGCTCAACATCACTAATCATCAGGGAGATGCAAATCAAACCACAATGAGGTATCACCTCGCACAAATCAGAATGTCTATCCTCAAAAAGAAGAAATAAGTGTAGGATATGGAGAAAGGGCAACCCTTGTACACTGTTGGTGGAAATGTAAATTGGTGCAGCCACTCTAGACAACTGAATGATGTTCCTCAAAAAATTAGAAATAGAGATACCATATGATCTAGCAATTCCATTACTGGGTATATAACCAAAGAAATAAAAATACTAATTCAAAAAGATACATGTATCTCTATATTCACTGCAGCATTATTTACAATAGCCAAGGTATGAAAACAATTTAAGTATCTACCAATGGATGAATGGATAAAGATGTGATTATATACAGTGGAATACCACTTATCTATAAAAAACAAATCTTGCCATTTGCAACATGTATGGACTTTGAAGGTATTGTGCTAAATGATTTCACCTATATGTGGAATCTAAAACACAAACAAAACCCAAGACCCAGAGATAAAGAGAACAGATTTGTGGTTGCCAGAGGGAAAAAGAGATAGAAAGGTTTGGGGGAGGGGGCGTGGCAAAATGAGTGAAGGGGATTAAAAAGTACAAACTTCCAATTATAAAATAAATAAAAGTCATGTGCATGTTACGTACAGCATGGGGAATATAGTCAATAATACTGTATTACCTATGTAAGGTAACAGATAACCAGGTTTATTATTGCAATGTGTACAAATTTCAAATCACTCTGTTGTACACCTAACACTAATATTTCATGTCAATTATATCTCAATTAAAAAATTCGTTTTCAAATAAATAAATAAATAAATAAATAAATAAAAATGAAAAATTGGTTTTCCACAATCAATAGCCTCTTCAGGGATACAGTAGACTTTGTAAATAACACCTTGAATGATACTGTAAAAAGTATCTTTATTCACATTTTAGCTTCATTTGGTGTTGTATTTTTAAATACATTTTCAAAGGTAGGATTATTTTAAAAAAACTATAAAACTATAAAAATGTCTATGATATTTGAAATACATTACCATAATATTTTCAAAGAAAGTTGTAACAATTTTTGTTCATTTGTTTGTTTATTAAATTCCACATGAGTGAAATTATATGGTATTTGTCTTTCTCTGACTGACTTATTTTGCTTACTATTTGCTTGGTATTGAGTCCTTCTCATTTCTAATGGAACTATACAGGATGGAAGGCAAGCTATTTATTTTTTACCTGAGCAGATATTGTTTATTCAAACTCATGAGCATTATAGTCCTTTTCCTCCAAATAGCAGCAAAAAAAGTTAGGAAAAATTATTTCCATAGGACCTAAGCTTTTAAGTGAATTTTTTTAAAGATTTATTTATTTGAGAGAAAGAGAGAGTAGGAGGAGGGGCAGAGAGAGAGAGAGAGAATCTCAAGCAAATTCCCTGCTGAGCAGGAAGGCAGATGCAGGGCTCCATCTCAGGACGTCAGGATCAGGACTTAAGCCAAATCGTGAGTCAGACGCTCAATCTACTGAACTACCCAGGTGCCCTAGAACCTAACATTTAAGAAACAGATCCAATTACACACACTGTGAGCCTGGCTTTCTTCTGCTGTAATTCATTAATATATGGCCTTCCAAACAATATTTACTTAGTCTAACCTCAGGACATCTCATTCCTGACATCAGGGTGTCATTTAGGTCCAGAATAACAATACTTGAAAGAGTTCTCTACACTAGAAGCAAAACAATATTCATTTGCAAATAATAAATCCATTTAATCTAACAAAATGCGTGCCATTTACTAAAAAAATTATTTTTTAAAGATTTTTATTGATTTATTTGACAGAGAGAGAGAGCACAAGCAGGGGGAGACACAGAGGGAGGGGGAGAAGCAGGCTCTCCACTGAGCAGGGAGCCCAATGTGGGGCTTAATTCAGGACCCAGAAAGCATGACCTGAGCCGAAGGTAGACACTTAACCGATGGCCACCCAGGCACCCCAAAAAAATTTATCTTGAAAAAAACCTGCATCCATATCAACAGAGTTTATATCAAATAGCTATCTCGAGCAAATAGTTATACATAGACACAGGCATATATATACATATACAAACATATATAACAAATGTATGTATGTGAACACACATGCGATAATATAATCCCTTTAATCCCAATTTCCTTAAGGAATTAGCAAAATATAAAGCAAAATTTCACTTAAGGGAAAGGTCTATGCCTGATTTTCTTAGTATTCCCTGATCATCAATTTTTGCGTCCAATAAACAGAAGAGAATGATAGAAATAAACTTTTGTTTTATTGTTTTTATTTTCTTTCATTTTTTCTACATTCATATTTTTTCTAGAAGAAATTTTAAGACATATTATTCAACTCTGAAACTATCATAACACAGTGTGTTTTACTAGTTGAAGATCAGTGAAATTTTACAGAATTGAGTTAAAGTAAGAGCAGATTGTTTTACCCCATGTTCTTAAAGAAAGTGACCTTCCTTTTTTTCTTTTTAATTATAAAAGTATTCTTTCCAAAGTAGTTACTCACATTCTTATAAAAAGCTCATCTTTAACAAAATTTTTCTCCATCAGATTTCTTCTCCAAATGGAAAGTCATTTAACATACGTGATCCATTTTCTGTAAATTTTTTCTTTTGTCACTCTGTAACTGCTTTATTAATTCCTTTATTTTTTGAGCAAACATTAATTGAATAATCAGCTAGGTGTTAAGCCAAGCACTAGAAATAAAAAGACTGACATGTGATCACAGTGGAACAGGAAAGACATTTTAACAATGTAGTAATGGGAAACAGGTACTATAATAGAGAATAAAAAAAGATAATAATTATTGAGGACTTGTTATTTGCTAGACACTGTACACATCTTATTAAAATCAATGGAGGTAAGTCAAAAGCCTTCCAAAGTAAAAAGGAGAAAATGATTCATTCATCTGATTAAGTTCAGAAAAGCTTCAGAGAAGGTTCCTGGTTGGCTCAGTTGGTTAAGCATCTGCCTAACGCTCAGGTCAGGTCCTTGTGTCCTGGAATAGAGTCCTGCTCTGGGCTCCCTGCTCAGTGGGAAGTGTGCTTCTCCCCCCTGCCACTCCCCCTATTGTCTGCAAGCACTTCCTCACTCTCTTGCAAGTGCAAGTACTTCAGAAAGTTGCTTTTATCTGAGCAAAGTCTTGGAGAAAATTTTCAAATTTAGCACAGAGAAAAGTAATAGAGAAATACCAAGATGAAAGCAAAATATATAAAGACTGATATCCTATGTGAGGGTATTTAAAGTAATGTCTTTTATTTCAGAAACAATACTAAGAATCTAGGTGAAATAATGTTCTAAGAGAATACTTTACTGAATCATTAAACAGCATTTGTGTGTCAAGTACTGGTGATTATAAGTATTCTCTTTTTATAATCTGATGTATTTTTATAGAGTTGTTTTTTTCTCTCCCAACTCAGTGATATACAGGACATTCCACCAACCACGTAAAATAAATTTAAAATTAAAGACACAGACTATTCTAAAATAAACCTACCAAATATGGAAATTATTATTTTTGTGGCTAATTTAAATAAATAGGTAACACATGAATATATGTTTATACTTATGTTAAAAGCAAAATTTCAATAAAGGTACATTGGCTATCTCCTTATACTTATATACAGATAGAATATACATTTTTTAAAAGATTCCATATGATACATGCCATTTTTGATGTAAGAAAATATTCTTAAATGGAATTCAATTTTACAGGGGAAAATAACACTCAGTTGGAAGAGGAGAATTCGTTCCATTTAAGATAAATGTTTTCATCACAACTGAGGACATTAGTTAAAAAAAGAACACCTTTCTATGGTTAAAGAATCTGACTACAAAGTTATCTTGAGATACTGGAAAGTTTGTTTTCCTTATCTTTCATTTTTAGACAGTACTGATTGATACCCTCTTATTTCAGGTGCATAAATTACCATTAACACCTCATTACATTTCACCTTCTGTGATTTTATTTAGTTATATCATAGTTTTATATGGTATGTAAAAACAAAAATAAATAAAAGAAACACCTCTGTTTGGTCAGTTCAGGCTGCTATAATAAAAATACCACAGACTAAGTGTCTTAAAAAAATAAACATTTACTTCTTATAGTTCTGGAAGCTGGAAGTCTAAGCTCAGAGTACCAGCATGGTCAGGTTTTTGGTGGAGGCCCTCTTCCTAGTTTACAGACAGCCATCTCCTCATTGCATCCTTTCATGGCAAAGAGCAGAAAAAGAAAACAAAGCTCTCTCATGTCTCTTCTCATGAGGGCACTGATCCCATTCACAAGGGCTCCACACTCACAGCCTAATTACCTCCTCAAGGCCCCATCTCTCAATATTCTCACTGGGGGTTAGAATTTCAATATACAAATTTTGGGCCAACTCAAATATTCAGTCCATAACACCTTCTATAAGATAATTCTGATGATTGTTCAAATCTGACTCTATACTTAAATCGTTCCAATGTTCATCACCAGGAAACTTTCACTGTGGCTTCTCCATTCCTAATATTTTTATTTTTTAATTTTAAAACTTTTTTATTTTATTAAGTTTTCTATCTTACTTCCAGTATAGTTAATATACAGTGGTTATATTAGTCTCAGGCATACAATATAGTAGGTTCAACAATTATATACATTACTCAGTACTCATTATAATAAGTGTAGTCTTTAATCCCCATTACTTATTTCACCCATTCTGGTAACCATCAGTTTGTTTTTTATAGTTAAGAGTCTGTTTCTTAATTTGTCTCTTTTTTTTCCCTCCTTTGTTCATTTGTTTCTCAAATTCCACATGAGTGAAATCATATGGTATTTGTATTTCTCTTTTTCACTTACAATTATTATATTTTCTAGCTCCATCCATACTGTTGCAAATGGCAAGATTCCATTGTATACATTTTTACCTCATCTTCTTTATTCATTCATCAATTGATGAACACTAGGCTGCTTCCATGTCTTGGCTACTGTAAATAATGCTGCAGTAAACAGAGGGGTGCATGTATCCATTTGAATTAGTACTTTTATATTTTGGGGGTAAATACCCAGTAGAGGGATTACTGGATGAAAAGACAGTTGTATTTCTAATGTTTTTTAGAGGGTGAGCAGGAGCAGAGGGAGAGGGAGATAGACTCTTAAGCAGGCTCTATGCCCAGCACGAAGCCCAACATGGTGCTCAATCTCACAACCCTGAGATCACAACATGAGCTGAAATCATAAGTTGAATGCTGAACCAACTGAGCCACCCAAGTACCCCTATTTTAACTTTTTAAGGAACCTCAATACAGCCTCCCACAGTGGCTGTATCACTTGCATTCCTCCCAACACTACACAAGAGCTCCCTTTCCTCTGCATCCTCCCCAACAGTTGTTGTGTCTTATGTTTTGATTTTAGCCATTCTGACAGGTATGAAGTGATGGCTCATTGTAGTTTGGACCTGCTTTTCCCTGATGATGAGTGATGTTGAACATCTTTTCATGTGTGTGGACATCTAGATGTCTTCTTTGGAGAAATATCTGTTCATGTTTCTACCCAGTTTTTAATTGGCTTATTTATTTTTTGGGTGTTGAGTTATAGAAGTTTTTTATATATTTTGGATACTAACCTTTATTGGATACATTATTTGCAAATATATTCTCCAATTCAGTAGGTTTGCCTTTTAGTTTTGTTTTCTTCACTGTGAATAAGCTTTTTGTTTTTGACACAGTCCAATAGTTTATTTTGCTTTTATTTCCCCTGCCTCAAGGAGACATATTTAAAAAATATTGCTATGGCCAATATCAGAGAAATAGTACCTGTGTTTTCTCCTAGAATTTTTATGGTTTCAGTTTTCACATTTGAGTATTTAACCCATTTTGAATTTATTTTTGTGTATAAAGAAATGGCCCAGTTTCATTCTTTTGCATATAGCTCTCAGTTTTGCCAACATCATTGCTGGAGAGACTTTTTCTCATTGGATATTCTTTCCTGCTTTGTGAAACTCTAATTGACCATATCATCACGGATTTCTGGGTTTTCTTTTGTGTCATATTGATCTATGTGTCTATTTTCCTGCCAGTAGCATACCGCTTTGATTACTACAGCTTTACAATAAAACTTAAAGTCTGGAATTGTGATGCCTCCAGCTTTGCTCTTCTTTTGCTTTGGCTATTCAGGATCTTTCATGGATGCATACAAGTTTTAGGATTATCTGTTCTAGCTCTGTGAAAAAAAGCTATTGGTATTCTGATAGGGATTGCATTAAATGTGTAGTTTGTTTTGGGTATTATAGACATTTTAAAAATATTTCTTCTTCCAACTTAAACACTGAATGTCTTTCCATTTCTTTGTGTCATCTTGAATCTCTTTCATTAGTGTTTTATAGTTTTAAGAGTACAGGACTTTCACCTGTTTGGTTAAGTTTATTCCTAGGTATTTCAATATCGTTGGTGTGGTGGTAAACTGCATTGTTTTCTCTTTCTGCTGCTTCATTATTAGTGTACAGAAATACAACAGATTTCTGTTAACTGATTTTCTATCCTTTGACTTCATTGAATCCATTTATCAGTTCCAGTTCTTCTTTGGTGGAGTCTTCAGGGTTTCCTATACATAATATCATGTCATCTGCAAATAGTGATGGTTTTATTTCTTCCTTACCAATTTGGATGCCTCTTACTTCTTTTTGTTTGACAT
The DNA here is from genome assembly GCA_028646535.1 of Procyon lotor. NCBI lineage: Eukaryota > Metazoa > Chordata > Mammalia > Carnivora > Procyonidae > Procyon > Procyon lotor. Next base: position 53,318,801 of record CM053615.1, read on the forward strand.
GGCTAGGACTTCCAGTACTATGTTGAATAAAAGTGGTGAGAGCTGATATCCTTGTCTTGTTCCTGACCTTAAGGGGAAGTTCTCAGTTTTTTTCCTCATTGAGGATGATGTTACCTGCTGGTTTTTCATATAAGGACTTCATTATGTTGAGATATGTTCCCTCTAGGCCTGTTTAGTTGATGGTTTTTATTATGAATGGATGCTGTACTCTGTTAAATACTTTTTCTACATCTATTGGAAATGATCATATGATGCTTACCCTTTCTCTTACTGATACAATGTACCACATTGAATGATTGCAAAAACTGAACCACCCTTGTATTCCCAGAATAAATCCCACTTGATTGGGGTAAATGATTTTTTTAAGGTATTGTTGGATTTGGTTTGCTAGTATTTTGTTTAGGATTTCTGCATCTATATTCATCAGAGATATTGGCCTGTAGTTCTCTTTTTTGTGGTGTCTTTATCCAGCCTTGGTATCGGGGTAGTGCTGGCCTCATAGAACGAATGTGGACATTTCCCTTCCTTTTCTATTTTTTGGAATAGTTGGTAAGAACAGGTATTAGCTCTTCTTTAAATGTTTGGAACAATTCACTCGTGAAGCCATATGATCTTGGACTTTTGTTGGGATTTTTTTGATTACTAATTCAATTTCATTGCTGGTAATCAAGTCCATTCAAATTTTCCATTTCTCCCTGCTTCACTTTTGGTAGGTTATACGTTTCTAGGAACTTATCCATCTCTTTTAGATTGTCCAATATGTTGACTAAAATTTATTTTTTTATTTAAATATTGTGTACACACAACAAAAGGCATAAATCCTAAGTATTCATCTGGATAATTATACACAAAGACAACATATCAATATAATGACATCTAGATCAAGAAATAGAAACACTGCCAGCACCAGAGCCTTCTTTGTGTTCCCTGCTAGTCTACACTATCCCCCAAAAGAAACCAATAATTCTGATCTATTACCAAAGCCTTTTCCTTTATTTGTGTTTTAAATTAATGGATCCATATAGTAACAAGCTTATTTATATGCAATATCATGTTTATAAGATAGAACTGTTTTATAGTATATAAGAGTCCATAAAATTCCATTGTATGACAACACCAGAATTTATGCATCTAATTTTTATGGTCTACTTTTAGTTTGGGACACTTATTAATGATGGTGCTATAGTCAGTATTTTACACATATATACACATTTATTTTGAGTATACCTAAGAATAAAATTGCAGGATCATAGGATGAACAAATATTCATATCAATAACAAATAAATTTGTTTTTAATTATGAGTCATACCAATTCAGACTCCTCCCAACAGTGTGTTCCAGGAATGATGTCAGTAAAATGTGGAACAAACACCCCACAACCTTCTTCCCCCATAGAGACACTGATTAAATAATACATGGAGTAATTCCATGAAAAATCTAGAAACCAGTTAAGAGGCTCTTGCATTCCAAGCAAGCACAGATCCAGCTACCTTTAAGCCAGTAGAAAAATTTGTGATGCTCACTCACCAGAACCACCTATCCACAGTATGACAGACATAACTAGCAAGGAGATTGAATCAGTAATCAAAAACCTCCCAGCAAAGAAAAATATAGGACCACACGGCTTCACTGGATAATTTTACCAAACATTTAAAGAAGAATTAGCACCAGTCCTTCCCAAAGTTTCAAAAAATTGAAGAAATTTCAAACTCATTTTATGAGGTCAGCATTACTCTGTACCAAAGCTAGCCAAATACAATATAAGAAAACTGAGGGATATCCCAAATGAATATGTAAGTAAAAATTCTCAACAAAATAATATTCTGCTATATCTATGTAATGATTTCCTAGATATGACACCAAAAGAAGAGCGAACAGAAACAAAAACAGACAAGTGGGATTATAGCAAATTGTGATTATCTGTACAGTTTAGTTTTTGTTGTTGATTTTTCCTGTGCAGTAGGAAATACTACAGTGAAAAGGCAACCTACATAATGGAAGAAAATATGTGCAGACCATAGTGCTAATAAGGGGTTAATTCCAAAAAATGTATACAACCTGTAAAACTCAATAACAAAAAGTAAATAACCTGATTTTTTTTTAAAAGATTTTGTTTATTTGACAGAGGAGAGAGATCACAGTAGGCAGAGAGGCAGGCAGAGAGAGAGGGAAGCAGGCTCCCTGCTGAGAGCCCAATGGGGGCTCAATGTGGGGCTCAATCCCAGGACCCTGAGATCATGACCTGAGCCGAAGGCAGAGGCTTTAACCCACTGAGCCACCCAGGTGCCCCGATAACCTGATTTTTTAAATGGATAAAGGACTCTTGCGTAGGAACTTCTCCAAAGAAACCAGGGCAATAGGCATATGAAAAGATGTTCAACATCACTAATTATCAAGGAAATGCAAATCAAAAAAACTGCAATGAGTTATCACATTACACCCACTAGGATGATCATTATAAAAAAAAAAAAAGTGTTGGCAAGAGTGTGGAGAAATTACAACCTCTGTGCACTGCTGGTGAGAATGTGAAATGGTACAGCTGCTATGAAAAACAGGATAGAAAACTCAAGAAAAAAAAAACTATGATTATAATCCAGCAATTCCACTTTTAGGTATTTACCCAGAATAAGTGAAAAGAGAGCTCAAAGAAATATTTGCACACTCATATTCACTGCAACAATATTAACAATAGCCAAGAGGTGAGAAAAAACCTAAATGTCCACGGATGGATGAATAAAGAAAATGTGATACATATGATTATTCAGCTTTAAAAAAAGGAGATCCCGTTAAATGCTGTAATATGCATAAACCTTGAGGATACATGCTAAGTGAAATAAACCAGCCACAGAAAGGCTAAATTGCATGAATCCACTTACATAAGATACTTAAAGTAGCCTCATTCATAGAAAAAAAATATATAATGGTTGCCAGGGACTGAAGTTAGACAAAAACGGAGAGTTGCCTGCAATGGGTACAGAGTTTCATCAGTCATACAGGATGAAAAGGTGCTTAAAGATCTGTTGCAAGACAATGTACATATAGAGCAATACCGTACTGCACATTTGAAAATTTATAAATAGCATAGATTTTATGTTGTGTTTTATACCACAAGAAAACATTCCCCTAATCCTTGCTCACACCTGGTACTCATTTTTTAAGATCATTCAGTTTTTCTTTTTGAAAACATATTATTTTCTCAGAGGTTCAACACAAGTTCAACAGATCTTATCCCTCCATGCCTTGAGTGGATGTCATCCTTTATCATGATGTGAGTGTCATTCTTGAAAGAAACTCACACATATATAATCCTAATCAAAATCTGGGATTTATTATTACCCTACACAGATCAGACTTATGTACAAGTTGTGCTGGGAAACAGAGGTGTGGTTTAAACAAATATTTTTTGGAAACTTTCAAGTTGAAAATGCGAACTCAAATGTACTTTCTACAGAATGCAATGGGAGAATTAATCTGAAGAGCTGACAAACTGTGTACTAGACTGAACACAGAGAATGAAATGCAATGGCATTCCCTGAACTAAAGCTATTCTTAGTATGCCAAACAACGATGGGTGTATTACATAACAGTGATGTATAGATCTCTGACATCCCATACATAAAATATACTTTATATGAATGCATACATTTAAAAATACATATGTACAATCCAGCTAACATAAAACTGTAGTACACTTGAACAATATTACTAGTGCCTAATATTGAGTATAACCCACTGTGTGCTTGCAGCACCTTGGAAGTATAGTAATTGCAATCAGTGTAACCAACATTATTTATAAATCACATCTTTGAAACTATGCAGTTTTATACATACATATTTTAAATAACAGTTCACAATTTTCCAGAGTTACTTCTGAGACCTGTGCACCAAAAAAAAGCAAGATTTTTTTTTCTTAACAATGTAGACACTCCTCAGACTTAGTAATCTATGTGTAATTTCCTGTCCATAAATATCCAAAAGACGATAGCAGTCACCAGCCTTAATTCCTGTAGTAGGATATTATTATGATTTATCGACAGTTTATAAATTGGGATTTATAAACTGACTTGGATTAAATATGTCTGCCATTCCAAGATTGCAAATATTATATTAAATGATTTATGTTATAAATGAAAAAAAGAGCTCCTTTATTCCTTATCCTTGCTAACATTTGGTATTCATTTTTTAAAGTCATTCTCATGTATATATGGTTATTTTGATTTTAACTTATAAAACACCTTGCGCAATCTCTTGGCTAGGTAAATAATAGCTAAATGTAGTTTTTATAGGTGCTCTACTTTTTGCCCCATCCTAGGTATTATTTGTATATTTTCATGAACTAGTTCACACATAAAATACATATGATTTTAATAATAATACAACTGCTTACCAACGAGTCAGGTTAAGAAATGAAGATTAAACAATAACTTTAAAATCACTATTTCTAGGATGCTTGGGTGGCTCAGTCAGTTGGGTGTCTGCCTTCAGCTCAGGTCATGATCCCGGGTCCTAGGATGGAGTCCCCATTATCAGGCTCCCTATTTAGCAGGAAACCTGTTTCTCCCTCTGCCTGCCACTTCCCCTGCTTGTACTCTCTCTCCCTCCCTATCTCACACACGCACGTGCATGCATGCTCTCGTTCTCACAAATAAATAAAATCTTTAAGTAAAAATAAAAATAAAATAAAATCACTGTTTCCTCTGATCCCATCTTCCTTCTATCCCTCCCATTGGTGACTATTATGATAAACAGGTGCTTATCACTCTCATCTTTATAGTTTTATTACAATCACATATTTCCCTGAACGTTGTTTTTTTTAGTTGTTTAAGGTTAGGTTTATTCAAATGCACAACTTGAAAAAAATTTTAAATGTGTATTTTTCATGCATCCAATACCAGAAAACAAGATATTGAACATTTCCATCCCCATAAAAAGTTCCTTTTGTTCTTTTCAGGTCAACTCTCTCCCCTTTCCTACAGTCTCTGAAAACGACTAGTCTGATATCTGTCCTTGTAATTTTGCTTTTTCCAGAATGCAGTTTCTATACAATGCAGCATTTAGTCTTTGGTGTGATTTCTCTCTTGGAGCATAATGTTTTCACATCTATCCATTTAGTTGCATGTAATGGTCTATTCCTTTTTGTTGCTAAATAGTACTCCTTTTATTTATTTTTTTTTTTTTTTATTTTTTCAGTGTTACAAGATTTATTGTTCCTGCAGCACACCCAGTGCTCCATGCAATACATGCCCTCAATATCCACCACCAGGCTTGCCCAACGCCCACCCCCATCCCCTCCAAAACCCTCAGTTTGTTGCCCATAGTCCACAGTCTCTCATGGTTCATCTCCCCCTCTGGTTTCCCCCTATACACCTCTCCCTTCCTTCTCACAATGCCTTTCATGTTTTTCTTTACGCTCAGCGCTAAATAGTACTCCTTATATGTGTGAATTGCAATTTGTTCATGATGGCTTGCTTACTTTTTCATGTTTTGAGATTATATATAAATGAATTCATACTGCATAAAATTTCTCTGTGACTTGCTTTGTTCCTCATTATTATGTATGGACCATTCAACCATACTGATGTATAAAAATGCAGTTAATTTATCTCTATTACTGAATAGTATTTCACTGTGTAAAAAACACCGTAATTTTGCCTTCTAGTCTTTGATAAATAAATACTTGGATTTTTTTCCAGTTTTTCTTCTATTAAAAACTAGAATACTATTTATAGTCCTATATCAGTCTCTTGGTTTACATATAAATGAGTAATTAAAAGGAAAAAAATCACTGTCAGATTATGTGTACCTTTTATTTTTCACATCAGAAAACCTAATAACAGAATATGATATTATTATTTACTATCAATGCCAAACCTTGTATATAGCCCTTTTAAATTGTTTTTGGTGATGGCAGGATGATATGTACAGTAAATCATTAATATTAGCATTCTCCTGACTGAAAATCGGTGTAGGCCTTATTTCACATATTTATTAGTCATTCATGTTTTCCCTTCGATGAAATGTCTAGGTATACCTTTTATACAAATATCATTTTTGTCGATGTGCTTTTATTTTGGTTTTGGTCTTTCTTATTGAATATCTGGAATCATTTATATTCTAGATATTAATCCTTTGTTGGTTAGATCCTTTGATCCTTAGATCCTTTCTGTTTATGTCATTTATTTTTCTTTATGTCTTCTTATAACAGAAGTTAATTTTAAAGTTGTCAAATTTAGGATGTCTGGGTGGCTCAGTTGGGTAAGCATCTATCTTCAACTCAGGTCATGGTCCCAGGGTCCTGGGATTGAGTCCCACATAGGGTTCCTTGCTCAGCAGGTATCCTGCTTCTCCCTCTGCCTGCTGCTGCTCCCCCTGCCTATGCTTACTCTCTCTGACAAATAAATAAAATCTTTTTTTAAAAAGTCAAATTTCTCATTTTCTTTTTTGGTGTATGTGTATGTTTTGTTTAAAAATATTTTCCTATTCCTCTTACTCCAGTCTTAGAAACACTAGTTAGTAACATCTTCTATTGTTTTAAACTCTTGTCTTTATATTAAAATCCCTCCCTTATTTATCATGAAATTGATGTTTCTTACAAATATAAAGGTCTACTTCCACTTTTCCTTGTGAAAAAATATTTTCCTTACACCACATTACCATTTTTAAACGATTCATTCCCCTTATCTGCAACTGATGTAGGAAATATTGGGGTTTGGAGCCAATGGCCAAAAAAGAGTTCTTGAGAGGTCTTGAGTGCAAACAGATGGTTTTATTAAAGCACAGGGACAGGACCCATGGGGAGAAAGAGCTGCACTGGAGTTGTGACAGATGACTGATTATACACTTCCAAGTTGGAAGGGGGTTAGGGATAGCCTTCATCTCTAAGGAATTTTGGAAGAAAGGTTTCCAGGACCTTGAAGGGTCTAGATATTCTCAGGAAAAGGTCATGTATTATTGTCTAGTAAACCCTCAGTCATGAGACCCTTCAGATGTGTATCAGTGGGCCATATGCTTGGAGAAAAACTGCTAACATGTATCTTGGGGAGACAAAGATAAAGGAAGTTTCCAGAGGAATTTTTATATGTTAAAGTAAGACTTATGGGATGCTGGGGGTGTTGGGACAATGTTAAGCTAAGATTACCTTTTGCTCTTGGCTAAGTGTCAGCATGGGGCAGCTGAGCTCCCAGAGGAAGGTCGCTCTACCTGTTATAAAGACATGCCAAGGAATGTTACTTTTTCTTTTGCCTTTGTTTCCCACATCGCAATGACATATCTAATATTTACAAAGTGTGTGTGTGTGTGTGTGTGTGTGTGTGTGTGTGTATTTGAAAGGTCTAAGCTAATCTTTGCACCAACACTAAATTCTTTTGTTTTTCTTTTTAAAGATTTAATTTATTTATTTGACACAGAGAGAGATCACAAGCAGCCAGAGAGGCAAGCCAAGAGAGAAGGGGAAGCAGGCTCTCTGCTTAGCAGAGATGTGGGGCTGATCCCAGGACCCTGAGATCATGACCTGAGCTGAAGGCAGAGGCTTTAAACCACTGAGCTACCCAGGTGCCCCTAAATTCTCTTCACTACTGTTGCTTTGTAAGTTTTAAAATTTCTAAGGGAAAGGTCTCATTTTCTTTTTGTTTAAGGAATGGCATGGCTAATCTTATCCCTTCACCTTCAACAAAAAAACTTTTATATGTAAACAAGTTAGTCAATCTATAAATGAATTTGGAATTAGAAGTTAGAATTTATGACTGTGTAACCCTGTGTTCATAATTCCTCCTTTAGAAATTATTTTAGGTATTTCAATAAAGCTTTATATTTTTTCTCATAAATAATGTGAATTTATATTTAGTGTATTTATTGTGAGGTGTTTTATATTTATTTATTCTGGGAATTCTACCTGAATTAAGATATTAAAGTCTAAAGTTATTAAATATATTTGTTCTCCTCCTGAAGTAAAAAAAATAAATAAATCACATTATATCAGATAACTACCACCTTTCCAAATTTATATTTATGTCATAACTATTTATGATTTTAACTATACAAATCCGTTATTTCTATCTCCAGAGTTATTTCTGGCATCATTTATATTTTACATCTATGGCTTTAAATTAAAATAATTTAGTGATTATTGCCTAGACTCTTGATGTCATTAGAGGCTTCAGATTGGTTATTCAATCAGTCATCTGTTGCTGCTTAACAAGCTACCCCAAAACCAAATAGCTTAAAATAATAACCATATCTTACTGCTCACGAGCCTCTGGTCAGCTGTGTGGTTCTGCTGGGATAGGCACAATTGATCTCAGCTGGGCTAACTCATGTATTTGAGCACAGCTGGCCCACTAGCTAGAGCTGGCAGCTCTAAGATATCTTTTATCATCCAGCAGGCTAGCCTGGGATTGTTTACATAGTGGTTCAGAGTTCAAAAAATGAGATGAAAAGCAGGCAACATTTCTTAAGAGTTAGGCTTGGAACTGGCATAACATCTTATTCATTGTACTCTTGTACTTAAGTGTTTATTGAAATTCCTGTTAACATACAATATAGTATTAGTTTCAGGTGTACAATTTAGTGATTCAACACTTATGTACTCATCACAAGTGGAATCTTTAATCCCTATCACCTATTTAACCCACTGTACTATTTTGATCAAAAGAAGTCACAAAGCGAAATTTAAAGAGTAGAGAAACAAGACTTCACTTCCTGAGGTAAAAGTCTGTTAAGTATCATTGGAAAAAAACATGGTGGATAATTGTGGAGACTGCTGCAGCCAACCACAGTTATTATCTCTCTTCTGTCTCTTCTTCCAAATTTGCTACTTGGAATTCTTTTATTCTTTTCCTTATCAATTTGTGATTACCTTGCCATACAGATCGCAGCAAAGAGTCAAAGGTCAAATGTCTAATTCTATGTGTCTGTTCATGTGTTGTTTGTATTTTTTTGGTAAATCAATCTGAAAAATAATGAATTGGTCCCATTGCAATCTCCAATGTTGACGATGATTTCTTAGCCTTCTCTCTGATTTACAGTCATTGTCAGAGCCATTAGATTCCCCTTACGGTAGCATCTTCTTTTTAAGGATGTGTTCTCATTGGTGATTTCTGAGTTCCAGCACTCTCCTTGTATTGTACATTTCTCAGAGCCTGTTTAGACATTTTATATGTTAATCTACAAATGCTTTATATAGTCTAAAAGGATAGATTCTGGGCTTGTCTTTTTTAGCTGTCAAAAGAATGATTCAATCAGTCAAGAAACATACCCTTGGGCCATTTCTGATCATTTAAATATGCTTTTCACATTACTGTATGTGACCTGAAGAATTATATATATAAGAAGCATGCTTCATTCCTATATCTTACATGTTTTAAATATTTAGTTCTCTATTTAGTACCCCACAGATGCTATAAACTAAACCTCTAAAACAAAAAGTTGAGAGAGAACAGACTTAGGATATCTGCCCTAAATTCCTATGGGAAAAATATGGAGGGCAGGTTTTGTAAATAAGATATACCATAGTCATCATAGTCATTCATGTATGAATATATATATGTATTCAATAGAAATATAATGTGAGTCATATGTGTAATTTTAATTTTTCTGGAAACCACATTTTGAACAATAAAAATAGGCAAAACTCATTTTAAAAATTTGTTTTTACTTAACCCAAAATATTAGGCATCAAAGGTAAAAAACATACAAAATTATAAGGTATTTTTGATCTTTTAAATATTTCATACTAGGTCCTTAACATTCAGTGTATATTTTTAAACATCTTATTTCAATTTGGAGCCATATTTTAGGTGCTCAAAGGTCAGATATTGCTAGTGGTGACCATACTTTACACCACAGTGAAATCTATAATAAGCATACATTTTGTACTACCATGAGGCAGTAATTTCCTTCTTCACTACTATCCCACCTTGGAGTAGAATTTTAACAGATTTGCGTGCACGCACGTGCGCACACACACACAACAAAAACAACAAACTAACACTACACTTTACCCTCCAGCAGACCTACTGATTTCTTCATTCAACCTGATGCAAAACTACATCCTCCTCAGGGAAGTAAAAGGATCTGTATTCCTACCAGAGCAGGGAAGGAAAGAATCCGTATTCTGTCCAGAAGTTAGAATGGGTAACTTTCATATAGTTACCCATACATAACCTCATGCTGCATCTTAAAGAAAATGATATACTGGAACAAAGAATGCAGAGTTAAAACTACATACCATCATCACAACAAAGAGCTGCTATAAATCCTTATAAATTTCTGGTTATTTTATCCTAAGACTATGGTAACCGTGTACATAAGTCCACTTTTTTTTTTTTTTTGAGGAGGGAAGGGATCCAAGAGGGCTGTCTCTTTTCTTATTTTAAGATTCATTTATTTATTTGTCAGAGAGAGAGCTGACGCACAAGCAGGGGAAGTGGCAGGCAGAGGGAGGAGCAGATTCCCCACTGAGCAAGGAGCCCAAAGAGGCACTCAATCCCAGGACTCTGGGATCACGACTTGAGCTGAAGGCAGATGCTTAACAGAATGAGCCACCTAGGCACCCCATAAGTCCACATTTTTACTTACCTCTAAGAATTACCGTCAATAATACCATTCTCAGTTTTCCTGAACATAAACTCAAAACACTTCATAAAACTGACTTCATTATTTTGAATAAATCCAGCATAGATGTAGATGCACTTCACTTTCCATTCAAAGGAAAGGATTTAGTTACTGACTTGGAAACACTTTAAAACACACTCTTTTATAAAACAGTTCCATAATATGGATCATTGAAAACAGCAATGAAGTAAGGGTGTCACTGTATCACTGTAAACATTTTAGATGCAGTAGTGGGGATGACATCACATTTATTCATCTTATCTGCCTAATAAAATGAAAGTTTTATTATAAAGGCAAAAGGGTCCGTCTGCCAAACACTATAAATTTCTTGGGCCTCAGTAGATAAGCCATTTACCTGTTAATACATTTAAGAGAAAAAAATGTGAATGTGAGAATATAGTTATGCTTTACATAGAATAAGTAGCATTGTACTATTGTAGATTAGATCACTGTATTCCTTAATAAACACGTAAAATAAAAACTAACACACGCAGCTGCCTAATTTGGGATCATTCATTTGACTAAGTGCTTCTGTATATTACACAGGATGAGAGGCAGAAGTAGAAAAAAAAACAACATCCATGATAATTACACATCAAAACTACTCTAGGCATATAAAGTGTATCTTTACTAATCTTCGCTACAATATATAAAAAGAAATTATCTATTCCCAACCTATAGATAAGGAAGTATGCTTTAATTAATTAATTCTCCAAGGTCACATAGAAAAATGTAAAGGAGCTGTGTTTCCAGGCAGGATTAAGTTTGTCCTTGATGCCTAGGCACTTCTATTACCACTTAATATATCTCCTTTTATAATTAACTGACCTTACACTTCAACTACATACTGGAGAAGACTTGTAAATGGAAGGCACAGTTGGTGTTTTGGAATTGACAGTCAGCAATTTGCAGGCTAATAAATCTAAGGACCCAACTGTTTCTCTTATTGGCAGTAATGGAGCAGCCACTTTAGGCTCTGCATTTTGGGTTAATTAGAACACTTCTCAGGTGGTAAAATTGATAGCCTTCAGCTTGGTATGCTTTAATGCCACCTGAGGCATACTGTTATCATTCAGAAATGCACTGCCTGCCAAGTACTACTGCTCAATTCACATAATTAGTTTAGCACTATAATCACTGAACTGTTTTCCAGACAGGATATGGAAGAAAAAATTTATATATGCATTTTAAATTTGTATCTAGTTTTAGAGATTCCTCTTGTCTTGTCACCACTTTAGAGATAATAGAATCTACCAATTGTCTTTAAGAGTTAATACAAATATAACAATAAAAATCAGGTAAATATTACTGGTCACTTTGATTAGATCTTTATATCAGTCATCTGATTTATTCCTTAAGCCTATTTTATATTGTAATGGCTACTATTATCCCAGTTTTCCAGATGAACAATGTAAACTGAACGATGTAGCATAACTCACTTCAAATCATAAATAGTAAATGTTTGACTGAGATTCCAAATAACTAGTCTCACTCTTGACCCTGCATTCTTAATAAATGTATCTTTTCAAAGTTGTTTTCAATATAGTAATTTCTCTACATATCTATCAACATATTCATTAATGATTAAAGAAAACCAGTAAATGTCTTTATTTTGAATGTTAGACTGAACATATATTAACTAACTTTACAAAAAGATAAAAGATTTTAGATTATCTTAATAATATACTTTAAGTCATTTTTGATAGCATCTCATATTAGTTTAATTTTGAAAAGCATCTTCCATGATGTGCCCCAATGTGAACAACCATTTAGTCTATCTTGAAAAAGAAAATGAAGTTGAAAGTTTATTTGCAGTAACTCACTAAATATCTAAAACATACTTCACTGAATTTATAAATCCTTTGAATTGTGACTTTTACTTATTAATGTTCTGAGGTTAATGATAACTAAGCCAATGGAGTCCTTTTGGCCTAAAAAGTATAGATAAGGTTTCAGCATTTGCTCTTTAGATATTGTCTAACTTTTGTAGAAATTATTTAAATAAGTCATTCATAAAACAAGCACTTTTCAATGCATACTGTGTCTCAGGATATTTACTAAATAAAAGAGACAGAAATAGCAAGAATCATTATCATTTGAGGAGCTTACAACCAACAACAGGTTTACAGACTTGACAATGTATGATTTATTCCTGACAAATTCATTGAAAATTTTGCCCTTTTTTCACAAACATTTCTAAGACCATTCCAAAGATATTTTAATATCAGGAATAGAACAGAGTGAGCGGTAGATTAAATATAGTCACGAATCTTTGTAGTTCCAAAAGCCCAATCCAATATTGAGAGGTGGAATCTCTCAGAAATAGTGAATTGAGAATCTTAATAGCAAGTAATCTTCCAGGAGGTTGTGAGAAATAATGGCATGTCAGCTGAAATCTTAAACTTTAATGATTACAAAAAGTATCTTTAAAATACTACAATAATATGCATATTTGCCATTAAATATTATATTTAATAATAATTTTATTTATTATAATATATAATGTCATATTTATTATATCTAAATTTATTTATAAATTGTATTTATTATATTTATTAATAATATTTAATCTCACCAACCGTTGGAATCTATTTTCCTACCTCTTTAAATTTGTGCTGGCCCTGAATGTTGCTTTCACTAATAGAATGTACCAGACGTGATGCCATGGAAGTTTTCAAACCTAAGCTTCAAGATACCTTGTGGCTTTTGCCTTTGTTCTTCTGGAATGCTGTCCTAAGAATGCCTTATAAAGAAACAATTGGGGCTACTGGAGTATTAGTAGCCATGTAAAAGAAAACTGAGTTGCCTCAGGTGACCAGTCCAGTACTATTGCAAGATTTGTGAATGGTCATTTTCAGCCTTTGAGCCCAAACAGCACTGCAGCCAAATGCAGCCCATAAAGGATTTCAGGCGAAACCAAAAGAAGAACCACCTATTGAACTCACAGCATCCTAGAAATAATAAGCCAAAGTTGTTTAAGACACTAAATTGTGGGGGTTTTACTTGATAATATTTAACTGAAATGGATATTGTAGTTTTAAGTCACTGATGAACTTCAGAGTTTAATATCTTAAAGGCAGCTTGGATTTGCATTCCCTATCATAGGTCCTAAGTAGTAACAGTAGGGTGGATGACTTTTCAATGGGTAGAGAAATGTCTAATTAAGGTCCTGAGAAAATGGATAAAAATTTAAGTATAAACTTAAAGTATTTTTATGGATCAAAATGAAAATATTACAATGGCAGATACATATCACTATATATTTGACAAAACCCATAGTATATACAATACTAAGAGTGAACCCTAAAGTAAACTATAGACTTTGGGTGATAATGATGTGTCAGTGCACGTTTACTGATCATAATAAATGTCCACTGTAATGTAGGATGTTAATCATAGGCATGTTTGCCCATTTGGGAACTTTGTACTTTCTACTTAATTTTGCTGTAAACCTAAAACTCCTCTAAAACATAAAGTTTACTAATTTGAGAAAAACTAAAATAACAATGACAATAAGAATCATTTCTTTGATTATTCCTCTTTAACAAATAAACATACTCAATTTTAAATGTAAATTCGTTGTATCAGAATTTAATCAGACTTAACTGTAATATATCCCTTAATGAATACTGCTAAATATAATTTTTGCTTTGTACCCCCCCCTACAGAATTCACAAAATATTCATTGAAACCCAAAAAGAAAGAAAAATAACGTGCAATGCTGCTTACACATGAACACACACAGATACCTGAGGGAAATATTTCATTAGTCACTGAACAGCTCTATATATGCCAACAAACTATACTTGTGAAGAAAATAATAAACTACAAAATCACTTGACAAAAATGCATAGTTATGTCAGTACTTATTTCCCTTGATGAAGAGAAAGGTGGGAAGAGAAAGATATGAAGTCTGTATGTGTGTGTATATGGGGGTGGGGGGAGGGGAGGATGTGTAAGTGAAATAATTTTCCTTAATTATATTCCTAGATACTGTTGTTTATTTTAAATTGCCTCTTTGGAGTTTTAGAGCACTAAAAATAAAGATTATCTGCTTAGGAACAGCAATTTAAATTTAAATTAAGATAACTTATTAAGCATTATTTAATTTTGTTTTATTTTTGCTTCATTTGTGGAATGATACTTTCACTGTCTGTAAATAAAGGTGAGATATAAAAATGAGAAACATTTTATAGATACTCAGTTATGAGACAGCAGCAATGATGTAATATAAAATTGGGGGGAATAGCATCAACTTCTTCCTGGAAACATCTCCAAAGGCAAGGGAAGCAAGGACAAAATGAACTATTGGGACTTCATCAAGATCAAAAGCTTTTGCACAGCAAAGGAAACAGTCAACAAAACCAAAAGACAACTGACAAAATGGGAGAAGATATTTGCAAATGGCATATCAGATAAAGGGCTAGTATCCAAAATCTATAAAGAACTTCTCAAACTCAACACCCCAAGAACAAATAATCCGATCAAGAAATGGGCAGAAGATATGAACAGACATTTTTGCAAAGAGGACATCCACATGGCCAACAGACACATGAAAAAGTGCTCCACATCACTTGGCATCAGAGAAATACAAATCAAAACCACAGTGAGATACCACCTCACATCAGTCAGAATGGCTAAAATTAGCAAGTCAGGAAAGGACAGATGTTGGCAAGAATGCAGAGAAAGGGGAACCCTCCTACACTGTTGGTGGGAATGCA
The DNA here is from genome assembly GCA_028646535.1 of Procyon lotor. Classification (NCBI taxonomy): domain Eukaryota; kingdom Metazoa; phylum Chordata; class Mammalia; order Carnivora; family Procyonidae; genus Procyon; species Procyon lotor. Next base: position 53,334,134 of record CM053615.1, read on the forward strand.
AGCTGGTACAGCCACTCTGGAAAACAGGATGGAGGTTCCTCAAAAAGTTGAAAATAGAGCTACCCTACGACCCAGCAATCGCACTACTGGGTATTTACCCTAAAGATACAAATGTCATGATCCAAAGGGGCACGTGCACCCGAATGTTTATAGCAGCAATGTCCACAATAGCCAAACTATCAAGAACCTAGATTTGCATCAACAGATGAATGGATAAAGAATAAGTGGTGTATATATGTACAATGGAATACTATACAGCCATCAAGATAAATGAAATCTGGCCATTTGCAATGACGTGGATGGAACTGGAGGGTATTATGCTAAGTGAAATAAGTCAGTCAGAGAAAGACAATTATCACATGATCTCTCTGATATGAAGAATTTGAGAGGCAGGGTAGGGGGCCGAGGGGGGTGGGGGAGAGAAATGAAACAGGATGGGATGGGAAAGGAGACAAACCATAAGAGACTCCTAAATTCATGAAACGAACTAAGAGTGGCTGGGAGGTGAGGGGTAGGGATAGGGTGGCTGGGTGATGGACATTGGGGAGGGTATGCGCTATGGTAAGTGCTGTGAAATGTGTAAGCCTGATGATTCACAGACATGTACCCTGGGGCAAATAATACATTATATGTTAATAAAAAAATAAATTAAAAAAATAAATAAAAATATAACTAGAAAAAATTGGGGGGATAATAAAATTTAGGGAAAATCTTAATAAGCCATGTAATTTAGTTAAGGTTCAATGTGTTATGTCTCCTTAAACTGTATCACAGTATAAGATAAATCAAAATATATATTAATACCATTTCAAGATAATTTCATTCTTTTGATTGTTAAATTGATAATATACAACATTTATTGGGTGTGTTATTATGCACGAGGCACTCTTTTAATCAGTTCACATGTAACATTTAATCCTCATAAGCACCATTTTAAGTATATACCCTCTTTACAGATTAGGAAACAGAGACACAAAGAGACTTAGTAATTCAGTTAAGGTCACATGGCTACTAGATGTTAGAATTGGAATTTAAACACAGTAAGTTTAACTCTAGAACTCAAATTTTTTTTTTTTTTAAGATTTTATTTATTTATTTATTTGACAGAGAGAGAGAGATCACAAGTAGGCAGAGAGGCAGGCAGAGAGAGAGAGGGAAGCAGGCTCCCTGCTGAGCAGGACCCTGAGATCATGACCTGAGCCAAAGGCAGAGGCTTTAACCCACTGAGTCATCCAGGCTCCCCTAGAACTCAAATTCTTAGATATAGGAGCCAAAAAGGAAACTACGATGTGACTAGCTGGAAACACATATTTTGTACATTTTTTTCTTCTAATTTTTCAGTGAAAGACATAGACAATTTGATCAACATTAACAAATAATTTGTCACAAATGACTCAAAAATTAATACTCCCCCTGCTTAGATCTGTTTCCAAAAGGTAGTTTCTACCCTAGAAATATTTGTCAGTTAAATATATAAAATAAAACCTTGTTAGCCTAGTTTGTAAAACAAGCCACACTGATAGTTACTTTGGTCTCTTCTCTCTAGATCTATTGTAATTAAATTCTGTAGTAAATTATTTAACACAAATTGCATTTTCATTATCCTGTAGGCCTTACCCTCCTCTTCTACACAAAGATAGGAACCATGTGAGGCTGTATAACCAAAGCAACTGATTTATTTAATCCATAGATCCATATTCTATAAAGACATGGGTCATAACTAAATCAATTACATCCATACTCAGAACTCAAAGTTTGACCTCTATATACTATTGCTCAAAGCCTTATTTTCTGGCCAATAACCCTCCTTTAATCTATGGATTTTATTTTAATCTATGGATTTTAATCTACACGCCAGCCTCTCTGAACATTCTTCATTCCTTTGAGACTTGCTAATAGATTTTCAGGTCTCCAAGTCTACCTAAAATGACCATTGATAAAAACTGTCTACCTGAAACTTCCATGTTACTACCACATTCCTTTACTTACACTGTCTCTTAAGACTTCAATTTCCATTCATTTTCCTGGGTTTCTGAATCTTGGTTTTTCTTCTCTTCTTGTCCATATCATTGAGAATCTACATTACAGGCTATAATTTCATTAAGTTGGAAACAATCTGTCTCATTTTGTGGCCATCTGAGACCTTCATTGTATTGAGTGAGACCTTCTCGTTGGGCATTTTAAAGTGTCTTGACTAGCATGCATTGATTAGCTGATTGAAACTTATACCCAAGTATAACTGAAATTCTCAACTACTTCTCCACTTGACATCCTTATATCATCTCTAGATTTTTCTTTATATTTACTTATATACTTGACTTTGTATTTATCAAACTTCAAGGCCTTCATTTTGACAGAGTTCAGTGATCTAATCCTCAATAACTCTAGGCTTCAAGATAATATTTTGGAATATTCTCCATATAGCACAGCTACCTGAAACAAAGTTTTTAATTTGAATTTGTGTGAGATAAGTGGCACTCTATTAGTTTTACAAAGTATGGCACACTGAGTTTAAAAAAAAGAAAAAAACTTTTAAACTTCTAAAAGACAGTTTAAAGGACCCATCTCTTTGGACCCACAAGGAAAATAATTTCAGGTGCACCCAAAGTTTTCCTCCACACTACCTTTAATATGAAAAGCTTGATATATTTAAATTAATTATTTTAATGAGACTAACTGAAAGTTTACTAAGTTATATTGACAGAATTAAATGGCTTTGGAAATGCATTTCTTACAATCTAGATACCTTTGTAGATTCCCCAGATTCTAATCAAATTTTCTGCAGGTATTTTCATTGCCATTTAATTCATTTTACAGCGTAGTTGTTATGTGCCTCTCATTTAACCAGCAGTCATTGATTTTGTCTATTCAAACACTTTAGATGAGTTTTCTTCAGCTTAATTCTCGCAACTCTTTGGAGCTCTGAAATCCTCAGAATATCCTTTGAGAGATGAAAATGAAGAGTCTCTCCCCTTCAAAAGAACACATTTCTTTTGTGTTCTAACTAACACAATGTGTTAACACTCTTAGAAATGAGACTAACACATTTATGCTTGATAATAGTACTAAGGCCATAATGATGAAGGATCTGGATAAATGACTCCCAGGGGGAGATATTAGAAAAAAGGTGAGTGCTGTCAGCATGTAGAGAGAAGATGTTGGGCATTAGAGCTTGGGATATCAAAATGGAAAGCTTCAAGTATTTAAGGACTGCTTTATATATATAAACACAGGCTTATTATGTAAAGTTCTAGAGAACAGAATGAAGATTAAGTTATAGAAGATCCAAAGAGGTAGACTTATAATTACATTGATGAATAAAATATGAAATAATCCACACATCAAGAAGCTTTTACTCACTGCATTTTTATTTAATCCAGTTCCAACCATAGACACTATTACACACTGTACAGGAAACTAAGATATAAAGATAAATACAGCACAGCGTTCAGTCAGTTCAGATCTCTGTGCCATTACCTCTGGTCTCAAGAAACTATTTTCTCTGTAGACCCTTGACTATATAGCTTCTCATTATGTTCTGAAGTTTGGGGCAGTTAACATCTAATATTGAATCTCTTATTTCTTACTACAGTGGCCTGTGAGGACACTTACCTCTATTTTGTCACTCTGACCCAAGGCAGATACACATGCATAGCTTATTTTTCTTTTGTCCTTACAAGACTAGCTGGGAAAACAGCTCTTTACTGTAGGTTCAAAAATAATAAACTGCAGTATTAAATGGAAATACAGCATTAATTATGCAAATAATTAAAATTAGTAAATAGATATGACAAATTAAAATCCACCTCCCCACAATCTTGCTCAGTTCTTTACAGCACCACTTCTCAAATTTGAATATCTTATTAAGATGCAGATTCTGCAGGAAATCTCAGGTGGGCCACAAGCTCCCAGATGCTGCTGCTGCTGTTTGCTGCTACTACTGCCCTGCTCAGCACACTATGAGTGGCAAAGTTTTCCTAGATGCCTTTTCTTTAAATCTTATTTTATTTAAATTAAATTTGTTAACATATAGTTTATCATTAGTTTCAGATGTAGAGTTCAGTTCAGCTGTATATAACACCCAGTGCTCATTACACCACACCCTCCTTTGCCCATCACCCAGTTTCCCCATCCCCCACCGACCTCCCCTCCAGCAACTCTCAGTTTGTTTCCTATAGTTAAGAGTCTCTTTGCTAGATGCCTTTCTAACAAGCTTAATTAAAGACTTCCTCTGTCATTCCTTCTGTGTCAAAATCCAGATTTACCCCCAAAGTATCCCTAAACATGCCTGATCTGCTCAGAATCCAGTTCAGAGTGGATGAAGCACTTAGAAGGGAAATTTACTTCCCAACCTAAAATACTGCCCAACTTCCCAGGCCATATTTCCTATCTCAAAAATGTCTGACAGAATGTTTTTTTTTTTCCCCTATAATTACCCAATTTCTAACTTGATCAGAAAACTCAAGGGGATAAATTATTTGTAATCAGGAAGAAAAAAAAAAAGAGGACATTAATAGCTTCTTTAAAACCATTCCCAAATTAAATGTGAAACTCCAGGAATATTTTCCATTCCTCAAAAACTTAAAAAATACCACATTAAGGGTAATAGCTGCTAAATCAAAGACAGTACTTATTACACCCATCCAGATTTCAAACAATCTCTCATCTTGATTCTGGTGGAAATAAGATCTGCATAGTTTCCCTGCAATCTATCGCAAGTACTCAAAAACAAACAAGCAAGCAAGCAAACAACAACAAAAACCATACACTTCTCCAGAAGAACAAATGAATTTACACACATAGCAGTCTAAACCCACTCTAAGAAAGAAGAATTTTTTTCTGAGGAAAGACAGAACACTACCACAACATAGTCAGCCTTTTTCATCATTACACAAAGTATGTGAAGTCCTTATAATCATAGTTCCTCATCCTTTTTTAATTGCAATTTTGATCCCAATTATAAGTTTACATTAGCATACCTAAGTGGTCCTTTCCATGATCCTCAAAGTATTGGGAAACAGTCCATTCCACAGGGATTTAAAGGTTTCACCTCATATTATACAAAAAATGGCTTACAGTTTCTTCTGACTCCATGATCTATTGAGGTGTTATAGACATCTCTCCACCTTTTCTCCTTCTATCCTTGGTCTAAACACATATATATTGATATTACAAATTAAAGGTAAAAAATTTTTAACCCACAATTGGGTTTGGAAAAAAAAGGAAAAGGATATCTTCAGTTACTATAAATAAAGAGAGAGTTGAAGGTCAGTTGTAAACATATCAGCTAATTCTATGGTAGACAGGAAGCTTGGATAATGACCCCAAGAGCTACACTGTAAAACCTATCAGAAGAAAGGAAAGGTGGAATTAGACTCACATGAAGTATAGTGCTGAAACTAAATGTTTACTGATGGTCATGTACTTGGGATAAAAATGGCTCAGTTAAGGCTATGTCGTGGTGACTTACCATAAAACCTGAGGAGCTTATGTTTTGTCTAGAATTAAGTCTGTACAAGTAGATTGTTAATAAGTTACTGAAGCTACAATTCTTGGTCTGGACTTAAAGTGAACATATATTCTAACAATAAATATATATTTGTCTGTCATGCAACAAGATTAAATTTTTAAAAAGAGGGTTTTTTTTACTTCAATGAGAACTAAAATATCTCATGAAAAATTGATAACTTGTTTAAGGCTTTACTCTGCCTGATCATCAGATATAAGTAATTCATTATAGAGCTCACAGAGGGCAGAAGGACAAAGTTTCTAATGGTAATAATTCTGATGACAGAACTGCAAAAACTAATATTAAAACATGGTAGACCCTAAACTTAGAAACTCCACTTTTTGGGGCACCTGGGTGGCTCAGTTGGTTGGGTGTAGACTCTTAGTTTTGGCTCATGTCATGATTTTGGGGTCGTGATATTGAGCCCCACACTCAGCAGGGAATCTGCTTGGGATTCTCACTCTTGCTTTCCCTCTTTGTCCCCCCACCCTAAAGCACGCTCACCTGCTCACTCACTTTCTCTCTAAAATAAATAAATCTTAAAAAAAAAAAAAAAACCTCCACTTTCAATACAATAAGAAACTTTTCTTCATTTTCAAAAATATTCTTGGCAAAAAGAAATGGACAAATGGATTATAAAAGAAATTTGACTGGTCTATCATATTTACTTAACAAAATAATTGCTATACATACCACAGTCCCTATTTGCTCAGTTGGGATTGTTATTTCATCAAAATCATCTGATAAAGGGGAATTTGAGAGGCACTAGACTAGCACAATGCCTAACAAAAAGATTATTCAAAACATTAAAGAAATATACTGTATGTTAGGAGAATCCTTACAGTCTACTCCCAAGATAAATGCAGGAAGTTCTCCTTGACAAACTTTACTAGGAAATGATGGCAGCTGGATTTCATAGAACTAATGCTTATAAAAGGTTAGAGATTTATCCAGTTGTGGGATGTATGTGTTTATGTGGCATGAAGTCTTCCCCCTCTTTAAAAGCTAATACTCAGGGGCACCTGGGTGGTGCAGTTGGTTAAGCATCTGACTCTTGGTTTCAACTCAGGTCAAGATCTCATGATCATGGGATCTTGCCCAGTGATGGGCTCCATGCTCAATGTGGAATCTGCTTGAGATTCCCTCTCCCTCTCCCCTTGCTCCACACCACCCATGCTCTCTCTCACACTCTCTCAAATAAATTAATTTTTTAAAAATATTTTTATTTATTTGACAGAGAGAGGGACACTGAGAGAGGGAACACAAGCATGGGGAGTGGGAGAGGGAGAAAAAGGCTTCCCGCTGAGCAGGGACCCCAATGCCGGGCTCAATCCCAGGACCCTGGGATCATGACCTGGGCAGAAGGCAGATGCTTAATGACTGAGCCACCTAGACACCCCACAAATTAATTATTTAAAAACAAAATAAAATAAAAAATAAAAGCTAATACTCAGATAGTAGTAAAGGTTCTTTTAATACACATAATTCCCACTTTGGGGATATCAGAGTTCATTGACTAGGAGAGAGGAGGCCATTTTATTTCTACTCTCAAACAAAAAATATACAAATGTTTGTAGATTCCTTTATGCCTCAGTTCTCTGGACAAACAGATCAAATGAATCAAACTAAACAAAAAAGAAAGTCCAAAAAAGGCCCTCGTTGGTTAAAATTTTGTGATCTACTATGTTAAAATTGCCTAGAGTTTTACTACTAGCCTCATTATATATTAGAGTGATACACAAAAACAAGTATGGAATCTCTCCCTTTAAACTTATGTACGGGAGGGCGTAAGAATTTTGATCTGAGACTATATCCTATGCTTGCTTAACTGAATTCTCTCAAAATCACATCCAGTACTTAAAAGAACTCTTTTCCCTGGAAACTTTAAGACATAAAAGTAATAGGGACCTGGAAGGACATGCCAAAGAAACCTACCACATTCACTGACCAGGACATTCCGTCTATCTAAAAAAGTTTTATGCAGAGAAGACCCACTGTCGCTTCATGTGACAGACCCTCTCAAGTGCTGCTGATCACCCATCAGGCTATCACAATGGAAAAACTGACAAGAACAATTGGATTCATGGTTCTCAGGTGAAGCCAGCACTAAGGGAGAACTGGACTGGGTTTCCCAAAAAGGACTTAAAACCTGTTTTCTACAGTAACTGGTATTGATAGTGGTATCAGTATTGGCAATGAACTAAGAGGAGGTATTCTAGCAAAATATTACCATTCTGCTAATAGTAGGGTTATTATATTAAATATCACAATTTACTAGAAAACAATATACTTTAAAAAAAGATTTTATTTATTTATTTGAGAGAGAGAGATCATGAGCAGGGGGAAGGAGTAGAGGGAGAAGCAGACTCCCTGATAAGTAGGAAGCCCAATCCAGGGCTCAATCCCATGACCCTTGAGATAATGACCTGAGCCAAAGGCAGATGATTAACCAGCTGAGCTACCAAGGCATCCCACATGTACTTTTTACATCACCTTTTTTATTCTGTACTAGTAGTTCCCACAACCTCATTTCCCATTACATCTAAATTATACTCCTCATATAAACAGAGTCTAGACTTATAAATCCAATAGGTAAATTACTAACAGTAAAGTTGGGACCATATTCCTTAGTGACTTTTTATAATAACCAAGTAAAGGTAATTAATAAGCATCCAGGTACTCAATCCCTAAAAATGAACACAAAAATATTTTAACTGGTTTTACTGGAAGGATGATGTAGAAAAGAAAATGTCTATTTAACAGACAAACAGAAATCTGGCATTTACAGATACAGACTGACCTAATACCACTAGATTAATCTTAAGATTCAATTTTCTTCAGTCCCAGTACAGATGGATAAACAAAAATGAATGTCTGTTATACGGAATTTAGTTGACTACTATAAAAGTATAACTATAGATTTAGATTTGATGAAAGATTTAAAACAGACCATATACATTAAACACCTTTTATTGGGTACCTCATAGTAAGATTTGGATACTAGATGATAGCCATGGATGTCTTTGTGAATCATATCTGGAAAAAATTACTGGGAAGACAGAACAACTAACTACTAACGGGCCTAAACTGTCACATGAATGAGACAGTACTTATGTTATTGACTGTCTCTCAGATGAAATTTATTGAGCTTTTGAAGGAAAATTCTTTTTTTTTTATTTTAAAGATTTTTATTTATTTGACAGAGAGAAACACAGTGAGAGAGGGAACACAAGCAGAGGGAATGGTAGCGGGGGAAGCAGGCTTCCCGCAGAGCAGGGAGCCCGATGTGGGGCTCTATCCCAGGACCCTGGGATCATGACCTGAGCCGAAGGCAGATGCTTAATGACTGAGCCACCCAGGCGCCCCTGAAGGAAAATTCTTAAATAAAAATTTAGATTATCAGTCATCAGAGTTAATCTACTCCTTAGACTTGGATTTGGCAAAACTTCATAAGGAATTACCAGTTAATCATTTGAAACTGCAAGCAATAAAGCATCACAATAATTTTGTGAAACTAATATAGGACTAAAATATTTTGTGTACTGCTAATCAAATTATCAGATTTAACTGTTTATACTGGCATGCCATATTCAAAGGTTATTTCCCCAGGGAAAATTTTTAAAATTTCAGTAAGTCTGTTATTCGATGGTATTTCTGATCACTGTTTTTCTTTACCATGGACTTGCTGGATATTTAGATGGTTACAACCTGCCCAGGGGAAGATAGAAACAGTAATGGAAACTAAAAAATTGTAATGTCATTAGTTTTGTATTAAAACAGGAATGAAACTTTAAGGGTAATATAATCTAAAACAAACAAAAAAACACTTAATTCTCCCTGCTGAAAATAAGGGGAAAGCTTTATCCCCTACCTCCCCATTTCATCCTGACTTTTCTCAGAAAATTTATCCTAGGGGCACCTGGGTGGCTCAGTGGCTTAAAGCCTCTGCCTTCAGCTCAGGTCATGGTCTCAGGGTCCTGGGATTGAACCCTGCATCGGGCTCCCTGTTCAGCAGGGAGCCTGCTTCCCTCTCTCTCTCTGCCTGCCTCTCTGCCTACTCCTGATCACTCTTTTCTCTTAAATAAATAAATAAAATCTTAAAAAAAAAATTTATCCTAAAAAACTTGTAAATTCTTCCTCTGTCTCTGAAATGTATACAAATCTTTTAACTTTTTATTTAAATTCAATTTAACTAACATATAGTGTATTATTAGTTTCATAAGTAGAATTTGGTGATTCATCAGTTGCATACAACATCCAGTGCTCATTACTTCAAGTGTCTTCCTTAATGGCCATCACCCAATTACCCCATCCTCCCACTCACCACCCCTCCAGCAACCCTCAGTTTGTTTCCTATAGTTAAGAGTCAGTCTCTTAATGGTTTGCCTCCCTCTCTGTTTTCATCTTATTTTTAATTCCTTCTCCTATGTTCACCTGTTTTGTTTCTTAAATTCCACATGAGTGATAACTCGAAGGGACACATGCATCCTGATGTTTACAGCAGCAATGTCCACAATAAACAAAATATGGAAAGAGCCCAGATGTCCATCAACAGATGAATGAATAAAAAAGATATGGGGGTATGTATGTGTGTGTAATGGAATATTACTCACCAATCCAAAAGAATTAACTCTTGCCATTTGCAGTGACATGGAAACTAGAGGGTATTATACTAAGCAAAATAAGTCAGAGAAAGTGAAACGTATATAAATCTTCTTAAAAAAATAAGCCCCTTGCCAGCTATAAGACCCAGGATTGTCTTTCTTAAGGATCTAGAAACCATCTCTTTAAAATGTAAATAAGGATAGTGTCCCCACCTCCCAGTTTCTGCAGGACTGTAGGAGACTAACTTCAAAAGGCTTAATTCTAACTTACAAAATGATCTTTTTTTATGTAAAAGAAAATTAGCTAATACATACAGTCATCCCAAATACCAAGGAAACTTAGTGTGAATTATATGTAACAAATAGTGCTTGTTAAGTATTCTTATGTTGAGGACTAGTCATTGTTTATCTTGAGAGCATGTGTGTAATGAATTATATCTGCTGCACTATTAAAGGGTGAAATTTCTGTCTTTATAATCGCTTAGGGGATTGCCTAAGTATGTGATGCATACTATATTCTGAAGGATGCTCAGTAAAAAACTCTTTTCTTTCTCTTTAAATTTACCTTTGTAGAAATATTTTCTGGTTTGGGAGATTTTGGGTTGAACTGTCTGATTTTAACTGTATTCTCCAATGAATTAAGCACAAAATATCAAAACAAAACACACACACACACACACACACACACACACACACACACACACACATTTTGACTTAGTCGAAATGCAGCAATGACCAGAGAAAATGTCCAGAGAAAAATTACTTGGTGTTTGAAGGAATTGCAATGAATTTATGCATCAACTTGGGGAAAATTATCTTTACAATACTGATTCTTTCAATTTATGAACAATAATTTAGTTCATTTCTAAATTGCAATTCTGTGTTGAAAATTGTTTTTCTAAAAAGAGAAAATTGTTTTTCTATTGTCATTTTTTTCTCTTTCGTCTTCAACTTATTAATCAGTTATTTTAAAATCCTTCTTTGCTAGTTGAAACATCTAGATCATATGTGCATCTTCATCTATTGTCTTTCCTTGTGATTATCAGTCATATTTCCAAATGCTTTTTAAAAAACTTAAAAGTCTATGCTCAGCACTGTATTAATTCATTTCATCTTTCACTGGTGTTTCAGACCTTTGCTCTATCAAGGGGATAAACAGATTAACTGAATCTAGTATCATATATAACTAAATTGGGATTAGACTTCAGTTTTATAAACATTAAATCTACTTCCATTTCATCTTTGTTCCTAGAGTATGTCCCTCCAGGGCCTTTGATTACAAGCCCTAAAAGCTAAGTAGACTCAGCTCTGACCTTTTTGAGTTCCATCCCAGCATTCTAACCTCCATTTGGGGTTGTCTTAAAAATCTGGTAGATCTTAAGAAAGAGAGCAGAAAAGTATTTAAGGCAGGTATTCTTCCTGTCAGTTTTTCCCCCTCAAGTCACATGCAACTGTGGGAGATTTTGTCTTTTAGAAGATTTCTGCATACCTAGCTAACTCCCATTCAACAGTAAATTCAGAAACTGTATTATGAAGAAAACTACACAATATATATTGGGATTCACTCTTTGTGTTGTAAATTCTATGGTCTTGAGAAATGCATAATGGCATGTATACACCATTACAGTATCCTGTACAATACTATATAGTTCATTGTCCTAAAACTCCTGGTTTTCCCATATATCCAACCCCCACCCTCCCCACAGAACCCTGGTAACTACTGAGCTTTTACTGTCTCTAGACTTTTGCCTTTCCCAGAATGTTAAATGGTTGAAATACTATTGGATTAAATATTAAGTACGCAGCCTCTTGAAACTGACTTTTCACTTAGGTTTCCTTCACATCTTTTCATAGCTTGATACTCATTTCTTTATATTGCCAAATAATAGTCCACTGCCTGGATTTCCCAGAATTTGTTTATTCATTCATCTATTGAACAGTATTTGAATGCTTCCAGTTTTTGGCAATTATGAATAAAGTTGCTATAAAATTCATACGTAGGCTTTTTAGTAGACCTAAGTTTTTAACCCATTTGGATAAATAATGAGGACCACAACTCCTGGATAGTACGGTAACATTATGTTTAACTTTTAAGAAACTGCCAAACTGACTTCCAAAGCAATTGTACCATTTCCACCAGCATGGAATGAAGAGTTCTTATTTCTCCCCATCCTTAACAGAATTTGTTTTTGTCAGTTATATGGACTTTAGTTATTCTAATAAGTGCTTAGTGATATTTCATTGTTTTAATTCGCAGTTACATAACTTTGAGCATCATTTCATATGCATATTTCCTATCTGTGTATCTTTGTTGAAGTATCCAGATCTTTTATCCCATTTACTTATCCATTTATTTATCCATTTATCTATTGATTGATTGAGGCAGGAAGGGGGAGAGGAAGAGGGAGAGAGAGAATTTTGAGCAGGCTCCACACCTAGTGCACAGTCTAATCTGAGGCTCAATCTAATTACCCAGAGATCATGATCAAAATCAAGAGTCTGAGGCTTAACCGACTAAGCCACTCAGGTGCCCCTTTTATCCATTTTAGCTGGGTTGTTTTATGTTTTGAATTTGACTTTTTTTGGCTATGAGTCTTATCAGGTAACTGTTTTGAAACTATTTCTCCTGGGCTGTCGCTTATCTTTTCATTCTCTTATAGAGTCTACTAATTGTCTTTTCCAGACAAAACTTTTAATTTACATCCAATTTATCAATTTTTCCTTCCATGGTTCTTGCCTTTTGTGTTGTATCTGTCATTGCCAAATCCAATTTCACCTACATTTTCTCCTGTTATCTTCTGCAAATTTTAGAGTTGTACATACTTTAACTCTAGAAGCTATTCTGAGTTTTATTTATTTATTTGAGAGAAACTGAGAGAGAGAGAGCAGGAGCAGGGGGAGGGCAGAGAGAGAAGCAGACTCCCAGCTGAGCAGGGAGCCCGATGCAGGGCTCAATATGGGAACTCTCAGATTATGACCTGAGCCAAAGGCAGACACTTAACCGACCAAGCCACCCAAGTGCCCCTAAATGTCAGTTATATTAATTACAAATGTCAATATATTAATCAATGGTGCTGTTCATTTCAACTGTATCTTTAATTATTTCTGCCCAATGGTTCTATCAATTGCTGATAAGTGAATGCACAAGCAATAATAGTGAATTCATCTATTTCTTCTTGCTGTTCTATCAGCTGTTGCCTTATATATTTTGACACTTTCTTCTTGGGTGTATACACATAAGAGACAGTTATGTTTTTGTGGAAAATTGTACCCTTTATCATTATTAATGTCCTCTTCATCCCTGATCATTTTTCTTGTTCTGAAATTAGCTTTGTCTGTAATTAATAGTTATTCTACTTTTCTTTTGATTGGTATTCTCATGGTACATCTTTCTCTATCCCTTTACTATTAATTTCTGTGTCTTTATATTTAAAATGGGTTTCTTGTAGACAAAATAAAGATGACTTGTTTTTCATCCATCCAAACAGTGACTTTTAATTTTTATATTTAGACCACTCATATTTAAAGTGATTGATGACATATGTGGACTAATACTAATTATGTTTGTAACTGTTTTCTATTCCCTGCCTTTGTTTTGTTTTTCTTTATTTTGGCCCTTTTCTGCCTTCTTGGGTTTTAACTGAGCATTTTATATGATTCTACTTTCTCTCCTTCCTTAGCACATACTTTTTTTTTTTTTAATTCTTCCTTAGTTGTGCCATAGAGTACAATAAACACTTAACAACTTACAACTAAGCTAAGTCCACTTTCAAATAATAAATTGCTTCACAGATAATGCAGCTACCTAATAGAAAAGTATTCCTGATTCCTTTTTTCTGTCCCTTACAACGTTGCCATCATATATTTATCAATAAATTATAAAAGCCAAATATATTATTGCTATTATTATATTGAACATATTATCTGTGATATCAATTACGAATAAGAAAATAAAAGATTTTATTATACCTTCATCTATTCTTTCTGCAACATTTTCCTTTTCTTTAGGTAGATTTGTGTTTCTGACCTACACCATTTTCTTTCTCTCTGAGAAAACAACATTTCTTGCAAGGCAGGTCTGGTGAAAACAAGTTCTCTCGATTTTTTTCTTTTTCTGAGGAAGTCTTTATTTCTTGTTCACTTTTGAAGAAAACATCTAGAATTCTAGCTTAACTTTTTTTTCTTTCAATACTTTAAATAGTTCATTCCACTCTTTTCTTTTTTTTTTTTTCTTTTTTTTTTTTTTCTTTTTCTTTTTCTTTTTCTTTTTTTCTTCTTCTTCCATTCCACTCTTTTCTTGTATGGTTTCTCAGGAGAAATTCGATACAATTCTTATCCTTGTTTCAGTATAGATAAAGTATTACTACTTTTCATTGCCCTCCTCCAACATTTTTTTGTCTTTGATTATATATAGTTTGAATATGATATGCCTAGTTTTAGATGTTTTGGAATTTATCCTTCTTGTGTTCTCATAGCTTCTAGCATCTGAAGTTTACTATCTGTCACTAATTTTGGAAAATTCTCAACTATTATAACTTCCAATATTCTGTTTCTCTCTTCTCCTTATCTTCTCATTATGCCTGTTACACAGTTTTTAATTGTCCTACAGTTCTTGAATATCCTGTTGCTTTCCCCCCCCAATACTTTTTTTTTCCTCTTTGTTTTTCAGTTTGGTATTGGTATTGTCATACCTTCAAGCTCACTGATTCTTTATTGGTCCTGTCCAGTCTGCTGAAAAAAATCACGAAAGGGATTCTTCATTTCTGTTATAGCTTTCTTTTTCATTTCCAGCATCTTCTTTTGATTCCTTTGAGTTTTCATCTCTTTGCTTCCATTACCTTTCCTGCATGTTATCTACTTATTATAGTTCTTCACATTTTAATGATAGCTGTTTTAAATTCCTGTTGTGAGAATTCCAAAATTTGTCATATATGTGTCCAGGGCTATTGCTTGTTTTGTATTCAGTTGCAATTTTGCCTTTTAGTAGGTCTTATTCTTAATTGAAAGCTAGGCATAATGTATCAGGTTTAAAAAAAAAAAAAAAACAACCTGAAATTAGTAAGTCTTTAGTGTGAGGGTTTATGTTTATCTAGCTAGAAGTCAGGCTGTGTTTGCTGTACCTATACTACCAAAACTAAATTTTTTCTAGTATTCTTGTTTTCATCTTTCCTGTGGTCTCTCGTCTCCCAAAAGACTCCTTGTTAAATAAGACTTGAGCTTTGCAGTTATTTCAGCTAATCCCCATTATTATAAAGAAGCACTATTGATGTAAAGTATGGAAAAGGTGAGGCATTCCATAATCATCTGATTAAATCTTGGTCTTTTAATGAGTCTGTGCCCCTGGGCTATGACATTCACAAGAGCTTCTCAGTGCTGTTTTTTTTTTTTCTCCCCTTAGTTGTAACACAAAGACTGGTAGAGCTGAAATTGGGTTTTCTTTTTCCCTGTATTGAAAGCTAGCGAAGGTTGTAGTTGGATATTTCCTTTCTCTCAAGACAGCTGGGTCCTGATAAAAAAGTTTATTTTGATGGCATTCTCTTAAGGAGAACAAAGTGATCGGGGGTACTTGAAAAGCTTACCTCTCCCCATCTTCTTTTTGGAGACTGGAGAAGATTTTTCTCCAGTCTTCATTCTGAGAACCTTGTGAGGTACCTGGAGGTAATTCACAATAAGTGTTAGAGCCCCCACTTCCCACACCCACCCACCGCAGACACCACCACCAAGGCTGGGCTTCCAGGATTTTTAGCTCTCCAACTAGTCAGGCTCATCTCTAGCAATTTAATTAACTACCTTTAAGTGTTTCTACCAATTGCTGACTCTAGCAACTGTTCAAGGTGAGCTATAATTCTCTGCATTGGGAAAGGGTGATTTTCCTTGTGAGCTCAATTCTCTGAAAGATCTAAGAAGAGCTGTTTATTTTCAGGTTTGGTTTTTTTTTTGTTTTGGGGGTTTTTTTCCATTTTTTTCTTGTGAGGAAGAATGTGATGACATCTTTGTGCTTTATGCGTGAAACCAAAACTGAAAGTCTTTTTTTTTTCCCCAAATATGTTTATTTTATTTTTTCAGTGTTACAAGATTTATTCTTCATGCACCACACCCAGTGCTCCATGCAATACATGCCCTCCTCAATACCCACCACCAGGCTCGCCCAACGCCCATCCCCCTCCCCTCCAAAACCCTCAGTTTGTTGAAAGTCTTATTATCTTTCTATTGTTTCCTTCTCAATTTTCCAAACAGGTAAAAGCAGGTAAAATCCTCTCTACTTTCAGCTTTCTCCTAATGTCTCTAATGTATTCCCATGTTGGACTTTGGTTTAAAGAGGTAGTTATACCAATGCCCTACTTCTGTTGCCCAGTTCTGTTTACTTTCCTACTTCTCCATTCTTAATGGCCCAGGAGAAAAATAAATAAATAGATAAATAAAGTACCTTCTCCTTTTTCTTTTGATTTGAATGGAACATTTTATGTCATATTTGAGTTTTTGCTGTCCTATAGATTATGACAGTGATTTTTCAAGTATGCTAGAATGAGAAGATGGACTCTTACGCTCAAGTGAACTGAAGTTATTTAAAAAGCTCTTATCTCAAAGAAAGGACATTTATATAATTTCAAATGACAAAACTAAGTGGTTACATTTTTATTCTGGCACATATCAATCCTTCTACTGAAAGAATAACCATTCTTTTTAACAAGTATAAAGACAAAATAAAAAATTTTATAGAATAAAATTAGAACTCAATTTATTTAATAAAAATATTATCTACATTTAAGCTTACTGAATATTCCTATTTTATGTTACACTTTTCACAAATTTTGTCTTGGTTTCTTTTTAAAATTATTCTGTTATGAATGGTTATATAAGGCTCAAAAATGTCAAAAATAATAAAGTCAAACAACTCATTTTTGAGTAAAACAGCTTCTTCAGAGTCAACAAGTATGGAAATAGAATGAGCTAGCCTTTAACTTCAAGTTTTAGCATTTCACTCAGAGCCATATTTTGAGATGTGAAAAAATATTTTTTTAAAACTGAATAACAGTAATCCAATGCAATCAATGGCAACAATAAAACATAATTGGCTGATGTGCAAAGTGGAAAAACTTTTGATTGCATATATGCAAGATCAGATGTAGCAAATCCATATGCCTGCAAACCAAGCAGCAATCTCAACAAATATGTTATTTCAGTTCAAAATAAGTGAGATGTGGCTAAGACAGACATCAAAGCAAAAGTTCTTAACATTACTAAGCTCTGATATGACTGTTTCTGGAGGCAATGACTGAAATAAAATTTATTTATTCCTATTTAATGAGCAACCTCTATATGATAGGCATTGTCCTACAGACATAAGTCATGTTCTCAAGAACTTAACATTCTTATATAAGGTAGAAGTAAATGAAATAAATAGACGTATACTTTCAAATGTTGCAAGTACAACAAAACCAAAGGATAAAGAAAGGGTATGATAGAGTTTTGACCTGGTCAGGATGTATATGAAATATTTTTTGAGGAAAGGACTGAGATCTGAATGGCAGCAAAGAGTTAACCAGAAAAAAACAGAAACTAGATGAGTGTGTCCTTCAAAAGAAACAATGTAGGCACAATTTCAATACCAGGAAAACACAAGTGTGAAGGAACCAAAGTCAATTTGATTGAAGCAGAGGGTATGTGGCAGCTTGAAAGAAAATGAGACCAATAAGCCCAATTACAAAAACCTTTTGAAGTTTTTATCTCTTTTTAAAAGGAAAGAACAGCATTTGAAATGTTTACATATAAAGGAGCATTGGAAGAAAATGAAGGTATTTTGATCAAACTCATAACTCTAAAGAATGGCTCTGGAAGCAATATTGAGACAAGACACAAAGAGACAAAAATAGACACAGGTAGAGTCATTAGGTAATCATTTCAGTATTCAAGAGATAATAGTAACTTTGATAGGACAGAAGAGAAGGAGGAAAGTAAATCAACTCAAGAGATATTTAGAAGGCAAAATTAATAGGAGTGATTATCTTAATCATCAGGCCTGTAGCATATTAAAAAACTTGAAAATCCTTCTGGCTTACAACAACAAATTCATATTTTCATGCTCACAGTCCTCAGATTTGCAGGTGTGCAAATACACTACCATTTATTTTATCTAAACTGGACTTGTCTGAGCCTTACGGTACTCCACGCTACTGGCTGGTTTCAGGTCTGTGCTCCATGTAATATTATTCTGAGGGTTAGGATTAAGAGTATGCAGCTATTCTGGGACATGCTGTTTTCATGGTGGTTCAAAACAATGCAAGAGGGCAAGCTTAATCCCATCAGTGGAATGGGCAAGTATGAGAGAAATACTGTAAAATAATATAAGAAATGCTGGGGGTATATAATCCTATTATAGGGGAATAAAAAATCTGAACCATAATTCAATCTACCAAATTTACACATACAATATGGTGGTTATGGGAGGGGTAGGAGTTCAGAATGAACTCTATATTTGCATAATTTCTATGTATTATTGGTGGGATGGTAGTGCCATTAATATAAGGAACAAACCAAAACCAAAAACAAAACTCTATCATGTGAGTGAAATAGGAGAACTCAGTTTTGATTATGTTGAAACTTAGTTGCCTTCTAAGGATTTAAGAGAAATCAAGTAAAAAATAGATAAAAGCCTCAAACTCAGGGAAAAAAACAGATGCTGGGATTGAAAACAGACATGGCTTCTTTGTATAAGTAGCAATTTCATCTTAGATATGGACAAAATTTCCAAGGAAAACTAAAAAATGAGAAAAGGATATAACAGAAAGTTGATATTGAAAAACCTAAATATTTTGTATTTATTTATATTATTTTTTTTTAAGATTTTATTTATTTATTTGACAGAGGAAGATTGAGATCACAAGTAGGCAGACAGGCAGGCGGCGGGGGGGGGGGGAAGCAGGCTTCCTGCTGAGCAGAGAGCCTGACGGGGGGCTTGATCCTAGGACCCTGGGATCATGACCTGAGCCGAAGGCAGAGGCTTTAACCCACTGAGCCACCCAGGCGCCCCAATATTTTGTATTTAAAGAGCTATGCACTTCTAAAAAGGCAGCAAGTGATTTGTTAGAGAGGAAGAAGGAAAAGTAGATTACTTTATATAAACCTAGCAAGAAAGAGTTGCACATATCAAGATAAGGAATATCAGTATCAAGATAAGGAATAAAGCATGCTCATTTTATATAGTTATATGAGGGTTTACTGCCAATTTAGAAGAACAATTTGGGTGGAGTGATGACGATTGGACTAAAATTATAGTTTTTAAAAGCGAGTGAATAGTAAATAAATCAAGGCAATGCTTAGAACACTTTTTTGAAGTTTTGCTAGAAAACAGAAAAAAATAGAATAGTATCTTGAGATATAAGAGGATGATGGGAGGAATTTATTTTTTCTTATTCTTTTATTTTCTTTCCAAGGGCAATGTTGGTGTACTTAAAATCCAGTGGGAAATACTCATTTTAGAAAGAGTGGCTGAATATTCAGAAGACTGAGAAAGTAATTTTTGTGCAGGAGAAAATATGTCCAAACACCTATTAGGTATGATTTAGCCTAGTTAATGAGTTAAATGAGAAAAATGATTAAATAAAAGTCAGGTAAGTCAGAAAAACTAAGACATTAGAAATCCCCAATTCAAAGAAAATAGACAGAATAAACAATTTAGAATGAGAGTAAAGAGAATTTAGTTTTGACAAGATCACAATAACTTGATGAATCATGAAATCTGGGTATCAAAGGAGAATTAATTTTATTTTATAAATATACATAAATAAATATATATATATATTTACACAATGAGGAAGTAGAAAATCCAAGTTAATTTATAAAATAACCTGTTAAAACTAATTATTGAATTTGGAAGTTTGTGGATGGTGGGGCCATTTTTCTCATGTTTTTAAAAGCCACCCCAGTGCCATGTATATACCATCTCCTAAGGTTCTTTTGGTGAATTAAATCTGTATCCTAGGAGTCACTCACAATTTGATAACCTCTAATTTATCCAACTTTAGTTTCAAGAACCCCGATATCCCTTGCACATGTTCCCACCTTCTGAGGGAATACACAAGCAAGGTCTTAATACCTTTTTGGGTTATAGTTCCTTTCATCTCTTATCAGACTCCATTTGTCCTTAAATACAACGGGTAACTAATCCTATTTACTGGGATTTGGGCAAGGAGGGAAAGTGAGTACATATTATGAGAGATGCACATGTTGTCTTGGGAAAGTCTCTTGATTTCCTTCAACCAAGGCTCAGTGACAGCATTTAATAGAAAATATTGGGCCATTTGAACAAATCAGGGAACCCTAAAAATATATGTACTTCCAAGACTTTTCAGTGCATCAATCCAAATTTCTCATCTCATGGATCTATATCCCATTCTTTCCCAAATAGGACTTTAACTTTGGCATATCACACCTACCTCTTTGGGAGCTCAACTAATACCATAGTTTATGCCTGGGGAAGGCCCTTGGTTTTCTCTGATCTCCCTTTAAAGAGATGAAAGCTATGTAAGCAGAGACTGTTTGCCTTTTGCACTTAGATGTCACTTGCCAATTAATTATTCTCATCATAGACAGCCAATTCCACTGTCCACACAGTTACTGTTTTCCCCATAGTTTACAAATGCAGTATATTTCCCATCAACTAATACATTTCTTCCTAGCAGTATACCATTCCATTCAGCAAAAGTGAAAACTTTTATCTTGTGCTAGAGGTCTCTGTGTTCCACCAACCAGAAACATCAGTTAGAAGTCCTTATTGCCACTCTGGCAGCAAGTAATCCAACTACAACACACTACCCTATCATCTGCTTTCTTGGACCCTACTTCTCTTGCCTTAGGCTGAGTTTCCCAGTAAGCAGACACTGGTAGAGATTAACTTTTATGAGACCTATGGAGTTTCAATAGTTGAGCAAAATTGAGTAGCGGGATATTTTCTAGCTACTTTTGTTTTTATTGCTAAAATTAAAAAGTAAAAGAAAAAAAAAAGTCCTCTGATAGCCCAGTTTTTGTTTTCCTAACTTTCATCTCATAGAATTTAAAAAGATGAATGTGAAATTATCTTTCATGACTCTGTTAGATCCCCCCATCCCTTTCATCCACCAACACAAATATGATTTATTCTAGAGGTTTAAATATCTACAAAGCTAATTCTTATACAAAGGTGAAAGTTTTAACATCATATTTGAACATCTGATTATGGCACAAAGCAATCAATAGTTTGAACATGACAATGTCATCTTTTAAGAGGCCAAAAGCTTGACTTGACAAAGAATGTTCTAGCTATAAATATACTATTGATTTTCCAATAACTTATTTTTCAACAGCTCTGATTTCCCATCCAGGAAATATCTGAAAACCAAAAATTGTCCAATATTCAACAAATTGCCAAACAGCTGAATAATCCATGAGAAATTACCATATAGCTGAAGATTCAAAGATTAAATCTCAATTATTCCTTAAGACATCCTATATCTGCTCCAATTTTGATACCATATTTTAACAGATTTATTGCAAAACTAATGTTAATCTAATCACTCCCTCTATTGGTATAAAGATTGTTGTTTTGTCTGATGTTTCATGTAAAAAAAAATGGTAGATAATAATTTCTTTCATATTGTCAATTATTCAATTCTATTTCTTTAGCACTAATTTGCTACTACTAGGACAATAATAAAGAGTAAGATGATTATTAGCACCCAAAAATATATATATATTTTTTAAAGATTTTATTTACTTGTCAGAGAGGAGAGAGATCACAAGTAGGTAGAGAGGCAGGCAGAGAGAGAGGGGGAAGCTGGCTCCCTGCTGAGCAGAGAGCCCAATGCGGGGCTCAATCCCAGGACCCTGGGATCATGACTTGAGCTGAAGGTAGAGGCTTTAACCCACTGAGCCACCCAGGCGCCCCAGCACCCAAAAATATTAAAATAAAGTTTTAGGATTAGTATTTTAAAACAACATAATTATAGTAAAGTATGATAAGGTTAAAATGAGAAGTTCATGTTGTCATAAGAAAATTTATTATGGGGGCTCCTGGGTGGCTTAGTAATTAAGCTTCTGCCTTGGCTCAGGTCATGATCCCAGGGTCCAGGGATCCAGACCCACCTAGGGCTCCCTGCTCAGCTGGAAGCCTGCTTCTCCCTCTCCCACTCCCCATGCTTGTGTTCCTTCTCTCCCTGTGTCTCTCTCTCAAATAAATAACTAAAATCTTAAAAAACAATTATTATAATCTAAGATTTAGATCTTAGGAAAGATCTTTGGGAAAGATAAAGGATGAGAAGGAGTTACTGAAATGCAGGGGAAGGAATGAAACAGAAAGAGTCTTCCAGAAAACAGTGCATGCAAAGTCGGGAATCCAGTGAGGTTTACCTACTCAAAAACCACAGAAACTACAGTGAGATCACAGATACCAGCTCACTTACACATGTACTAAATTCCTTTTCTATCTACAGAGCTCAATCCCTTTATTTTACTAGTCCCCTCTCTCAAATTTTCACATTATCATTTATGTTTACTCATACTATTCAACCTTTTCATTGAAGTCCTGAGTTTTAGCCTTCAGTACATTTGAACAAAGGTTATAAGATCTTCATGTTTAATTATTTTCTTTGCAAAAAAGTCTTTTTTTTTTTTTTCTGGTGTCTAGATCGAAGTCTTTTTTTTAAATTTTAATTCATTTATTTATTTATATTGTGATAAGAACACTTCCCAAGATCTACATTCTTCTTTTTTTTTAATATTTTATTTATTCATTTGACAGAGAGAGAGAGAGAGAGCACAAGTAGGCAGAGAGGAAGGCAGAGAGAGAGGGGGAAACAGGCTTCCGCTGAGCAGAGAGCCCAATATGGGGCTCCATCCCAGGACCCTGAGATCATGACCTGAGCCGAAGGCAGAGGCTTTAACCCACTGAGCCACCCAGGTGTCCCCAAGATCTACCTTCTTAAATTTTTAAGTGCACAATACAATATTATTAACTATAGGTACAACACTGTACAATAGATCTCTAGCATTTTATATAACCAAAACTTTACACCCATTAGATAGCAACTCTATATATCCCTCTTCTCCAAGCCCTTGGGAAACACCATTTTATTCTGTTTCTATCAATTTGACATGAATTTGACAGCTATCTCAAGGACAAGTGGACCTACATCAAACTAAAAAGCTCCTACACAGCAAATGATCACATTAGAGAAAATGCAACCTATGGGATTATAGAAAATATCTGCAAACTGTATTTCCTATTTCAACTTAAATATTCTGAGAGGCACACATTAACCTAGAAAACTAGAGATACCTACTCCACAAACAGTAGTTAGAATACTGACAATAGTTTAAGGGAAAATAAAACTTTAGGGCAAAATTTAGAAGTGGGATGGTATACTTATGCTGAAGATCCAACCACACAAACATCTGATATCTTATTTATAATCCATGTTTTGAGGGCAAGAAAATCTTTTGGGACTTGGTGAATGGCTACCTACACGTTCTTTGTGACCCCTACTCTCATTTCTAACAATTTTGAGAATTATCTCATTTAAGGCATATTCTCAGCTTTGTATCCCCCTCCCTTCAGTAACTCAGTGATTCTCCCAGAACAGGCAGAGTGCATATTAGTATCAAATTACTATTTCCCTTCTCCCTTTCCCCTACCATTCTCTTTAAAGTCTCCAGGTCCAACAACTCATACATAGATTTTCTCTTCCTCTAGGATAAAGGTTAATGAATATTCTCAATTATCAATGGTTACACAAGATGGAAATGAATGTTTATATGTGACTAATTCCTATTCTTTCTTGTTAAAGACAAATATTATTTTGTTTAAATTTTTAATAAAGTCTCAAGACCAAAATGATCAGTATTATCAATGCAAACAATTCTACCATCATGTTAAAATTAGTAGGGTGACATTATATATACCTACTTCAAAATTTTGCTTACAGAAAGGGCTTGAGCAATCTGCCCACTAATTATCTTCCAAAGAAAATAAACTGCTTTTTAAGTGTGATAAATAAAAGAAAATGTTCTTTGAGGAGTGTTTCACGCTCTTAAAATTGTAGCTTAAAAAAAATCAGAGGTAATTGTCTATGACTATGATTTTAAATACATGAAGTATTTTTGCTGGCAAATTTTCACAAGTTGAGGATTATAATTGCTACAATAGCAAAACTAGATTTCTAATGTACTTTCAAAATGATCAGCACTAGTCCTTTCAGCACTGTAGTTTACTATTTATACATAGAAAATTCATATAAGTTAAAACATTTTTCTTTTAAACAAATTTTCTTTGTAATTTTAATGACTTAGATTACATTCTTCTTCATCTTTTGGTTGTTCAAAAATCATTTTATTTCTAAAATAAAGGCAAACCTTGAGAATTTCAGATTTGAGAGAGCAGGAAAAAGAAATTTCTGTTTAATTAAATAACCCAATTTTCACTGTTGTTACCCTCAAATCCAATAAAACTGCCATTACTACAAGTCATTCCAGACTTCCTGACTTTCAAAGACATTTCCCACTTTTATTTCTTATCCTCCTTGACTTTTGAAGTGTTCTATCATTTCTTTAACAAAACAACAACAACAACAACAAAAAAAACCTGGGGCACCTGGGTGGCTCAGTAGGTTAAGCGTCTGCCTTCAGCTCAGGTCATGATCTCAGGATCCTGGGATCAAGCCCTCTATTTTGCTCCCTCTTCAGTAGGGAGTCTGCTTCTCCCTCTGTGCTTCCCCTACTCATGCTCTTTCTCTTTCCCCCCAATAAATAAAATCTTAAAAAAAGAAATAAAACAAAACGAAACAAACCTCCTCTCTCCTCTCCACTCCCATTAAAGTTCATTTGTTGGTACTTCTGTGTATGTCCCTTCATCTATCTAGTCCTGTGAAGGTTTATATTTCCCAAGAGGTCTGTATGTGACTCTTTCATTCTTTCTATAATCTCTGCCTTGAAATGTTCTCCATTCTTTTTTTTTTTTAAGATTTTATTTATTTGACAGAGAGAAACACAGCGAGAGAGGGAACACAAGCAGAGGGAATGGTAGCGGGAGAAGCAGGTTTCCTGCAGAGCAGGGAGCCGGATGTGGGGCTCGATCCGAGGACGCTGGGATCATGATCTGAGCCGAAGGCAGATGCTTAACGACTGAGCCACCCAGGGGCCCCGAAATGTTCTCCATTCTTATGTCTTAACTGCTATAATTTGTGGTTTTAATTCTTACTCTTAATTCTCTATCTCTAAAATTGTAGCACTTGTTCCACAATTAGATATGTAAAACTCAGCTTGTTTAAAATACAATTGATTTCTTCTCTTAACAACTTTGTTCCTTTTTCCTTATTATGTATCCATGATAGTTGCATAATATATGGCTATACTGACTGTTTACCACAACGATATCAATTCATATATCATGTCAATTCTAATTCCCAAAACTTAGCCAAACTGTATTTTCTTACACTGTCAAAACTAAGAAAGGCTAGACTAAGTGTCATAGTTTATGCTATCATCTCTTACTTGGATACCTGCAAAGGTTTTCTAAATTTCTCTTTCTTACACTAGTTTTCCATACTTTCTCCAGAGCAATGTTTCTAAAATATGGACCTGATATATTAATTTCACATCATCAGTGCCTGGTACATACTAGTGGCTCAACAAATATATATACAGAATTCAGACCATTCACCTTGTCTTCTGAACTCTCCAATCTATAACAAAGTACCCTGTTTGACACACAGGATAATGATAATGAAACCCCTAGCTACAAGTTGCCAGGAGCTTTTATCTTTTAGCAAGGGCAGAAATCACCCTGAAGGAGACTGTATGTTTTTTAAATATCCACTGGAGTGATTCCCCCTTAATAATGTAAATATTGGGGGCTCCTGGGTGGCTCAGTGGGTTAAAGCCTCTGCCTTTGGCTCAGGTCATGATCTCAGGGTCCTGGGATCGAGCCCCACATCGGGCTCTCTGCTCAGCGGGGAGCCTGCTTCCCCCTCTCTCTCTGCCTGCTTGTGATCTCTCTCTCTCTGTCAAATAAATAAATAAAATCTTTAAAAAAAAAAAAATAATGTAAATATTGGGTGAGTCAGCATCTATTGACTTACAAAGAAAGATATAAAAGAAGCTGGTGACTTCATCAAGGACATTACTGAGATGCCAAAATGTTTCTTGATATTCTAAGTTGGCTGTGGGGCCTGGGGCCAAAGTGTAAAGTCTGCAAAATCTTTCATAGACACAGGCTTTTTGAGAGGTAAGAAATAAAAACTCCAGACTCTGCCCTCTAGATTTAAAATTAAGGAAGGTCTATCATGGTGGACCAGAGTGTATGTGACAAAAGCACAGAAGTAGAGGAGAACAAGTTGCCTGAAATAAAGCTACCCAAAAAACTGAGTCTGGACTTTTGCTGTAGCTTAACACTGAGGTCTTAAAAGGCCACTTTGTCCTTATTTTGTAAGTCTTGCTCAAGATGTCCATTCAGAAACTAGAGTGCCTTATGCCTTAGTTCAAAAGGTAATCAATTAAAAACATATAAGCAATGAAATATCCAAAATTGTCAGTTTTTTAAAATTTAGTTTATGTATATGGAAAATTATATGGATTTATTTTTAAATAGTGAATTAATCTTGCATTCCTGCCATAAACCCTGCATTGACATGATTAATTTTTCATAATGCTGGATTAAATTTTTCATAATTTCATGAGCATCCTTTTCTCTGTCCTTAAAGTTATTGGTTTTCTTCTGATTTCCCCTTCAAGTTTTGGTACTAATGATGGCATTAATTTTTTAGAATATAAAATATTATTTTTACATTATTTCTTACCCTTCTATTTTCTAGAAGAGGGTTTCTTAATCTCAGCACTATTGACATTTTGTGCCAAGTAATTCTTTGTTAGTGGGGTACTATCTTACTTTGGACTTTTTATTTAACTCTTGAGTTTTCAGAAATGTGCAGTTTTATATCCAAATAATTAAGAATTTCGGAGTAATGCTTATGTAATATATTTTTGTTTATAATTTGACTCTTAAGCTATTATGTCATTATATCGAGAGTGTGATACTTATAGACAGCATATAGTTTGGGTGTTAAAAAGAAAGCCAAAGCCCAAAATGGTGTCACTTAGGTTAAGGCCACAAGTCAACAAACCAAGACTCAATATCTAAGATTCAACCCTCCATAAATACAACCTCTAACCAGTTAACATGGGAATTTCCTGATTAACACTAGGAAATTTAGACAGACTGCTTCTGTTCCCTTTGGAAGGGTGACATTGCTTAAAATGAAGAATTCTTAGCTAATAATTTTTCACTTCCTCTCTGCCTTTAAAAACCTTTCCTTTTCTGTAGCCCTTTCGTGCTTCCCTGTATTTGCCAGACAGGATGCTGCCTGATTCATAGATTAACATAGTCTATTAGATCTTTAAAATGTAATTGAATTTCTATTATTTAACATGGGTTTGATTTTTTCCAACCCAATCTAGCTATCCCTGTCTATATTTGGTGCACTTAAACTATTTTCATATAAAGTGCTCATTGATATGGATGCATGAATATCTATGTTTTGGCTTGTTTTCTATTTGATCTATTTGTTGTTTCTTAGTGTTTCCTCTTTGTTATTTTGGGTTTGTGATTCCACCTTCCATTTTAGCTCCACTTTAGTTTTGTTTGTATACCTGTTTAAAAATAGTAGTTTCCCCGAGTTTAAAATACACATTTTAACTAATCAGGGTCCTCTTTTACATAGCATTACATTGTTCAACATAGAGTATACATTATCTTCTGTGCTAATCTTGTCATTTATTTTTTTAAAATATGGTCTAAATCTACAATATATTGAAATGAGTTTTACTGAAGATAAGGTGGCAAACTATGGTCTATAGACAAAATCTGGTCTCCCACCAGTTTTAAGTTTTAGTAGAACAGAGCCATGCCCATTGTTCAGCTGTGACTGATTTCACACTAAAACAGCAGAGCTGAGTAGTTGCAACAGAAGCCAACCAGTCCACAAAATCTAAATATATACTTGCTCTCCCTTGACAGAATTTGCTAATCCCTAATTGAAACCATATAACCATTTTAGAGTAATTAAAAATAACTACTCATTTTTTAATTGAATAGTTTCCAGATATCTTCATTTCTTTGTATAGATTCAAATTTTATCCTAAAATAGTACTCCTTCTGCCTCAAATATTTTAAGATATTCCTAATAGTGCTAATCTACTAATGAATTATCTCAGTTCTGTTTCTATTTATTTAAAATCCCTTATTTTACCTTTAAGTTTCAAAGATATTTTCACTGGTTATAGCATTCTTAATTGACATATTTTTTTGCTATTCTTGTAGTTACTCCATGGTCACCACATTTGCACAGATTCTGACAATATGAAGACATTTATTTATTACTGTTATTCTTTTTATGTACTATCTTACTTTCTCTGGTTGCCTTCAGGAGTTGTTCCTTTGCTTTGCTTATTAGCAATTTGAATATGACATGCTTTGTGTTTATTTTCAAGTATCTATCCCACTTGAAATCCTCTAAAGTTATTATTAGCTCTGTAGTTTGGTAGTTGTTTTTATCAATTTTGTAAATTCTGAGTCATTATCTCTAAATATTCCTCTACCCCATCATCTCTCCTCTTGAGATTCCAGTGGCACATATATTAAGTAGTGTGGCATTTTTTCACAGCTCTTGGATGCAGTGTTCTATTTCTCTCCCTGTTCTGTTTTCTGTGGGTAGTTTCACTATGGGTTACTACTGTTGACCTACTGTTAAGTACACAGATTTTTTTATTTGGCTAATGTCAAGATTACTGACATTATCTATCAAAGTCTATCAAAAAACATACTCTTCATCTTTGTTCCTCTATTCTTTATCATTAGTGTTTCCAAGTTAATTTTTTTTAAGATTTTATTTATTTATTTGACAGAATGATAGTGCCAGAGAGCATAAGCGGAGGGAATGGGAGAGGGAGAGGGAGAAGTAGGCTCCCCCATTGAGCAGGGAGCCCAATGAGGGGCCCGATCCCAAGCCCCTGGGATCATGACCTGAACCAAAGGCAGCTGCTTAACCATCTGAGCCACCCAGGCGCCCCTCAGTTGGATTTTTCTTATAGTTTTCACCTTTCTACTGAAGTTTTCCACTTACTAGTACATGTGGTCTTCCTATTTCACTAAAGCTTTTAAGATATCAGTAATGAATATTTCACATTTCCTGTCTGACAGGATTAATATATGTCATCTCTGAGCCTCTTCCCATTGACAGTGGATTGCTTTTTCTTGCTTTCATTTGTCTCATTTTTTTAATTAGAAGTCAGACTGATTAATACAGTAAAAAAAAAGAAAAAAAAATGTAAATAGTCATTTTCTCCAGAAATGGGCATCCTGTGACTGGGCATCTAGCTGTTCTTAGTGTGTGGGCTGAGTGAAACTAATCAGAAGCAGGGCTACATTTGTGTTGCTTTGTTAACAGTTAACTTTGTTAACTGTTGTTAACTTGTTCTTATTGCACCAATGTCTTCAAAGTCTTCAAGTGTTACCTCGCACTTAAGGCAAAGACTGGATTCCTAGAGAGTTTTTCCTCCATGCTCAGCTTTCACTTTATCGGTCTCAGAGATCCCTCCTCACACTATTGCCCTCCTACCAATGGTAAACTACTATTACTTGTTAGTGACATGTTTGGCTCCTGGCTAAAGCCTATGAGTGCTTTTACAGGCTCAACCATAAGCATTTACAAAGACCTTTTTCATCTGGCAGGCTTATGGAGGAAAGCTGCCTTCTCCTTACAAGACCCCAAGGCACAGCCAATACACTGAAGTTTCTCTGTAGGCAGTTATAGTCAAGGACTCAGGCTCCCCTTCACAGCAAGGCTCTTATACAAATCTGCATTCCTAGCCTGGGAGCCTCCATTCAGAATCTTCTTTATCTGGGCCATATGGTAAAAGCCTTCCTCCATTGCCTCTGCCAAGATCTCTTTACTGGAGCATAGGGGAGGACAAGAACCTTAAAGACACTTTGCTCACTACTTTTCTACTCCTAGCTTACTCTCCTCCAGCCTCTAGGTCCATACAACTGCAAGCACTGTTTGTTCAGGGCTCTCCCCACCGTGAGATGGCCCCTATATCTGTGTTGATTCACCTTATCAGCAGGTGAGCATTCCATGTAGGGAAATGGAATAAGGAGTTAGAACTTTTTCCAGTTTTCTTGCCTAAACTAAGTGATTAAAGTTTCGGCTATTATTTTCATTTTTTTTTCATTGAGCATGTCTCAGTTGTGGACTTTGACTCCTGGAAGTTTAGCTACATCAGGCTTAGCTAAGTTCTTGACAGTTGCTTCTATATTTGCTAAGCTGGCTGTGGGAAACAAGATTTAAAAAATGTTATCTTCCTAAATCTCAAGGGTTGGGCTATTTCAGAGATCCAAACTTTCTTCTGGTGGTAAGAGGGCTTCTAATATGAACATGGGATACTTTCCTTCCTTTCTCCAATAAATAGAGGGATTATTTTTAATCTTTCCTCCAGGCACAATGTGTCTTCACCTAAGTTCTGGGGCTTACAGGTTTTACTGCCCTTCTCGAAATGGCTTAAGGCCTTCATAGCAGAGCAGCATCTGGGTGGGGCTTCATATCTTTTTTTTTTTTAATTTTTTTCCACTGGGGCTTTGTATCTTTTAACATCAATTGTTACCTTCCTCTGGCACAGGACTGATGATTTATTCACTCCTCCACCCTAACCCCAGTCTTTCTCTTGAACACCTTTTTGAGGTCCACAGAGAAAAGCCAAACTGTGGGCCTAAACTATGCATGTTTCTTTGACTTTTGCGGGTTCTACAGCTGTACACTAGACCAGACTCAGCTTTTAATTTTTTCTGTGTTTCTCTCTCTTTTGTATAGTGTGTGTGTCTTCCTCTTATATCCTGTATGAGATGACCATGTGTTTCCATCTTGTTTCTCTCTAGATTCCAACTATTTTCCCTGTTAGTTCAGCTGTCTCATAGATTCGTGAAAAGTTATGATTTTTGTAAGATTAGTGCTTTCTGTTGTTAGTTTGGAAGTGATATCTTTCCAGGTGTTCTTCCTATATCCTGTACAAATAGACTATCTTATATTTTGATGGAAGCATTTACTTATGTGTGTCTTGTTATTTCTAAGATCAAAGTCAATTTTATTGGTCTAATTCATAGATTTAAAACACAAAGGTGATGGAATAGCTATCTCCCCAACTATGTTTTCATTCTTAAAGCCATTGTCTACTTAAATTTGGTTTTCATTCCGTTCCATCAATGAACTTACCAACCCTTTTATTACATCATAGGTTTGTGACAGCGGGATTAATGTTTAATATACCATACAACAGGAAAAAAAAATCCAGCGTAATTATTCCTTCTTTTCCAACAGAAATAATCTTTCCTAATGTATCACATATTCTCATTAACAGCTGTGCTGACAGACCATATTTTAGTAAATTCCGGACTCTGCTTTGTGGTTATAACCATATTCCACATATCCTAGTATAGGTTTTACAGGGACAGGTGCCATTATATAATATTGTAACAGTGAAAACACAGTGTCATTCTTTGATCTCTCCAATCCCAACCAACTTCATAGAGAAGTTCCATGTTATTTTGTGTACCACGGCCACTGGGGAACAATGATATTTGCTCAATTGTCCAGTGACAACCTGCCTTAAATTTGTAACAAATCCCATTAATATAACCTATTCCCTTCTAGTACTCTCAACCATTGACCTTTAAAAATAGTAGATTCCATAAATATTAGAATATTCACTAGTCTCTTTGTATAAGAATATAGGACTTCTCTCAACATTGTTAATGATTTTCCATGAGAACTATTGTCCAATTAGTCCACTTGCTTATAGCTTCATTAAATCTTCCAGACTGATTCCAGCCGCAACAGTTCTCTTGAAATAGAGGTCCCTCTAGTGTTCCTATCTGGTTTAGCATATCTTTTACTTTTGTTGACAAAGCTCTAGTAATGTTGCTTTGGCCACATGCAGCAATTCCAAGACCAACTCCTTAAATCTTCATGGAATATCTTAGGCTGCATGGGCAGATCTGATAAAGCCACAGTTTATATTACTGCCACTGAAATTTATTGTTTCTGTGCAATTTGGGAAACTATATGCACCCAAAAACATTATGTGCCCCATGAAACTGTCACTTAGGTATTGTCACAATCCCATACTACATCCCATCTGGGTGTGATATAAGGTACCACATAAATGTCCCTTGTGTATCTCCAGAGGGATATTATTGGTAATATCAAGACATCAAATCACATCTGAACTGATCTCCCTTGAGGCTCTTCAGGTCCCATTTGCACCTTCTTTAAATGCATTCCATTGACATTCACATTCCATATATTCAAAGTAGCAAATAAACTTCTGACATGCTGGGAAGGCTGCGGCAATCTCCTTTGTCACACCCAGACAGCTGTCTTAGCAATGCATCACCTTGATTAATAGCCATACAGTGACAGAAGCTCTGCTGTTCAGCATTCTCTACCCTCTATGATTCATTGTAAGTATTTTTCTCAAGTCATCAGAAAAATAACCAGAATGGTAAATATAGACTATAAATGTGAATCAAATGGTAGTAGGTAGTTACTGATAAGTTGTATTATCATGAGTACTGTGTCACATCTTTTCACCAAATTGTGTAGGTGGAGTTTTGGAGCAGAGCTCATAAATCAAGAGTCTAATTCCTCTTTTTGAAGAAAAGAGATTCAGAGGTTTCTCCCGGAATCTGCCACTAGTGAATGCTAGATTTGACAAAGAGCTGACAGTCTTATTCTCTTGCTCTGAAGCACTCTTGTAGAAATAGTCTGTTTGCTTTCTTACCTGAGATCATGACTCACTTATAAGCCTCCTTTGTTTGCCACAACCTCCCCCATTTCCATTTACTGAATCTTTGGTCCACATATTTCCCACCATGACGGGGTTTTTCTAGCTCAGAGGTACAGTCTTCCATAGGGTGCACAATAACAACATGCATGCTAATATTTCTTATCTTCTCCAGACCAGAAGGATTTCAAATTTTTGACAGTAACAAATATGCAGGTGGATACTGCTAAGAGCATTTCATAGGAAAGGTCATTCCTTCTAGTAAGCCCTATTAGTACATTTTCCAGAATTTCTGTAATCAGCATGTTTATGGTAGATTTTACCGCTCATCTTTTTTTCCTGAATGTCCCAAACAGAGGAGAAATAGGTCACAGGCCTAATGTTAACTCTTTCCTTTCCAGGAATGAATAGACATAGACAAAAAATATATAATCAATAAAGAATTGTTTGAATGGAATTTGTACAATCCATATGGTTGAGTTTATATCTACTGTGTATGTTATTAATGAATAAAGAGAAATCTACGCCATATGCATGAAATACACATCTTTCCATAGACCAACAACAACCAACTGTGAAGGAACAGTTATAACTGATTTTAAATACAGCTAGTGTGTTGGTCAAGATCTGTGGAGAAAATACCTATGTAGTAATATATTATTTACTCTGTTGAATAAATATATTTTATGAATATGTAATGCATGATTATCTGCGTGCACACTGATTGCTATTGATGTTTTCTGTATTTTCTATGGCTGAAATTGGCTAGGAAATTGATGCAATACACATTGATATCTCTAAAAAATCCATTAATCTGGAGACATGCCAACTTCATAAATAATAAATTGATCGGTTGAAATGATAAAGAAATCTAAAAGTAAAAAATAGTGGAAGTATTGTATTCAATCTTACCAACTATTAAGGGAAACAATTACTAAAATGTTTACAAAGCCATTTGTAAATTGAGAACAAGAACCAAAAAAGTTTTTCACTTTTGAGTATATATCTGAAGAAATGATGTATAATAGAGGCAAATACTTTTGAAAAATATGAACTACTTGAATATAAAGATTATATTTTCTTAAGCTATCTTAAATCCTTTTTAAAAGTATCTACTTTTTCAGGCCATCTTTACAAAAGCTGGAAGATTCCACTTGGTCATGAGTTAAAGAAAGAACTACTTAGCTTCTCAAGTGAAACTGTAAGAGTTTTGTTTTAACCTTCTTGTTCATTCCAACCAATATTATGCTCTCAATATCTCTGAAACTTTTCTTAAAGATTTATAGTCCTCTGGCTACAATGTCAATGTAGAGTTCAGATTATGGCAAGGTAGACAAAATTTCTCTTTAATAAAAACTATCAAACTTTGGAAAAGAAAGATCAAAAGATTACATATAAACTTAAACAATCTAACCACTGCCAGAAAATATTAAAATGCTGTTCTCTGCCTTACCTTAGTTCTTTTTTCATAAAGGGAATGTGCAAAGACACAGTTTTGTATGCCATAATGAAAACAATTACCAAAATCCTGGATAACATCACTAAATTAATTGATCTGTTTCCTAGAGAAGTTATCAAAATTGGAAAGACCATGGATCAAAAGCTAGGAGCACAAGATATGTTCTTTTTTTTTTTTCTTTTATAAGAAATTGTTTTTTTTCTTTCAAGATATGTTCTTGAACTCAAGAGGTGGCACATGTGCAACTCTCAGAGAAAACCATTTTACTTATGTCCCTAGAGATCCCTCTTGAATAAAGAAAGAAAATATCTGAAAAATAAATGAACTATTAAACAACCCATATCTAGAACCAAGATTTTTTTGTCTGGAAAGCCAACATTAAGAATTCTTCAAGTACATTTTTTTTTTTTTAAGATTCCCTCCAGAGTTCCGCTCAATTTTATTTCTATTTTTTTTTTTTAAAGATTTACTTATTTGAAAGAGAGAACGCACATGCACATGAGAGAGCAGGAATCGGGGAAAGGGGAGAAGGAGAAAGAGAATCTCCAGCAGAACCCCTGCTTAGCACAGAGCCCAACAAAGGTTGGCTTAAATGAGGCTGTAGCTAACGGAGCCCTATCCCATGACCCTGAGATCATGACCTGAGCTGAAACCAAGATTCAGACCCTTAACTCCCTGAATTACCCAGGTGCCCCTTAATTATTTTCTTTATTGTAACTCTTCTTCATTCTGTTGGGTTCTTCTACATTGCTCAAGCTGGAAATTTTTTCTTGAACAGCTGTATAAGTGGCTCTATAGTCTTTTTCCTAAAACTACCAAAACTGCAGCGGTTTACTCCCAATTCAGATATTGCCATGAAATTTGTTAAAAATTTGGTTATCACTGCAATGTACCCAAGACAATAAGCCTTCAAAGCCACTGTATAACACAGCTGAAAAGAATGCCAAATTGTGATTATGATTGTGTTCTAACTCTAAGCAGTCTGTAATTCCCCTTATTCATTTTAAAGTTCAAATAACTGTGCCAATCTTTTATCTACTGTAAAGACTTAGGAGCAACCTATATCAGATGTTATTTCCCTAGCTACATCATAATGAGAATGAGGATCAGTGTTTGAGTAATTATTCTATTTCCCTATTATTACTGTATTAATATCTGCTTGTCTTTGGGTACAATTTGGAGATATAAAGATTAAATATGAGTTGTAAGATCTTTAGTATTTACTGTGCAATGGTCCTCACTTAATTTCTTTTATGATAACATTCTCAATCTAGAGTTTGTTCTACTTTTCAGACATTAATAAACACAATTTGTTTCCTAATTTTGATTTACTGACAGAAAGCTGAGGCTTAGATTTAATACTTAATAACTTTTTCTTATTCCTTTGTTGAAACCAGTTTTATTCACTTCCTACATGACTTCATTATTCTTGGTCTTAAAAGACCAGGTAAACACAGTGTCAACCTTTAGTCCTCATTCAAACATTGACACTGTGCTTAAAAAACAAGAAAGAAAAGATTAACAATGATATTAGTAATAGCTAACATGTATGTAATACTTAGTACATGCCAGGCCCTATGCTAAGTATGCTATATATATTGATTCATATAATATACACAGCAACTGTGTGAAGTTGGTAAAATGATCTCCATTTTATGGATGAGGAAACCAACACTGAGCTTTTAAGTAACATGTTCAAGGTTACATAGCTAGCAAGTGGCAAATTTAAAAAGTGAACCTTTCATAAGTAATTTCACATTTATAAGTAGACATTTGATATGATTCCAAGTGATTTGCAGAATATGTACAAAACCAACCACACATTTACTGATGGAGCACAGTGCTGAGATATTGGTGTTCTAAAATAAAAGACTTAATTCTATGAGCAGATAAAAGTATGTTTTACTATGAAAGGCATACATAGCATAGATGTCATAAAACCTATATTTTATTTATATCCCACCAATATTTTAGACCTATGCTTGTGTACTACTGAGATAAACTTTGCTCATATGAAAAGTAGAAATAATATTACTGGCTTAGCTCATAGGGTCCTGGGAATATAAAGGAGATTTTAAAAGTTACAGTCATTAAGCTATTATACAAATGAGTTTTATTAAGAAAATAGGTAATATAATAATAGAACAGTAATTAAACTTTCAACTTGGAAATATCAGTGACCCTATTCCAGAGGTTTTTCCAGGAACTGACAGTTCCCTGTACAAAGAATATATTTTCTAATGTAATATTGAGAATGAAAGTATCTATCTTAAACACCCACTTACTAAAATATGTAAACAAACTATTAACTGAATTTATATTGAACCAATGAACCCAACAACTTACCAGTTAAAATTGACAAGTGAGCTTCATTCCCTGATGATACCTTACTGTTAAATACTTACTTGCCTCTTAATTGCTAGTATTAGGATTAATACTAGTCTTTCATTTGTTTGTTTAAAGATTTTATTTATTTGACAGAGAGAGCACTAACAGTGGGAGTGACAGAGGGAGAAGGAAAAGCAGTTTCCCCACTGAGCAGGTAGCCCGATGTGGGACTCAATACCAGGACAATCCCAGGATTCTGGGATCATGACCTCAGCCAAAGGCAGAAAGTAAACCAACTAAGCCACCTGGGCTCCATAGATTAATACTCATCTAAATAAATAAATAAATAAATAAATAAATAAATAAATTCCAAATTATTGCGCATTGCTTATTATCCAAATCCTGAATATTTTTCAGATAGTTATAAAACAGTGCTAAAATATGAATCATCATGGTTAAGTATTAATGACATATTTAACCACTGAAAGAAAAAAAATCAGTTGAAAGACCATAGAGACAACAAGAAAATAAGTAATACCCTCCTCCTGTTTACCCCCTTTCAACACTCCCTTTTTCCTGATTTAGGTATGCTAGGGTTCCTACCAAACATGGAACTGAGCAGTAATCTTATGTGTCTAATATAACCCAAATCATTTTTCTCAATCCACCACTACTCTAGGAAATTCGTCATTCTGCTTGCATCTGAAGCTGTCATTTCACAAAAACAAGAAAAAAGGATTAACACTGAACCATCATCTAAAGGAAAAGGCAACCCTAACAAGAGGAATGCAACAAGAAGAAAATACAAGAGAAAATGTGAAAATATATGATGGAAAATATAAGGGATCTGAAATAATTGACAGATAAAAATCTGACTGGCTTTGACCAATAGTTTCAGCAATAAGAACATGGTGTCTAGGGGCACCTGGTAGCTCAGTCAGTTAAGCATCTGCTTTCCATTCAGGTCATGATTATAGGGTCCTGGGATCCAGCCCTGCATTGGGCTCCCTGCTCAGGGGGGAGCCTGCTACTGAGTATCCCTCTGCCCCTCCCACTGCTCATTCTGGCTCCTCTTATTTAAAAAAAAAAAAAAATTGAACATGGTGTCTAAGCAGCATAGTCTCCTTGGTTTTGCCACATAGTTTACAAATTCTGGAGGTAAGGGCAATGGCTACTAAAACTGCAGGCTGTCTAACCTAGGGTTCTAGCCGCTCCAGAGGTTGTAGTTTCTGCTCCCTCAATTTTACCTCTGAGGTGAATCGAATCATAAAATTCCTCTTAACATTTTTGTATTATTAGCATTATTCATTCTCAGCTTTTATATCTTTATAGTATTTTTCACCAGTGTGGAAGAATTCTTCACCCCTACTGACGGTGGGTTTGGCCATGTGATTTGCTTTTAGGGGGTGGAAAATGGATGGGTGGAAGTGACAAGAATGGCAGCTCAAGATCAAGGTCTAAAGAGATATCAGAAGTTTAGACTCATGCCCAAAAAGAAGGTTGAGACACTTCAAACAGGCCTGAATTCAAACTGCAGCGGAAACCAAGCTCAGCTCTGAAGCAATCTGAAGTTTCTCTGCCTTGATCAGATCAGCCAAACTAGTCAACTAGCAGGCTTTGGTGAACATAACAGTAAGTATGCTGTTTTTTCATAAACTATTAAGATTTAACAACAGTACAGTCTATTTGAAGATTAATGAAAGTTGCTACAATTGTACCATGTGGTTATAATGATCTTATCGTTTGAATTGACAATGAATTCTATTCTAAGTCACATTTTTACGATCTATAGGACTGTTAGGTTTTGAGTCATGTTTTTCTCTTTCATGAGCTTTTCTGTATAAATCCTGCATGACATAAATATTTATTCCAGGAATAAATATTTTATAGAATGGTAAAGATGCTGAAAATAGATAAAATATCTAAAATTTTCTTCCTACAATACTTTGGGTAAGTATAAAATTTCAAATATATTTTATGAGGACTCATATCCTACCATTGATCCTTCATGGATCTGCACTCTGGCCACACTAGCCTGAAAATATGAAGATCTTCCAGATCTTTAAAAGTATCATGCTAGGGGCGCCTGGGTGACTCAGTGGGTTAAAGCCTCTGCCTTCAGCTCAGGTTATGAGCTCAGGGTCTTGGGATTGAGCTCCTCATCAGGATCTCTGCTCAGCGGGGAGCCTGCTTCCCCCTCTCTCTCTGCCTGCCTCTCTGCCTCCTTGTGATCTCCCTGTCAAATAAATAAATAAAATCTAAAAAAAAAAAAGTATCATGTTTATTTCCCTATTAGGACTGCCATAAAGTATTCCTCTACCTTAAAAATCTCATTCATTTACCGAGATATAATCTGGTTACCCTTGAAATCTCCATTCAACTACATCCTTGGTTAAGCTCTCCCTAATGTATCTAAACTAGATCAGTCCTCCTCTTAAATGCTCTTATATCACCCTTACACAAGCTTTAAATTGTTTTGTCTGATTATCCATCTCCCCCACTCACCTGTAAGCTCTAAAAGGAATGCATATACTATTTAAACACACACACATTGGAATTGGGAAGAAAAGGATTAAAGAAACAAGTGCAGAATGAAATAGAAGAAACCTTTTGTTATATTCATGAAGAAATCTGGTATTTCATCTACTTGTCTAAGAACTTCAAATCCTGTTCTTCAGAATCTCGAATCTTTTGAATCCTACTCTTCAGAATACCAACCAGTTCTTCTCTTCTATTTATCAGACATTTTACATTTCTGTTACTGAACTCAAATAATGATTAAATATTAATCAGATCATGGTTAGTCTTACTGGTTAACAACTTACATTAAGTTCTCTTTAAATGGAAATTTTTTTGTTGAGAAAACTTCATGCATGATTTCTTTTTGTACTCTACAACTTCAAGCAACAAATCTTGAGTAATTTATATAATAGCAGTCCTGCTTACCATGCATATGTCACAATATAATTCTCAACAAGACAAATATGTGTGATTACATTCACTAAGTAACACTGAAGAGCTCCAAATCATTCACTGTGAAAGCTTTAACTGCTTAAGTAAAATTAGTTTGGCTTTTCATTTAGTTCCTACTTCCTTTCATTCAGAGATTTAGCTTTCAATGCTTGGGAGGAAAAGAAATTTTTGGCTTATTCAAGTGCAGAAAGCAGAGGGATCAGGGAGGCCTTGGATATTGAGCTAAATAATTGATCTCTAATGTTTTTGTGTGAAATTAAGAACTTTAATATAGAGTGAGTCAAAGAGAAATGACTAAGTATTTAAAATTATGAATGACATCAAATTGAAGTAAAATAATTATAATATTGAGCTTACTTGTCCATCTATTACCTATCTAGTCCTTAAAAATAGGGTTTCATAATAAAAATATAAGGATATAAAGTAATAGGTGGCTAAAATGTGATAACAATTTATTGGATACTTACTACACACTTCATTATGTATTCTATATGTATATTTTAATCCTCACAAATCTCTCCAGGTAGATATTGTTAACATTATTTTACCAGATAGGAAATTCAGACTTGAGGAATTGAAGTACCTGAAGTTCACACAGCTATCAACTGACCAATCTGAACTATAACAGAGTCTACGTGATTTAAAATCCTACTACCAGGAGAGAAGATTAGCAGATGAAGCTAGGATAAAGCTTCTGGTATATGCCAGGCCAAAATAAACTGCATATTTGCCAGAAATGGGTGACAGATTTGGTTTATATTTTTCAAGAAGGAAGCATGGAAAGTTATACTATTTACAGTAGACTTTTCTTTTTTGATAGAGTCCAACCTAACCAAATATAAATTAACTCTCAACATTTGTTTTTTTTTTTTTAAGATTTTATTTATTTGCTTATCTACTTGAGAAAGAGAGATAGAGCATGTGCACATGCCAGGGATGGGGAGAGGGAGAGAGAGGATATCAAGCCGACTCTGCCCAACACACGGCTTGATCTCACAACCCCAAGATGATGACCTGAAATAAGCCAAGCGTAGGATGCTTAACTGACTAAGCGATCCAGGTGCCCCTCAACATTTGCTTTTAAAATGCTCCAGAGGGATGCCTGGGTGGTTCAGTGGGTTAAGCCTCTGCCTTCAGCCATGATTTCAGGGTCCTGGGATGGACCCCCACATCGGGCTCTCTGCTCAGCAGGGAGCCTGCTTCCCCCTCTTCTTCTGCCTGCCTCTCTGCCTACTTGTGATCTCTGTCAAATAAATAAATAAAATCTTTAAAAAAATAAAATAAAATAAAATGCTCCAGAAGGGGATAAGCAATTGGTAGTCAATTACCTATGAAAAATTTAACCTGAAAGAACTTACATTTTTCTCAGTGAATTTGGCCTTGCTCCATAATTTAAGCATCAGTGATAACTAATTCATTTTCCTAAACACTTTATTTTTAATGTTACCAAAGCAGCATATTCAGAGAGGTGCTCTTCACAAATAAGAAAGCTGAAGGTCACAGAATTAAAATATGAATTTGAATCCAGTTTTGCCTAACTCCTAACACATGCTTTTATTACAATACAGATCTAGCTAAAATGCTGAAACAGTGCTTCATATGTTTCTATAGCTTGTTTTACATTGAACTATAGTTAATATACTCATGGCTTAATAGGGATAAGGCATCTAGGTTTGTATTCATTATGATTTAATGTGACTTCTAATATAAAATTGATAATACCTAATAAATAAGGAAATAAGAAAATGTACAAATTACTACCAATGATACGCCTGCTTGCACAGAGGCAATAGGATCTTCTATGAGCCCAGGGTGGAAAGACTAGACTGGAGATCTTGAATCCTTTTGTCCCTTTCTTCTTACTACATCAGTATTGATTTTCAAGGAAGAAACTTTAATATGTACATTCCTTCTCTATAGAATCTATTAAAAATTTACTTCATTTAAAGAAAACGGCACATTTTACTTTTATTCTCAATCAAAAACAGATCACTTATAGATATTTAATTCAATACTGGAGGCACACAAATAAAAATTATTTCTAATAAGGTCTGTGGTAGGTAAATGGGTTATATTGAATTCCCATGAGAGATCTTTTGCTTTAGTATTATTAAAATTAAAAAGTTTGCTTAAGACAAACAACTGCTCATTTCAAGTAAATGATAATCCCTCCCCTCCAAGACAATAATTCTTTATTTGTATCTCTTTTAAAACTTTACCATTAAATCTCTGCTCACCTTCTGTTCCTCTCCCATCTATGAGTCACTGGAGATTTAGCTAATGTCTTTCAATACCATGATTCCCCATGTATTTAAAAATATTTTTAGATTTTTAATTATTTTAGATTAGATGATGTATGCATGCATATGTACATAAATAGATTAATTAAGCACAATGCTCTAGAGATATTTAAAATGATTTGGTATAATTCCTAATTATCAAAAACTTCTATCTTGGACAAAGTACAAGAAATCCATGTGTTAGCTGAAAATAATTTAATTTCAGAGAAAGATTGGTTTTATTTAATTTAATGGGCATGCGATACATATCTCCATCAGTGTGTACAAA
This sequence comes from Procyon lotor, assembly GCA_028646535.1. Classification (NCBI taxonomy): domain Eukaryota; kingdom Metazoa; phylum Chordata; class Mammalia; order Carnivora; family Procyonidae; genus Procyon; species Procyon lotor. The sequence continues at coordinate 53,376,435 of CM053615.1, forward strand.
TTGTAATAGAGTCCTCAAAGATAAATGTGAGACTGCCTGGGCTTGGCAGACAAAATTTCAGTTTTAGAAATCAAGATTGAAAAAAGATGTGTATGTAGTAAGGAAATAGGGATTTAAGTGTTGTGATGCGTCAAGAAAGTTTAAAACTTAATTCTTCTTGGACTTTTTGTTTACAGGGACCATTTTATGGCATAACTTTAAACTAAAAAAAAAATGTTTTTATGTATACTTACTTGACCATCAACTAAAACTTGTCCTGAAATTTATGAGGGCTTAATATAAGCAGTTGAATCTCAAGGAAGGGAGACAAAAACAAAAACAAGCAAACAAATAAAAACAAGTCCAAGAAACAAAACAAAACAAAAAAACCAAAAACACACAAGACCAGAGCAGGGTAAAGAACAAACAATAACGCTAATGATATCATAACAGTAAGTAACATACAAAAAAACAGCTATTAAATTGGTTTCAGACTTTGCCTCTGCAATATTAAATTCAACAGTAAAATGAATTGTTAATAAACTGATATGAAAATATTATAAACTAGTAACTTAAATTCAGCTATTTTTTCCCTCCATAAAGAACACAGAAAATTTCTCAAATATATAAAGAGTTAGAAATAGTGACACCTATTCATTATATAGGACAAAATTATTATCTATATTCTGCAGCCATCTTTCAAGAGTCAAAAACTAAGAATTCAAGCAGGGTAGGTATATTTATTTATACCTAGGTATATATATTTATAGAACAGTATATTTTAACATCCTAGCCAAGGACCATCCAGTTTAACACTACCACTGCATTACAAAGATTTGAAAAGAAGACAAAGAGGGCGCCTGGGTGGCTCAGTAGGTTAAGCCTCTGCCTTTGGCTCAGGTCATGGTCTCAGAGTCCTGGGATCAAGCCCTGCATCAGGCTCTCTGCTCAGTGGGGAGCCTGCTTCCTCCTCTCCCTCTGCCTTCCTCTCTGCCTACCTGTGATCTCTTTCTCTCTATCAAATAAATAAAATAAGTAAAAGAAAGAAAAAAGGAAGACAAAGGTCAGAAGCTCTCAATGTGAATCCTGGATAACTATGATTTTGGACAAATCAATAGTTCTCAGATTGCATAATTGCTCATATCCTCATATATAATGCTCATATATAATTTGCTCATATTATGAGCACACATATGTTCACATATAATTTGAAAAATTACTTATTACTTATCATTCTTCACCGATAAAAATTATCTAGCAACAGTAACATAAGTTTGTGCTTCTCTTTCCAGCAGGATATATGCATTAAAATAACAGTCAAGCTCTCCTTTTTAGATCAATAAAGAATTTATATTCAATATAGTATATTTCATTAATTTTCATTCCTTATAACAAAGATTAATCCTATTTACCTAGGAAATCATTGGTCTTTCCTAAGGGAAATAACTCCTTTACCTAAATGCAGTGCCCAGACTCTGGCCCTTTCTTCTACATAAGTGCTATTTCTCCATCTCCCATCAAGAACCAGTTAAGCTTGTCCTCTAGTGTATCATCATCCCCTCCTTGGGCTAACTCCTCAGAAAACGTTTAGTTTTGTCTTACATTTTCTTCTCTTGTTGTGGTCCCTGTTCCAAAAGAATGACATTCTCTACCCTCCACTAATTTTTTAATTTGCCTATCCTATACAGTGCTGCTAATAACTTTAGCCATTATCGGTGTTCTATAACTCACCATTTAGCTTATTCTATAAATGGCAAATCATATTATAGTCATATATCTAGATTTACTTATGTGTTAGTAATATACAATTTAGGGCTTATTTATCTTTAGTATATATTCTAAATAAGCTTCAGTGTCATTGAGTTAAAGAGCAAGGAATGGAATGATGAATTAGCAACACAAAACATTATCTCAACTAGCTAGACATGTTTGCTAATATAAAAGTTAGTTTGAAAGGTTTAGGTTTGTTGTTCAATGCTTAGAATAATCGGTCCTTAAGACCCTAATCTAACAAATATAATCTAAACTAAAAAGATGTATACCAATATCAGAGTAGACAACAGAAACCCAACTTATTAGTTAACACTGAGCTACTGGTCACAAAAATGGGAATACTTAAGAGCACATCATTAGTACTGAAAGAGATCATCTTTTTTTTTTTTTTTTTTTTTTTAATTAATTTTTATTAACATATAATGTATTATTTGCCCCGGGGTACATGTCTGTGAATCATCAGGCTTACACATTTCACAGCACTTAACAGCACATACCCTCCCCAATGTCCACAGCCCAGCCACCTTATCCCTACCCCCTCCCCCACCTCCCAGCCACCCTCAGTTCGTTTCGTGAGTCTAGCAGTCTCTTATGGTTTGTCTGAAAGAGATCATCTTATGTGAAGGCTGAAACACACTGAAAACTTTTATCAGTTACTATCTTTTTTCTTATTGTCTAGTTATGTTAAAAATCCAAATATAATTTCTTTGAATTTCTGATTGCCCATTAACTATGTTCAATATGCATTGAATACTGCAATTTCAATGCAATTGAAAATGTTTTCAGTATTTATTGGAATATTTCAATATTTATCAAATAGTCTTTGGGCTATCTTAGCCTCTCTGGATATCTTTAATTTTCCTTCTGTATTAATATTTTCTATGGCCTAATTTTGTCTTGCTTCTAGACTTACTTGGCCTTAAAGCTAGACTCTGATAATTTGATTAGGAGAAATCCATAAGCTTTTCCTACATCTCACTATAAAAATTTGGGAGTTTAGAATTTACCAAATTTTCCTGTTAAATGTTTGTTCCCTAGTTTAACTGTCGAAGGTTAGTAAATCTTATTTCCCTCATTTTTAATTTTTAGGGAGTTGCTTCACTGTTTCACTCAAGTATTAAGAACCGGTATTTTTATAGAATATTAAATGCTCCATAAATATGATGGAATCTGAGTTACTATTTTTTTAATGATAGCTATAAATTTTTTTACACATTACATACCTATGGCAGTAAATTTCACAAAGTTTATTTGGTTTATCTATCTTTAACTCGAGTAATTAAAACATATATGTGCTTTAATTTCTGTTATTCAATCACCATAAGAACTGACACCTAGATTATACTTTCCCTCACAGGCAAGTTCGAGGTATCTGTTTTATCTTAAATTGGCAAGCACATACATTTCTGAAGAATAAAATGGCAATATGACATATAAAATGGCAGATGACATATAAAATCTGAAATTCCTTTTCAATTCTTAAGAAAGTAATTTTGAACTTTCTGTTGATTCTATAGATCTAAACTAATCCAGGAGACGGTTTCTGAACATTTCCACAATATACTGTCACTGAATACATTTGCAAGAGTGAAATTCAAAAATTATATAATGAAACAATAACATTATATAATTTCAATAAAGTCAATTACTTATTATTAATTGTATGTAATAGAAGTAAAATAGGAGACAAAAGGACATGATTGATTGGAAGCCTTTCTTTTTCTAGAGCACTTAAATATGTGCAAGTTACCACCTTTCCATGAATCACAGTTTAAATAAGAAGTAATATATTTGGAGACAGAGGCCATACAGGGATGTTGTGGGGGCGGTGCATGGATGGCTTAGTTGATTAAGCATCCAACTCTTGATTTTGGCTCGGGTCATGATCACCGGGTCCTGAGATGGAGCCTTGGGTAGGGCTCCACATTAAGCTTAGATTCTCTCCCTATACCCCTCTTCCTGTGAGAGGGCACGCATGCACTCATGTGTGCTCTCTCTCTCTCTCTCAAGTAAATCAATCTTAAAAAAATAACAAAGGGATGTTGTCAGATACAATTCAGAACTCCTTTCCTATATATGTTGAAAAACCACGCAAATTATGAAATCCTATATGCAAATGTATCTTAGTGTTTTTTTAAAAAAGATTTTATTTATTTATTTGATGCGAAAGAGAGATCACAAATAGGCAGAGAGGCAAGCAGAGAGAGTGGGGGAAGCAGGCTCCCTGCTGAGCAGAGAGCCTGATGTAGGGCTTGATCCCAGGATGCTGAGATCATGACCTAAGCTGAAGGCAGAGGCTTTTACCCACTGAGCCACCCAGGTGCCCCAAATATATCTTAGTATTGACTGAAACTGGGGTCCTACATCATTGACTGGGAAGCAGGAGACCCAGCCAGCCTCAACACTGCTGTTGCTGGCTCTTCACCTACCTCCCTGAATGGAGTTATGAAAGAATAATAAAAAAATGAAGACGAGGAGTATTACTTCCAGCATGGTCAAATAGCTTCTACTGTAACTCAGCACTCTTATACATAACTATACAGTCCAGACAAACTAGAAAAAAGCAATGGATAGTGATCAAATGCAGGTACATTCTAGAGCTGAGCTGACACTTGTTAAGAAAGAATACTGTCATGCAAGTTATGTAGTTTCTTCCTGTCTTTTAGTTTGAAGTTATGCCAGCATTTTCAATGCGTGAAATGCCTATAACTCTTAGAGAACCTGAAGACTTTCTGACCTTAAAAACCAGAAAACATATTTCAAAACAACTATACTTTTAAAAACCGAGGCAAGAATTGTGGAGAAATGAAAAGCAGCATATGTATTAATATAAAATAAATTTTTCTCTTAGTTTAGTTAAAATACACATGACTATTTAAAGCAAAATCTATAATGCTATCTTTTGGGCTTATAACATCCATGGCATGAGAAAACATGTAGAATGATGACGTTGTGGTAAAGGGGTCCATGTTTGCAAGTTTTCTGTATAGCATATGAAGTACTACAATATTAACTTTATACAGACTGCAACAACTTAATCCTAGAGCAACTACTGAAAAAAGTGTCAATGGGTAACTTAAAATGGAATTCTTAAATCCATTCACACACATAGTAAGAAAGCTAGAAAATAAGGACGGGGAAAGTAGAGGGAACATAGAGAAATTGCCTAATGGCAAACCTAAAACAAATATCAATAACTACATTGGATGTTTAGGGATTAAAAAGATTCTAATTAAAAAGGCAAATATTACAAGAATCAATAAAAGTACAACCTAACTTTATGCTATACATGTCATAAAATTTAAAGCTTAGACAGCTTGAGGGCAAATGCATAGAAATATCATATAATACAAACCCTAAGCATAAAGCTGGATTAGCTACTTTAATAAGATAAAGTAGACAGACATCAAAAAAAGATTATTGCCAGAGATAAAGCAGGCTATTTAACAAAGATACAAGGCTCCATTCACCAGGAAGATAGAACAATCATAAGTATATGTATGACCTGACAACCAACTTTTAAAACATTGTGTGAAGGCTACAAAATTAAAGAACTAGATAATTCCACGATCATAGAATATTTTAATAGTTCCCTTGAACTGACTGAACCACTAGACAAAAAAAACCTAAGACAAAAAACCTTGATCTAGTAATTATAGAACACTATACATGAAAATGTCAGAACACACATTCTTTCTTGAGTGCTCATATTTTATTCACCAAAATGGACCATAATCTGGACCATAACAAGTCTGAATCAATTTAACAGAATTGAAATCGGGGGAAATAAATTATCTGATCACCAAGTATTTAAATTAGTTATCAATAACCACAACATATCTAGGAAAATCAAAAATATTTTCAATTAAACAACACACTTATAATCCAAATCTGGAGGATGAGGATCAAAGGAGAAATCACAGAATAGTTTGAACTAAGAGTACACAAAACACAGCATACAAAAATTTGGAGAAACAACTAAAACAATTATTAGAGGGAAATTTTTACCTTTAAGCGCTCTTATTAAACCAAAGTTGTTAAAGGTCTAAAATTAATGACCCATGAATCCGCATTAAAACAAGTTTTAAAAATAATCGCGCAGAGTAAATTAAAAGCCAAAATTAGAAAATTTGAAGAGAAACGTGGAAAACAACGACGTAGAAATCCAGGTAGGAAATGAACAAAGCAGAAAGCTGTATTTTGACTCGGAAAATCCGAGATCTGGGGACAGGGTTGCAGCAGAGGCGTTCACTCCCCACCCCTAACCCCCCACAAAGGCAGGCGACTGGAAGAGCCTGCGGCTCAATGGCCTCATCCCCGCCGCATGCCCGCCAGTCGGGGGCGGCACGGCACCCGTGCTCCACGTGCCCCCCTGGACCCTGCTGTAGGGCTTACCTCAGCCACTGGAGCCAGTCAATCGGGACACCATTTTCATTCGCCTGGATGTCGAATGGGATCCACCCAGAAGACGCCCCCACTTGGTGGGGTTTTCTGGCAAAGGCCTTCGGTCAGGGTGTAGTTTCTGGACCCTTCGAAGCACAGCCCCACCCCCTGGCGGGCACAAGCAGGGGACGAGCCGACGGAAACGCCGTGGAGGCCCAGAGAGCCGCTGGAGCCGGCCTGTCTGAGGAGCTCACACTGCGGATACAGGTGGGCTCTGTGGGGAGCGAGAACGGAGGGTGTCGTCCCCGTCGGTGGTCGGTGGGTGGGGGGTGGGGGGACCCTGCTGGGAGAAGGCGCTGCAGGCTCCTGGGAGCCCAAACGCTGAGTGACTACAGGCAGCCATGTTCTGAGAGGCTCACCGCCAAATTGCCTTTGATTTTTCTTATGCTTGGCCTCAGCAAAAGAGACGTCATTGGTACACGAGGCCGAGGGACATAGGCTGGGGCCTTTCAGGGGCCCGGGTGTGTAAGATGGCAGAGCTGTGGCTGAGGCGGGAACTGAGGCGGGAGCTGAGGCGCGGCTGTGAGCTTCGAGGCTTGAGCCCCTGCAGCTGTGAGGATGTGGCTGGCTGCTCCACATACTCCAATACTTGCGGTATTTTCACGCTAGCTCTGAGGCATCACTTTGGTGGTTATCTTCCCACAGGCCTGGTTCGCTGTGGTCCGCTGCCCAGGCTTGTTCCTGGTTTGTTCTTTAACTGTGTGGAAACTAGTGGAAGACTGGTTTTTATGATAGTGGGCTCGAGAATCTTCCAGAAGTCATTATCATCCCAGCAGAACTCGCGCCTGATCTCCAGGTTTTCGTAGTTAGAGCCCAGTTGAATCAGTGGCTTCTGCTCCAGGAGCCGATGAAGGAGCATAAAGTCATGTAATTGCTAATGGATCTACTCTAGCTCTCACTCCAAATGCAGATCTTTGATTTCCATTTCCATCTCTCGGTGTTTCTCTCACCCCCACACTTGCTCTTTTTCTTTCTGTAATCTAAAGCAATGGAAGTAGAAAAGGAATTATAAAAACATTCTAAAAAAAAAAAAAAGAAGAACAGAAAAAGCAACAACTTTGTGAGCAGATGCTTTCACTGAGGATTTTACCAAACGTTCAATCCTAAAGTTTTTCAGATAAATTAGAGGAGCAAGGAACTCTCCCTATCATCTTTTGAGACTCACTAACTCAAAGATGTATCCTGACAATTAAATTAGAAAGACAGGTTGCCGACAAATATTCATCATGAACATGGGCACAGAAGTATTTAACAGTATCATCAAATTGGATCCAAAAATATATGAGGAAAATACATTATGAACAAATAGATTCAATTCCAGGAATGGAAGGATATTTGAACTTGCTTAAATTAATCAGCGCGATTCATTATATTAACCAAATACAACACAAAACATATTTCAATAGATGGAGAAAAAGAATTTAACAAAATTCAATCCTTATAACAACAAAAAAACGTCAGCAAACAAGGGAGAGAGAGACATTTCCTCAATTTGATAAAAGACATCTAGGAGAAACATAAAGGTAATATCATATTTAATGTTGAAATATTTAATACCTTTCCTCTAAGATTACTACAAAGGAGACTATTAATAATGCCTGTTCGCACACTTCTTTAATATTGTACTCAAGTATTTAGACTTGATTCGTACGTGTAAAAACTGTGCAGTTTAAATACTTGTGTAGATCCTATGTCCATCACTATAATCAAGATGCAAAACCATCCTATAGTTGTCCTTGTTTTATTGATTTCTAATTTGATTTATGGTCAGAAAACATGTTCTGTATGATTTCATTTCTTTTAAATGTACCAAAGTGTGTTTTGCAATCAAGGATGTGGTTTGAATGTTTCAACGCTTCAAGAGCCCTTGGGAAAAAATGTACATTTTTATGTTAAGTGGAATATTATATTCATATAAAACATATTCTTTTGGTTGATGGCATTGTTCAGATCATTTATGTCTTTGTGATTTTCTGAGAGTTCCTTCAATTTTCAACAGTGATAGGTGGGTTGAAAAATCCCCAACTACAATTTCAGATTTGTCTCTTTTTCCTTTCAGCACTATCAGTTTTTCTTTCATGAAGTTTGAGCTTCTTTTGTTTGGTGTGTATACATTTAGAATCACTGTCTTCTTTTACTTTTGGATCTTTTATCATTATGTGTTTGAGGAGAGGAGGCTGGGTTTCCAATGGCAGTTTAATTTTTAGAGACTTTGCAATCTAATTATGGTCTACTTTGCTTATGTCGTATGGCTTGGGCTCCTCCTGGTCTCTATTTATGTTGCTTGATTGGCAGAACAGGTTTTGCTGGAGCAGGCAGGAATGCCTCTTATGGGGAAAACATGTGTTCGGATAGTTTTATCAGTGCTCCTGGTTGCCCTAATAGCCCCAGTGTGGAGAGAAAAATCTCAACCTATGGATATAAATGGGCTTCCCAGACTAGGGCACTTGGCGTGACTGCATCTTTTTTTCTTATATTGTCTGTGTCCCTTGGCAAGAGAGGAATATCTCAGGCTTGTGAGTTAAGAGGCTTCTTAGACTAAGAAACCTACTGTAGCTAAGTTTCTCTTGCAAAAGTGCTCTCCCACTTTTTTGTCTCTTGATAGAAAAGGGATGTCTTAGTACCATGGGATAAGGAGTGCTTTCCCTGGCCACTTATTTTTGGGGCTCCAGATTGATACTCCTTGCTAGTGGTATCAAGGTTGCTTGATGTTGCCCTAGGGACTCCCTTTTGATTATGGAAGGATAAACCTAGCTGGGCTGCCTCCTGTTACTACATTGGAGGTGAGAAACATTCAATCTACATCCTTCCTCTATTGGTTGGGAATATGTAAGACACCTTGCCACTGTGATAGTCTTTCATTCCTCAACTTCCTCTTACTACCTTCAAAATTCTCCTTTGTCTCTTGTGCCATTTCTAGGGTTTACAGTTGTGCTTAAATAGTGAGCAGAGGGGGGAAAATGAGTCTATGCCATTTTACCCAGACTGGAAGTCTCTGAAAGAAATTTTTAAAAAGAGGAAAAAGTTGGAGAACTTATGTTATCTGACTTCAAGTCTTATTATAAAGCTACAGTATTTAAGAGAATGTGTCATAGGCAGGAGAATAGACTCTAGATCAAGAGGACAGAATAGAAAGTATAGAAATAGAATCACTACATACCGTTAATTGGTTTTTCCTAAAGTTTCCAAGGCAATTAAATGTGGAATGCAAATATTTGTAAACAATTGTTGCTTAAAGAAGTATATATTCATAAGAAAAAAATGAATCTTGGGGTGCCTAGCTAGCTCAGTCAGTAGAGCATGTGACTTGATCTCTGTGAGTTCAAGCCCCACATTGGACATACAGCTTACTTAAAAAAAAAAAAGTAGGAAACTTAAGCTTTACCTCATACCATACACAAAAATAAACATAAAATGAGTCATGTGTATAAATATAAAAGCTAAAATTATAAAATTTCTATAAAAATGTTTATGACTTTGACTTTACCTAGTATTTATTTCTTACATAGTAATACAAAACAAGAAACATAAAGTTAAAGCAATAAATGATGAATGGAATTTTTCACAGAAACATTTGATTTTTGAAGGACACCATATTGAAAATAAATAGCAAGGCACAGATTGGAATAAAATATTACTAATAAATCTGTCAAAAGATCTGTATCCATAATACATAAGGAACTCTTACAAAAATAAAAGTTAAAAATAATCAACCCAGTAGAAAAAATTGACAAATGACTTGAAGAGATGATTAATAAGAGAGCATATACAAATATCTAATAAGCATACATTCTCAACATCATCATGTCCTCATGCTTAACAGACTGCTTAACAGACTGAGCCACCCAAGTTTTCTTTTTCTAAAGTATATATTCTAATTTCATTCAGCATAAGGGTTTTTAAGATTTTACTTTACTTTTTATTTACTATTTAAATTAAATACTATTTAAATTATTTACTTTTACTTTTTAAAGTAGCATTAAATTATTTCCCTACCTCTTGAGCAACAATTGTCATTTTCCTACCAAATGTGTATGTGAAGGTATAGATCAAACAAACTGTTAAAAATTGTGCTTTATTTAGAAAGAAGAGTCACAATGGGATTGAGTCTAGAGATACTAGTGGTAATATATTTTTAATTTCTTAACTATGTGCCCTCTGTTGTTTAAATTGTTGCTATAGAGGATATACTCAAATTATAATTTAAAATTTCAATAATAAAAATAGAAAACAACAGTATTTGTTTTCCCATCAATCAAGGGTAACCACTGTCAATATTTTAGTATATTTTTTCCTCACAGTTTTCCTTCTATTTTTTCAAAAGGGAACTGCCTTGATTATAAAATAATAAATGGTTTACTGTAAATAGTATGAAGTGTACATACATATGACTGTTAAGAAGAAAATAAAAATCACCTCAAATCACATTATACTGAAAACCATCAGCCACAATTTGGTGACCATTCATTCAGACATCTCTTATCCCTTTTATTCATGTGTATGCATCCATGTATAATTTATCATGTATTGAACTATGTGTTACACGGTTATTTTTAATAGATACCTCTTTTATGCATTATTGATGCTTAGACTGTGAAGATCACACTAAAGCACTGTATAATAAAAATGTATATGTTGAACATCAACCTTACCCAGATTGAGAATCGTTGATAATACCATTCATACAAAATAGAAAATTTCCCAATTTTGCAATAGAAAAAAGTAGATAATATTAACGACTGCTGGCTCACCTGATTAGGTCAGGCCCACCTAGGATAAAGTCCCTTTTAATTCACCTAAAGTCACTATATTAGGGACTTTAATTGTATCTACCAAATCCCTACACCTTTACTCTATGAGGTTACCCAATTATCGGAGCAATATCTATTTACGGTTTCCTCCTAACTCAAGGAAATGAGAAACTCATGAGTTTCTAATGAGAAACTCATTTCCTTGAGATCATGCAGAGTTTAGATATCAGGAGATGGGAGTTGAGTGTTGAATTTAGGATTCTATCTATCACATAGGGAAAACAGAAAAGAAGGGAAGCCCATGTCTACTATACTATAGAGAGAAGAAAATTTGAAGTGTTTCAGCATAAGATTCTGAAAGATGTCAAAAGTTAAGAGAAAAAAGTTTTACTTTTTTCTAAATGTGAAATACAGTTGTTTCATTAGTTTAGCCCAGATATAGTAGTTTCATTGATAGTTTATACTATATTAACTAGTCATAAAGAATAAAATAAATGTGTAAAAAATATATGTAAAAAAGCCTACAAAAATTGCTAATTTTTTTTCTTCTTTGTAATTTGCAAATTCCTGTATCAGTGTTAGTAATTCCATAATAGACAAAGGTTCAAACCATGAAATCCAGATCAAATTGCCTAGGACTGAATACTGGTTCTACCACTTTCCTGCTCTGTGACTTCAGAAACTTAACCTTTCTATATCAGAGTTTCATTACCTGCAAAATAGTTAATAATAAAATAGTAATAATAATAACTACCTCATCTTACATTACTGATGCAGGACTAAGTTAATTATATAAATTATTAGAACACTAGCTGCAATCGTACTAAGTAACGTATAAGTACTGTAATTATTATCTTTATAGCATTTTAAAAGTCTCTTTCACTTTGAGGGGCACCTGGGTGGTTCAGTTGTTAAGTGTCAGCCTTCAGCTCAGGTCAGGCTCTCTGCTCAGTGGGGAACCTGCTTCTCCCTCTCCCTCTGCCTGACATTCTGCTGGCTTGTGCTCCCTCTGTCAAATAAATAGATAAATAATAAACAAATCTTTTTTTAAAAAAGTCTCTTTCACATTGAAATAAAACTTAGAAGAATGTGACACTGATATATGATTGCATAAATCATGAAATTAATTGAAGTTATATAATTTGTTCAAAATTACAGAGTTGAAATTCAGTTCCTAGGCTTGTATTATTCATGATACATGTTTCCACTTGGCACCATTTGATGAAACTTTAAAAAAATACCAGATATTTTATATTAAGACTCTCACAGGATAGATTTTCTTTTACAATTAATCACTCACTGTTGAATGACAACTATTTAAGAGGGATAAATAAGCTGGTTTATATCCACAACTATTAACCTGCTACTCTCATAGAGAAAAGACAATTGGCTGATATAAAATTCTAGATATGCGGTATTTTTCCTTCATAATCTACTGCAAATTTCCCCTTTATTCACTTATTTAGAACTATAATAAGAAAAGTCTGAGCCTAGCTTTTGTTTATAAAGCCTTCAGCCCAGGTTCCCAAAAGATATTTTGTTTAAATTTCTACTGAGAATTTTTTCCACATGTATAAAGTAGGATTTTTATTCTATCATTTTTTTTCTGGAATGTTAATAAGTTCACTGCCTTATTTTTCTGTCTTCAGTAATAATTTGAAGCAAGTTTAATACATGTAGACTTATGGTTACAAACCAGTTGAAACTTCAATTTAAAAAAAACCTTTTTTATATTAATGTTTAATTACTGTGAGTTCATTAATGTTCAATGTGGATAATTTTAATAGAGAAATATTTAAATCAAAAATAAAAACAAATATTGAACTTTATAATGAATCACATCAAAATCCATTTGTAGTAAGTACTGAAAGCCATATTTGTTTATCAAAAATATTAACATATCAAAAAGCAAGTAATAGGGGCACCTGGGTGGCTCAGTAGGTTAAAGCCTCTGCCTTCAGCTCAGGTCATGATCTCAGGGTCCTGGGATCAAGCCCCGCATCAGGCTCTCTGCTCGGCAGGGAGCCTGCTTCCCCCTCTCTCTCTGCCTGCCTCTCTGCCTACTTGTAATCTCTCTCTCTCTGTCAAATAAATAATATAATCTTTAAAACAAAAAAAAAGCAAGTAATAAATGTGATTTTAATCCTCCTTCATTGGAACTAGTGAAACTGTCTTTCACATATGACCAAAAATAAGTGTTTGGTCCATCTCAGCACCAATTCTTAAAGGAACTGATATCTTATTAAAAGTATCAGTTACAAACTGAGGGTTGCTAGAGGGGAGGAGGATGGAGGAATGGGATAACTAGGTGATGGGCATTAAGGAGAGCACATGATGTGATGAGCACTGGGTGTTGTAGTCAACTGATGAATCACTAAACTCTACCTGTGAAACAAATAATACACTATATGTTGAGTAATTGAATTCAAATTTTAAAAAGTATCAGTTACAAAGAATTGCTTAATTGTGTAATTTGGAGTAGGACAGGATAAAAGGCAAGTGAAGGGGTAAGATAAAATTAAAGTCCTCAATGGAAGGAATATATAGCCCAGACAGAGAGAACTACAATCAATGCAAGTGCTATATATTTAAAGTCCTACATTTAAGGGCATTGCAGTCAGAGAGCTTGGTGTCAAAGGATATCTTTTCAAGGTCCTACTGTCAATACTACCTAGTTTAGAACTAAGAGGTATGAATTAGAGTGGCCGTTTCCCTGAGTTTGAGGTTTGACACTGTAAAAACAGTAGTTCCATCAAAACAAGTATTTAACCCCTCCATAATTCACTAACTTTCTTAATACTGCTATTTATTTTTAACTATCGATGATAATTGAATATTGAAAAAAAAAAAAAGGTCACAAATGAATGATGCCTGTCTTCCTTGTAGTTACTCAATAAGTATTTCTTTTTTTTTTTTTTTTTTTTTAAGATTTTATTTATTTGACAGAGAGAAACACAGCGAGAGAGGGAACACAAGCAGAGGGAACGTAGCAGGAGAAGCAGGCTTCCTGCTGAGCTTGGAGCCCGATGCGGGGCTCGATCTCAGGGTCCTAGGATCATGACCTGAGCCGAAGGCAGACGCCTAATGACTGAGCCACCCAGGCACCCCAATAAGTATTTCTTGACTAAAAAACATAAAGCTATTTGCCCATTAAGATTTGCTTCATTTGAAGCCCAATGGAAGTCTATAATATATATTTTCTAAGCTTTTACTTTGAACTGATGTCTCATTAAAACTATCAGTCACAAAGAATTGCCTAATTGTATAGTAGGGCCATACTCAAATATCCAATTACATTTTCTTCAATTAACTTTTACTAGCTGGTGTTTACAAGTAATTTAGTGAAATTAGGTAAAGGTTAAATTACTGTAGCAATCAAAGGTGTATTTAAGTGGTAAAATATAGAGAAGGACCTACTTGCTCTTATAAATATGCATATTAACACCACTGCCCTTACATTATAACATCAGCCTTTCCCGCTTAATGCTAGTAATAAATCTCCACTTGCCACCCCTTCAGAATGCAAAATTACATGATGTATACTCAGCCATTTAAACAAATAAGCTTTCCATAAACAGATTTTTAATCTGTGCCCTTTAAAGCTACACTCTATTTATCTACAGATATTTCCCATTCTTTATTCTAGCTTTATTTTTGAAATTCATGCTTAAACTTCCAACTTCATATCACTAACATCTCAGTCAGAAGTATCCATCACAATTTTCTAAATTGAGCTTTCTGTTTCCAATATAACTTTTTTCTCATGAATTCTTGATTTGCATGTAGAGTGTTACCATCTTCTAAAACACAGGGTGTTTTTATTTTATTTTATTTTATTTCATCAGGGTGCCTGGGTGTCTCTGTTGCGTGGGCATCCAACTCTTGATTTCAGCCTAAGTCATGATCTCAAGGTCATGAGATCAAGCCCTGCATTGGGCTCTGTGCTCAGCAGGGAGTCTGCTTGAGATTCTCTCTCCCTCTCTCTTTGCTCCTCCCCCATGTGCATGCTCATGCTCTCTCTCTCTCTTTCTCTCTCTCTCTCTCAAATAAATAAAAAAAAAACCCAGAAATTTTATCTGTCCCTATATTCCCCCCAACTTCTTTAGTAGGTCCCTAAAATCTATTTACTTCAGCTACAAACAGTGTTTGTTTCTCATCTCCTCTCCTAATGCATTTATTAGAACCTATTTTAGGAATAATTTAGTAATACTTATTCTAGAAAATGTAAAAATTGCAAATAAGTTCAAGCAAAATAAAAATGGTCTCCAATCCCATAATTTGGAATTAATTGACTTTAAAATATTCATGTATAAACTCTGGTTTCTTTATACACAGTCATAAACATTTAACATATTCAACATGCTAAGTTTGTTCTAGTTTTAGGGCTTTTGGACCAGCTATTTTGTGTCCTTGGACAGATCTTGGAATCTATTTGCATTGTTATATTTGATGTGAATTTTTTAAATATCATATAAGTGGGAAATATTTTTTCCCTTATAATAATCTCTGTCTCTTAGTATGTATATACTATTTACATTTAATGTAATTAATGTTATATATGGATTTAGATCTATCACATTCTCCCTTTTTGGAATAAAAATATTATTTAACCTTTTTTAGAATTCCATTTTAATTTATCTATCATGATTTTGACTGTATTTGATGTTTTCCTTTGCCTAAAGTTGCTCTAGGAATTACAAAAAACATACTTACCCTTTCACAGTTTACTAAGCAACAGTATTTTATCACTTTGATTATGTTGCAGAAATGCTGCTACCATATGAGGCCATTCATTCTGTAATTGTCTTACATTTTATATCTATTCACATTGAAAACTCCAGCAGAAGTTGTAATTTTTGCTTTCAACCATCAGAAAAAAATTTTAAAACTCAAAAAAGGAAAGAACAGTCTATCATATTTACCAATATGTTTGCCATAGCTATTGTTCTTTCTTCTTTCCTGTGTCATTGCCCTTAAGTCTGAAGGACTTTCTTTAGAGGATATTTTTTAAAACAATCTGTTATCCTTCATCTGAGAATGTCATTTTTTTTTAAGATTTTATTTATTTATTTGACAGAGAGGAGAGAGATCACAAGTAGTCAGAGAGGAAGGCAGAGAGAGAAGGGGAAGCAGGCTCCCTGCTGAGCAGAGCGCCCAATGCGGGGCTCAATCCCAGGACCCTGAGATCATGACCTGAGCCAAAGACAGAAGCTTTAACCCACTGAGCCACTCAGGTGCCCCTGAAAATGTCATTTCATTCCCAAAGGGTGTTAATACTAAATATAGAATTATAAGTTTATAGTTTTTTTTTTTCTTTTGGTCCATTAAAATGTGCCATATCCTTTTGGACTCCACAATTTCTGATGAAAAACATGCAATCATTCAAATCATTGTTCTCTAGAGGGTATATATTATTTTTTTCTTCTAGCATCTTTAAATAGTTTGTCTTTGTCTTTATAAAGCTTTCTCAATTTTGATTATCATATATCTAGACCTGTAATTCTTTGTATTTATTCAGTTTGAGGTTCAGTCTCTTGAATATCAAAATTTGTGTCTTTTCCCAACTTGGGGAAGTTTAGGGCCATTATTTCTTGAACTAGCTTTTCAGAACAGCCGTCTCTCTTCCCTACTGCTGAGATTCCAATTACAAGAACTTCTATCATGGTTTCACAGGTAAATTAGGCATTCTTTTACTTTTTATTTTTTTCCTAATTTTTTTTTCCCCTCTCTCTATTTTTCAGTTAGGATAATTTTTATTGACCCATTTATCAGTTCATTGACTCTTTCTTCCACCAATAGTAGTCTATTCTACTATTAAAACCATCCAGTGATTTTTAAAACTTCTGCTATTGCATTTTTTAAGTTCTAAATTTCTATTTGGTTCTTCTTTACATCTTCTATTTCTTTGCGAAACATTCTAACATTTGTTGTATGAGTATTCCTGGTCGCTCATTTGTGCATTCTTATAATAGCTGCTTTAAAGTGTTTGTCAGATCTGTGTTGGTATCTGTTGATTACCTTTACCTTTGTGAGCAGAAGTGTAGGTGGTGTTTCATGTTCTAAGTAAGTTTCTTTTTGGTCGTTTTGAATATTATGCTATGAGACTTTTGGTCTCATTTAAACCTTACAGATTTTTTTTTTTTTGTAATGCAGGCAATCCAACCTGATTAAATATAGGTACAACACAAGACTGAGAAGATTTCACTATTTCTTTAGAGGGTTTCTTTTTAGCTCTCTGAGTTCCCATTCATTCAGCCCCAAGATTCATAAAAAAAAACTATGGAGAAAGTTGGGCATGCTTTCTAGACCTTTCAAGTGTTGCACTTCTTACCTCATAACTTCTTGACCACCAAAAATTTTTCCAGTTTCTCTGTTCTCCAGGAGAGCTAACCCAAATCCACAGCTTGCTATAATAGTACAAAATATAAATTATAAATACAATTATGTAAATACATATATTTATATATATTTATAAATTATAAATGTAATTTATGAGTCATAATAGTAAGTATATTTATATAATTGTATAATTCCTATAAATTTTATAAATATAATTTATAATAATAACTATAGTTATATAAATATAAATATGTATTTATATATATAATATAAATATAAATTCCTCCCAAGAAAAAAGGCATTAGAAATTATGAGATCATTTCTAAAAGCTGCTTTCCACTGTAGAGTTTCTTATTGCTTGCACAGTTCTCTTAGGCCTTTAAAAATGTGATTTTGTAATTTCTCCACTGTATTTTAGTTGTCATTAACTGCATTGTCTTACCATATTTTATTACATCACAGCTGGAAGTAGATATTGGAGTTCTTTTTTTTTTTTTTTTTTTGAGAGAGAGAGAGAAAGTACGAGCTGGGGGGTGGGGCGGAAGAGGGAAAGGCAGATAAGCAGACTCCCCACTGAGCAGAAAGCTGTACCTAGGGCTTGGTCCCAGGACCTGAGATAATGACCTTAAATGAAGGCAGATGCTTAACCAACTGAGACATCCAGGCACTCCTGGAGTTCATCTTTAAGAAAGAAAGAAATTAATGCCTTTTGGTATAATTGAAATGAAGATCCTTTTTATTTGACAGTAACATAAAAAAAGCTGACAAATGAAATATTAAATATGTCAATACTTGTTTCTACAATTACATTTTAAATTCACCAATTTGCAGCAAAATATCATTAATCATATTAAATTAACAACTCTACTTTGAATCAAGCATAGTTTCATGAAGTATAACTCATTTTGTTTAAAAAATAGTATTGAATAAATATTAATACAAATAAGATAAACAGAAATATTGAAAAAATATTTACATATATTTCTAGAAGATAGCACTAGTTTTATTTATTTCTTAGTTTTAGTTATTCCATCTTTTGAATTCTTATCATATCTTAATTTCATCTTTCTTCTGTTTTCTTCAGTAGAGAGTGCATATATTAAGGTATATTCAGATTATATGTATATGTCATTTCCATATATAAGAACATCAATTATATATAAGAACATCAATATATAAGAACATCAATTCCATGAGTAGATTATAATTAGTTTTTTCCCCATTGTACTTATCATAGTATCTAATAAATAATAATGGAGAGAAGAGAACTCAAACATTTGTTGAGTGTCTACTGTTCTTCAGTTAATGGACATTTTAGATACGTAATGCCTTTTGCTTTTAAATATTTCTGAAAGATAGTTATTTCTATTTCATATATTCAGAGACTAATGATTTTAGGTAGTTATGCATAATAAGTACAAAGAGGTTCAGTTACTATTTAAAACTAAGTTTGACTATAATCTTTATTCTATATTCTTTGCTATTCAAATAGATACTCTACATATGTTTGATGGGAGACTAAAAGGATAAATAACTTGATTTTAAAAAGCAAAATTTATTGGTTATCTGTTATGTGGTTTAGAATAGAATCTTAACATTCTGTTTACATTTAATTACTTAATTCACATGTGTCCTGGGGTAATATTTCTTCCTTATAGTACAGATAAAGGGGCAGATATGCGAGAGATTAAATTATTTGTCCAACAGCTGGTGTGTGGTTTGGAAGGGCTCTAGACTAAGCTGCTTCTAAATGGTGCAAACACCCTTTTATTTTTTTTTTCTTTTTAACAACTTTATTGAAATAACTCCTATGCAAACACCCTTTTAAATATAATGTAGTATCTTACTAATTTGGAGTAAATTTTAAGAAAGCCAATCTTAAATACTTAAATAAAAAAAATTTAAATGTCACTATTTTTTTTAGTAGTTAAGTGTTCTGATTACTAAAACATTCTTAAATAAAGTCCCATTACAAGTGTTTTTTTTCCTCCTTTTACTTTGGTAAGCAAAATCTCTCTTGACAGGTGAGTACAAAGGCAGTTGGATAATTTCTTTAAGCTATCATACATTCCAAATTAGTAATTCTGCTTTTTAAATTTTGTATAGTTCCTTTTAAAAAATATGTAAATAAATGTAGCAATGTATTTATTATCTGTTAGCAAAAATTGCAAAGTTGGAAATACTGCTCCATATTCTCTTTAAGCCTTCCTGAGTCATCCTTATCCTTCAGGTTCCAAATTAAACATAATTTCCTCAGGTAAGCCTTTTCTGGTACCACTCACTCTTTATATTAGGATAGATTCCATATTACACATTTAGCTGTTTACCAAAAGTATTTCTAATTAATTGCCTAATGCCTTTCATCTTTAGTGGGCCATAAGTTCTGTAAGGGCAGAATCTATATTGCTTTGTAACTGACCAACTCAAGTACCTCATTCATTTCCTGGTATATAAAAATGTTTTTTAAAAAATTATTGACTTGGGGCACCTGGGTGGCTCTGATGGTGGCATCTGACTGCTCAGGTCATGATCTCAGAGTCCTGGGATGGAATCCTGTATTGGATCCCCTGCTCAATGGAGAGTCTACTTGTCTCTCTCCCTCTGCCCCTCCTCCTGCTTGCACCCTCTCTCTCTCAAATAAATAAATAAAATCTTTTTTTAAAAAACGGTTGACTTACTGAATAAAGATTACATTCTCTAACAGAGGTCTCTTTACATTTAAATCATTTTATCAAAATATTTTTTTAAAGATTTTATTTATTTATTTGACAGGGAGAGAGAGATCACAAGTAGGGAGAGAGAAAGGCAGGCAGAGAGAGAGTGGGGAAGCAGGCTCCCCGCTAAGCAGAGAACCCGACGCGGGGCCCGATCCCAGGACCCTGAGATCATGACCTGAGCCAAAGGCAGAGGCTTAACCCCCTGAGCCACCCAGGTTCCCCTCATTTTATCAAAATATCTACTTCTGTAATACTCCTGAGTTTTTCCATATAAGACCAAACTGTAGTATCTTTCTATATCGTATTGTCGGCAACTAGTAGTAGAAAATTGAATGAATGCAAATTAACGTTCACCTGGGTTTATCTAGCTATATAGAACATATTTTATTTACAAAAGCACTCTACCCTCAAGCTTTTTCTTCCCCCTTCTGCAAGACTGAAATCAACGTATATAATATCAAAACAGAGATCGTAAGCACAGTAGATTGCCAAATGGCTTTGGTACTATAGTACACAGAGTAGTTCATCTCTTGATTTGTTTAATCTATCCATGTTTTGGTATAGGTATGTATTTCTTTTCTGAATGCATTTTTCTCCCAAGCTCTTGGTGTACTGTTGCTTGATGTAATTTCAAAACCCTTTACTGATAAAAACAAATGAAAATCACTTCTTTAATCACAGCACCAAATCACAGAGAAGACATTTATAGCTTTTTTTTTAACTAAAATATGGCAGACAACAAAATTGTTTTGGAAAAAAAATATTTTGAAAAGAGGCAGGGCATGAAGTCAATTTTATTAGTGTGCAGAAAATGTTATTTCAGTTTTTTACAGCTTTTATATGCTATTTGTTATCTGTTGTGATGAACAAGTCAGAAGTTTTTTGCAAGTATCTCTTCATCACAGAGCTTACTACTATTCAAGCATAATTTCTTATGGAAAGTGTTAAATTATACTATGCAATAATTATTCATTTAACAAATATATAATGGGTTCTCGTTATATAGTAGGTACCATGCCATATGCTGCATTTACATTGGTGAATGGGACAGTCCCAAACTTAGGGATTTCATAGACTTAAACAGGCGGGGTTGGACGTATAACCTGCAGGGCTCAGGCAAAACAAAAAATGCTGAGACCTTTGTTCAAAAAATAGGAAAGAGGCACCCTTAAAAGTAATAAAATATAAAAAGTTTTCACTTTTCACAGTATATTTCTTAATCTGGGATTTTTTTTTAATTTGCTGTTTAATGTTGCCTTAGAAATAATTTTGTTCTGTTTCTACTGGCTCACTTACCTAACCCTTCACAGATCATCTACACTCAGGTTACAATCTCTCATCATGCAACCTTTGATTCCTAGATCAGGAATGAGTGGTTACCCTCTCAATACACAGTGGTGTACTAGCCCTGGGGTGGAAACATTTACTTTGCCCCCACTGAGATGCCCTAGAGAATACACCTGACCATGACCACAGCAATGTGGTGTGTCTGTGTATGGGAGGGGCAGGGTAGGTGGAGTACCAGGTGCTAGAGGAGTGGGCAGCTGAGAATCCATTTAGGGGAAGTGGGAAGCAATAGGAGGCAAGGTATCTGGGAGCTCAGGCTCTAACTCTCCTGCCCATCACTCACTCTTTCTCTCTCTGTCTCACACACGCACAACACATCCTCCATTGTCCTATCAAACTTAACTTACAAAACACAAATTCAAGATAAGATTATTAAAAACTTCAAGACAGTGATTGCAGATCATTGAAACCCAAATGTGGAACCCTTCTGAGAATTGAGCCCTATGCAATTGCATTAATAATATGCCTGTGAAGGGGCCCAACAGGCAGGAGACGATAATAGATAATTTAAAAATCATAGTGAAGATTTGGTAGCAGAGTATTACCTGGAGACCCAGGAGAGGAACACCATCTCAATAAGCATATGCCTTTGTGTATATATATTCAGTTGGGTGCAGAGAAAATTCCTTAAGAAGTCTGACTTCTGTTCTGAATCTTAAAAATGAATACGAATGAGCCAATTAAAGAGGCAAGAGAAAAATATTCCAAGTAGAAAGAGAAAAATCAGCAAAGTCACAAATTCAGAAAAAGTATGTGTTTTCATCTTAGAAGAGTTAAGTGTTTCTGGAGCCCAGAAACTGAAGCAGGGAGACATATGAAATAAGGAAGCAGAAGAAAGCAGGGCAATGCTAGGCCTTATATGTCTTACTAAGGGACTTAGGTATCATCGTGTAGAAAATTGGGAGTCACTAAAGGTTATTAAATATGAACATGTCATGGCCCAAAATGATGAGATGCATTTAATCTGATGATATCTTGGTGGAAGAACACAAAGTAGTTCTAGACCGTCCTTTCCCAATAGCACTTTTTACTGGAATATGGAATCAATCAGGACAGAGGTGGAATAGAGAGGAGTAGTTAATTTAGATTTATACTCTAAATAACTAAGATATAACAAATTAATCTGAATTGAAATGATTAAGTTTACTTAGTGTGTGTGTGTGTGCATGTATGTGTGTGTGTGTGAAAGACAGAATAAGAATTGACAGTTTGTTCAAGTTTAGAATTGAGACTTAAGGTATAAATAAGCTTCAAATACACACACATTCAAGTTCATTCAGATAGAGAACCTGAAGTGTTTGTTATCCAAATTCGCTTGATAATATTGTTTGCTACTTAATATTTTATAACAAGAATTCTATGTGATTTTAAGACCGGTCCATGAACCATTTTTAAAGAAGTTGGCCCTACCATGTGAGGTCAGATTGCTCTACACCATATGATGTAGTGGGACTGTTTTGGGTTTGTTTATTGCATAAGTAGATGTGTCCTAAAAATAACTAGAGAATGGTATGTTATTTCATCTGCACTCCAGACTTTGGCCTTGTTTTTTTTTTTTTTTTTTAACACTTATTTATTGATTTGAGAGAGAAAGAAAGAGAGTACCTGCATGAAAGCAGGAGGAGGGGCAGAGGAAGAAGGAAAGATTCTCAAGCAGATTCCCTGCTGAGCATGGAGCTCAATGTGGGTCTTGATCTCATCACCCTGAGATCATGACCTGAGCCAAAATCAAGAATCAGACACTTACCCAACTGAGCCACTCAGGTGCCCTTAGGTGTGTCTTTTTATACTTCTATTCTGCCATCCAAATACTAAGAGCTCATAAGTTCATGAAAATGAAAATGGTAGTAATCATTGTTGAATGCTTTTTCTGTGCCTTGGTAGGCACTTCTCAAGCCTCATTTCCTTAAACTTTCATATCAAATCCTTCACTTAAGTATAGCAAACTGAGCTTTAACTATTAGTAACAGGCTTGAGAGAATAGAGTCAAGTGCCTGAGGTAGGATTTGAACACAGACTATCAGTCTCTAGAATACTTGCCCTTAAACTCTTCCATGGTTCTCAGGGATGCGGTGTTTAGCCTGCTTTTGTCAAGATGAATCTTAAAATCAACCATTGTACTCATGTGCTTGTTCTACTGAATATACCAAGGTTATGAGTTCCCAAAAGCCCTATGGAAATAAATTGGCCCTTTACCCTGAATGTCTCTTTCACATGTTTCTTTTAGTGGCCTGAGGAGGCTGGAAAAACTTGGGATTTCATGATTCAGAGTCACCGAAATCTCTGTCTTTCCAAGGAAAAGCAAGAACAGAAGACTCTATGGTCATGAAAATTTCACTCTATGGTCATGGAAAATTTCCAATACTGAGAAAACTATCTTCTCATTTATGAAATGGTATCCTGCCCTTACTGGGGCCTGGAACCAATTTCAGTGAATGTTGGTGGGGGGGGCGGGGGGCAATTCCACCAACAAGCAATTCTCACTAACACCAGTTGGTGTCCTACCATTCAACTCATTTTAATATACCTGGAGATAGCATCAGATTCCATCTTATATGGATGGAATCCATATAAGTTTAGGGTTCCATCCTATAAGATTAGGGTTGGGTTAGGGTTCCATCCTATAAGATTAGGGTTGGGTTAGGGTTCCATCCTATAAGATTAGGGTTGGGTTAGGGTTCCATCCTATAAGATTAGGGTTGGGTTAGAGTTTCATCCTATAAGATTACTCCCCACTCTCTTGGGACACCAGTCAGAAGCCCCGGTTCTGATGAACCAGCTACAATTAGAGCTTCCTATAACTACTTCCTTGGACTCCAGGTGGCCAATCTCAAGTCCAAGTCCAATCTGTGCTTCTGACTGAGTGGCTATAGATCAAAAGTTACCACAACCACATCCGTGATTCAATTAATTTGCTAGAGTGGCTCACAAAACTCAAACATTTTACTTACTAGACAACCGGTTCATTGTAAAAGGATAAAACTCAGCAATAGCCAGAAGGAAGAGATACATAAGGCAAGGCATGGAAACAGTGCAGTTTCCATGCCCTCTCTGAGCACACCATTCTTCCCAAATCTCCATGTGTTCACCAATCCAGAAGCTCTCCAAACCCAGTCCTTTTGGGATTTTATGGAGGCTTCATTACATAGGCATGGTTGATTAAATCACTGACCATTGGAAACCAGTTCAACCTTCAGCCCCTCTCTCCTCCTGGTAGGTCAGAGGAAGGACTAAAAGTTACAATCTCTCATTACTTGGTTGGTTCTCCAGGCAACCAGCCCCCATCCCTAGATGAGTTCCAAAAGTCACCTCATTAACACAACAAAAGACCTTTATTGCTTTAATCACTTAGGAAATTTTAAGGGTTTTAAAAGCTCTGTGCCAGAAAAGCAGAAAAAAGACTAAATATATAGTTCTTGTTGAGGTGCCTGGGTGGTGCAGTCAGTTAACCACCAAGACTCTTGGTTTCTACTCAGGCGGTGATCTCAGGGTCTTGGGACTGAGCCCAGGACTGGGCTCTTGTTTAGTGCTGTGTCTGCTTGAGATTCCTTCTCTCATTCTCCCCCTGTTCTTCTAAAATAAATGAATGAATGAATGAATGAATGAATGAATGAATGAATGAATGAATAAATGCAAGCTTTAAAAATATATAGTTCCTGTTATAAATCAAAATATCATACCTGAATGTGTCATAATGATTAAATTAGATTACTCATCAAGGCACTTTTAAAACACTTAGGCTTTGTAAGAATTTAGCTTTTAAAGTATTACTTTACAGAAGAAATGTGGGACTAGATTAATCAGAATTACAAATATTTACAATCTTGATACAGATAGGAAGTATAAAGAAAATGATTGGAGGCTTTAGGAAAGAAGCAATTAAAAGATATTTAAGTCATCTGGGCCTTTACCTCAGAGAATTCAGTTTCTAGTAAAAGTATCCAAAATATTTATCATGTATAAACCCCTAACTTTATTATTTTAAATTGAGATATAGACATGGTTATATCCATTACTCTTATTTCATTTTTTCAGTGTATCAGAAATGTTCAAATGATTGTATAATAATTTCAGAAATAGGTACCATATTTTTTTCTCCAAGGGAGAATTCTTGATACTCTATAATACATATGAGTATGGGAAATATAAATAAGAACACACTGCAAACTCCATAAATAAACAACTTCCTAGTATAAACTGGGTGGCAATCAATTGGGAGAGAATAAAGTTCCTTAGTAGTAATGTATGGTGGTAATTATATTTTGTACACACATTTCCTATCTGGAACTGATAACCAGGAAGTGTTTTCTAAGTCAAGGATCTTCCTGCTAGTTAATTTAAAATGCATTATTTATAGAAACCTGGTCCACTTTCACTCATGGAAAATGCTATAACTAATACTATTCTTAGCATTCCTGATTCTAATGCTTGGAAAAAGAATGGAAGCAAAAATACAGAAATGAGTAATTCTGAAAGAATTAAACATAGCCCTATCTGTATTTCAACATTTCCAATAATAGAACTTAAACTGTAGTTCCCTTTCTTAGCTACTTATAACTTTATTGCCTAAGGAAGGCATAAGTTAAAACTTAGGAAGCAATAGATTAAAAAAGCTATTTTAGGTTTATGTATTTTATTTAACAATATAGGTCAGAAGTATCTACTAATATTAAGACCTAGAGAAGAACGTTTCTACCCAAGTTGATAGGCTAATTAAGCATGTATCATATAAACCAGGATAAATGGGTATAAAACACTGGACTCTGAGCATGATTTTTGAAATGCGAATTTTATATTTAAATCCATTTATATGCATTCAAATAGGAAATCTGAAGGCCGTCCCTTATCTAAAGCAAATTCAGAGTATGTACTCTTATTAAATGAGAGGGATTTGATATTACAAAGAGCTCTGGTCCTGTCAAATGCTATAAAGCAGTGATTCTGGCTTATATTTTTGGTGTTGCCCCCTTCCTGGTGATGTTATTTAATTATATCACTTCTTTTTTACTTCTTCCTATGCATAAAATGCAGAAATGGTCTATTTGATTTCTCTGGTCTCTATAATGATATAAATATTGATCAATTCATTCATTGTAACTCAGAAGGTATCTTGATCCTGGATCCTTCTGCCCACTTGAAATCTAGCTATGATTACTTAAACTGACATTTTCATGCTCTGAAATTGTCCCCAAGTATTTTGAAGTGCCTTAGAGGATGGTAAAAATGTTCATACTCTTATGGTGCAAACACTTCCTCAGTTGATGTGCTTTCTTGCCATCCTATATATGCAATATCTGACTTGCATAATGTCAACAAGGACTTGAAAATGAGCCGGCCTCCTGCTTTTGATGAAAAACAAAGCAAAACAAAATACTGTTACCACCACCATACATGCACTTTTGCACACACAAGCACACATGCGCACACACACACACACACACCCCTTTCAAATCCAAGAAATGGAGTTGTTACTGATGTTTCTAAAGATTTGGGAAAAGATGAGATAGTGAATGTCATACCACATCTAAGTAAATACCTTCAGATTATATTAGCTATCTTCTTTCACAAAGAGCCTTTGGCCACTAAGGACCTTTAATACCTATTTAAACTTCTGTAGCCTAAAACTTACTGGATTATCTCATGCTTCTCTTTGCTCTCCTTTTCAGTTCTTCTTTATCTTTCTCAGGTGAAATCAAATCTCTCATTCTATCTTGCTGAGAATTGACTGTTATTCCTTGACTCTAGCATACCTACCCCATGCCTTGTGGTTTCGCTTCCTTACCTTCAATCCATTAAAGTTTGCTGCCAGCTTTAAATGCTCACACTTTTCACTCCTACTACATAAATGCCAATCACCATACTGGAATATGGGATATATTTCATTTTCAAACTAGAAACAATTCATTTCTGTACACAAGAAGTAGGTGATTAATGCATACTTTACTCTTTGTGCTGGGAGAAGGGAATGTAGTGGAGTTTTTTTTTTTAAGTTTTTTTTTCTGCTGGAACTAGCACCTTGGAACATGTCTTACAGGAAAGTAAGCATGATTTAATAATGATTATTAAACTATAAGTACTCTTGAAATCTGGGATTGTGACACCTCTAGTTTTGTTCTTTTTAAGATTGTTTTGGCTATTTGGGTTTTTTTTCTGGTTCCATAAAAATTTTAGGATTATTTGTTCTATGAAAAATGATGTTGGTATTTTGATAGTGATTGCATTAAATCTGTAGATATCTTTGGGTGGGGTTGGCATTTTAACAATATTGGTTCTCTCAATCCAGGAGCATAGAATATATTTCCACCTGTTTGTATCATGTTAAATTTCTTTCATCAGTATTTTATAGTTTTTGGCATACAGGTATCTCACCTCCTTGGTTAAGTTTATTCCTATGTATTTTATTCTTTTTTTGTCCACTTGTAAATGTGATTATTTTATTAATATCTCTTTCTGCCACTTCTTTATTAGTGTATAGAAATGCAACCAATTTCTGTACATTGATTTTGTATCCTGCAACTTTACTTAATTCATTTATGAGTTCTAGTCATTTTTTAGTGGAGTCTTTAGGGTTTTCTATATATAATATCATGGCATCTGCAAATAGTAGAAGTTTTGCTTCTTCTTTACCACTTTGGATGTCTTTTTTTTTTTTTTTAAAGATTTTGTTTATTTGACAGCGAGAAACACAGCAGCGAGAGAGGGAACACAAGCAGAGGGAATGGTAGCGGGAGAAGCAGGCTTCCTACTGAGCAGGGAGCCGGATGGGGGGCTCGATCCCAGGACCCTAGGATCATGACCTGAGCCGAAGGCAGACGCTTAAGGACTGAGCCACCCAGGCGCCCCCCACTTTGGATGTCTTTTATTCCTTTTTGTTGTCTGATTGCTGTGGCTAGGACTTCCATTACCATGCTTAATAAAAGTAGTGAGTAGACATCTTTTTCTTGTTCCCGACACAAGAGGAAAATCTCTCAGTTTTTCCTATTGAGTATGATGTCAACTGTGGGTTTTTCACATATGGCTTTTATTATGTTGAGGTATGTTCCCTCTAAACCTTTTTGAAGGCTTTTCTCATGAATGGATTTTGTACTTTCTTAAATGCTTTTTTTGCATCTATTAAAATGATCATATGATTTTTATCCTTTCTCTTGTTGATGTGAGATAACATGTTGATTGTCTTACAAATATTGAGCGACCTTTGCATCTCAGGAATAAATCACATTTGATCATGGTAAATGACTTTTAATGTATTGTTGGATCCAGTTTGCTACTATTTTGTTGAAAATTTTTGCAATCATGTACATCAGAGATCTTGGCCTGTAGGTCTCTTTTTTGTAATGTCTTTTTTTTTTTTTAAAGATTATTTATTTATTTATTTGACAGAGAGAGAGAGCACAAGTAGGCAGAGAGGCAGTCAGAGAGAGAGGAGAAAGCAGGCTCCCTGCTGAGCAGAGAGCCTGATGCGGGGCTTGATCCCAGGACCCTGAGATCATGCCCTGAGCTGAAGGCAGAGGCTTTAACCCACTGAGCCACCCAGGTACCCCTTTTGTAATGTCTTTATCTGATTTTGGTATCAGTGAAATTTTGACTTCATAGAATGACCAGGTTTTTTGTTGTGACTTATTTCTAGCTTGATACCATTGTAGTTAGAAAAGATGCATGATATGATTTTAGATTTTTTTGAATTTGTTGAGACTTGTTTTGTGGCCTACATGATCAATTCTGAAGAATGTCCCATGTACACTTGAAAAGAAAATGTATTCTGCCATTATTTGTTCTATGAAAAATGATGTTGGTATTTTGATACCAAAATTTTGCTATTTTGATTAGTAATCAAAACAGTATGGCACTGGCATAAAAATAGACACATGGATCAATGGAACAAGATAGGGAGTCCAGAAATAAACCCATGCTTTTATGATCAATTAATTGATGGAAAAAGAGGCAAGAATATACACTAGGAGGTGTGTGCCTGAATGGCACAGTCAACTAAGTGTCTGAGTCCTTCGGCTCAGGTCATAATCTCAGGGTTATGATCTCAGGGTTATGAGATCAAGCCCCATATTGGAGTCTGCACTAGCTGACTCTCTCTCTGTCTCCCTCTGCCCCCTTAAAAAAAAGAAAAAAGTGTTTATATATATATATATATATAATGAAAAAAAGACAGTCAATTTTTTTAAAAGATTTTATTTATTTTATTTGAGAGAGAGAGCACAAATGGGGTGAGGGGGCAGACAGAGAGAGAGAGAGAGAGAGAGAGAGAGAGAAGCAGACTCCCCACTGAGCAGGGAACCCTCTGTGGAGCTTCATCCCAGGACTGCAGGATCATGACCCAAGCTGAAGGTAGATGTTTAACTGACTGAGCCACCTAGGCACCCAAAGACAGTCTCCTTAATAAATGGTGTTGGAGAAAACTTGTTAGCTACATGCAAAAGAATGAAACTAGACTGCTTTTTTATACTATATACAAAAATAAACTCAAAATGAATTAA
Source organism: Procyon lotor (assembly GCA_028646535.1). Lineage (NCBI taxonomy): Eukaryota > Metazoa > Chordata > Mammalia > Carnivora > Procyonidae > Procyon > Procyon lotor. The sequence continues at coordinate 53,406,273 of CM053615.1, forward strand.
AGATCTAAATATAAGACCTAAAACCATAAAATTTCTAGAAGAAAATATAAGCAATAATCTTTTTGACATCAGCCATAGAAACTTTTTTTAGATATGTTTCCTCTGGCAAGGGAAACAAAGCAATATTAAACTGTTGAGACTACACCAAGATTAAAATCTTTTACATAGTGAAGGACACCATCAACGAAACAAAAACCTGAATTGGAGAAGATATTTATAAATGATATATGTGATAAGGAGTTAATATCAAAAATATATAAAGAACTTACACAACTCAGTACCAAAAAAGCCCACAAATAATCAGATTTAAAAGTGGGCAAAGGGCCTGAGTAGACATTTTTCCAAAGAAGAGATAGAGATGGCCAACAGACATATAAAAAGGTGTTCAGTATCACTAATCATCAGAGAAATTAAAATCAAAACAATAATCAAATATCACCTCACATCTGTCAGAATGGCTAAAACCAAAAACATGAGAAATAACAAGTGTTGGTGAGGGTGTGAAGAAAATGGAAACTTTGGGAATGCAAGCTGATATAGCCATAGTCGGAAACACAATGTAGGTTCCTCAAACTTAAGATTAGAATTGACATATGACCCAGCAATTCTACTACTGGATATTTTTTCGAAGAAAATGACAACACTAATTTAAAAAGATACACACACCCCTATGTTTATTGTGGCATTTACAATAGCCAGAGTATGGAAGCAACCCAAGTGTTCATAAATGAATGGATAAAGATGTGGTAGATATATACAATGGAATATTAGCCATAAAAAATGAGATTTACCAGTTGCAACAACATTGATGAAACTAAAGCATATTATACTAAGCGAAATTACTCAGACAGAGCAGGACAAATACCTTATGATTTCACTCATATGTGGAAATTAAGAAACAAAACAAATGAACAGAAGAAGAAAAAAGAAAGAAAATACAAAGCAAATAAACAAACAGACTCTTAAGAGAACAGGGTGCCTGGGTGACTCACTGGGTTAAAGCCTCTGCCTTCAGCTCAGGTCATGATCTCAGGGTCCTGGGATCAAGCCCCACATTGTGCTCTCTGCTCAGCAGGGAGCCTGCTTCCCCCACTCTCTCTTCCTGCCTCTCTGCCTACTTGTGCTCTCTCTCTGTCAAATAAATAAAATCTTTTAAATGAATGAATGAATGAATGAATGAATGAATGCAAACAAACTAGTAGTTGCCAGAGGAGTGTTGAATTGGGGGATGAGTAAAATAAATGAAAGGGATTAAGAGTACACTTATCGTGATAAGCACTGAGTAATGTATAGAATTTTTAAAAAATAAAATAAAATAATAAATATTCTTTATAGAAAGTGTGGCTGACACTGGAAGAATTTTAAGATGCCTGCAAGGCTATAGGCATGTTCTAATTTCAACCTTACCTAAATGATATGCTTGTTAGGAACTATACACATAGTTCTACAACTTAGGATCCACTTCTTTTCCTTTTGATCCTTTAATTCACTTCTATTCAGTTGTTTCCTTTAGAACTTCAGGCAGTAAATCCATGTAGAAAGAGTGGTATTTGTTAGAGTGGGAGAACAAACCCTAGCCACCTGAGGAATTGATAGCTGTGAAGTTGATGGCTGACTACCCAGTTATCTCTTTGATTCAGACTCAGAATGCCTGTTCCAGATATCAGGGAGAAGCAGAAAGATGAATCAGCACCCCTTTTTCTTTCAGCCTAACAAACTTGTTCTTTTTAGGTGGTAAAACCTGTGTTCATCACTGAGAATTCTGACTTCAATACCATTGTCTTGTCGTTATTGAAAATTTCAGGCATTATGTTGGTTTTCAGACTTCTCTTGAATTATTTACTTTCATTTGTTTCTCATTTTCAAATAATAGGAATTGGAGAGGCAGCACCAGGATTTCCTGGGAGGGTGATATTTTAGACTAGAAATAATTTTAAAGTATCTTCTTTAAAGATTTTATTTATTTATTTAAGAGAGAAAGCAGGAGCAGAGGGGAGGGGTAGAAGGAAGGGAGAAACAGACTCCCCATTAAGCAGGGAGCCCAATGTGGGGCTTGATCACAGAACCCTGAGATCATGGACCTGAGCCAAAGGCAAATGCTTAACCAATAGCTACTCAGGCACCTCTAAACTAGAAATAATTTTGAACAATTAAAAAACTTCTATATTATATAAGTGGTGGGATAAATAACATCGTTATAGAGGCAGGAATAGATTATTAAATAAAATGACCGTTGTAATAATTTTAAATGATAAAAACTATAAAAGACCATTAAATCATTAAATATCTGGGAGTTTTTTGGGGATGCATTTCCAATCCTCTATTTCTTTAACAGAGAAAGAGGATGAATCTTCACTAATAGGCTTATGGGTGACATTTTATATTCTTAAACAACAGAAAAGTTTTTTTTTTAAAAAGGATAATAAAGTATTACCATAGTTTGAATGTGTTTCTCCAAAATTCATGTGTTGAAACCCTAACCCCAAAGATGACAGTGTTAGGACGTGGGGCCTTGGCAAGTGATTAAAGTGATTATGTCATAAGGGTGGAGCCCTAATGATTGGGATTAGTGCCCTTATCAAAGAGACCCCAGAGAAGGGACTTGTATTTTGCTATTTGAGGATATGAAGAGAAGTCTGCAAGCCCAAAGAGGGCCCTCATTCAGTCATACTGGTGTTGTGATCTTAGACTTCTTTAATCCAAAACAGTGAGAAATAAGTTATTTGTTTATAAATCACTTGATCTATGGTATTTTTGGTATAGCAGCCCAAATGGTTAAGATACATGTTATTTGATTATTAATGAATTAATTTATCATCAATTCATTCATTCAGCTTGAGTCTACCATTTGCTCCTAAGTGGAATTTTTGAAAAATTAAGTCAATCTTAATGACCTGTCAGTACTATAATTTTTAAAAAGCTACAAAAAGGCCATCTAAAAGTTATTTGAAGATTTTTGAAAGGGGTCGATCTCATTTCTTGGCCTTTATAATGGTATATGAGCATCATTTATAATTACATAATTATTGTTTCTATATACTGAGAGTTGTGAGTCAGAGTGCCTTTGTGCTGATTTGTAGAATATTCCTCTCCTATATGGTGCTTTATGAGTTAGACTCAGATTTGGTTTGTGCAGATGATTTCATAGATTAGGGACCTCTACCTTTGCCAAATATCTATTAAGCAGAGGGTATTTAATTGGAAGATCTTTCACTAGAATTAATACATATTTAATACCTGTTTTCCTTAATTCTTACCTGGTTGACACTTTGAAATTTTGCTCTTATTTCTGGAACAATGATTTTCATTTTTACATAAGCTTTCTAGTCCCAAAGATCATTCACAAACCTTATTTGAATCTATAATTAAATTATGTTTATCCTTGCTTAAAAATATTTCAGTAATTTCTCAGATAAACAAAAGAAGTGCTCTTAGAAAGCAGTATCAATTGACCAAAAATTTTGCATACATTAATAATTTGGGGAAACACATCAATATGACGTGTACCTCTCACACAGTTTGATTCAAAGGTATGTCTTTGAATTAGTGTCTAGGATACTGCACTAGCCAAATAATATGTTGAAGAATTCCAAATTTCCAACTTCTGATGTCATCATTCATAGGTTCCTTTTGCAACTGAACTGACTAGGTGGTTCCTCAGAGGTCTAATTTAGTCAACAATGGAGTCCTTTGTAGGTAATCAAATTACTCTTGAATACAGCACGTATTTTTTCATAGGAACTAGTGGTGACCTCCATAATTAGTGCACAAAAATGTACTAAAAGATGAAAAGAGTACTTCTGAAGGGTCTCTGGGAAAGGATGTATCTTCATTGCCCAGAGGCACACATACATACATATAAATATGTATGTATATATGAATATATTAAAAATAAATATAGTATTCATGTTTTTTAATTTAAAAATGAGTATTGAGTCATATTTTTGGCCATCCTAAAACTGTTTTTTGCTTTCCCTCAGAATTTATCATTTATCATTGTGACAAATAGTATAAAGATAACTGTTTCATTTTCCTTTGCTAACCCTTTTGTAATAATATGCAGTTGACCCTTGACCTGTGTGGTTCCACTTACATGTGGATTTTTCACAGTATAGTACTGTAGATGTTTTTTCTTTTCCTTATGATTATCTTAATAACATTTTCTTTTCTCTAGCTTACTTTATTATAAGAATACAATGTATAATATAACATACAAAATATATTAATCAACTTTGTGTTTTGGTAAACCTTCCAGTCAACAGTAGTGTTTTAGTATAGTTCAGTTTTGGAGGATTCAGAAGTTATATGTAGATTTTCAGGAGCTAACACTCCTGCTAACCCCCATGTTGTTCAAGGGTCACCTGTATGTTTCTCAATTTGGTAACTGATAAAACAGAGGCATATTTAACTTCACTTTATTTCAATTATAGTGATGATAAACATTTTTATATGTGTTCTGGCTAGGCAGATAGTGGCATTTGTACCTATTGAATATATAGTTAAGCATCAATGATTTGTTTTATTCATTTGTTCATTCATTTACTCATTGAACAAGAAATAATTAAATGTTCACTGTGAACCAGCCAGTGCTTTCTATTGGATTCACAACATTAAACCACCAGATGAAAAATCCTCAAACTCAGGAAGCATTTATTCCTGTGAAAGAGATAAACAATAAACATAATAAATTAGTGAAAAATGCATGTTAGATAGTAAAAAGTGCTGAGAAATGAGGAAGAATGTGGTATATGGTGGTGACAGCGTAATTGTACTTTGCAATAGAGTAGTCAGGGAAGGCCACATAGATGTCCTGAATAATGAGTTAATAGCTGATGTAGATGAGGTAGCTGGCCACTCAGACTGATACCTGGTGTTACAGCTTGTTAAATACTAGATGCAAAGACCCTGAGTCATAAATTGCTTAGTGAATTTAATCGACAGGTTAAGAGATAAAAGTGAAGAGAATGGAATGATGAAAGGAAGAGTGGAGTCAATGAGAGACCAAGGAGTTCATGGCACATGCCCAATCCCAGCTGAAAGCAGAAAGAGGTGTATTTTCTGTAGAAAATGTATAAATTATAATAAAACTAACCAAAAGTAGTTTTGCTTTTAATTGTCACCTGGTGATAACACAATGTCAGCGATAAAACTTTCCTCTCCCCCAGGACAGACCACTTCCATCACTTTTACTTTGGAGTGACCCTAATGAGATTTGAGATCAAAAGTTAATGGGGAAATCAGATCATGTAAGTTCTTAAAAACTATGGAAAGGACTTTGGGGGTTACTCTGCATTAAATAGTCACTGGAGGATTTCAAGCAGAAGAGTAACATGATCTGTCTTGTATTTTCAATGGTTGGCTCCAGATATTGTGTGGAGAACAGAATTAAATGGCCGAGGATAGAAATAGAAAGATCGATTAGAGCTAATTGCAAAAAATCTGGATTAAAGATGATAGTGCCCTGGAGTAAGGTGACAAATGGTGAGACAGGGAGAAATTATGTTTTTAGAATTATTTTGAAAATTATAATTCTTAGGATGGCTTTGAAGGGGAGCTATTCTTTATTGTGGTAAAATATACATATTTTTATCATTTTAACTATTTTTAAGTGTACAATCCATTACCATTAAGTACAATCTCAGTATTTTGGAATTATGACCAATGTCCATTTCCAGAACCTTTTCATCATCAAATAGAAGTTTTGTAGTCATTAACCAATAACTCCCATCTCCCTGACCAGCCCCTAATACGTTCAACTCTACTATCACTGCAAATTTGCCTGTTGTATGTTCCTCATATAAGTAGAACCAAATAGTGTTTATCCTTTTGTGTCTGGTTTGCTTTAGTTAGCATAGTGTTTTCAAGAGTCATTCATGTTGTAGCACATATCAGAATTTTCTTTTCTTTTTTTTATTCTTTTTTTTCCAGAATTTATATTTTATAGCTAAATAATATTCCACTGTATTTATATACTATATTTTGATTTTCTATTCATCTGTTGTTAAAAGTTTGAGTTCTTTCCACATTTTGCTATTGTAAATATTACTTCTGTGAACATTGTTATACCAGCATCTGTTTGAGTCTTTCCTTTCAATTCTTTTGTGCATAAATGGAAAAGTGGAAATGCTGGATCATATGGTAGTTCTATTTTTAACTTCTTAAGAAAGTGCCAAATTGTTTCTCATGGCAGCTGCATCATTTTGCATTCTTACCGACAATGCACAAGTTTTCTTATTTGTGGGGCGCCTGGGTGGTTCAGTGAGTTAAAGCCTCTGCCTTCAGCTCAGGTCATGATCTCAGAGTCCTGGGATCGAGCCCCGCATTGGGCTCTCTGCTCAGCAGGGAGCCTGCTTCCCCTCTCTCTCTCTCTGCCTGCCTCTCTGCCTACTTGTGATCTCTCTGTCAAATAAATAAATAAAATCTTAAAAAATTTTTTTTTCTTATTTGTATACATCCTTGCCAATACTTACTATTTTCTATTTGCTTTTTGTTTTGTTTTATAATAGCTATCATAATGGGTGTGAGGTGCTATCTCCCTGTGGTTTTGATTTTCATTCCCCTAATGACTGGTGATGTTGCACATTTTTTATGTTATTGGACATTTGTTTATCTTTTTGGATAGATATCTATTCAAATTCTTTGCCTGTTTTTGAATTGAATAGTTTCTTATTGTTGAGTTTTAGGAGGATTTATGGATTTTGGGTGTTAATCTCTACCAGCCATATGAATTGCAAATATTTTCTCTCATGCTGTATTTTCTCTCATGCTCTTTTGATGGTGTTCTTTGAATCACAAATTTTAATGTTGATGAAGTCAGATTTTTCTGTTTTTACATTTGTTGCTTGTGCTTAAAGCACAAGCATGTGCTTTTCATTCAGCCATGTATAGGTTAATTAAGGGTTTTAATGATAAAGAGATCAGTTCTCAGTCAGACTTCCTAACCTTGAAGCATTACTAACACCTACTACCCTGTGACCTTAGCAATATATTGACCTCTCTCTGTTCTGTTGTCCTCCTCTCTAAAAAGAGGACAATATCATTCATTGTGAAGACTAATGAATTAACATAACATACTTAGAGGAGTGACCAGCACATAGCAAGTATCAATAAATAATTACTATTTTTATCTCTTAGATACTGCATTTTTTACAATTAAAGTTCCACAAAATTATTTTTGAAGATTTTACATCTATAATGTATGACCTGGTTAACACTTTCAACAAGATCTATATGAACCTGAAAAGTTTTGCTTCGTTTCAGCTCCATTTTAAGGGCAGTAGCATAGCTCTTATTGACAAACCTGAAAAGAAAAAAAGAAAGAAAGAGAGAAAGAAAGAGAGAGGGAGGGAGGGAGGGAGGAAGGAAGAGAAAGAAGGAAGGAAGGAAGAAAGGAAGGAAGGAAGGAAGGAAGGAAGGAAGGAAGGAAGGAAGGAAGGAAGGAAGGAAGGAAGGAAGGGAGGGAGGGAGAAAGAGAAAGAAAGAAAAGGAAAGAGAAAGAAAGGAAGGAAGGAAGGAAGGAAGGAAGGAAGGAAGGAAGGAAGGAAGGAAGGAAGGAAGGAAGGAAGGAAGGAAGGGAAAGAAAGGAAGAAAACATGAAAAAAGTCAAGCACTTGGAAAACCCATAAACTAGGTAATCCGTTTTTTAATAATCAGCGTGGATATAAATTGTGTTTGAAAAAAGACTGAAACCAAGAAAAAACTTTTTGTAAGAGGCTCATGTTGGGCTTATTTGTGTAACTATTTTTAAAATATGCCATTTGAATTGTGGCAGCATTTTGCTGTTGGAGCTTGGTACAAGGAAAATAAATACAGTTTTCTAAGAATATTTTTGAAGGTAACATAATGACATGGAGGATTTAAAAATCTTTGCTCTAAACCACAAATACACTACAGATATTGCATTTAACAGAAAAACATATGTAAATTTTTTTTCTTTTGGATATTCAGCCAGTTCTTGCCAACAGATTTAAATTTGATATCTGTCAGATAGCAGTTAAAGCACATACAGATGCATAAATTAAATTCTCTAATCTGTTCTTCTATTTACCTTGTCAATTTTTCCTTAGAGCATTTTCTATTTACCATTTTCTCTGACTTCCAATTTGAAGATTAACATAAAATGTGAGAAAAAGCTGCTCTTTATCTGAGGTGCTACCCTATGTTTTGAAAGGATAATTGGTAACTTTGTGGCATTTTTTTCCCAATCTTATTTTCTTTATTTAAACACCAATTAAGGGATAAAAGGTTTCAAAGAGTTATCTTAATCAAATTCTTACCAAAAATATTTTTATACTTTTGCGATTAAAATTAGTAAATTTGGGGTACCTAAGTGGCTCAATTGGTTAAGCATCTGACTATGGATTTCAGCTCAGGTCATGATCTCAGGGTTGTGAGATCCAGCCCCATGACTGGCTCCATGCTGTGTTTAGAGCCTACTTAAATTTCTTTCTCTCCTTCTCCTTCTGCCCCTCCCCCTCTTTCCCTCTCTAAAATAAACAAATTAAATTAATAAATTTTATTTTCCTTTGTAGTTATAGAAACTTTAAAATTTACTCTAAAAATGAATATCATAATGAGCATATCTGAATTTTTCAAGGAAAAATTTATTTTAATACAAATTTATGATTTTCCTTCTAGTATTTGATATATACATATATATGAGATACATATTAAAATTACTACATATACATATAAACATACATAAATTGTGCTACTAACAACATTTTACTTAATGCTATGTTCACTTAACTTAGTCATTTCAATATCATAAGTTACTAAACATTTCAAATCCTGATTTATTTCCTTATTTTTTAAACCAATAAAGTCCTTGTAAGGGTCGGTTAAGCGTCTGACTATTGATATCTGCTTAGGTCATGATCTCAGGGTCAGGGGATGGAGCCCCTCAATGGACTCCATGCCCAGTGGGAAGTCTGCTTGAGAGTCTCTCTCTCCCTCTGCCTTTCCCTTCCCTGCATACTATCTCTCTCTCAAATAATAAATAAATACATCTTCTAAAAAAAAATGCTGTAATAAGTGTTTTGCCATAATGATAGTAGAAATCTATATATTAGTGATTTATTTGTAAATCACTATTTATATAAATTATATTTTATATAAATATATATAAATTTATATAAATTATAAATTTATTTATAAATTGGTGATTTATTTTCATGTACTTAGTACTGTGATTAAACTGTTTTTTATATGTTATCAGCCGTTTATATTATTTTTATTATATTTCCTATTCATTTCCGATAAATTTCTTCCCCAGAACATTAGTTTAGTTTAGTTTTGCTATACATTAAGGCCACTGCACTCCTATTTTGAGGAGAAAACCAGGCATAAATTAAAGCATACTACAAGTAAAATCTAATATTGCAATTTGTTGACCCTTGTCTTTATATGCATCTTAGGTATTCTTTGTCTATTATTTGCCTTCAGTTCTGTTTGATGTATTAACTGGCATAAAATTCTTTTTTTATATATAGTTATGATTAACATTATGTGTATTTTCTAAAAGATTTCTTCCTTTAATTGTATGTATGGAGAGGTATAGCCTAAGTGAATGTCAAAGACATAGATTTCAGTGGTTTGGGGTTTCATTTTTATATAGTTCTTACATTTTAATTAATTTATTTTATATCTTCATTTACTTAATAATACTCCAGTAAGCTCTCTTAATTTTTTAATGTTACTTTCATAATATTACAAGGAGAGAACAGTGGGTGGGTAATCAGTTGGAAAAGCTTTTTTGGAGAAAACCATTAATTAAAAGTTAACTAGATAATTAAAGAAACAATGTATGTAAAAAGTGATTTGTAAAACTTCAGAGCACTCTAAATGTTGGCTATTATTGTTGATGCTTTTAAGTAATCTTTCTTTTTTATCTTCTTATATCACGAGTAATGAATGCCTGCATATTACTGTATAAGTTATAATTCCTTTTCTATAATCAAATGGAAAAGTTATAGAATTTTTGGTGAAAAGGAAAATCAGGCATTTGTAGCAAAGTTTATTTTACTTATTCCATTGGAATATACACATGTACATGTAGTTGGTTAGTGGTTTTACTCTATTCAAATAGTTTTATCTTTCTGTTCTTTCGCTTGTCTAGATGTAACTCTTTTTTTAAAGGGAGAAGACTCAATAAATTATGTGGCTGATTTTGCATTCAGAATATTTATTTGTTGGTATCTTACCCTATATTTATTTCCCACCTTTGTTACTGGTAGTAACAATTCATAGAGGATGTAGGTTGAATTTAATTAAAAATTTCTAAAAAGAAAAAAATTAAAAAGACATTAAATAATCCAAATACATTAACCATGAAATTTTACCTTAAATTTTTATTCTTAAAAAAATTATCTTAAAGTAACTTTTACATATTTAATCTCAAAATGAATAATTTCAACCTTTTGTTGATATTCATGTATGAGTTAAAAAAAGTCTTTTGCAACTGTGTTAGCATATACATGTCAAATTAGCCAATGTTTAGAGAAATATCCACTTTGCATTAATATGATCCTGAAGTAATATTTTTTTTAAACTGTCCATTTCAGCTTCCTGGAAAATGGAGTTTATAGATGGCCATCTATCCTATATTGCAGTTCAGCAACTAGGATATAAAGCCTCTTGACAAAGTTGATTTTGCAAAATTATTGTTTCTATCTTTTCTTCTCTTTCCCAGGGTTTACCCTCCCAGGAATCTGAGAGCCTAGTTAACATGTAAGGTCTCTGTAGCTGGGGAAAGCCTCCTTCTTAGAAAACAGCTAAAGCTTAATGAATAAAACAAATTACAAAGTGTAACCTGCTCCCCCACATTTAAGCTTTACTTGTGTGCTATCTTTTCAATTATCATTGGTAAAGCAATTATTTCCCCTACTGCACTCTCTGAAATCAGGAACATTTACAACCTGAACAGTATGTTGCAAAATGCTTATACCTAGACCAGGTAGGCAAGTATGATAAATGGTGTGCAGAAAAGCATTTTTTCCTAACTCAGCAACTTGAAATAATTTGGATTTGCTAAACTTAGTATTATCATATAGCAGTTTATTGTACACAGTAGTCTTAATTATTTAAAGCTATACATGTTACCAATGTCTGCCTCGTGCTTTTTCTAACTAATATTCTTGTCACTGTGATCTGAGTCTCTGATAAATAGAAAGTACTTCATATAATTTTTGAATAAAATAGGTAAACTTTTGGAAATTTTAGAAAAATGGTTTCTCATTTCTTGAAATATCCATTTTTATTCATTTTATCTGTTCTTTTCAACTAGATTTTTTAAAGAGCCCCGGAGAATATATTGATCATAATCCTACATAGATTATCCTATACAGATAATCAGTCAGTCATTAAACATTTTGTAGTTTCCTTTACCTCCCTCTTTTAAGGGGGAGAAAAAAGATCGTTAAGTATGCCAAAATGAACTCTGCAATGAGCTCACTGCCTAAGGCTGCCATTTACCCATACCCATGTCTTCTTTTCTAGTCACAGGAATGAACTTGCTGTCATTCCAGTGGAAAAATCAGAACAAACAGACTCTTCCACCTCAGGAATTTGTTTGAATACAGTGTATAACCCATGACTAACTAAATTTTTGTTTTTTAAATTTGTAGATGAGTGGGAAGACTTTAAAGGAAATTAAAGCAAGAGAATAAAAAAAGCTCAGATTTATGTTTTAGAGCTGTTAGTCACTGTGCCTGTATTGTGGAGAATCAATTTGGGAGGTGTGTAAGATACCAGGTGAGGAGGCCAATCATAGGCAAAAAGAGAAAGTGAGGGCCAAACAGAGGTAGTAATATTGGGAATAGGAAGAATGAGATAGATTTGAGAATGCCTGGGTGGTAACAGAGGAAGTGAAAGCCCAGAGTAAGCCCCAGGTCTTGCCTCTGCTTACTCTTTAATATGAGCAAGAGAACATAGCATTGGGAAGAGGGTTGATGTGGTAGGTGAGAAAGTTGTATTTCAGAATGTTTGCAGCGTTTTCTGCATTGTAGACAATGTGAACAATAGTGAAAGTAAAAATAAAAAATAAAAATCACAGCTATAATCTCATATTTTTCATGTAGAGGCATTCACATAAAATCATCTTGTATGTATACAGATAGACCTACAAGCTACACTTTTCCTTTAAATTATATCATAAACACTCTATTAGTAAGCTTGGACTGCCATACAAGATACCATAGATTGGGTGACTTAACAAAAATTTATTTTCTCACAGTTCTAAAGGCTGTAAATCTAAATCAGGTCGCCATCATGATCAGCTGTGGTAAGAACTTTCTTCTAGACTTGCAGATGGCTATCTTACTGTGTCCACATATGGCAGAGAGTCTGGTGAGTTAAGAGGTTGGGGGGAAGAGAATGAGAGAGCATGACCGAGTGATAGAGAGGGCACATTCTCAGGTATCTCTTCTTTATAAAGGAACTATTTGCAACACGAGGGCCCACCCTAATGATCTTATCTAACTCTAATTACTTCTCATTGGCCCACTTTGAATACCATCACACTGGATTAGGGTTTCAAAATATCATTTTTGGGAGGATGAAACATTTAGCCCGTAGCAAACATTTTAGTTGATGGAGGATATTCCAAGATGAATTATTAATTTTGAAGTCATTATAGAAAACTTCAGCTAACAGGAAATACTGTATACTGTTTTATACCCCAGACCTTGCAATGCTTATAAATAGAGTGCAATTTGAATACTAAAATATGTGTACAAAAAGTAGGGCCTTTTTCCTAAGAAACAAAATTAGGGACTACCTTGGAGTAAGTTATTTTTAAATCCTGTTAGCCAGAGATAACAAGGAACATATTTATAGTCATGCAAACTAAGTTTTATTAATGTGCTTTAATAAGGGACACATAGTACCAGAGGAACCACGTAATGTTTCAAACGGAGGCGGGGGGGAATCCAGGAACAGTACTTGCAAGATTTGGAGGGAGGAAGTCTGGAATTAATCACATGAGTCTTTTTGGACTTAATCCCAAATCATCTTATCTGTGTCTTATACCTCGGCACATTTAATTACTGACTAGAATTTATTCTTATATAAATAAATACTGCTTTCAGACTATGTCTTTTTACATACAGCATGCATAGCTATCTGTGTTACTAATCTATTGTTAATTTTAAATGTTCAGGTAAGCCTAACACTTTTAAGTCTTAAATAAAAGGAGTCCATCCAGGACTCATGAATCATATATTCTAAAGGGGAAACAAGGAGAACAGTGACAAAACAGTCTTCAGACTTATTTAGAATGTATGAAATTTTGAGACCACATGTATTGAATCTGTTCTGAGAAAAGGAACATTTTAATTCCTTTAGTAAAAGATCTTGTCAGTGACAAATGGTATAACCGATTGTTACAATTAAGACCTACAGAGCAACCAGGAGAAATCACTTCATTCCATATATGTATCATTCAATTTATAAGAAACCTTATTATACAAGAAACATAATAACTAGACATTAAATTACTTTTCTTGAATTGAAAGAAAATGGAACCATCTTGGGCCTAAAATTTATGCAGATCAGTAAAAACAAGAAAATAGAGCATTGCTTTATCCTTCTCATTAAGTTTCTGTTTTTCAGAATTTGTTCAATAGTACTTCCTACCTCAGATACATGTTATCAACTAACTATCCATATTTTGGAGACCTGGATTAAGGATTGACTAGTGCCACTTAGATACCTGGAGCCAGAATTTAAGGACAAAAATAAACTGAAACAATTTATTTTAATTTATAACAAACAAACAAAACAACTAATTTCTAATAAGAACTCAAGGTCTTGTAGACCTAGCTGAGAATTTATAAGTTATAAATTCATTGCTTGTTTTAAAATATATGACTGTTGGACTTGTACTTTTACCAATAATTTAATTGCAGAAATAATTGCCATTGAACTTTAAACAACAGGAAAAATGAAAAAAATATATGAAATCAAATTTTTTCAGACACTGGAAAACAGATAGCACAGATTGTGAACTCAAATAGAAGGGAAACAAATGAAGTGAGTGTTTGTTTGTTTTTTCGGTTTTATTTATTTATTTGTCACAGAGAGAGAGGGAGGGAGTAGGAGCAGGGGGGATGCAGAGGGAAAAGCAGATTCTTGCTGAGCAAGAAGCCAGAGGTGGGACTGGATCCCAGGACCCTGGGATCATGACCAGAGCTGAAAACAGACGCTTAACTGACTGAGCCACCCAGGCACCTCTAAATTGAGGTGGGTTTTATGATCACCTCCAGATTACTGGCTAGAGGTGGTAAGGCAGGGAGGAAGAATCCAAAAGGAACATGTCAATCACATTTATTTGAGAAGACAGAGACCAGAATTCAAGGAAGAAGAGGTAATAAGAATTTATAGGGCAGAGCACTGAAGAAGAGGGACATATCTAGGTCCATAATGGAAGAATGAAAGGGCCATGAGGTTGTATGGGGCTGAATTGAGGGCCAGAGACTGACTGGCAAACTGATCTTCCTCAAACATGCCGATCAGCTTCCCAAGAAGTGGTGCTGAAATAACTGGATGTTCTTTTGAAAATAAATAAATGAACCTCAAATCTTATCTCACAAGATATATAAAAAGTAGCTTAGCATGGATTATAGACCTAATATAAGAACTTAAAACTATCAAACTTTTCAAAGAAAATATAGGAGAAGTGCCTGCATGGCTCAGTCATTTTAGTGTCCCACTCTTAGCTTTGGTTCAGCTCATGATCTCAGGGTCCTGAGATCAGTCCCTCTCCTCCATCCTCTGTGTCAGGTTCCACACTCAGTAGAGAGTGATTGCCCCTCCCCCTGCTCATGCTCTCTCTCAAATAAATAAATTTTTAAATTTAAAAAAAGAAATTATAGGAAAAAAATCTTCATGTCTTTGTGATAGGGAAAATTTTCTTAGACAACCTTAAAAATTACTTATAAAAGAAGAAAATGATGAATATTATCAATAGTAAACTTTTTCCCCCCTGTTTAAAAGACACTTAAGAAATGAAAAGGTGAACTGCAGACTGGGAGACAATATTTGCAGAACATGTATTTGATAGGGGTCTCATATCCAGAGGATATAAAAAATTCTTGTAAATAAAAGTGAGAAGACAGGGGCACCTGGGTGGCTCAGTCGTTAAGCGTCTGCCTTCGGCTCGGGTCATGATCCCAGAGTCCTGGGATCGAGCCCCACATCAGGCTCTTTGCTCAGCAGGGAGCCTGCTTCTCCTGCTACCATTCCCTCTGCTTGTGTTCCCTCTCCAACTGTGTTTCTCTCCGTCAAATAAATAAAATCTTTAAAAAAAAAAAAAAAAGTGAGAAGACAAACCATCTGAATTTTTAAAACTAGGAAAAACCTTGAAAAGAAACTTAGCCCATGAAGATATATGAATAACAAACACATTGAAAGATGTATAAATGCATTTGTCATTAGATAAATGCAAATTAAAATCATAAAAAGCTACTGCTACACACCAACTAAACAGACTAAAATCAAACACATTAACAATAACAAATATAGAGAATGTGGGGCAACTTCATCCTCTTGTACATTGCTGCTGTGGTTACAAAATGGTATGACCACTTTGAATCATACTTTGGCAGTTTGGTTAAGTATACATTTATTATATAACCTAGCAATCACTGTCCTAGATATTTACCAAAAGAAAATGAAAACGCATTTCCACACAAAACTTGGACACTAATGTTTATATCAGCTTTATTCATAATCCTCAAAAAGAGGTAACAGCCAGAATGCCCACAAACTAGGGAATGGACAAACAAATGGTGGTATATCCTTGCAATGAAATACTATTCAGCAATTAAAAGAGAAAAGAAAGTCCTGATATGCATAACAACAACATGGGTGAATCTTAAAAGCTTTATGCTATGTTAAAGAAGCCAGACTCAGAAGCCAACCTACTGTATTACTTCCCTTATTTTATATTCACTAAAAGGCAAAAATATGGTAATAGAAAATAGATCGGTGGTTGCCCCAGGCTCAGGTGATAGAAGTGCACTGCCTTCAAAGGAACTTGGACGAATTCTTTGGGGTGGTGGGCATGTTCAACACTCTGATTGTGATGGTGGTTACACAATTGTGTACATTTGTCAAAATGAATTGTACAAACGAGTGAATTTTATTGTATGCAATAAATTGTATGCAAAAATATTGATTAAACATTAAAAAAATACAAAACAAAGAACAGGGCTATGTTTTTGTGAAGGTGTAATCCTGAATATCATTATGAGATAAAAGCTAAAGGAGGTAAACTAAGGATTGTAGTTTGAAAGCGTAATGAGAGAGAAGAATATAAGAAAGAATGACTGGTTTATCATTGTATTGTATTTAAATTTTGTAGAATGTTTTCCATTTTGTTTCCTTCTACTTCTCCTCCTTCTTCCTTCCTTCCCTCCTTCAGCTGACTTATTTCCATACATCAAATTTCAATGATCTTTGTTTAATTTGTTTACTGAAGTGTACATATACCTAAGACAATGTGAACAAATATTAAGAGTATGGCTCAATGGATTTTCACAAAGTGTATACACATGGGTAAATGAGACCCACATTATGAAATATGGTTCAGCAGTACCCAACATTCTTTGTGATCCAATTTTAGCTACTAAACCCTCTTCTGATTTCTAACATAATTAATTCATTTTGTCTGTTGTATGTCACATGATTAAAATCATAAAATATGCATTATTTTTGTGATACTTTGCTAGGGATATTCATACATATCTTTTCCTCTATTTGCTTATTATTTGTTGTCATTGCTGTACAAATGGCCAGCGACATAATTTGCAGAGACCCTTATTGAAAAATCATTAAGAATTTTAGATCATTACAGCAGAATAGTAAACCAAGCACAGACAGGGACCTTTGAGTAAAGGACTCTGTATGACTTCTCACATTGCACTGATGGGACTCTGGCCTTCAGTATACAATATTTCACTGAATGAACGCAGCACAATTTTTAAAAACCTATTGTTAATAAAAAGACTTGTGATGTTTTCAGTGTTTTGATACTGAGACTGATGCTGCTATGAATATTTTAATTTCTTTTAGAGAAAATTATTTCTGTGTGCATTTATATTAGATATATAACTGGAAATGGAATTTTAGGTAATATATCTAGTTGTAGTACATGCTGTCAAACATTTATCAAAATAGTTGTTCCAGCTTCTTACATTCTCACTAGCAGTACATAAATAAGAGTTCCAGTTGTTCTACATCCTCATCAGTACTTGACATTTTCTATCTTAGTGGAGAATTTGGTGGTTATGTGTGGTATTCCATTGTGGTAGTCTGTTTGCAAAAAGGGCTGCAGCAATTTTTCCCATTCCTGCACACAGGCCTCTTTATGATGTGACCCAGGAAACAGAATGTTAATGTTAATATAATATGTTAATATTACATTATTTATTATGCCAGACAGTAATATATTCTTTTGGATCCTGTAATTTTGGTTCATTTGTTCTTTCTTTGAATCTTCAAATTAATGATCTCTTTACTTCATCTGAAACATTATTTTATAGATTTCATGTAAGACTGTATTTTTTTCTCATTACTAGCCATTAAGCAAAGAAAGATCTAACTGGATTCTGTATTTTCATTCAAACAGCTTTTTTTTTTTTTTTTTTAATTCTTATTCTCTAGTGTTTATCCACGTGGCTGTTACAGACTTTCTTCTCTAATGGTGGCCAGGTCAGAGTTCACTTCACAAGCCTTAGATGTTTAGAAGATTTTCATCATCTCCTCAGGAGATAATCTGTATTGTAAATCTCTCTAATATTTTAAGTATATAGAAGATGTGCTAATTCTTCAGTAATTTAGACAAAAATCCCCAATTCCAATGTGCTGCATTCAGACCCCTAATCCACGAATGTTATTTTAGTAATTTCATTTTCTGCCTGTAGGTAGGGCGACATCAACTGACAATGATTGGATAAAGTGGGAATAGAGGAATCATTATGGCTGGCATTAAAAAAAAAGTGGGACACCTGGGTGGCTCAGTTGGTTAAGCAGCTGCCTTTGGCTCAGGTCATGATCCCAGGACCCTGGGATCAAGTCCCACATCGGGCTCCTTGCTCAGTAGGGAGCCAGCTTCACCCTCTGCCCCTGCCTGCCTCTCTGCCTGCTTGTGTTCTCTCTCTCTCTGACAAATAAATAAATGAAATATTTAAAAATAAAATAAAAAAATCTTATAAAATCTTATAAAATCTTATAAAAGAAAAGTGGTTGATTATAAAAGATACAATTTACCAATGGCTTATATGTACCAAAAAGAAAAATATGTGTGTGTTGTAATGATTACTTTCATTAACCATGGAAGAAAGATGCTTGTATTTTTACATTTCAGATGAGGAAATAGACGTTTAAAAAGTTTTAATAATGTGGCTAAATTTCTTCAGTTAATAATTAGCAGAGACATATTAAGGTTTATAGTATATAACGAATTAACATTTGCAATAGAGTGTTGGAAAATGAACCCAATATAAAATACCAATGTCCCTTAAAAGCAAGGTTTGTAAAATGTATGTATATTTAAAATTAAAAGATGGCTAGTTCATAAAATAACTCAAGGATTATTTGGTTCACTGAACTTTATAAAATCACTGATTTTATAAAGAGAGAATGTATTTACTTATATGTCTCTATCTTAGAAGAAGAAATATTTTAGGACATGAGGAGATGATGTGAAATTAACTTATGATCTTGAATTTCTGTCTTTCAGAACTGTAATGAGAACAATAGGCAGAATGAATGTTATTTCCGGAGGTAAGTACAATGATGTGTGATCTTATATCACTGAGCACAGTGAACAGCACCCAATGACTAATGTTTTTATACAGCCACCTGAAAGTCCTAAAATACGAATTAAAATGTCAAATGTTTGATTTAATGTCACATTTTAGCACTGAATGTATGACTTGAATTGGGCTGTGCTTAGTTATAGAAACTATAATCTATGTCACTCAGCACAAGCAAAGTTAACATAATGCATCCTTTTATTTCTTAAAATCAGTGTGAAATGTGAATGAAAGAATGACAACTATCCCAAATCTTCAAGCCTTTTAGTTCCCCAAAAAATGTATGTATAAAAGCGAATGATTACTTGAAATAGCAGCACAGGAAGTACCTTGTAATTGTAATTTTTTTTCAGTTTTTCTTAGAGTTTTTATAGAGATTTAGGGAATATCTAATTAAAGAATAGTAACATATGAGTGTCAGAGATCATTTAGTGTAACTTTTTACTCAGCTAAATCAATCTCAGAATGTAATCCAGATGGCACACTTTTCAGCTAACCTTAAACTGCATTGCTCCAACTGCAGAAGTACTACCTTGAAGAGTTCTAGCTGACTCACAACCTTCTTCTCTAACATTCTCTCCATGGGCTATGGCCTTGGCAAAAGGCCACTCAACTGTTGGACAAGACTAGCCATCAAAAAGAAGTTAGATATAAACCAAAATCATTCTTTGTAACTAGTCTTAGGCCATTTTTTAAAATGTACTGTTAAATATTCATGGGATAGAAATCTCAGCAGTAGTTACTTTATAAGAGAATGGTTCTCAAACGGGATAACAACTTATTTGTTATTTTGGAATTATTTCGTAAATCTTTAGAGTACTTATTATTTGTCACACTGGTTATGGTGTATTAATGGCATTTTGTGATCAGAGGACAAAGATGTCAGACAGATGCAAAAGACAGAATATTTCTGTACATGGAACAATTGGCTCATGTTCCATGCAATTTTTCATTGTCCCACTAAACATTCATTTAGATGAACACAACTGTTAATAGTTATCTGAGCCCTTATCCTAATATATGTAATCACAAAATGTTTTTCCATGAGTGAATATACAATAAATTCTGCATGTAATACAATATACTATGCAGTTGTAAAAGTAATAATAGGAAACTCTATGTGAAAAGAGCTCTAATATTTATTTTACATGAAAAAAGCTAGTTAATAGAGCAGTATAAATCCTAGACCCCATTTCTGTTGAATAAAAATACATATTTGTTTGCATATACAATACAATACACATATACATATATTTATATAAAGAAATGTTGGAAGGATACAAAAGAAACTAATAACAGGGATTATTTATGGATAGGCATGAGGGAGGAATAGACAAAAGGATAACCATGGGCATGAGAGAAAATAAGCAAACAAACAAATGTGTGCATATAGTTTTATGAAAAATTTGCCTCCATTGCCTATTAAAATTAGGTGAAAACAATATATATCACACTTATTTTTAATGTGTTTTATGTTTTCTTGTCTTATTGGATTTTCTAAAAATAATAATTATCAGGCTTGTGTCAGACTTCTCAGTAATACTGAGTCCATAAGAACCATTTCTGTTGAGTTTTGATGAAAAATAGTTAATCCAAGAATGCTTGCTGATTCAAATGCTCTCTTACTTATGAAGGCAACAGAGAGGAAATATTCATAGATATTGAAGGCTTAAAATATGATTTCTGAAAAAGGAAAAAAAGTTTGTCTCAGTGGTCTATAAGATAAAGCAAAATAAGAATTCAAAAAGAGGGGCGCCTGGGTGGCTCAGTCGTTAAGTGTCTGCCTTCGGCTCAGGTCATGATCCCAGAGTCCTGGGATCGAGCCCCGCATCGGGCTCCCTGCTCTGCAGGAGGCCTGCTTCTCCCGCTACCATTCCCTCTGCTTGTGTTCCCTCTCTCGCTGTGTTTCTCTCTGTCAAATAAATTTAAAAAAAAAAAATTCAAAAAGAGAGAAGATATGATTTCATGAAATGATTTTTTATTACATCACCAATTTATACCAAGCTAATGCTTAAGAACCTGAAAAAAGTGATGGAAAGAATAAAACTAGAAATTCGAATCATCTGAATTTGATTCTTCATGTCACGTTTACATAGGGTGAGCTGGTAAGAGATCTTTTCATGTCTTTGTGCCTTAATTTCATTAATGAAAATAGATAATGACAGCTATTTCATAGTTATATTTTTAGTATATAATAAAATATTTGTGAAAGGATTTAAAAATCAGCTGGATAATCTCTTTATAGCATCTTCATGCTATCCTGTATCCTTACTCCCAGGATGTTTCTAACTCCCTTTCTTTGCCTGATGCATAAAGTTTCAGACTCCCTAGTTAGTAATTTCCCCTACCTTGCAAAGCCCATCTCAAATTCTGTCTACCTAATTAATGATCGCTCATGATATTAGACATCATTGGTGATTTTTAATTGCCATTTTTTACATTATCTACATCACACCATCTTATTGTATTAGTTTATTATCGGTATATGTATATATATATATAATATATTTAATACTTCCCTATAGTTATTCCAGGTGAAAAAATAATGCCCATGAACATTGTCATTTACATGGGGAAAAATGTGTGATATAATATCTTGAGAAAATAAAGTTTCAACATTGTTTAAATAGAATACTTTAAATTTTATTAAATCTGTGATATTCTTCTTAATAATTAATAGACTCAATCTAGTTATGATAAAACATTAAATAAAAACCAAATAGAGGGCCATTCATCAAAATATTTGATCAATGTTCTTCAAATGTGTCAAGGTTATGAAAGACAGGACTGAAGCAAGTTATAAACTGCAGAAAATTAAGGAGAAATAACAACTAAATACAATGTATCTTAGGTAGAATCCCAAAACCAAAATAAGACATTAGTGGAAAAACTGATGACATCTGAATAAGGTCTATAGTTTGTTTACTTAATAGCATCATAACAATATTAATTGCATGGTTTTGATCATTGTACGATAGTTATGTAAGATATCAATGTTAGAGGATTCTGGGTGAAACATATACAGAAGTTCTCTGTGGTATTTTTGAAACTCTTCCTTATGTATAAACTTCTGTCAAAATAATAAGTAAATGAATAAATGATAGTTTAGTAAGTTTAAAGACATATAAAGAAGGGGCTCGTGGGTGGCTCAGTTGGATAAGCATCAGACTCTAAATTTCAGCTCAGACTATAATCTCAAGGTCATGGAATTGAGCCCCAGGTGGGGCTTCACACTCGGAGTGGAGTCTGGTTGATATTCTTTCTCTCCCTCTCCCTCTGCCCTTCCTCCACCCCACTCACACGTGTGAACACTCTCTTTGTCTCTTTCCCTCTCTCTCTCTCTCTCTCTCCCTAAAATAAATAAATCTTAAAAAAAACCATAAAGATTCAAGGTAAATATGTTTAGTTATTATTTAATAGGTGGTAGAATTGATGAAATTTTCCTTACATATTTACAGTTTCTATTATTTTCTTTTTTTTTAAGATTTTATTTTATTTTATTTTTATTTATTTATTTTTTTCAGTGTTACAAGATTTATTGTTTTGCACCACACCCAGTGCTCTATGCAATATGTGCCCTCCTCAATACCCACCACCAGGCAGACAGTTTCTCTATTTTCAAATATATCAATTAAATTTTAAATGTATAGTTAAATTATTATCAGTTAAATTACAAAGATATAAATAGGCAAAAAAAGTATTATGAGCAAAATAATGCTGCACTTACTACCCTCATACTACCCTCTAGTAGGACACTCTTCCTATTTGTAGACAACCACCTTTTTGCTATATTTTTACATGGTGTAGAGAGTGAGGGCTCTGGTCTTTTCCTCTTCTTATAAGGGCACCAATTCCATCCTAGGGAGCTCATGAGCTCATCCAAATCTCATTACTTCCCAAAGGTCCCACCTCCAAATACCATTACACTGGGGATTAGGGCTCTGAATTGGGGTTGGGAGGACACAAACATTCAATCCATAGTAGTCCCTTTTTAAGCACTTAAACCAACACTAATGCCAATAATAATAACTTCTATTTGTGGAACACTTGCTCTGAGCCAAGCACTGTTCTAAGGATGTCATATATATATTAGTTCATCGAATCTTCATAACTCCATGCAGTAGGATACTATCATTACCTTCATTTTACAGATGAAAAACTGAGAAAAGTAATAGTAAGTAAACTTGTAAAAGCCTCTTTTTTAATTGAGAACAGGAGACATATTGAAGGGACTATATCAACGTGACATTTTAATTGCATTGTGGTAGATCTTTTTATAAATGCCTTTTTCATTTGTTTTTACAAACTTTTTATTTATTTTTTAAAAAGATTTTATTTTTATTTATTTGACACAGAGATTGAGAGTGAGCGAGGGAATACAAGCAGGGAGAATGGGAGAGGGGGAAGCAGGCTTCCCACTGAGCAGGGAACCCGATGCAGGGCTTGATCCCAGGACCCTGGGATCATGACCTGAGCCAAAGGCAGACACTTAACCAACTGAGCCACCCAGACATCCCAGCTCCATGGATTTTAAATAAATATACATATTACAATTACAGCAAATTAACAACTGAATTCAGCAATAATCAAGGACATTAATCTTGGCATACTCAACCCTACATTTTACCTAAAAGGAAGATATGTTAAAGCCTGCAGTAGAGGGAAACTTTGCTTCTTCAGGCAATATGAAAACTGATACTTTGGAGGTTTATAAAGGTTGGTATTGGCAAATGAGGTTGGAGAAATAGAGCTGGATAAAATCTGAACATTTTTTACTTCTCAAGCAAGTTAATACTAGGACCATTTTACAATTTTAAAAATCTTTGAGAACCCCAACAACTTTTGATTATGTGGGTTATAAGTATTACCATGTTAAAAATTAAGACAAAATTGCACATAATTATTAGTTTATTTAAAAATATTTTAAATATTTTATGAAAAAGTTATATTTTCCAGAGTGTAACTTAATGTAAGGAATGACATTATTTTACCTTTTTAAAATCTCTTTTAAAGTACTGACTCGTTTGAGTATCTGCCTTTGGTTGGGGTCATGATCCCAGGGTCCTGAGATCAAGCTCCATATAGGGCTCTCTGCTCAGTAAGAAGTCTACTTCTTCCTCTGCCTCTGCCCCCTCCTTGTGCTGTCTCTTAAATAAACAAACAAATAAATATTACTGACTTAAGAGAAAATATCTATCTTCTCATATATGCTTCTCTATTTTATTTGTTACATTTTTTTTATTTGAAATACTTGCAGAGAATTTGATCTCAGATTTGTAGTTAGGAAAAGGAGGAATGTTTTGAGAGACATTTCAATAATTGTATTCTTTGATAAGAACAAAATTTGACAAGAAGTAGTTTCATAAAGTGTAGTTGAAGTGTGAAACCTAGGGATGCCTGGGTGGCTCAGTGAGTTAAGCAGCTGCCTTTGGCTCGTCATAATCCCAGGTCTTGGGATCTAGTCTTGCATCAGGCTTCTTGCTCAGTGGGGAGGCTGCTTCTTTACCTCTGCATGCTTGTACTCTATCTCTGACAAATAAAAATTTAAAAAAAAATGTGAGCTCTAAAACCATGCAAATTTTGTATAGTTACATTAAAATATATTTGTCTGCCTTGCCTCTTGAATGACCCTTTTACCCATGCATTATTTCATAACATTATGTATTGGTTATTTGGAAAATATTCATTCACTGTGTCATTATGGAGATCTTTCAAATGGTGACTCATTTTACTATACAGTATCAAGAAAATGACAATATCAATATCAATCTCATCAAAAAAACATTTATTATTAGGAAAGTATGAAGTTTATAGTGGATACAAGTTTTCCAAAATTCTTTTTTTTTTCCTTGAAAACTCAAATTTTTTATTGGGAACACTTACTGTCGTTTGTTTTTCTTGAAGTGGTCCATGCTTCTTTTTTTGAGACTATGCCTATCATTTTGAGAATCCTACTCAGTATTGAGTAATGATAGTTTTTCTGTTATTCTTTCATCCAAGTAAAATAGTGTTCCATTAAAAAGTCACATAAAAAAAGCTAATAGCTCACTATGCAACCTATGCAATTATACAAGTAATTTTCTTGAACAACCAACATACTGTAGAACTGCTTTATATGTACTTCCCATGTCATCACATAGAAAATGATATACCCTTGGAGTGCCCGGGTAGCTCAGTGGGTTAAGCCACTGCCTTCAGCTCAAGTCATGATCTCAGGGTCCTGGGATTGAGCCCCACATCGGGCTCTCTGCTCAATAGGGAGCCTGCTTCCCCTTCTCTCTCTGCCTTCCTCTCTGCCTACTTGGGATTTCTCTCTCTGTGTCAAATAAATAAACAAAATCTTAAAAAAAAAAAATGATATACACTCAATGTTGAAATTTAATAAAATTAATAATTTTTACTACTCCGTACGTACCTTCTTAAGTGAAATTCACTTTTTGTTGTTATTTTTTTGGCAAGCTCCTGTGGTGAAGAATACAGTGATTACTTACTTCAGTTTGTCACTGTGATTGCTGTGATTCATGTTAAGGCACCAGCAGTTAGCACCAGCATCCGTGTTGTTGAAACACCAGTGTAAATGTCAGGGCAATAAAAAAGGTGAATACTATCATTGCATTACTATGAACATAGTTTTAACCCCCTAGATCTCTTGAAAGGATCTTTAAGATGCCCAAAGATCTGTCTACCATACTTTAAGGAGCACAGTTGTAAAAGAAATTCAACTTTATCCTGTGGGCAACACAGGCCATTTAAATATCATAAGTAGAGGAATGATGTTGGCATCATTATATTCCAGACACTGGTTTTAAACTTGGGGAGAAAAGACTCTTTTCAAATTAAATATGTAAGATTTAAATTGGCACATGGCCAACATCCCTAAAATAACTTCAGTAATACCCAGGAAGATTAGGTAAGCTAGGAAAATTCATAATAATGCTGAAAACTAAAAAAGCAAGACAGCATGTTACTTTATTAAACAAATGCAGCTTTAAAAAGCATAGAAGAGAAGTTTATTTCAAGAGTGAACATCACAGATCCATCAGGATGGATTCAGACATTCATAGTAAGAGAGAAGATATTACCATTTCAGGAATGAAGGAACAAAAGAAGAAATAGGATTACTGAAGCTAAGTGAGATGGAATTTTGACAGAGCGGCCTCCTGATAGTCACTGTAGGCCTAGCGAGATACAACTAATGTCCAAAAAGGAAGAGAGCCATGTATGAAATATCTCAGTTTCTCTCCCCTCCCACCTTCTTATCTTTGCTTATAATTTCCATGTACTGAAGCCAACTGTAAAGGAAGTCTGAATGGAGTAATATTATATAGGGCTTGGTCTTCATTTCACACATCAGAAAAGAGAAAGTAAATAATGGATTCCTGAGGAAAAATGTAAATGAAAAATAACCAGCACTTGCCCTCCTCAGTTTTTATCCTTTTCTTTTCTTCTTCCCCTAAGATCATAGGTATTCTGCTTTAAATGGGGAACTGATGAATTTAGAGTTGATTGGGATTTTTTTTTTTAATAAGGCAGAGCAGTGCAAGTTTTATAAGAGGATTTGAATATAAGACATAAGTTTTTAAAATGGCTTTGTTGGATTTGGGAAAACATTTAGGGTTTTTCATATAAATAGTAAGAATTGGGAGTCATATATGATACAGAATTAGGTAATGTGTAGTCTTCAGCTTGCATTTCCTTACCAAGAGACCTGAGCTACTTTGAAAAACCTCTGATTTGTCAATGACCACAGGTCATGTGTTTGACATATGCAACCCCCGTATTTGCTTTTTGAACTAATAATACTAATCAGAAAGTTCACAGAGTCCAAGATATATAATAAAGCCTAGACGTTTATGGATTTGTGAATGCTTGTTAATAATAAAAAAAAATTAAAGAGACTTTCAAGGGATTATTCTCAGAACCAAAGATAGAGTTTCAGCCCATGATTTATTTTTACTTTGCTGATAACATTCTCTCCGTGTACCCCTATCACGTTCTCCTCCCAAGCCATATAACTTGTTTTTGGTCAGGGGAGTATGTAGAGTCCTGGAGACATGAAGACTGGCTTATAAAATCTTCATATAAGAATCACTAAGTCAAGAGTGAACTTGAAAATTCATGGTATCAACAGTTATTAAGAACAAGGTGAAGTCAATAAAATCTCTTAAATTCTGTCATCTTAAGTCCCTAAGGGTCATGCTACATGGGAGTCTACTGTTGACAACCATAACAATGACCATCCTGAAAGTTGATATAAACAAACAAAACTCACTATATTGACATAGTGAGTTTCAAAAATTCAAAAAAGTTACTTCCAAAAGGAAAGCATATGCAGTTTAGCCAAACAACAAAACTGTCTATTAGCTCCTGCATAGCAAATTTAACCATGCAGGATGATTTTCTGATCAGAATATGAATACATTTTTCATTATTAAAGAACTATGTTCAGGCATATTATACTCTAACCTCAGATTAATCTTGCTGTGAGAATCCTATTGCAAAGGCAGTTTTCATATGCTGTTAAATATTTAGTAGCTGTCTTTATAAGAATGGCTCCATGTAGTATCATGTTCCTTTCAGAACTTAACTCCAACTGACTTTTGACAAGTAAATGAATGAAACCTATTATAAAAAGAATTCAACACTTCAAAACTGAAACATGAAATATTTTCCTCTGAGGTTTTACCTCCTTTGATGTGTTGCCATTGTCAAAAATATTTTCTGTTATTATCAACAAGAAATATTGCTTTAAAATAAGTTTTATATTTAAAATGGCACATGGGTATTATTAAAATTTTAAAATGAAACCAAAAGAAGTAATCAGTAGTATCACTATCTAAACACATCACTTAATATTTTACTGTGCTACATTTCCAAATTTTTTCTGTGCAACTTTTAACTTACTTTTACTTTTCAATTCACTTTTATTTTATAAACTGTGGCCTGAATGAGAGCTATTTAAATCACATTCCACCACACTCATCTCAGTGTCTCTGAGGCTCATATAACATTTACATACTGAGAAAAACATCAAACAGAAAGAGACTTTTTCCTCTGTCTAGTATAGGACACAGTATTGCCAGTGATGGTAAAGCACAAGCAAATTGCTTGGTAAATCTCTTATTTTCACATAACTAGAATGTAGGGGGTCAGTGACCTGACAAATATCCTCTTGTTATTCACAAAGCATTCCCAATATAGATGTCTCAAGACTTCAACATATAGCTTTTTATATAAAGTTAAATGAGGCAGGATTTTTCAGTTGGCCTTCATTTTAGTGTGTGTGTGTACATGTATGTTATTTCTATTTTTTTTGAGGTATACATAGCTTTGAGTTGATTTGTTTAAATGAAAAGAAAGCATTTTTTATAAAACAGTCATGTAGTTGGGGCCAGAGACATTTTGTGTTGGTGGTTTTTGAAAACAACAACAACAAAAACCAACAACAACACTGAGGAAGCCTATTTTTGGGGTTCTTTACAGTTAGTGGGCCAATTTGATTAGGGCCTGAGTATATTACAGAGCTTAGCTCCTGGAACTTCCCCTGGTCAGTAGAAAAGGTAGTAGAAAAATAGAGGGGCGCCTGAGTGGTGCAGTTGGTTAAGCATCTGACTCTTGGTTTCAGCTCAGGTCTTGATCTCAGGGTTGTTGGATTGAGTCCTGCATCAGGCTCCATGCTCAGCATGGAGTCTGCTTGAGATTCTCTCTCTCTCCTCTCTCCCCCTCTACCCCTCCCCACTGTACATGCGTACTCATATTATCCCTCTTTCTCTCTCAAACAAAAAAATCTTAAAAGAAGAAAAATGAGAGATAGAAAGTCATCCAGATTTATTCTAAAAGGAACAGAAATGCAGTCAGTGCCTATGAATAGCATAATTTTGCTCGTATGTAATTCTTCAGTGGTACTACAAGGGCTAGCCAAGAGTCCAAGGATATCTTTTAAATCCCAATAATTAACACATCTCTCATCTGAACTATAGATTTCTCAGGCTTTACCTTTTCAGTGGCTATGTAACTACTCTATAAGTTAATATTCTGATAGTGTCTTAATTATGGGAAATCACCTTGATGCCCCAAAACATTTGGTTTTGTTTCCCAATGCTTACAAGCTCTTCATCCACTTGAAGGATATTTCCTAACACTTGCTACCATAGCACACGTGAACCACATATATAATATAGCTGACACACTTACATCCATGAATCACTATTGTAGAGACTTGATCATACTACTCCAGAAAGCAGCACGTGTTGGGGGACAGTGAATGATTAGGCTGCACATGGAGTTAAGTTTTGCCCTTTAAGCACACATACAGACATGCACTTGCACTCACACACCTGCACATTCACAGGTAGCATTGACTTTGCTTTCAACAATTCCAGTGAAAAATATTCACTTTTTTAAGAAGTACTCTGGGGGTACTTGTTACTTAACTACTTGTCATCAGCAAACTATTATCACAATGTTTTCCTTAGTTTTAGAAAAAAAAGTGACAACAGCTAAATGGATAACAAAATCACATCTTCCAAAACAAGTGGGGATCATGCCATTATTTACTTCTTTTTATAAGGAAAACTAATCTATTTTAGTATCTTAAAAACTGGTAGAATTATATGTATCTTTCTTAATCCTATTTGACCACCAACAGTCTAGAAAAAGAAAAATAGAAACTATAATAAAGAAATCTTGGGTATACCATGCTGCCATTTCCCCTGAGACAAGCCATACATTTTAATTAATTTTGAAGTTTTATTCTGAGCTCAGTTCTTGTTTCCCAACAGAAGCTTCCTACAGGAAAGAAATTCCATCAGTCTGATGCACATGGAAAGAGATTCAAACATAATTCAGAGCTAATTAATCACAAGGGAATACTTGTTGAGAAAATAATGAAAGGATGAAAAGTCAGGCCTTATTTGCCATCAGAATGAAACAAAAAGAAACCTAATCAATATAAATAATAGAAATATGGTGATTTTTAGTGACATATGGGTGGACAGGAAGGAACTTGGTAGGCTAAACATTTAAAAAAAATCAGAACACATTCTTGAATACAAGTTTCTCATTTAAAAAAAAAAATATATCCTGATTTCAGCGGGAACTTGAACCAAAGAGTTTGAGGAAAATATAGCCTCTCTGATAAAGAACTAATTTTATGCCTTATAATGAAAATTTTTAAGATAAAAATTAAAGGAACTAAGTGATAATTGATATGTTGAATCTTAGTAAGACCTAGACCCAAGGAAAAAATAAATTGTTAGAATCCTCCAGGTGCAACTGAAGAATTGGTTGACCCTGATTTTGTTTTGAGCAAATTCACATTTAGCTAGACTATCAGATTATTGTCATGTATGCTTCCCTTCCCACCAGGATTTTTTTGCCTTATGAAAATTCTATTGACAGACACTAAAATCAAAAGAGACACATCTAGAAGAGCATTTCAGTTTTGAATCAGTTTGAGCTGCTGATGAGATGAAGTAGAAATAACTGGAATAAATTACCATAAGTGAAGAAAAATATTACATTAGAAGTTTGAAATTATCTGAGAAACTTTAAACTCACTGTTTTAAGAACTTGACATTGTACCTTAGGGAGAATGATGATGTAGTTGCTCTTTATTGACCTTCCTTTTCTAAACTGAGACTTGATTAATTTTCTACCTTAAGAAAAATATCTCAATTTTCTTACCTCTCTAGAATCCTTTGCTCATTTAGTTTATGAAAGAACCTATACCCTCTTTGTCATAGAACATTTTAGTGGAGGAAGCAAAAATAAAAGTTGGGACTTAGTAGCCCTAGATTCTATTCTTTGGGTAAATTTCTTAATTACTTAGTAAAATGCCAAATAACATAATTGGGTTATTTTCTGAGGTTATTCTGAGCACAGAGCCACTTATCAATCATAAATTGTTATAAACCTTACCTCAAGAGAATACGCCTGGGTACCAAGGTGAAGACACTGCAACTTAAAAAAAGAATTAAATAATTAAATATCTTTTGCATAATCACTGATGAATATTAACAGTGAATTGCCATTTTGGGTTGGTATTAATAGGAGATAGCCTCTACTGAGCTAAACCATGGGAGGAAGGAACTATCAGATACAATTAAGTAGTCAAGATAATTAATCTGAATATCCATAAAATATTTTCAGTAACTAATGGGAATTTCAATTTAATGTATGAGAGAAATATTGCTTGGCGCGTCATATGGCCTGTAAGTCCTAAATTCCATTCTTCCAGTATCCAAAATTTAAATACTTTTTATTACTATATTCCTTTTTGAATATGAGACATTGCCATACCCTAAGGAGTGTTACTCCTAAGGAAAAAGTAAGAAAGAGTGGACTATATAATTAACAAGATGATTAAAGCATACAGTAATGTTGGATTCAACTTAGCTTCCTTTGTTATGCATATTTATTTAATTAAATCATCTCAGAAGAGTTATCACCATTTCATTATTGGAAGTAGATTTTTAAAAGGACTGTACTCTTTAGAAATAGATACATCATATAGTGAAATCTACCATAATCTCCATGAAATGTCCAAAAAAGTTCCACAGCTTATGAATAGATGTTTTAAAGAAGTTTGGTTTGATGTAGCATAACTTTTAAGAAAAAGTGGAGTCTCTGGTTGAGTGTGAAGGGGATTCTAAACAAATGGAACAAAGCCTCCCAAACGAAAACAAAAAATATATATCCCAAAGAAGTGTTTATTTCTTCCCAAATATATATCTCCAAAATGATGGATTTCTAATATAAAGTCTACCATCATTCAGAAAAAAAAAACAAGTATAAAAAAAGTAGATACTAAAATCTTTCAGGTAAAATCAATGGTCACCTAAAAAGAGAGGACGCACATGGCACCTAGTTTCTCAAAAGTATAGTCCCACAAGACTACAAGCAATTAATGGCTTCAATGTTCTGTGGGAAAACTTTTTCAGCCCAGAATTCTGTATCAAACCAAATTTGTAATTCAGTGTATATGTTTTAACAAAAAAAAAAAAAAAGACATTTTATTTCACATTTTATTTTTTTAAAGATTTATTTTTTGAGACAGAGCATGCACATGGGAGGAACAGGTGGAGAAGAGAGAGAATACTCAAGCAGACTCCTCACTGAGAACAGAGCCCAGTGTGGGGCTTGATCTCACGACCTAGCTAGGATCATGAATCATTACCTGAACTGAAATCAAGAGTCAGACACTCAACTGACAGAGTCACCCAGGCACTCCTAGAAGAAGACATTTTAAAACATCCAGTAACTTAGAAGGTTTGCCTATGGCATACCTGTTCTTTCTTGGGAAGTTACTTGATAAACCACTTAAAATTAAAAAGAAAAAAGTAGAAACATAGGATATAGAAAACAATGTAAAGAATTCTGGAAAGAGGAAAATGGAAAAGTCAATTCAATACTGTCCAACATATCTAGAGAACAATGAGTCCAGATTGAAGCTATTGCAGGGAGGTCTCTGAAACAAAAACCTTATGGGATATTTGATTAAATGAAGAATTTGGAAATACTATAAAATAATGCATTTAAAAGTTCCAGAAAAAAAAATATTGATTTAAAAACTCTGGAGAAATCTAATAGAAGTCAGTATTAAAAAAAGAGACAAACACAGTGATCATTAAGATTTGTAGTAAGTAATCTTTGGTAGGTCAAAGAAAATGAAATGTGAATTATGATTACAGAAGAAAGTATAATTGTTATAAACATTGATGGCATTAAAAATGAAAGGGCAGAAAGTTCTAAGAAAAGAGAGTGGCGATACCGTTCCACAGGTTTGTTTATTATTGTTTAGAAAAGGACATAGAGAATCGGTGCATTTTTTTATATTAACATATACTATTTGCTTCAGGGGTATAGGTCTGTGAATCATCAGTCTTACACAATTCACAGCACTCAGCATAGCATATACGGTCCCCAACGTTCATCACCCAGCCACCCTAACCTCCCCTCTAACCCCCCAGCAACCCTCAGTTTGTTTCCTGAGATTAAGAATCTCTTATGGTTTGTCTCCCTTTCAATCCCATCTTGTTTCATTGGTGCATTATTTTAAAATTACAAAGATAACTGAGAGAAAATTTTATTTGAAAAACTGATAGTGGTTAAAAAATGTGATAGTGGCTAAATGGAAGGATATATATGAGCAAAACCATAATATATCATAGCAATAAAAATCGTATCTAAAATTGATAAGCCAGGCAACTAATTGGTGCAGATTATATAGACTGTACTAAGAATGTAGCCATTAGTCATTATGTGGCAATTCAAACTTGAATTAATTTAAAATTTTTTAAATTTAAATTTCAGGTCCTAAGTCACACCAGCCATGTTTCAGATGTTCAACTGCCACATGTGACTAATGCCTTTCATATTAGACAGTGCAAATATAGAATATATCTATAATCACAGAATCACACATGCTATAACATGGGCGGATCTTTAGGACATTATGCTAGGTAAAATAAGCCAGTCACAAAAGGACAAATACTGTATGATTCCATTTATATGAGACGTCAAGTGTAGTCAAATTTATAGAGGCAGAGAATAGAATGGTGGTTACCAGGAGCTGGAGGGAAGAGTGAATGGGAATTATTGCTTAATGGCTATAGGACTTTAGTTTTGCAAGATGAAAAGAGTTCTGCAGGTGGATGTTGGTGATGGTTGTTCAACAATGTCAATGTTGAACTTAATGTCATGGAACTGTGCACTTAGAAACAGTTATGATGGTACATTTTATGTTATGTGTATTTTAACATAATTTAAAAATTAAAGTAAAATTTAGAAACATAAGAAAAGCTAACAATGAGTATCTTTTCACCGTGGATCTAAATCAGTCACATTATAAGAAAGAATATTAGTCCTTGGAAGATCTACTTCAGAAATGTCTTCACTTACTAAAAATTCCAATACTGACCTCTTCATACAACTTAGGGTAAAATTAAGCTTAGAATACATGCTCAGAAATTATATCCAACGATTCACCTTGAACCAAATCAATACATATCTTTAAGGCAATTAGGATCTTTGGTTTTTCTGCAGTCCATCTTCATACAAGGGTACGTTAAACCAGTATGGAGACTTTCATGACCTACAAGTGGGAAGAATGGATTTAGTAGTGGAAGATGAGTAAAGATGACCTAAAAAGCCCTGTCCTCAATATGAGGGACATGAAGGATTATAATTTCATGGGTATATATGAGATATGATTAGCCGCATTGAGCAATGAAAGAGTAAAAAAAATATATGTTTTGGGGGAAATCTTTGAAAATAGAATATTTGTCTCTCCAGACTATTCAAATTTTGACCAAACTCATTGTCAGTTAAGTGATTTGTTTTCATGTATCTTCTTCAAGATTAAAAGGAATTTGTCTGTATATTGGCTCTGAAAATGAACAGTAGCCACTGTTCATTATAAAGTTGCCATAATTAGCAGCTTTATAAAAATGTATGCTTTACAACCAAAAATTGTTTAGGAATATCAGTTGGTTTTCAACGGACCACCATAGTACTAAATCCCTAACCTGAAAACAAATTGCATTTTAAGCTATTCAAATTATATGTATGACAGAACATTCATAATCTCTCCAAAGAGAGACAATCATCCTAATTGTCCTAAATGGAATATAATGTATCTTTTACTTTCAGAGAAACATAAAATGCACAATAGCTTGAATTGCTATTGCAGTGATATTCAGTCAAATTATTTCCTCGTCTACCATTAAATATTATAGATACAGTGAAATGAAGCTTGAAATGTAGGGTCAGAGACCATACTCTTCCTTGTGCATCTCATTAATTCTAGTATGGCTTCAAGATAAAAATTAGATACTGGACAGAGAACATTGAATCCATTAGAGACAATAGTGTTGATTTGCAAAAGAAGTAATGAAATGATGCATTTTTCATAATACAGCATGCTATTTCTTTGAGAAAAATTGACGAACAATCCATAACCCTTTCCTTCAGTGAGCTGATACTCTAGTAAGTAATATCCACAGCAGGCAACACTGAAAGCACCTATGTTAGTGGTCAAACAACTTACATTAGAAATAAAATCAGTATTTTAAAAACAACTCAGGTTTCATGGATTGGTCAAGGAAAGTTAGATTAGATGACACTACATATAAGTTATAGCAGTGGAAGAGGTAAATACTAGGTAGAAAAAAAATAGGAAAGACATTCCAAAAAGAAAAATAAAAGGTATGTAAAGTGTCAGAAACCAAAATGAGCACCATGTGCTCATAAAACTGGAAGTAGATTCATATCACTGAAATACAGGAGGGCATAATAAAACGATAGTAATAATAGTATTAATTCAGACAACAAATCTTTCTAAAATTTCCATAATATGTCATGTTCTTGTTGTAGGAGATAGATATAATTTATTGCATGCTTTCTAGGTATCTGATACCATTTAAAGCAGTATGTACATGTGTTCGCATGTGATTTGAAAGAGTATGTATACTATATGTATGCTATAGTAGTGTACTATATATTATGCATACTATGTATGTATATTATGCCATTTAATTCATGTAACAAATAGGATTTATATATCACATTTTATGTGACATATATTTATATCATTTAATTCATAGTAACAGAATTTATTCCCATTTTAAATGTGAGGAAACTGATTTTCCAAAAAGTTAAGTAATAGCCTATGATGTCCACTCAGTAACTTGTTGAGCCAGGATTCAAATGTGATATATCTGATTCATAAAATGAGGTTGGAGAAGTAGATAACTATTAGGTTAAGGTTTCTTATCTCCCATAAGCCCAATACAAGTGAAAGCACATAACTTTTAGATCTGTAATTTTCTTTCATCCTTTGAAAAATATCATCAATTTTTATATAGATATGTTAATATCCAGAGTTTCACTCTAAATAAATGATGGGTGATTTGCTTCCTAAATCAAGTAACAATTTAGGATCGTGCTATCACATAACAAATTATCATTATCAGTATCATGTGTGGATCCTATTAATTCCCTTAACTGAAATCAAAGGGACTGTGCCTTGCTATTAAGACTATAAATGTCTTAAAAAAAAAAAGACTATAAATGTCTTTATTTTTGGAACAGGTCTAGCTTTAGCAAAAAAGTTTCTAAGAAAATATATGAATGCCATAATTGACAAAATTTTGGTTTTATTTTTAATACCAATGTTATTATGTCACAAAAGTCACAATGCTTCTTGTGTCAGTTCTCTTGCCAATGAGAACAAGAAGCTAAGAAAACTGTAGAACCACCTTAAGTGTTTCCATCCTATATATATCATTTTATTTCCATGCTGAATGTTTTAGTGTGAAGAATTCTAAAATATAAAGGGTAGAATCATAATAAACTGATCAAACAAAAACATAAAACTAAAAGCATCGCCTCCGTGGCTACTTGAAAAGTTTATAATGTATTGCCAAGCAAAAGAAATTAGACACAATTGGTAGCATATTGATGAGACAAGTTTTCTGGGAATGGCTGAGCTGTTTTATGACTTGAAGCAGTGGAAATAGTTGAAACAGATTCTTTTAACAGTGATTCTATCAACCCTATACCGCATCTGCCTTATATTCCATATTTTGAAGCATCCTGTAAGATAAAAAAAGAAAGTTCATCTCTGACCTTTGCTTTCACCATGCAATTGAATAATTTTACTGTTAATTTTCAGTTCAGCCAGCAGCTAATTGATTGTGTACAGTTGTATACACTTACTGATACCAGCAAAGTAGATTTCCTAATTGCTGAGCCACTTAAGAAATGTTAATGGACAGCTCCTCTTTAAAGAGGTACATATATTTTTTCTTAGTAAAACAGCCCGGAATGCAAATCTTGGTTCTCTGACCACAGATGTAGCCTCAGGATGCTTTCAGTGCATGTGATTTTGCTGTTTTTATACAGAAGTAAGCCCAAATATCTCTGTAAATTTTATGCTTTTGATATTGACAAGTGTTAGCTTAGAGATACTCAAACCGTCTTATTTGTTGAAATGAAAATTTTTACCATCAGAGCCTAAGTATTTGCAAGAAGTTTTGTAAAGAAATGAAAAGAAAATATGTGCTTGTCCTCTACTAAACAAATATTTTTTTCTTTCCACAAACTCTATCTTTAAATACTCGATTAGATTTAGAATGGGTGTTTTGTTTTCTTTTGTTTGAGAGAAAATGAAAACTCACTTTCAGAGAAAGATTAGTTTTTGCATGGCTTGGCCTACATTATTCAAGGGAATAAAATTATGCCTTAAAATCAAAACCTTTTTGCTACTATTAAAAATCTTTTTTTTTTTTTTTTTTTTTTTTGTCAGGTAATCCCTTCACAAGAAGAAATGAAGTAGACATTTAGAAAAACTTCCCAGTGCTGGACAAAGCATTTTTATAGGCTGTCATTATTTAAAAGCC
Source organism: Procyon lotor (assembly GCA_028646535.1). NCBI lineage: Eukaryota > Metazoa > Chordata > Mammalia > Carnivora > Procyonidae > Procyon > Procyon lotor. The sequence continues at coordinate 53,443,489 of CM053615.1, forward strand.
TTGTAAATGCATTGATAGACTGAATTCTGCAAACACTTGGATATACTGCTTAAATCTTTTGACATATACTTTTGTGACTTAAGTATGCATGAATGCTAGATTCATACTATTAAGTATGCATTATTGTCCTCAGTCCTTCACCTCTTCCTGTACCTGTGCCATTTGTCGTGCAACTTTGTAGTACCCTCCCACTGGGTTTTTTCATGACTTGCTTTGGCCAGTGGAGGCACTGCAGATGTAATACAATATAAGTTTGAAGATCACTTGTGTGTTCCTATATGCTTTCTTACACCTTTGCAGTCTCTTAATAAGAAAACACCTGGACTTGTTTACCAGCCCAAAAAGGGAATGAAAGACACATGTCACAGGGCCAGTTTGAATCCACAGATCCCAGCGTGGGCCTCCACATACAGGGGGACTATGTATGTACCATCTGTGTTCCCCCAATGTTTTATGCTTTTTGTTATTAGGATTATTGTGTCAAAATATAACTGATACATAATTCTTTCTTTCCTCACATAGGCAGAATCGAATGTTGTCCCATAACATATATACTGCAATTATTTGAAGACAAAGGAAATTTTGCAACATAATTCAACAATATAGTATTTTAGGTAATTCTATTGTGCTGTGACTTAGGCTTATCCTTTTATGATAAAGCACATTGTAAGTGCTTTTTTAAAAATTATGCATTCAAGTTGGGCAGGAAAACACTACCTTTCAATCATGGAAAACGTGTTGCCTTCTTAGATATAGGCTAGTGCCAGGGTGCTCAAATAAGGAGGGAGAGCAGAGGCTGAATTTGAGTCTTGTTTTGCTCCTACAACTCAATACTCCAAAATATTTATAACATTGTGAGTCAGGAGGAGAGGTCAAATTAAAAGTTAAATGTAATGAACAGAAGAATTTTATGGCAGTGAAACTATTTTGTATAATACTATATGGTGGATACATGTCATTATGTGTTTGTCAAACCCATAGAATATAAAACACTAAGAGTGTACCCTAATGTAAACTCTGGACTAGGACTTCCAGGGCTATGTTGAATAAAAATGGTGGGAGTAGACATCCTTGTCTTGTTCCTGATCTTAGGGGAAAAGTTCTCAGTTTTTCACTATTGACTTTAATGCTAGCTGTGTTTTTTTTTTTTTACCTTTATTCCATTGAGGTAGGTTCCCTCTAAACCTACTTTGTTGAGGATTTTTATCATGAATGAATGTTGTACTTTGTCAGATCTTTTTTTTTCTGCTTCTATTGAAATGATCATATAGTTTGCATTTTTTCTCTTGTTGATTGATCACATTTGATTGATTTGTAAATACTGAACTACCCTTGCTTCTCAGGAATAAATCATACTTGATCATGGCGACTGATTTTTTAAATGTATTGTTGTATTCATTTTGCTAATACTTTGTTGAGGATTTTTCTATCTATATTCATCAGAGATATTGGTCCATAAGTTTCTTTTTTTGTGGTATCCTTATCTGGTTTTGGCATTAGGGTTATATTGGCCTCATAGAATGAATTTGAAAGCTCATTTCTCTCTTCTGTTTTTTCAAATAGTTTGGGAAGAATAGATATTAACTCCTCTTTAAATGTTTGATAGAATTCACCTGTGAAGCTGTCTGGTCCTGGACTTTCATTTGTTGGAGTTTTTTGATTATTGCTTCAATTTCATTGGTGATAATTAGTCTGTTCAGATTTTTTATTTTTTCCTAATTCAGTTTTGGAAGGTTATGTGTTTCTGGGAATTTATCCATTTCTTCTAGGTTATACAGTTTCTTGACCTATAATTTTTCATAATATTCTCTTATAATCCCTTGTGTTTCTGTTGTATCAGTTGTCATTTCTCCTTTCATTTTGGGTTTGTTTGAGTCCTCTCTTTTTTTTCTTTTTCTCTCTCTCTCTCTCTCTCACTTTAATGAGCCTGGCCAAAGGTTTAATAATTTTATTGATCTTTTCAGAGAATCAGTTCCTGGTTTCATTGATCTGTTCCAATGTTTTTTTTAGTTTCTATTTTATTTATTGTTGCTCTAATATTTAGTATTTCCTTCCTTCTATGGTTTTGAGGTTTGTTTGTTCTTTCTCTAGCTCCTTTATGTGTAAATATAGGTTGTTTCTGTGAGATTTTTCTTGCTTCTTAAGGTAGGTTTGTATTGGTATGAACTTCCCACTTAGAGCAGCTTTTGCTATATCTCATAGATTCTGGATTATGGTGTTTTCATTTTCATTTATCTCCATATTTTTTAATTTCCTCTGATTTCTTGATTGACTCATTCATTATTTAGTAACATGTCATTTAACTTCCATGTATGTATGTGTCCTTTCCAGATTTTTTCTTGTGGTTGATTCCTAGTTTGTGGTCAAAAAAGATACATGGTATGAATTTGATCTTTTTGAAATTGTTGAAACTTGGGTTTTTTTGGCCTAACATGTGACCTATTGTGGAGAATGTTCTTTGTGCTCTTGAAAAGGATGTGTATTCTGCTGTTTTAGTATAGAATGTTCTGAATATATCTGTTAGATCCATCTGGTCCAATGTATCATTCAAAGCCACTGATTGCTTGTAGATTTCCTATTTGGATGACCTTCCCATTGATGTAAGTGTGCTAAAGTCCCCTACTATTATTGTATCGCTATTGATTGCTTCCATTTGTTAATAGCTACTTTATGCATTTGAGTGATCCTGTGTTGGGTGCATAAATATTTACAACTGTATCTTCTTATTAGATTGTTCCCTTTATGATTATATAGTGTCGTTCTTTATCTCTGTTACAGTCTTTGTTTTAAAGCCAATTTTGTCTGATAAAAATATTGCCACCCCAGCTTTCTTTCCACTTTCATTTGCATGATAAATGCTTTTCCCTTCTGTCATTTTCAACCCATATGTGTCTTTAGATCTCAAATGATCTAATGATATGCTTGTAGGCAGCATATAGATGGGTGTCACTTTTTTACCCATTCTTCACCCTGTGTCTTTTGACTGGAATGTTTAATCTATTTTACATTCAAAGTAATTACTGATTGGTACATACTTGTTGCCACTTTTTTACTTGTTTTATGGTTGTTTTTGTAGTTCTCTGTTCCTTTCTTCTCTTATACTCTTTTCTCATGGTTTGTTGGTTTTTTTGTTGTAATATATTTGGATTCCTTTCTCTTTATTTTTTGCACATCTATTACTGGTTTTTGATATGTGATTACCATTAGGTTTGTATGCATGTAGCAGTCTATATTGAGTTGATGGCTGCTTAAGTTTGAACCTATTTACCCCTCTTCCCTCCACGTTTTAAATATATGGTGTGATACTTTACATCCTTTTATTTTGTGAATCCCTTGACCGATTTTTAGGGATATACTTAATTTTACTGCTTTTGTGCTTCCTGCTTTTCTTACTCCTGCTTGTAGTCTTTCCTTTCTACTCAAAGAGTCCTCTTTAACATTTCTCATAGAGCTGGTTTAGTGGTCATAAATTCCTTCAAATTTTGTTGTCTGGAAGACTCTTTATCTCTTTGTCAATTGTTACTGATAGCCTTGCTGGATTGAGTATTCTTGACTTCAGGGTTTTTTTTTTCAGTAAAGATGTAATTTTAAAAATGATATGAAGACCAGAAAAGATGATACAGAAGAGAACCATTTGAATGTGAAGAAAAATTAGAAGGTAAAGAAAGCAACTGCAAAAATATCTGAGGTGCAAGCTTGCCTCGCATGTTCAAGGAACAGCAAGGTGGCCAAAGTAGCTGGTGTGGAGTGAGGACAAAATCAACAGATGACATCAGAGAGATTAAGGGAGTGGGGGCAGGGATCCTGTGGTGCTTTTTAGGACTGTCTGAACAACATAAGAAGCTGCTATAGAGACTAACAAATATTTTCAGTAACAATCATGTGCAGGCACTGTACCATTATCTTAGAGTACAAGTATGGTGTCTTCATGACTGCATATTGTGCTAAGTTTTATAGTTGAGAGATGGATTGCTTATGAACATAGTAATTTCTGCTTTAAGAGTCTTTACAGTGTGTTTGATTCAAGAATAATACATATAAAATTGAGCAATAATTTAGTGTTAAACTACATGATACTATCAAAATGTAAAATAAATGTTGAGAAAATTGAAGTAGTATAGGAGAGGAAGATACAGAGTGTTTTATGAAGAAGGAAGGTTAGGTGATGGCTTTCGATAAAGGAGAAAAATCAGATAAAAGTTCCTAAATTTTCAGCCATGTCTTTTTCTTTCTTTCCTTCCTTTTTTCCTTCTCTTCTTCCCTCCCTCCTTCTTTTTTTTCTTTCCTTTTTAATAAGTGGTATACCAACAGGAAGTTAGCCTAGAATAAGTACAGACTAGCCAGGAAACCAAAGAGTGAGGGCATTTCAAAAGGAGAAGCAAGATCAACTGTGCGGAATGCTGATGAGATGATGATCTAAAAAGAAAAACAAAGGGGTATCTGGGTGGCTCAGTCAGTTAAGCATCTGACTTTGGCTCAGGTCATGATCCTTGGTTCCTGGGATAGAGCCCTGTACCGGGCTCCCTGCTCTCGGGGAATCTGCTTCTCCCTCTCCCACTGCTCTCGCCCCCACTGGTGCTCTCTCTCTCTCAAATAAATAAATAAAATATTTTACAAAAATAAAAAATAAATAAAAAGAAAAGTCAAGTACCCAGAGGAGTTCTTATCATAGAGATCACTAGTGACCTTGAGAGGACATTTTCATTGTAATTGAGAAGAGAGAAGCCAGTTAGAGAAGGTTGAAGAGTGAATGAGTTGTTCAGCTTCCGGTGGAGTCATAGACTAGACATCAAGAAAAGCCCTCATGCTACAAAATACATAGATTTTTTTACCAACATTGTTAAACATTTAATGCATTTACAATGTATTGCTGAACTAACAAAACTGAGGGCGATCACTAAAGGACTCATCAAAATAAACCAAGTTCAGAAACAAAAATATAAAGCAAAATCATAGGCCACAGGTATACTAGGAAAAATACCAATCTTGTGAATGTAGATCTTTAGGGATGAACAATCTAAATCAACAGCTGAACCTGAAAGACGCCCTCCACAGTGGTTACAACTTCAGTGTAAGTGAGAGTGAAAAGAAAAGAAAAAAGAAGGAACATGTCTGATTTACTCTAAAAAATGGAAGTAAAAGTGCCATCTGAGAATAAGTAATGATAGTCTGCTTTCAGTGGTTTTGAAGATAAGATATTTAGTATCCTTAAGGTCAGGGAAACCCCAAGCCAAGATATTCAATGAAAGTGGCTATAGGTTAGTATTACCTAATGAAACCCAGCAGAATCAAACTCAGATTGCCTCCAGAGAAAAGCAACTTTATGTAACTCTGTACTTAATTCTGTAATATAAATACTACAAAAACATATTTAGATACCAAGTAATCCAACTACTACATATAAAATAACTATATATTAAATATTTAAGCAAAAGAATGACTGAATAAATAAATGAAGTACAGAAAGTCTCAGAATTAGCCAAGCAGATTAAAAATCAAAGCAAAGATCTCAGGTTTAAACTTGAAATGTAAAGAGCTTAGAAAATGTCAGTCCCATTTTTATAAGACAAAGCTGAACAAATTGAAATCACTGACCTCTCTTGGGACCATAAGAGAACTTAAGTTTCATGGCAAACTCACTCTGAGATCTGGACACCTAGGTGCATCAAGAGAGATGGGAACCAAGATCATCTCTGGAACAGAAACCACTAGAGCCATAAACTACTAGGAACATTTCAGTGGTAATTTTGGTGAGTTGCTAGAGTATATATATATAATAATATATAATTATATTATATATATTATAATACTATTACTAGTATTATATTAGTATTATAATATATATTATAATAATATTATAAGTATTATAATACTTATAAGTATTATAAGTGAGGTAGAAGAATAATGGAGGGGGGAATTCGTGTTGGAAAATCAGTGCCAGTGGTACATAAGTTGGAATTTGTTGTCTAGACCTAGAGAAGAAAAAAGAAAAAAAAATCTGAGAAATTTTGTTAAAATAAAGATATTTCCCAGATGATACAGGTACCCAGCAGAGGGGTTCATATCTTGTGTCTTAGTTGAAATCAAGGTGGATAAGGTGGGTTAAACAAAAATGATAGGAATCCTGAGAGAAATTGACAAATCAGCTTTGTGCTGAAGATATGGTAAGAGCCTGGGTCAAATAGGGCACCTGAAAAGAGTAGAGTTCATTAGTTCCAGGAAAAGATCCATGCTGTAGGACTTGAAAGGTGATAGCTCCCAAAAGATGAGAGAGGCTTTAAACTGACTGATTTTGGCTGCAATCATAACTAATCCAAATATGAAAACAAGGGGGTGGGGTCTAGTTGAAAGGAGAATTTTGGATATTCTCAGAAATCTCTATAAACAGCCCAGTTCCCATAACAAACAGCACAGGATGCCACCGATTTAAAAGAATAGTGTCTAGAACAATAAGGCTCACACCAGAGGATGCAGTGTATTCTGAAAACCCAGAGGACTGCTTTCTCATTAGTTTAAGAGCAAGAAAATAGAGGAAAAGAAAGGCTAACCACTTGGAGCAGATGGTATAATGTTAATCAAAGATTAATGATGTTTAGAGCACTTTCAAAGGAGGGCATTATCAATATTTGCATCCAATAATGTCATGAAACAGTTAATATATCTCTTATTTTTTTAAATTGATAATACAGTAGTTGAAGTTACTGATGATATTTCAAAGTTATCTGTAGTTAAAGAGAACTTTTAATAGTTGAAATACATGTGCTTTTTTGTGGCATAGTGCTAGTTTTCAAGGACATATTTTGGCTCTTGATTTCTAGGTGTTGTTGTAATTATTTTATAATATAGTCACCACAGAAACTAAACACAGTATGTAAATGTGTGTTCTTTTGTGGCCCAATGTATTTTTAATCCTCAATTTAGTGTCTGACTAGTGAATTATCAGAAAGGACAGGAATAAAAATATAGAATGTGGTATTTTGGTAATATTTTTACTTTTTAAAGTTTATCTAACATTGCTTTTTATTTTTATTTGTGTAATAATTATTAAATTGTATTTCACTTTGTTGTTAGTTTAAATATATGCCTAAAGATGAAATATGAAGACATTAGACATTAAAGCAGAGTTTGTTTTATTTTCTTTAATGAAATATGGATAACTTTCTTATCCCAAAATCTTACATTAAAGAAGAGATCTTAAGGGTGCCTGGGTGGTCCAGGGATCAAGCCCCACATTAGGGCTCCCTGCTCAGCAGGGAGTCTGCTTCTCCCTCTCTCTCTGGCCCTCCACCCTATCCATGCTGTCTCTCTCTCTGAAATAAATAAATAAAAATCTTTAAAAAATAATGAACAGATCTTAGAATTAACATAGACTTTATAAAATTGATAGATTAATATTAAAATAGAGAACCAATTGTTCAGAATATCCCATGGCTCCAAAGAGGCAGATAGTAACTAAGTTTGATTTTGTGTCCAGGCTATGTATTACAGACAATTAAATCCAAATTCAAAACACTCAGTAACATAAATTTGGCAAAGTAGAAATAATTGATAAATTAATATTTTCTGTTTTCTTTTCCTCCCCTCTTTCTCTCTATTTCCTCCTTGTACCTGCCTGCCTGCCTGCCTGCCTGCCTTCCTTCCAAGTTGCCTTCTTCCTGCCCTGCTCAAGGAAATCTGCCAAACTGTCATTCTGTTTCCTTTAATCTCATGCCCAACTTGTACCCAAGCATACTTCCTTAACATCAAAAGGAAAACTTTTGTTTAAAACTGAAAAATACAAGGAAGGCATTGAAGGGCAAATGAATAAAATGAATTTTAATACATATGACTTGCTGCCCCCTACAAATTATCAAAATTTCTTCCGGAATGAGAGTCCCAAATCTGCAGTATACATTTTTTTCTCAGATGATCCAAGTCCTTCTGATTTACATCTTTTGCCTTTTTATACTGAGGTATAATTTTGACTATTAAAATGCCTGCGTTTTAAAGATATAATTGAATTAATTTTACTAATGTATACATTCATAATTATATATACACTGAAGATTATATGTATAGACTAGAGTGCAAGTATATAGTTTTATCTCACTGTGGTTTTAAATTATGTTTCTCAGATGCATAATTATGTTAAGCATTTTTGGATATACTTATTGTCCATGTGAATGTTCTCAATTGTGTAGTGTCTATTCAAGGTTTTTAAGCAATTATAAATTAGCATGTCAATTTTATCTTTTGTTATTTGTGTATTCTGAATAAGAATTTTCAGATTTTCTCCCACTCTGTGGCTTGTCTTTTCATGTTTCCATTACCAAGATAGTGTAAAAAATAATTTACTTTTGTTTTATTCCTTAATGTTTTATATACACTGTTCACATTTTTATTGAGTTAATGCACTATTCGGCTTTGGGATATAGTGGGACATTGTAAGAAATAGATAATATGATTTATAACAAGTTTTTATAATTCCACAATTATATTAGACAATTCAACATAGAAAGTTGTACATTATTTCTTTCATCTTTATGTATTTTTAGCTCAACAGTATTGTGATTTCTCCAAGAATCAACTACAGGAAAATTTTTCATAAAAATAGACTTTTATTTTACTTCAAGAACTGTGCTCCTTAATCTGATGACTGTACATCCGTTTTTCCCAATCATATTTCTTAAGAGAAAACTAGAAATATCTCTGAAATAGAAGTTCTATGAGCTTTGAAAACAAGTGTTATTAATTTATGCAAGAGAGAAAATGTTTAAAAAGTTAACGGGAAATAAGGACATATATCTCATAACTGGCAAACTACTGATTTATGACTTTCATTATGCTTTTACAATTAGAACAAGGATGTGGAACTTTGTGTTTAAATTATTATTCTTTTATGACCAGACATAGTTTTAGATAAACTATATGAACTAGTCATGTTAATAATCTTACACAAAAAGAAGAATCAATACAAAATTCCCAATGAGGTTTGCTTTGTTTTTGCTACATTCTCTTTCTTTTCCTTCCTTGAGAAGGTATAATATGCTAGAATAATTGAATCTAAATTATTCATGCTTTCTCTACCTCAGCTAATTTTTCAATAAAATAACTGGAATATATAAGCTATGCACATAATTTCCCTGTGAATAGTGATTGGGAGGCAGAATTATTATACTTTTTATCAATACCATTTTTCTGGATGTTCCAGAAACTTCCTAGCAAACATAATTATTCAGCAAATATTTATTTGGTGCCTAGTAATTTCAGGGTCCTATGACAGCCACAAAGATAAAAAGAGAATCCCCATCAGTAAGGAAAAAAATTGATACCAAGCTAAAAAAATATTGTACAAATAATATAGAGGGTAGTATAAGGAATACAAACATCCATGCAAAAAGATGAAGTATTACAAGAAGATATATGTATGGATTACAATGAGGACATGAAAGGAAAAAGCCATTGCAACATGTTTAGAAAATAGAAGTGATTCTTAGCAGGGAAGGCTTAACTCATTCTTGAAATTTATGTTGGTTTTAGGCAATTGGTCTTAGAAAAGATATTCTAGCTAAGGCAGAGGACATATGAAAAGTCACAAGATTATGAACAGGGATGGAAATTATAGGATCTTAACAGTTAATTTGGTATATCATGATGCATAAATCTAGGGACACACAAAGAAATGAATTTGGAAAGATTGTGGCCAATCTGGATATTAGCCTGAAGAAGATGGGGATATGATTATGCAGAAGTATAACGTGTTTATTTGGAATTTTAGTAAAATCACTGTAGCCAGTGAATAGGCAGCAGGAATAATAAACAGACTGGTAAATTACCATAGAAGTTAAAATTTAGAGCTCATCTTCCCAATTCATGTCCTAGGCTTAACAAGTGGCAGAATGATCAATTCTGTCATCTGAAACTATCCTACTGACACTGCCATTAAAACAGTTTATGTACCCCTGCACACAACAGACAGGTTCATAGGAAGCAGTATTACTAGATGCCAGCCCCCCACCTAATTTGTACTGTCTAGAAACTGTTTTTATCACTCTATCCTGGTTTTTCTGGGGACCCTAAAGGCGAGCAGGTGAACAAATGCCACATGAAGAAGTAAATGGGCTTTAATTAGAAAATAACAAAATTTATAAAAAAAAAAAAAGGAAAAGAAAAAAAAGAAAAGAACAAAATTACACCAAAATAACAGAAATAACAAGGACAAACATAGAGAAAAGGTGATACAAATAGGGTGACCATAAGCAGTGACTGCAGTCTAAAAAGGAAAAAATCAGAAGAAGTAGAAAGGAGGACACAGGGAAGCTTACTTATATTGACAAGATCAGGAAGATCCTAGATTTCTACTCTCTTATTTTTAGACTTCATAGAAAATACATACATATTTATCTGGAATTCACTGGTCTACCACATGAATTTGTTTCTTCATGTTCCACTGTCACTGTCTAATTTGCAGAAATAGCCGAGAGGAGAGTACTTAATACAAATATAGTTTAGAAAGGGAGTAGATTAAAGTGCAGTGTACAGATCAGGGGTGTAAACTAGTACCCTTATAACAGTAGATTGACAGCCATGAGAAGGGGAAGATACAGAAACTGTGAAAGAATGAGAAATACTGTGATAATTGAGATATGTGAACTCAGAAAGCTCGGCTTATTCATCTTTGTATTTCAATGCCTAACATAATTCCAGGCACACAGAAGGTGTTTAACAGAGGTTCATTGAATCATTGAATTGGGCACATTCTTTAGCATAATGAATGAACCCCAAGCACATACTATGATTGCATTATTTTTATTGTGTTGGGCAAGAGGGGAAAGATAGGGACAGTAGGTGCACAAGTTTAATTAAATTAGATTTGTCCTGGTTAGTACAGGTTTTGTTTGTTTTGTTGTTAGTATTGCACATAAGTTTAAAATGGTCATTACCAAATGTCTTTAGACTCTAGAGAATAAGATATTACTGTTCCCTTATATACAAAATATGCTATGCTATCTTTCATTTGCCCTTTAAGATTCATTTTTTGTCTTTCTCATCTGACTGCCCCAGAAAACTGACCTGCATTGATTAAATTGGCTGGTTCTCTTGTATTCTGGCTTCCTATTGGATTTGGCCAAAGGAGAGCACCATTAAAATTGTCAATAAGGGGAAGGGGATAAGATCACAGTTCATGTGCCTCTGGCACTTGTCCTGCAGGTCATCTAGCACTGGCTGCTTCCCAGTTAGGGGGCTGCCCCACCTTCTGTCTTTTCCTGGCTAAGGGAGATGCACAGCCTCACTATTGCTAGCTCAAATTACTACAGTATCCTTATGATTTCCTTATATCCTACAGAAATGCTTTATTTTTAAAAAAATTTTGTTTATTTGACACAGAGAGAGAAATCACAAGTAGGCAGAGAGGCAGGCAGAGAAGGGGAAGCAGGCTCTCTACTGAGCAGAGAGCCTGATGCGGAGCTCAGTCCCAGGACCCTGAGATCATGACCTGAGCCAAAGGCAGAGGCTTTAACCCTCTGAGCAACCCAGGCACCCCCTGAAATGCTTTATTATACTCTCTCCAAATTATTCAATTCTATTTTGATATTCATTTATTGGTGTATACATGTGCTAATATTAATTAATACATCTAATTTGATATTAATTTGGTAAAATAGTTAATATGTCTATGATCAATCTATTTAAAACATACACAAATAGAGCTATTAAAGCAATAGTATTTTTTACTTTTCAAATCTAGTCTCATTCATTTATTTAAATTCCTCATTTAATGGCTGACAATTTATCAAAATATATAGAAACATATAATCTTAGCAGGGATTATGTGAGAAATCAATAATGTTTGCTGCTAAGAATAGAAAATATACCTAGATAGAAATAACTGTGAAAGCAATGCCACTCAGTTTCATAAGTAGACGTTTATGAATCAGTTTAATAGAATAAGTGTAAACTATTCAAGATCCAGTAAGGATATGAATCATAACACTCAAGCTCACTGTTTTCAGGTTATCTGTCTTGAAATACATGAAAATAGAAATTTATAAATTTGTGAATTTATAAAAGTTACAAATTTATTTACAGAAATAAAAATATTTTCTTAATTTTAAGGGAAATCATCTTGGGAAGTTTAGTACTTAGGTCAGAAATGTTATTAAGAGATAGTATAAAAGTGAGCCATTTCTAGAACATTATACATATATATATATATATACACACACATTTTATATATGTATATAAATCTTTGTAAAGAAAATCATAGTTTCAATGAGTGTTACTTTTTCAAGTGAGTAACAAGTTTTATTAGATTTTATTTTAGAATAAATAAGAACAAGTTAGAACAAGTTTTATTTTGATTTTTAAAACAAACTTTTAAAATTTTAAGATAACTATAAATTATATGTATAAATCCATATACTGTTATAAGCAATAATACAGAGAGTATTCCATGTATCCTTTACCTAGTTTCTTCCAGTGATAACAAATTGAAAAAATGTAGTGCAGTTTCACAACCAGGATATTCACACTGATACAATTCACATCTTATTTCAATTTCCCTAACTTAATTGTACTTGTGTTTATATTTGTATCTGAATTTAAATATCAGAATTGTTACAGGGCTTTCCTGCCAATTCTTAGTTACCATCAGTCTAAATTCAACATGAAAATTGAAGGCCACTAGAATAAAAGCACTTGAATGAATGACATTTTATTTTGAAAAATTAAAAAGCTTATTTCTTAGATAGTCACTTTAGTTTTCTTTTCAACGTATATAGCATCACAATGAATATTTTCATTTAATTAAACTTGATAAGTTATAGATTATTTCAGGATTTACTTCTTTTTTAGAGTCAGAAGCAAAGATAATTGTAGAAATTGGAAATAATTATAAAGTTATCTTTACCAAAATATTTAAGAGACTTCTGCATGCAATATTGATAGGAAACTAATTCATTCCTCCTATACCCTGATCACTATTGAAATTAATATCGGAAATGTAAGAATCAAGAAGGATCACAAATGGGCCTTAAACTTAGAAAACTATTCATCCATATGCCAGAATCTTTTATTAGAGAAAATAAAAGTACGAAATGTGTTGACTTGTAGTTATTTCTAAAGAAGAAGGAGAGAAAATGGTAGATATACAAAGCTTCATTAACATCCCAGATTGTAAGGAGTAAAGACTGAAGGAGACAGCAAGCCAATAGAAGCTCTCTATTACCTGCCTAGATCACCAGCATTTAAAAACAGTTTTCATTAGGAGGCTAAATGTAATGCAGCAACAGCAAATCTAAGGCAACAGTAATGAGATTGTCTTTGATTCGGCAGTACTGCTATCCTATAACAATGGAAACGAAGCTAGGCATAGACAGAATTTGTAACTGATGTAATGCCTGGGCCAAAAATTTCCAGGATGTGCAAAATTGGCTCCTTGTATATTAAACACAAAACTTTCATCAAGCATAGAGCTCTTGTCAAACATCTTGTGCTAAGACCACCTATGGCTCCAGCTCCGTTGGAGTTGGTACAATACTGAGATGGTAATGTAAGTTTATATCAACTAACCATTTAATCTAACATACTTGGAAAGGGTCTAATGGTAACCAGGTGCACTATGATATTGGCAAGGAATCCCATTTCCCTTGCTTTTGGAAAGATATCAGAGTCATAAAGTGCTCTGTTTATTTAAGGAGGAGTAAATTTTAGAACAAAAAACAACAAAGTGCCTGGAGCACTTAAAAAAATGTCCATCATAAAATCCAGAAAAATATGTTAGTTAAGATTCAGTAAGTAGAAATTATATTTAAAAGTTACTGTAGTGGAAAAAAAAAGCAACCTTTCAATGGATTTGAGGAATCAGTGGAGGGAATAACAGAAATTAACTTGAAAAGTTACAGTGTTATTAAATAGTAGGATAGTAGGATATTAGGGTAAAATTAAAGAATCGATACATGGAAAACTTCCAGGTAATGATGATTTACCAAGTAAACTGTACAAGGAGATGACTTAAGAAGATTGGAAGTGAAGCTCAATAGAATTGAGAGTAAGAAAGCCAGAGAATCAGGTGTGGATAGGCTAGCCTTGAGGTAATTGAAGATTCTGTAAAAAAAAATTAATGTCAAAGGTAAACTGAGAGCCAGAAACAAGAGTAAATTGTAGGACATCAGGTGGCAGCAATAGAGACAAGATAGAGAAACAGTTTTCATATTCAGGTGAAGAGGGAGAAATACATTGAAGAATCTCTTAAGTACACAATAGTATTAATATGACTGACACTATAGGTATGCAGTGTATGTCAGCTAATATTATTGTAGGTTTTGTCATAAAGCAGGATATCAAGAGGTCTACCTTTATTAATAAAATGTATTTTTTCCTTAGGGTCATTTTAACTGTATTGTGAAGCTGCCAAGATTACATAAAAAAAGAATGAATGTACACTATATATAATAATTGGTGGTAATCCAAATCAAGAGCACATCTCTTTTAGAGATTATTCATATTCATATTCATTATTTCATCATGCCCCAAGACATTGCCACAGTTCATAATCTGAATAATCTGATACTAGGAAATTAATACATTTTAAACACCTATAGATAGTTTTTCAAGGCAAGAAGTGGGGATGGGGTGTTAGTACTATGCATTGTCTTAATGGCACATATCAGCTCTGCTAAAAGAAATACAATGGTATGATTTAGGCTGCTGCTATACTTGCTGTACCACATATAGAGGATGTAACTGGCCTTTTCAGATATTCAGAAGTATGATTGAATTTATTTAACCCGTTTCACAAATTCTATTTCTTTATTGTGCCATATATGGAGTATAACAATGCATATAACTACCATTTTAAGTTTGTATTTCTAGGACAATGGTTGTTGTAAAGCATTCTCTATCTTCCCCAAAGAGAGGCTAGAAGTAGGTTCCAATCTGCCGTGGTTCATATTTTGGCTTTACTTCTTACTAGCTGCATGAACTTAGGTGATTTACTTAGCTTTGGGGGCCTTAAATTTCCTTACTTTAAAGAGGGGTATTACAATGATGTGTAATAAAAGAATCACTTTTCCCCTCCATCTGGTATATAATACCAATAGTGTATGTAATATATAGAACTAGTAGTATAAGATGTATAATAGCACTCAGTAAATGTTAAGGTGCATTACAGTATTGCCATTATCATCATCATCAGTATCATCATCATCATTATAAAGAAAAAACTGGAATATCAGGTATTTTGAAAAGATAATGATATGTCTCATAGACTGAATATTAGATGCTAGGGACTTAACAAATATCTGATTTAATCCTTATAATAACTACAGAAGGTAGTTATTATTATACTATTTTACAGGTGGAGAAATTAAAGATTACTGAATCTGGATCAAATTGATTATAGATACCATGCTTTTCTCCTTTTATAGTTTGACCTTATCTTTTTCTTTGAGATTTCCACTTTAACTAGTTGATTTAATTCCGTATAGAAAATGATGTACTATTTGCTCTCCAAACTCATAATTCTTAACTTGGAGTATTTGATTCTGCTAAGTTATGTTATACTCTTAGCTTTTAAAGATTTTATTCGATTAAGATAAAATAAAATAAAGATTTTCTTTATCTGAGAGAGAGAGAGAAAGTGAGAGAGAGCATGAGAGGAGAGAAGGTCAGAGGGAGAAGCAGACTCCCCGTGGAGCTGAGAGCCCAATGCAGGATTCGATCCCAGAACTCCAGGATCATGACCCAAGCTAAAGGCAGTTGCTTTAACTGCTTATACTCTTAGCTTTTAAAGAAGAAATATAAAATAGGGATTGTAACTTCAATTTTTAGTCACTCCAGTCTAGGGACCAACTAAACATACAATTTTAAGTGCTTTGTGATAGAATCTCTAGTGGTTGGAACATCACATATTATTTGGTATTTTTGTGTACAGAAGCAATTGGTACTTGATTTAAAACAAATATGACCTTGAAATGACATTGATTTTGACTTTGTTTATTCTCTAAAATATTAAAATTGCTTATATAAACTAAATTAACTTTCAGTTTAAATGATATTTCAAACTGTTTCTGATTGCAGTTAAGAAATGGACTAGAAGTCCGTAATACTCCTTATAATCTTTATCTTCAAAAAATATTCTTTGTATCTCTAATAAAACTTGTAACTTTTAAAGGAATCCTGATAATCTAATGTTATCCTGGTTTGTATACTTAAGGTAACATAATCACTCTGTCTGTGCCACTGCCTTTAAGTTCTGACATGTATGTTCAATATTCAACTCTAGGCTATTTTGCAGCCCTAGCACAAGCAAATCAGAGAGACACAGAGATATGTGCAACACATCACACCTACTTCTACCAGCTCCTCCGCCAAGCCGACTACTTAGTTAGGGTGTGTGTGTGTGTGTGTGTGTGTGTGTGTGTGTGTGTGTGTGTGTGTGTGTGTGTGTTGTATGGGGAGATCTGTATACATCTATACATCTTCACAAAACATTACGTTTTTCTTGCATTTTTGAGGAAGGCTACATTTTCTTTATGTGTATTTCTCTAACTTGGACACTCTGATACAATTCATTATAATTCAGCAGAAGTCATAGATACAATCATTTTTAAATGATTTCTTATTAGCAGTTATTGCCATTTTATTAAAAATTCATTACCCAGGTATCAATAATCTTTCTCAATTTTTGCCTTAGAGATATAACAATGTTGCTTTGCCTGCCTCTAATTTTATAGTAAAATAGTGGTTTTCAGTATTAATTCAGTGAAAAGAGCATTTCTTTTAACTGTTCATACAACTAATGCTTGCCCCTCAGTGTTGAAAGCAGATTCTAAGCAATACACTGCTTGTTCCCCCATCATTCAGTAATTCTAGTTTATATCTTAAGACTTTAACAGAAAAAAATCAATATTAACTCAAACTTGTCTTCTATTAATGACTCAATCATAATTACAAACCAGGAATGAAAGAATATCACCACAGGCTTAACTGAAACAAAAAATAGATTTTACGACAACAAATTAGATAACATAGATGAAATTCATAAAAAGATGAAACTACCACAGCCGACTAAATAAACAGCATATCTGAACTATATAGACCTGAAGCTGATTCTGATAAATTAAAATTTGTATGATAAACCCTATAGCAACCAATAAGGAAAAGACTCAAAAGATACAGTGAAAAATCACTACTGATTTAGAAAACTACATCAGAATATACTAATTTAATGTAAAATAAATCAATAAGGAAGAAATAGAGGAATAAAAGAGATATGAGACATATTTCTAGGGAGTTGGAGATAGTGAGGAGGCTGAAGAAGTAAAGCACAGGGATTTTTAAACAGTGAAATCATACTATATGACACTGTAGTGGTGGGTAGGAGACATTAGACATTTGTCAAGAACCATAGAACTTTACATTACGCATAATTTTACAATGTTAAACCTTGATGTATGCAAATTTTAAAAATCAGTAAGAAGGTTGAGGAGTCTTGGGACGCCTGGGTGGCTCAGTCAGTTAAGGGGCTGCCTTCAGCTGAGGTCAGATCCCAGGGTCCTGAGATCAAGCCCCACATCTAGCTCCTCACTCAATGGAAAGCCTGCTTCTCCCTCTCCTTCTTCCTGCTACTCCCCCTACTATACTCTCTACCTCTCTGTCAAATAAATAACATTTTTTTTTAAAATCACTCTTTAAAGAAAAAAGAAGGTTGGGGATCCTCAGGATGGAATGCAGGATGTTACAAAACAATCTAAATATAATACAATGTATAAAACAACATCACTGAAGGGAACAGGGAAATAAGCTACTGACTTAAGTTTAACTTTTGAAATGAGTGCAATCTATATATAGACTAAAGACAAAGGAACTTTATATGACTATTGTTGATAAAGTTGTTTTTGTGGAGGTATGGATTGATTAATAGTTCAGAAATCACTGTACATGTATATTATAATTGAACAATTAAGTAAAAGAATGCAAGTGGTAAGAGTCAGGTGTCTCATTGTTGAAGTGAGGTTACAGATAAGAGAGAGGAATAGGCTAGAATGTCCCATGTGGTAATGGATTAGAGTTGGAGACGTCAGTATGGACACATGTTTAACTTAATATAGGTATATGTGTGGAGAGTGGAGGATTGGTTCATGTACTTGGGTTACTACACACAAATGTATCTCCTTGCTTTGTCAGCTGAGAGGACCTAGAAGCAAGGACCACTTAGTAAAAATGAACCTACACAGAATCTGGATCTTGGATTCAAACACTATACTCCAATAAAAGCAAAGAGGGCCCCTTAGAGAAATCATTGATCCTACAATGGGTAGTGGTGCAGGAATTACACAAGATGAGCCTGCAGCATCTGGTAGTGACAGAAAGTAAGAATGCACTAAAAATAATAGTAACAGTAATGAGAGTGTGTCATTGGTATCCAGGAGCCAACTGAAAGAGCTCCCAAAGGTAAAAGTGGAACAATCTAAACAGTAAATAAGAAAAATAATATTAGATTATAACTGTAAATATAAATATCCGTGAGTCCAAACTGATATAAATAGATAAATGGGGAAGACCAGTCTTCCATGAAGAAACTTTTATGTAGATATTTATGTAGATATTCCATTCTTAAGGAGATGAAATATAATTTCCTACTCTTTAAGTGGGAACTGACCATAATGACTGTCTTCCAAAGAATACAGCATGAAAAGGGAGAGGGGAAGTTACCTTTAAATCTGACAAGAGAGAAATGTGATTACTAGCTCAGGCCAGGTGATCAAGGTTACCATCAACAGTGAAAGTCATATTGATACTTTTGACATGTGATAAGGATGGCTCTCGACCTCTGTGATGTTCTTCCCCAAAACATTACTCCAGTCTAATCCGCTCCCCCACTCCACCTATCCTCATTCTTACCTTCGCCCTTCCCTGCATCATAAATTCAGGATTTGAGCAGAACAGATCATTTCTAGGCCTTCACTGTAGTCTGCGGATGGTACTTCTTGAGAAAACCAAAGTGTTCTGTCTTCACTACCATTTATTCCACATTCACTTAGGCAATACAGCTCTCTAAAAACAAAACTGGAATATTAATAGTTAATTGCATTACATGAAGTAGATTACTTTTTAAGTAGTGAAAGAGAAATAAAATTTCCTAAACAAATATGAGAATTTTCAGATAATCACTCCAAAATACAGAAATTCTTAATTTGCTAATAGGAAATAACATAACTGCCTTTGGTAAAAGCTCATTCCAAATTGGAATTGAAAAGTAAGCAGTTTCATTAATATGCCCTTAATTCCAGATCTATGAAAGAGATTCAGAGGGGCCTCAAAATCAAACCACACCCCTACCTTTTGCCTTACTGGCTATGAGTGAATTCTAACAAAGAAAAAAAAATAAACAAAAGACCATTAAAAATTGCAACAATGGGAAATGAAAAATACCTTAAAGTCTTTATGCAAAAGCATACTTCTAAAACTTACCCACTGTAGCACCCCGTAGAATATTCTATTAAACTATTCCCATCCTCAATAGAATGCAAAAAGATATGATTTCTATCAAAAGAAATAGAAAGCGGGGCGCATGGGTGGCTCAGTGGGTTAAAGCCTTTACCTTCGGCTCAGGTCATGATCTCAGGGTCCTGGGATCGAGTCCCACATTGGGCTCTCTGCTCAGCGGGGAGCCCATTTCCCCCTCTCTCTCTGCCCGCCTCTCTGCCTACTTGTGATCTCTCTCTGTCAAATAAATAAAATCTTTAAAAAAAAAAAAAGAAATAGAAAGGTCAAAGAGGTGAACCGAATGAGATAAGTATACAAATAACAGGAAGAAAAGGAAAGATGAAGCAAATTGTGTAAGAAAGAATTGCAAAATACCTAAAAATATACCATCAAATTAAAGTCTATTTTGAAGGAAAAAAATTAAAGATCACAAATCATAAGCCTTTGCCAAATTGTAGTTCAAACTGCAGGTCATACATTCCAACAGAATTTATTGAGAATTTGAATCAACAGATGAACAAAAAAAATACTGGGCCAAATACATAGAAGATGAGTAATTATTTATAAATGCTTATATAAGCAATATCTGGTAAAGTACAATTCTGTTAGGAAAATGTATAATCTGCAAATTTTCACCATAAAATTGAATTTTCTGGCAATTTGCTTTATAGTAGATAGCTTATAGAATTTTACTTAATTATAATGGTTTCCTATTATTTCCTATGAACTATACTTAATTCAAGGCTCTCCTTGCTATAATTTTTTTATGGGTTTACTGTCAGAAACTTTGCTTACTTAATGTATATTTATTATAGAATTTGCACTTTATTAACTTATAATTTACTCAATAAGTGTGGCTTTTTCAATTTTATTATACAACCAATTTAAATAATGTGTAGAACATTTCAGAGTTATTGAATCCATCTCTAAAGTTTGCCCCATTAACTAGATTTATGCCAGAAAAAAAGGGAAATTATAGCAAAAGTATTTTAAATATTGAATGCAGGAAATTTACTTCTTATCTATGAAAGAAAAAATAGGGTAGTGAAATCAATCAGTTATATGGAGGGAAAGCATGAAAATAATTCAGAATAAAAAAACAAATCAATGAAAATTAAGAGAGAAGTGATTTCATACAAGATATGCAAATACAGATACAGAATTTAAAATATTTTTTTCCTTAAGAAAGTCTGAAAGCAGATGGATTGGAAACCTCTATAAAACATGTTATACATAATTTTAATTTATATAAAAAGAACTTTTTTTGATAGGACTTAACAATGTTTTAATCAATATACCAGCAAATATAATTAAAAATACCTATCCAGGAAATTTTTTTAATTAAGTTAGCTTTATTTTTTATTTTAGAACTAAAATATGTTACTAACAAGTCAACAATACAGAAAATTATAAACAAAAAATATAATTTTATTCCAAAAATTACTAATCTTGTAGTGTCTGTATATCTTGATGGATTTCTGTGTATACCCTAACACACACTAACATATTTCCAAATTAGGGTAATAGTTAACACATGCCTTGGGCTATTTTTAAATTAGCACAAACATTGTAATATGTTTCTATTTTAATAACTTATAGAATTAATATCACAGTGTTTGATAGTCTTTTAACAGTTGGATTTTAGTCTTTTGCATTTTTTGCCATCTTGAACAGTCCTATATTGTGCAGTGTGAGAATATATAAAGTAACAAACAAACATAATGTTGAGGACTAGTGGGTAATATGTATAGTGTACATAAATTTATGTTAAGTTTTATGGAATGTAGGGTGAGGGTGTCAACAAATGTAGAAAAATAAGTTTTAACCAAATAGTGAAAGATTATCTGCTATAAAATTGAACAATATTAAAAAATCCTGAAAGTCTGACTCACATTAATCTTGAGTATAATTATTGCCTCATTTATTTTTATGTAAGTGTGCCATTTTTTTCATGTATTTTCTTCTTGCTTTAAGTTCTGACATAATTTATATGTGTAAATTACTCTAGTACTTCTGTTTTGGGGGCAAATATGTATTTGTGCAGTGCAGTAATGAGTAGCCATAATCACCTTACCTTAGTTTTGCAAAATGATAAATTATGCTCTAACTAGGAAAATTCCACAACTTAGAGCTAATCATTCTATGTGACTTACCCATGCCTAAAAAGTTCTATTTCTTAGATTTAGTAAAAATGATAATTTCAAATGTGTTCAGTTGCAATCATTTCAAAATTTACTTCCTGGGGAGGCATTTTATTCCGAGGTAATTATAATCATTTTTTTCAAAATAACTGATTAGACACTATTTCATCTTCCTGAGAAATACAGGGGCTGCCTTGTTAAACTACTTTTGAAAATGAGAGCTGTAAGTGAGGTGAAAATGGAGTGATTCTAAAGTTCTGGAGTACATTAGTTTTGAAATTAAAGATTCTCTAAACCTGCCATTTTTGCACTTCATTAAGCAGCCTAGAGAATAATTATAATGCATCTTTTTAAATTAACTTTCTAGATTCATATCTATTTTTGATTGTGGAATTCAAGCAGAATATGCTAAATTGCTCCAGCTCCGATCTCAAGAACTTCCAATTTCACCAAAACAAGTATATAATAAGTTATCAAGAAATACTTAGAATGTCGAGATGTAGTTTAGAAGCATACTTGAAGATAGATATTTTTTCTATTTGGATAACTTGAGTCAATAGATGAAACTAGTTGCTATATGCTGCAGAGGTAGCCAATTAATGAAATAATCCTTATATTTAGGTAACTAATAAATATTGATAGGAGTACATTAGCATAAAAATCCTCACTAGATTGTATTAATATTAATTTCATCTCTGACATAAATTAAGGGGTCAGTGATCTACATTGAAATTTAATGGGTTTTAAACTCAGAATTTTATATGCTTGTCATAACAAAAAAGATAGAACATTTAAATATTTTATAATTAAGTAAAAGTTAAATTCGAGCTTGGCTTATAAAATATTTAGGCAAATAATTTTATTAAATAACTCAATAATGCATGTTTCAAAAAAGTCTCTAATGTGTGAAATAATTAAAAATCAGAAACATTTATAAGTATTGTTGTAGAAATTACCAATATCGGGGTACCTGGGTGGCTCAGTCAGTTAAGCGCCTGCCTTTGGCTAAGGTCATGATCCCAAGGTCCTGAGATCAAGCCCCAGATCAGGCTCCTTGCTCAGCAGAGAGCCTGCTTCTCCTTCTCCCTGTACCTGCCTGCCTGTCCCTCCCCTTGCTTGTATTCATTCTCTCACTGTCTCTGTGTGTCAAATAAGTAAAATCTTTAAAAAAAATTATGAATATTAATTAGAAATATGATTTTATCTAGTTTAACATTAGTGAATTTTTAACCTTAAGGCTAAAAACAAAAAGTAAGCTTTGCGCAGTGGCAGTATCGTAGCCAATGAGGTTTATCCGAGGCACGATTATTGCTAATTAAAAACAAAAAGTAAACTTTTTTTTTTTTTGCTTTTAGTGTTTATAAACCAAACACTGTTTGTTTATACACTGTTAAACCAAACAGTGTTTAGTTTATAAATAGTGAGAAAGTAAAATCTTCAAAATAATTGGAGATATGAGTACACCTGAGCTACAAAAGCCAAGAGAGTTAACATTAACATTAACGTTAATATAAGGGTTTTATTAATGCTTTTATTCTTCCTTCTAGACCCTACATTACTTATTGAAATAATTGAATAGTTGCCTATTAGCCATATAATATCATTCTTTAATTACTTATTATTCAATTAATATGTTGCTATGAACACCAAAAAAATTAAATTTCAAAGGTTTAATTACAAATAATTGAAATGGAAGGTAAGTACATTCACAGAATCTTAAAGTTTATTTAACTAGTATGTCTCTTTATATGTATTTGAACACACTTAAAGAGGCAGATGAAACCAAATGTTGAAGGGGACTTCTATTTTATGTCGTGATCATAGTGCCAAATATGTGAATGATAATCACTAAGTATAAATATGTTCTAGAGAGAACATCATAAAAAGATGGGACTCTGGCACTACATGCAACCATCTGGTTATATCTGATATATTTATAGTTAAAGAAAAAAAGGACAGATTCCATGTTTATAAATTTAGAAACAACCAAAAGTAAACTATGTTACTTAATAAAGGAAAATTAGTCATAAAAAGTTGTAAAAAGTAAACAAAATAAATGGTGTTCATGAAAGTCAGGGCAGTGGTTACCTTTGTGGGACAGAAGACATTATGATTGGTAAGATATACTAGCAATGTCTTGCCCCAGGTGATGGTTTTATGGGTTTCACTTTATAATATTTGTGAAATTGTGCAATTATATATTTTATATATTTTGTGTACATTTTTACAATATAAAATTTTTAAAAAGCTAGGAATAAAACAACTTCTTGTTTGTACTCTACTGAGTTTATTTAGTAACCTAGTGTTACACGCATTTAAAACTCTGCATACCTGAACAGTGTATGTTTGATAGGCCATAAACAGAAAATAGCTTCACAGTATGTAGTTTTCCTCTCAGATCCCCACTTACCTGAGAGACAGGTTAACTAATTCTATCAGTTACTACACATAAAGACATCTCTGCATACCAAACACTGAACACTCATGGCTAGTGGGGTACTTTTCACTAACCTGGACACTTCTGTTTTACGAGTTGAGTTATAAAAGCATACAAAAACTAGTTAAGTTTGATGAGAGAGTAGCTGTTATTTTTATTACATTTGTTAATACAAATATGTGGTTTCATTAACTATTATGTAAAAAACTAAAATATATCTGTGAAAATAAGGAATGATTTCTATTAAAACTCAGTAAGGTGTAGGAAAGCTTTGTTTTAAAAATCCTATAGCATTAATTTTGGGAAATGACTAGGGAAAATATCTGTAAAAATCTAGGTGATTCCTCTTCAGATAACTTTGCAAGAGCTTTTAATTTAATGTTATATTTTAAAGAAATCCTGTGCCATAGGTGATGTATTCTAATTGCAGTTTAGGTAGGTAGGATTATATAGAATTCTAATCAGCAGACTAAAAGAACTTAGCCCTTGAATAAATGAATAAAATCTTAAAAAAAAAAGCTTATAGATAACAAAAAAGATTGGTAACTATCAAAGGCAGGAATTAGGGTGTATTGGGGGGAAGGTGAAGAATGGATGAAGGGGGCATTAAGTGTTTTAAAAAAATGAATCTAGAAGCTAACTATGTATATTACTATGTCAATTAATACGAAGAATTTAAATTGACAGCACAGTTATAGTTTAAAATAGCACATTCTTGTACATGGGTTTATGAAAACTGTGAGGTAGAGCCACTTATTATTTCAGGATGATAAAACTAAAATTTGGAGTTACTGAGTCATTTAAAAAATCCATTTTTAATTAACACTATTATTTCACTGATAGTACAGTTATTTTATAACAATATTTCCAATCACTACCTCCTATCCTTTTTAAAATTGCTGTAATTCATTTCACCTATTCTTATTCTGTAATCAGAAGTACATTGTTACTATTACCATTTTGAACTTTTATCTAGTAGATTAATAATGGTATAAAATAAAAGATTTTATTTGCTTTAAAATAATAAATGTTACTATAGTCTTTTTTTGTCCTTAGCTTTTTTTTTTGTCCTTAGCTTTTATACAATGTACTTTTTCTACTTTGTTCTTATGTATGCTTTGAGAATGAGTCTCTTTATTGAATGCATAGTTATATATTGTATGAATGTACTATAGTTTTTTGATAATTTCTCCATTTTTGGATATTAAATCTCTGGACTCTGAATTTTCTCTCTACATTTTCTTCTGAGGATGAAGTGCCTCTTGTGTTTTCAAAGAAGTATATGACATCTTCTTATTTTTTTTTACATGTTCCAAGATGAATTTCTAGATTCCTGGGAGGAGTAAGATGCACAGTCCTGCTTAGTCAGACATTAGTTAACAAATATCCATCAGGTATCTGTATTTGCCAACCACTATTCTAGAAACTGACAGAAACAACAACAAAAGACATCATGCTTAATTAAATATGGTAGTTAGGTTCCCATCTCTGTGAACCCAGCACAGAAAGAGGTACTTGCAAGAGAAAGGACAGTTGTTGAGAGCTGAGTAGACTTAAGAAGATATGCTTACTACAGAAATAAAATATCCAAATGTTTTTCTCTGCTTTTACTTATAAATGGTTGAGATTACCTTAAGATCACCTATACATTTTCCCCTAGGAAAAAATTTCTACTTTTCATTGGGCTTTGTTTCTTTTACATAGATTTCAAGTGACATTGTTTTTGTATGTAATGCCAGTATAAATATAAATTTATTTTTCTAGTCCTTAACTGGTTATCCCTGTACCAACTATTAGATAATCCAAACTTTCCCTATAAATACGAATTGCTGTATTCATTACCCTTGGGTTTGTTTTCAGATTTTCTATTCTGCTCTTTTCTCTGCCTGTTTTTGTGCTGTATTGTACAATCTTAATTTATGTAGTTTGTTAAAACACTAAGAATTCTTTTTTTTTTTTTAAGATTTTATTTATTTGACAGAGAGGAGAGAGATCACAAGTAGGCAGAGAGGCAGGCAGAGAGAGAAGGGGAAGCAGGCTCTGTGCTGAGAAGAGAGCCCGATGTGATGCGGGGCTCCATCCGAGGACCCTGAGATCATGACCTGAGCCAAAGGCAGAGGCTTTAACCCACTGAGCCACCCAGGTGCCCCAAAACACTAAGAATTCTTGAGTATCCCAGAAAGTAATTTGAATTATGTTTTAGGTATGTTTTATTAATATTAATAATTAATTGATAATTATATATTTAATTAATAATTATAATTAATTAATTTATTGCTTAAATTATGTTTTATTAATGGAAAATAATTTTCATTATTATTTTATGATAATCACATTAATATAACAAATTGATTTGAAAGTATTACTTTTGTGATATTGATTTTTCCATCTAGCTGTTTAGTATGCTTTTACTTCATTCCATTCTTCTATATCTCAGAAGGAAGTTTAAAATTTTTCTTCCTTGGTTCTTATCCATTTCCTGCTAGTGTTTTTATATATTAAGATCATTTTAATATACTTATTTTTATTAAGGAATATAGGAAACTATTGTTATCTAAAGATATATTTGCATAGTGCCTTCTAATTTGAATTCCTGCCCAAATTTCATTCTTTCTCAATTAACATATTGGAGTACAAAGTATACAATCATATTATCTCTAAGTTTTGATTCTTTAGCATTCCCTTTATCTCGTAATAATTTTTATTCTGTCACATTTGCTGGAATTTTAAGAACAGTATGAAATAATACCATTGAAAAATACATAATTTTCTTTTTTCTAATATCAGTGGAAATATCTTGGTTATAAGTTTGGCAAATTTGTTTTATATTACAATACTGAATCCAATCTACTAATAGTAGTTGCTTTGAGAAATATGTTATGAAGGTTTCTACCTTCATGTCTGTCTGTTTTCAGTCATGTCTGAGCTCGATGGAAAAAAATACCATGGTTAGTTAACAATGTCTCTTATATGGAGGTAAAAAGGAACAGAATAATACCTCTTTGCCATCCTTGTTTTAGTGTTTAACATTAATGATAAACATCTGGAGGAAAATTTGAGACTCGATTAATTAAAAGCTTTGAAATATTCCAAATATTTCACACTTTTAAAACATAGGCTAAAGAAATAGTTTTTGGTGGGGAAAAAAATACAAAAGCTCTTTATGTTCAAGAATCCTCACAACCTTAGCATTATCCTTTTATGCATTAATATCCAAGGGTGATGACCTTAGAGCAAATCTCTAACCTAATGAACTGGTTTTGCATGAATTTCAAAGGTTCAGCATATTCAATGGAGATGAGAGGCATTATTTATAACTGAATTTCACTTTAATACTGAAAATTTCGACTACCATAATGTAAATGTTATCTATTATGTAGGATAAGTTAGGGTCAGGGAAGTGTTGATGTATCCTCAGAAATAAAATATAAACACAGAAACTTCTATTTATTATCTCAGCAGATAAAAAGACAGTTATCTATCTATCTATCTATTATATAATATTTTATATAACTCTCCTTTATATATGTTATCTATTTTAATCTAGTTTTATATCTAGTTTTATATAAAGTTAGTGGATTAACACATCACTCATTTTACTATCTGTTTTGTTGGTTGATGGGTTCAACTTGGCAGTTCTTTTGGTGGCTTCAGTTGAAGTCTTTTCTGAAGTTGAATGAAGTCCCCAGCTGGTGCTGGAGTATTCTTGAGGCTCAGCTAAGATGCTAAAATGATTGAGTCTTTCTTCATGATCTTGTAATCACAGTGCCTATCCTTTCCACATAGCTTTTACATAGGTCTCTACACATGATCTCTCCAGCTAAGTAGTTATACTTTCTACGTGGAAAATCAGGGTTCCCAAAAGTCAGAATTCCAAGGGAGGAGAAGTGGAAGCTGTCAGTCCTCCTAAAGGCAAGGATTAGAAATTATACAATGCCAGTTCTATCATATTCTATTTGTTATTATAAGCTACAGACTATCTTTGGAAATCTGCAACCACAATTGACCTCCTGGCCCCTAAAGAGTAATAGTCTTCTCACATAAAAATACGCTCAGACCCAAGAGTCCTAAAAGCCTTATTCTACTATGGCATCAGGCTCAATCTTAAGGCTTAACATATTTTCATTTAAATGAGTCCAAGGTGTAGATGTGGCTTCTTGAGTTTCTTTTATTCTGAAAACCTGTGAACTAAAATGACAACTTATCTGTAATCCACATACACAGGATAAAATTTTGAAACAGATTCAGGAGAACTGAACAAACAAACAAACAAACAACAACAAAAGATGAGGGGGGTGTTAAAACGGGAGGCACATAGCAGGCTCTGACCATAGCAAAGCTAAAATCCAGGCAGGTATGGGTTGACAACTGCTCTTGCTCCACTGATTAGGCTCTGTTTCTACTCCTTGGTACTCCTCAACTGAGTTCTGCCTACTGGGCTCTTAACTCTAACCATTTTCCATGAAAAGTGGCCCATTTTTCCTAATGCCTTAGTTTTCCCAGCCTGATTCCTCGCGTGGGAAGCTGGAGACTCCAAGATCTCTTTGCATTTTGTGTGTACTTTTCTTTGCAAAGTGCATAACTTCTGTGAAATCCTTGCAGACTTTCTGTATATCAAATTACAATCCACTCCATTAGACAGAAGTCATACCTACAAATCTCTTTGAGACAAGTTTCTCTCTTCCTTGAGCTGAGAGTAAAGGCACTAAGTGAGAATACTTTAAAAGATTTTTAGAAACCCTCTAGAAGAAAAGGTCTATGAAGAATGCTTATAGAAATCTTTGTGTCTAGCTGAGAGCATTTATGAGGCACCATCATAAATCTTCCAGAAGTCTTACAAAAGAGTATTATAGCCACACCCTTGGGATATTAGCCCCTAGACCATCTTTTACTGACAGAACCCTAGATTTGATCTTTTCTCTCAGGCCATTTCTTATTTTGAAACCTATGTGAAAACAAACAGTTTCAAACCCAGCAGGTCCTTATATGAAAACGTATTCTCTAGCTTCTATCAGAAATTTGTGTTTCTTAATTGTTCATTTTTCTATATCAGATGGCAGATAGATAAATAGATAGCCTTCCTGAATCCAGTTGACACTTTCAAGCTTCTGCCCAGAAATCTTCTTACCCCAATACTCAATTCTGTTAGCTATCTTATTCATTCCCACATTACTGTGAGTATCAGTGTGGCTTAACTTTTCACCACTACATGAAACTAGTCACTTTTTTTCCAGCTTAGAAGCAATGAGAAGTGATATGGGTAGTACAGATTAGGAGGGTCAGCAACCCATAGAGGATTACCTTGGTAGAGTTCATCACATGTTCTTAATTCAGGGAGAGCTTCACCTCTGATGTGGGGAAAAAGGGTACGTGTACTGTCAAAGGAGGGTCAAATGATGCAAGTCTTCAAAATCCTCAGCTTTCCTAGAAATTGCCCGAATGACTGCATAACAAGTTTCAGGGGTTCCTTCCCAGTCAAAGCCTTAAGTTTAACATTAGGTTCTGTAAGACTGTGACTGTATGTCGTGGAATAATCCTACAGTGACATACCTGTAGGATTAAAGTTTGTGTGTTTAGTTTTGAGAAAGTCAGTCCTGTGGTTGTAGGAGACAATGGTGTCTTTCAGGGAAGTTATCAAAGCGTTGTGGATCATTACCAGAATCTGAGTAGAGAATTAAAAGCCTAAGCTTATCATCTTATTTCTCCAAGTTCTTCAATGCAATTAAAAGTAATAGATGAAATGCTTCATATTCTTTATGTTTGCTTATGCCATTATTTTCACTCTTGCAGCAAGTTTGTGTTTACCTCAGTACTTGGTTTTTATTGGCAGTTGTTGCCTTGTCATAGTGAAAGCTTCCATAATTTCATAGCCAAGTATTTGGGCTTTGGGTTGTTGTTGGCCATCATAGCCCAAAATTGGAAAGAATAGATAGATCTGTAGTATGTAAAGCAAGGATAAGCTGGAAGCTGCTGGGATATCTCACTCTGCCTCCAACAATGACACATTGTAAGTATAGTGCCTGCTGCTTCACTTAACACATCCCAAATCTCGTGATTTTTTTTTTTGTTTTCTTTTCTTCTTTTTTTTATTTGACTACTGTTAACCTAGAATCAGAGTAGGTATTCTCAGAAGTTTAGTTTCATCTGAGCCAAGTTAATATAGTTCAAAACACTCACAATGGAACCATAAAGAGAAGTGGTACCAACTTAGGTTGACATCAGCTTAGCCCAGCCAACACAGCTAAGACTGCAATACTTGTGTGAGCTCAAGTGATTAATATTTGCTAATACTTATTGCCCTTGTTTTCACATAAAGTTTCCTTTAGGCAAAAAAGCCATCTTGAGGTACCTGGGTGGCTCAGTTGATTAAGCCTCTGCCTTCGGCTTAGTTCATGACCCTGGGCTGAAATGGAGCCCTACATGCAGCTCCATTCCCCACTGCTCAGTGGGGAATCTGCTTCTCCCTCTTCCTCTGCATCCCACCCCAGCCACTTGTGCTCTCTCTCGTGCTCTGTCATGCTCTCTCACTCTCTCTCAAATAAATAAATAAAATTTTTTAAAAAGCCATCTCTAGTTATGTTTAAGGCATTAAAGAATTAGAAAATTTGAAGGAAAAAGTTGTCCACCATTCAGGTGACAGGCTTGGAAGATAGAGAATCAGAGATTTGATAAATAATGATGCATCACATAAGCATACTGTATGGGACCTAAAGCAAAGTAAGACAGGAGGGTAAGGAGCTGCTGGAATTGGAGAAAGAAGGCGTAGAAGATGGTAATAAAATGAATAGGCTCTGTGACAATGGCAATATGGGGTATATGGGGCATAGGAAACTCTGCTCCTTGATTCATTCTAGAATTTAAGCCTTTGCAATTTCTGAAAGAGAAACTGAAATAAAGTGTATGTAAGCTTCACATAGAATTTATTTCCTGCCAACAACTTAGATTTTAAGTGTTGAGTTTTAGAGAAATAGTTCTATTTTCTGAAGTTTGCAATTCTATGAATAATTTAATAAACAAAAATGGAAATTATTTCATGTCTCAAAATGGGTACCTTGAAATGATTATACAAGTTATTTTAATGTATAAAATGAGTAGTACAGGGTCTTAGGAAAAGAACTAGACACTTGATGGAAGAGCAGAATAGAGTAAAAAAGACAATGATTGATTTTGCCTAGTCGTGCCTTTAACCTGTTACAACTTGAAGTCCAGCAGACTCTGAGATAGCAAAAGATGATTTAAGAAATAACAAACCCAGAAAATCCACAGTGGAAGCAGATGCTGCAGAAGCATTGTAGTGAACAAATATATCTCGAAAGAGGGCACTGGCCTTTACTCTTTGTAGTATGTTACAATCATCCATATGATTCTAAACAAGTGAGAGTAACAAAAAACTAAAAAGTGATTTGTTGCTTGCTTTTTGTCAGCTTTTCTTCCCATTAATTCTTTCCCAGATGCACATGTGAACTTTACTTCAGGTCAGTGTTCAGCTAGAGCAAGAGCTTCTTGTAATAGTGATGGATGCTTTGATTTGCCCTTTGCACAACTCTTAATGAGCAATTATTCACAGGGATTGTTCTGGGAAAGATGGGGCAAAAGAACTCAGGAAATATTGGTAAGAGAAGCTTTATCAGTGGGATAACACTTTTTTATGTAATTAAAAAATACATCATCAAGTATTACAATCTTCAGTGTTTCTTCCTCTTCTTCTAATGACCCTAGCCATATTGTATTAGGGCCCTACCTTAATGGTCTCATTTATCTGTCACCTCTTTAAAGACCTTATATCTAAATGTGGTTACATTCTGAGATACTGAGGATTGGGACTTCACCATAGAATTTAGGAGGGACACAATTCAGCCCATAACAGATAATTAAAATTATGAAAGGTAGAAATATAAGTCTAACACATCTAGTTGGTTTTTTTTTTTGCAAATATCTTGATAAAATAATGTGTTCATATTAAAATATACATATATATGTATATAAGCTGCCTTGCCCAGATTTCATGATACTCTGTTTTTTGTTTTTCATATCAATAGCCTGGGTACATATTATTATTACTATTTCCAAATAGGAAGGCAAAGCTCAGAGAGATTTAATCCACTGTACTTTTTTATTTAGGAAGAAAGTGCAATGTCAGGATCTGATCCTAGTTTTGCTGACTTTAGTACTCTTTCTAATAAAGCTGGCTCTGGATTTTATTCAAGAAGTGTTAATAAGTTGTGAATCAACATCAGGAATTGGCAGATGGTGCCTAGCTATACACATCATTCAATTTAATTATATTTAATTAGAATGATCAAAATGGGTATGTGCAGGAACATAGATAATGTGTATTTAAAAATGCACTGGGCTTATTAACGTGAGGTTGAATAAACAGTCCATTAAATTGTATCTTTTAAAATCTTAATTTCTTATAAATTCCTCTTAGAATTTTTTAATTAGAAACCTGATTATAAAACAATTGCAGCAAATGCATACTGTGTACCCAATTCTAACCTAGCATTTATTATGAAAGATGGACATAATGTAGTTTTAAAATTGAATTGTCAAAAGTAACTATCTTTAAAAATTATAAGCTACAATTTAGACCAAGTAATCTAAAGAGAATACAGATTACATTGGCCCACAAGTTACTCATACATTTTTAACATGTGATATGCACTAGCTACTGAGTTATTATAATTGGAATATATTAAATGGAATTACAGAAATATATGAGGTCCCTCAACTGAAGCAATGAATTCATTCAGGATCAGTTAAAAAATAAAATAAAAGAGGGAAAATTTTCAGTTACTCTTCAATATTGGAACTGGGTAGACTTCCTGAATATTGACCTCCTAGCGGCTGTCACATGCTCACATGTCCCATGAAGGCAGAAGCAATGAGACCCCAGTTTCTGTCTTTTGCTTGTGATCCTCATTCTTGCTTGATTTTCCTGTGTTTCATGTTGTGAGAGCACTTCTCAAATTCACCCTGTCTGTTAAAAGTCTTTGTTTTAACAGTCTGCCTTCCTTTGTCTTGGATTGTAAGCTTTTTCCAAACCCTTTAGCTAAACCCACCATAGTCAGTGTACACACCTAACTTTCTCTCGGTGCTCAGTATGTGGCACAAATCACTGCATTCTAAATTATACCCAATGGCTGAGTAATAGGAAGCTGCTTTTCCTTAAGTTCCTATGGTTTACCAGGCAACAAACTAGATGATTTATACAAATTTAATCATTTCAACAACCCGATGAGGTAGAATTTATTATTTATGATTTAACAATAATTTTCAGAAAGCTGAGACACTGAGATGGTTTAAGAAGTTTGCTCAAGGGGGTGCCTGCGTGGCTCAATCTATTAAGTGTCTGCCTTCAGCTAGGGTCATGATCCCGGTGTCCTGGGATAGAATCCCACATCAGGCTCCCTGCTCAGTGGAGATCCTGCTTTTCTTTCTCCCTCTGCCCTTCCCCCTATTCATGCTCTCTTCTTTTTTTCCCTCTCTCCCTCTCTATCTCAAATAAATAAATAAAATCTTAAAATAAGAAGAAGTTTGCTCAAGATATAGGCATGGCAGAACTGAGAACAAAATCTATACATTGATATGTTGTGAAAAGAGTATCTGCATTGTAGAAAAATAGAACTTAGTTGAAATATCAGCTCTGAGACTTACCATTAAAACTTTAGTTTTCTTATCTTTGAAAAGATAAATGATGTTTATCTTAGAGTATCACAAGAATTAAGTGGAAAAAAACATAGAAAGTTCTTATAATATTTTCTGGAACAAGCTGTATCATCAATCATGTTAGCTTATATTATTTTATGATTGCACTATTATCCCACCACTTAGCACTGCTGAATTACTTGAAGAATAAATATGGTTGCTCTAGAATAATAGCAGCTGCCTAAATCTGAATTTCTCAATGCATCCTCCCAGATAAGCATAATATGAACAAACAAAATAAAACAAAAGAAATATGAAATAAAAGCTCTTGCTTCACAACTTAGCAGTAGTAGGAGGTAGAGATTTTCACAGGTGATTACCAGATTTTACTACTGCATACTGAACATGAAAGGAATGAGGGAGAGGAGACTCAAGACACTCTGCAAAAGAGAAGGGAATAGAGATCTTAGACAAAGTGCAGATAAAAATCACCCACAGGAAGAGAAAGTCTAAAACTAAGTTCAAAGTAGTGATCACACATCTAGGCTTTACAAGTCACAATATTAACTACATATAAAGGGGTTCAAAGAGACCTGGACCAGAAGCTACACTCTCAAAGAGGCATTTTGGCATTTTTTTCTAGGAGAAAAGCAGATATATAGAGACAAGTGATTCTTCATAGAGAAATGGCAAGAGTAGGATAGAAGACATGGAATACCAGAAATAGGAGAGAATGTAAATCAACTGATAATGCTTTCTCACAACAAAATAATTTCAAAATGAAAGGTAACTGTGAGAAGAACACTCCAAATTCTCAATCAAATATGAACAAATATTAAACAAATGATGAAATTCAAAAATTAAGAATGAATTTGGTTTAAAAATGCAGCATGAAATATAAGGAGAGTTGATTGAACTTAAGATAATATTGATTTAAATAAGCCAATCTCACTATTAAAATGAAAAATAAATTACAAAATGTCCAAGAGAATATAGATTGAAATAATTTAGTAAGGGGCTTTGAAGAATGATAGGAAAAATAGCCAAGAGAATAAAAATGATATCCTAAAAAGGATAAGATCAAAAGTGACTAAAATGGACAAGCAAAAAACAAAGCAAACAAAAAACCTGATATCTGTATCTATAGATATTTATATAATTGGAAGATATGAAGAAAAAAGAAAACAAAGAAACAGAAGTGTTTTAAATTATAACACAAAAAATGTTCTTACATTAAAAAAAACCAAACATGTGAACTTGGGAAAATTGACCCAGAAAAATCCACAATAACACATAACTGAGTAATATTGTTGAGCCAAAATTCACAACATAGATATAACATTTTAAAGATTTTATTTATTTGTTTATTTGAGGGAGCAGGAAAGAGAATCTCAAGCAGACTCCTGATCTGGGGCTCAATTCCAGGACCCTGAGATCATGAGCTGAGATGAAAACAAGAGTGGGAGGCTTAACCAATTGAGCCACCCAGGCACCCTTAGATATAATATTTTAAAGTTCCTATTGGCCTAGGAACCACCTATATGAAAAACTACAGAGCATGGAAGAAGAAAAAGAAATACTCTGATACTCTGATGTAACTTTTTAGTGCAAGATATGTCAAGAGATTAAAAAGTCAGTAAGAATAAATAAGACCTAAGGGAGAGCTTATGGATATATTTTAAATAGTATACCCTGATAATAGCAAATACATGTTTTCTTCTCAAGGATCTCTCACAGTTATAAAAAACTGATCATATATTAGGTCACACAAAAATATCAATAAATTCCATAAAATAGAACAATTAACAACACATTCTGATCATAATGGGATAAACTAGAAATTAAATTTAAATTTAAAAATAATTTGCCAATGTCTAAGTTAATTTAAACAATGAAAAATAAAAGCTTTTATTAAACAATACTGAGTGAAGATAAAACAATAAATGAAGAATTTCTGAAAAATAATGAAAACGGTACATATCAAATCCATGACATATATTTTAAGCAGTAATCTAAGTTCCTGACTAAAAATGCTAGAAAACAATCAACAGCACAATCTGGAAGAAACACAATGAAAAACTAGTAAATTGTAGATAACAGAAAAAGTAGTAAATCATATTAATAAATGAAATCTTGGTTTGCACAGTTGACAAATCAGTTGACAAATTTGATCAACTAAAAAGGAAGATAGCACCAATGTAGAAAGTAAGATAGGACAAATGGAAAATAAATACCTACACATAAGAAATTTTTAAAAATCTGAAGTTATTACTTAGTACATCTCTATACAAGTAAATATGAAAGCCTAAAAGAACTAGATAATTTCTTAGCCACATACAGTTTACCAAAATGAATCACAACAGAGATTAATGGATTAAAGAGACCAATTTACACATATGTGGACATATAGAAAATTATGCAAAGAACATCCCACTTAAAATGAACTAGTAATAGTTGTACAAGGAAATTCAACAAATCTTTGAAAAATAGAGGGTATTAAATCTAACTTCAGAGCATTAAAAAAATGAAAAGAAATCCAAATTCATTTAAGGAACCAAGTATTATATTGATAAATAAACCTGACAACAATAGTACAAAAACAACAGATTGAAACTACTTATGAATATTGTTATAATGTTCCAAAAATAGAATATTAACAAATAAATCACATTAAGAGATGATGCCATGAAATGATACTAAAATAATGTCATAAGTCAATTATATCTCAATAAAAATAAATATTTTAAAATAGTGCTTATTTCATGGGGATGTTGAAAGGGCCAAAAGTGTTTATACATATGGGGTGTTAGAAAAGTGCTTGGCTCAATAAATACTGATCATTATTATAGAATAAATTAAAACATTAAATCAGTGTAACACACACACAAAAACATTACACCAGGATTTGTACTTACTGCCATGATTTTGTCAAAAGAACTGCACCTATTTTCTTCCGGCCTTAAACAGTAGCAGTGTGATAATTGAAAGAAGAAAAACAAACTATCTGAGTCTTGTGTGTATCCCAAAATACAACTTGAAGAGTTTTCAGGTTCAGGGCAAGGAGTGGTAATCCTAAGAGAACCAATGATTTTACTGATATACATGATAAAGATTACTGTTTGGAAAGGGCACAGTAGCTAGAATTTGTGAACGAGTATGTCTTAATAGAGGTATTTTCCTAGAGATATTGGGAGATCTAAAAAGGTTCCCCTCGACTTTTTGACTGAAAACTAATCCACACATGGATTAGTGAAAGGAAACTATGTGAGAAAAAGGAAAGAATCACTGGAGGGCAATATACTAACACAGTCACATTATTCACAGAGATTAGTTTGTGTTCCCACCTGTCAGAATGGAGAGACTTCATAATGGATGGGTAATGGAGCAGAGTCTTCAGATCTACTATAAATATATCTCATTCATTTAATAAACACAGATAAAAGATTAAATATAATGAGAAAAAAATATATTAAAAACTCAAATAGAATGCTAAAGTTAAAAAATACAATAGCTGAAAAAGAAAACAAAAATGCCCTGTATAGAATAAATAGTATATTTCAAACAGCAGAAGAAATACTAGTATACTTGAAAAATATACAATAAGAGAAAAGAAATTTAAAATAATAGACAAAGGCTCAGTAAGGTGTAGATCAATATCAAATAGCCTAACATAATTTTTTTAAGTTTTCATTTTAATTCCAGTTAGTTAACATACAGCATCATAGTTTCAGCATATAATGTAGTGATTCAACACTTGCATACATCATGCTGTACTCATCATAACAAATGACCTCCTTAATGTCTATCACCTTTTTTATTTTTAATGTCTATCACCTTTTAACCCATTTCCTCCACCCACCTCAGCTCTGGTAACTATCAGTTTGTTCTCCATAGTTAAGAGTCTGTTTCTTGGTTTGCCTTTCTCTTTTTTTCCCTCTCTATGATCATTTGTTTTGTTTCTTAAATTCCACATATGAGTGAAATCATATAGTATTTGTCTTTCTCTGACTAACTTATTTTGCTTAGCATTATACTCTTTAGCTCTATCCATGTCTTTGCAAACAAAAAGATTTCATTCCTTTTTATTGACTAAATAATATTCCTCTGTGTGTGTGTGTGTGTGTGTGTGTGTGTGTGTGTACACCACTTCTTTATCCATTCATCAGTCGATGGATGTTTGGACTGTTTCCATAGTTTGGCATTTGTAAATAATGCTGTTATAAACATAGGGGTGTATGTATTACTTTGAATTAGTGTTTTTTTATTCTTTGGGTAAATACCCAGTAGTATGGTTGCGGATAGTTCTATTTTTATATAAGGTAGTTCTATTTTTAACTTTTTGAGGAACCTCTATATTGTTTTCCACAGTAGCTACACGAGTTTGCATTCCCACTAACAGTGCAAGAGGGTTCTCCTCTTTCCACATCCTCGCCAACACCTATTTTTTCTTCTGTTATTCATTTTAGCCATTCTGACAGGTGTGAGGCGATACTTCATTGTAGTTTTGATTTTTATTTCCCCTGATGATCAGTCATACTGAGCATCTTTTCATTTGTCTGTTGGCCATCTGGATGTCTTCTTTGGAAAAATGTCTATCCATGTCTTTTGCCTATTTTTTAATTGGATTATTCATTTTTGGGGTGTTGAGCTTTATAAATTCTTTTTTTATGATTATATATATTTGAGAGCAACAGAGAGAGAGAGAACAAGAGAAAGAGCATGAGTGGGGAGTGGGGGAGTGTGAGAGGAGAAGCAGGCTCTCCACTGAGCAGGGAGCCCAATAAGGGGTTCAAGCCCCAGGACCTGAGCTGAAGGCAGATGTTCAACCAACTGATCCCCAGCTCAGGTGCCCCAGGATTTATAAGTTCTTTGTATATTTTGGATACTAGCCCTTTATCAAATATGTCATTTGCAAATACTTTCTCCTGTTCCATAGGTTGCCTTTTAGTTTTGTTGATTGTTTCCTTCACTGTGCAGAAGCTTCTTATTCTGATGTAGTCCCAATAGTTTATTTTTGCTTTTGTTTCCCTTGCCTCTGGAAACATATTTAGAAAAAAAGTTGCTACAGCCATTGTCAAAGAAATTACTGCCTTTGTTCTCCTAGGATTTTTATGGTTTTAGGTCTCATAGTTAGGTCTTTAATACATTTTGAATTTATTTTTGTTATGGTGTAAGAAAGTAGTCCAGTTTCATTTTTCTGCACATACCTGTCCAGTTTTTCCAACACCATTTGTTGAAGATACTATCTTTTTTCCCACTGGATATTCTTTCTTGCTTTGTTGAAGATTAACTAGCCATATAGTTGTGGGTTCATTTCTGGGCTTTTATTCTGTTCTGTTGATTTATGTGTCTGTTTTTGTGCCATTACTATATTGTTTTGATTGCTGCAGTTTTGTAATATAACTTGAAGTCCAGAGTTGTGATGCCTCCAGCTTTGCTTTTCTTTTTCAAAATAGCTTTGACTATTCAGTCTCTTGTGGTCCCATACAAATTTTAGGATGTTTGTTGTAGTGTTGTGAAAAATGCTGGTGGTATTTTGATAGAGATTGCATTAAATGTGTAGATTGCGTTGGGTAGTATAAACATTTTAACAATATTTTTCTTTCAATACATGAGCATAGGATATCTTTCCATTTCTTTGTTGTTTTCACTTTCTTTCATCAGTGTTTGGTAGTTCCCCTCTCAGAAATAAATCACACTTATCATGAATTTTTTTAATGTATTGTTGGATTTGGTTTGCTAGTATTTTTGCATTTTTGCGTCCATGTTCATCAGGGATATTGCATCCATGTTCATCAGGGTTATTGACCTATAGTTTTGTTTGTTTGTTTGTTTTTTGTTTTTTAGTAGAGTCTTCATCTGATTTTGGTATCATGGTAATTCTGGCTTCATAGAATGAACTTTGAAGTTTTCCTGCCTTTTCTATTTTTTTTTTTTTTTTTTTGGAATAGTTTGAGAAGAGTAAGTTTATCCCTTTTTTTTAATATTTATTGGAATTTACCTGTGAAGCCATTTGGTCCTGGACTTTCATTTGTTGGGAGTTTTGGTTTTCTTGTTTTTTTTTTAAGATTTTATTTATTTGTTTGTTTGTTTGAGAGAGACAGAGAAAGCACGAGTAGTGGGAGGGGCAGAGGGAGAAGCAGATCCCCACTGAGCAGGGAGCCTGATACAGAACTCGATCCCAGCACCCTGGGATCATGACCTGAGCTGAAGGCAGCTACTTAACTGGCTGAGCCACCCAGGCATCCCTACTGATTCAATTTCCTTGCTGGTTATAAGTCTCTTCAAGTTTCCATTTCTTCTTATTTCAGTTTTGGTCGTTTATATGTTTCTAGGAATTTACACATTTATTCCACATTGTCCAATTTGTTGGCATGTAGTTTTTCAGAATATTCTCTTATAATTGTGTTTCTGTGGTATTCATTGTTATTTCTCCTCTCTCATTTGTGATTTTATTTATTTCAATCCTTTCTCTTTTTTTCTTGATAAGTCTCACTAGAGGTTTAATAATTTTATTGATTCTTTTTTTCAAAGAACCAGTTCCTGTTTTCATTTTTTTATTGGACTTTTTTAGTTTCTATATCACTTCTTTTTGCTCTAATCTTTATTATTTCCTTTCTTCTGCTGGTTTTAGGTTTTTTCTGTTGTTATTTTTCTAGCTCCTTTAGGTATAAAGTTAGGTTGTTTATTTGAGATTTTTTCTGCTTCTTGAGGTAGGTCTGTATTGCTATAAACTTCCCTCTTAGAACCTCTTTTGCTGCATCCCAGAGTTTTTAGACTGTTAGGTTTTCATTTTCATAATTTCTTTTCTTATTTAATTCTTTTTTTTTTTTAAGATTATTTATTTATTTATTTGACAGAGAGGAGTGAGATTACAAGTATGCAGAGAGGCAGAAAGAGAGAGGGGAAAGCAGGCTCCCTGCTGAGCAGAGGGCCCGATGTGGGACTCGATCCCAGGACCCCGAGATCATGACCTGAGCCGAAGGCAGAGGCTTTAACCCACTGAGCCACCCAGGCACCCTCTTATTTAATTCTTAATGTCTTCTCTTATTTCCTGGTTGACCCACTAATTCTTTAATAGCATGTTATTTAACCTCCATGTATTTGTGGTCTTCCCAGATTTGGGGGTGGGTTTTTTTTGTTTGTTTTATTTTTATTTATTTTTTTGCGTGTGTTTGACTTCCAGTTTCATAGCATTGTGGTCAGAAAATATGCAATATATTATTTGATCTTCTTGATTTGATTGAGGCTTATTTCATGGACTAATATGTGATCTATTTTGGGGAATGTTCTGTGTGTACTTGAAAAGAATGCATATTCTGTTGTTTTAGGATGGAATGTTCTGACTATATCTTAACTAAGTCCATCTGTTCCAGTGTTTCATTCAAAGGTTTTGTTTCCTTGCTGATTTTCTGTTTATGTGATCTGTCCACTGATGTAAGTGGGGTGTTAAAGTCCCCTACTGTTATTGTATTATTATTGATTGGATACTGTATGTTCATTTTTAACTGTTTTATGTATTTTGGTGCTTCCATGTTGGGTGCATAAATAGTTACAATTATTATATCTTCCTGTTGGATTGTCCCCTTTATGATTATATAGTGTCTTATTTGTCTCTTGTTAGAGTCTTTATTTTAAAGTCTATTTTGTCTGATAGAAGTATTGTTACTCCACCTTATATTTGATATCCATTTGCATTATAGATGTTTCTCCATCCTCTCACTCTCCATCTGCAGGTAGTTTTAGGTCTAAATGAATCTCCTGAAGCCAGCACACAGATGGTCTTGTTTTTTATTCATTCTGTCACGCGATGTCTTTTGATTGAAGCATTTAGTCTATTTGTAGTCAAAGTAATTATTGATAGATATGTACTTATTGTCATTTAATTATTGTTTGTGAATTATATGGTTGTTTCTGAAGAATTTTTTTTCCTTATCCTTTCTTTTCTTTCTTTCTTTCATGGTTTGCTGATTTGCTTTAGTGATATATTTCTTTGGATTTATTCTTTGCATACTTGTTAGTGATTTTCAATATATAGTTATCATTAAGTTTTTATATAACCTCTTCTGCATATAACAGTCTACATTAATTTGATGATCATTTAAGTTTGAACCTATTCTCTTCCCCATGTTTTAGGTATATGCTGTCATATTTTAATCCTTTTATTTCAGTAGCCTAACATAAATTTAATTAGGGCCACTGATGTGGAGGTGGGGGAGAGAAAAAACATTGAAGTGAAATGATTGCCAGAATTTTCCAAATTTGAATAAAATTATACATGGATGAACTCAAGCAGTTCAAGAAACCACAGCAAATATAGAATTTAGAAAATCACATAAAGGGAGGTTGTAATTAAATATCTGAAAATCACATAAAGGGAAAATATTACAGATAGTCAAAGAAAAATGACACATATTGATTATAGTAGACAAACAAATAAATATGTGATAGAACAAATCCTTTCCTGATAATAGAATTCTAATAAATATAGAATGGATTATGAATTGGAAAATTATGATTTCAGGGGCACCTGGGTGGCTCAGTGGGTTAAAGCCCCTGTCTTCAGCTCAGGTCATGATCTCGGGGTCCTGGGATCGAGCCCCACGTCGGGGTCTCTGCTTAGCGGGGAGCCCGCTTCCCCTCTCTTTCTGCCTGCCTATCTGCCTACTTGTGATCTCTCTCTCTCTGTCAAAAAAATAAATGAAATCTTTTTAAAAATTACTATTTCCAAATTAATGTAGTAAGTTACATTCTAGTAAGAATTATTAATGGGTACTAAAACTATGGAGTTGAGGGGTTGTTGTAGAATAGTCTTTTACATAATCTCAAATACCCTCCTTAAAATGTATAAAGAACAAAATGAAAAATAGTAACTAAATGGTGAAGGAATCAGAAAATACCATAGTAAGTCTTACAGTATGAGGGCAGACCCTTAGATGGCTCTCTCCTTCTGGTAGTCAGTCTGCTATAAACTCATTTCCTTGAATATGGGCAGGTACTGTTACTTAAATCAATAGAATACAGCAAAGATGATGAGAATGCTACTTGCAAGATAATACTACGTAAGTTTGTAACCCATCTTGCTGGTAGACTTTCTCCCTTGCTGGTTTTGAGGAAGCAAGCTGCTATATTCTGAGCTGCCCTATTAAGAGGCCCATGGAATTGAGGGAAGCTTCAGACCAATAGGCAGAAGGAACTAAGGCCCTCAGTTCTATGGTCTTCAAGAGTCCAAATTCTGCCTGGAATCATGTGAAATTTGAAGCAGGTCCTTTTGTAGTTGAGCCTTGAGATGATACCACAGCCTCAACTGTGGTTATGGTTATGAACCAGAACACCTGCCTGAGCCACCCCTGTTCTTCTGACCCAGTGAAACTGTCATACAATAAAGTTGTGTGTTCTTTAAGCCACTAATTTTGTGCCCCACTATTAGGCAACAATAGATAATTAATTCACCAAGCTATCAAAATTTATATCATCAATACAAGACAAACAGAAATGATATGCT
This sequence comes from Procyon lotor, assembly GCA_028646535.1. Classification (NCBI taxonomy): domain Eukaryota; kingdom Metazoa; phylum Chordata; class Mammalia; order Carnivora; family Procyonidae; genus Procyon; species Procyon lotor. The sequence continues at coordinate 53,486,690 of CM053615.1, forward strand.
ACTGGATATGGTATTTTGAAAAATACACAACATCACTGTAATTCATACTTGATTCATAGGGAGACAGTAGTACCTAAGTCGAGGAATATTCTATAAAATTACTGGTTATATTCTTTAATGACATTAAAGAAAGAAAACATGAGGAACTGCTCCAGGTTGAAGGAAACTAAATAGGCATGATAGCTAAATATAATTTCTGATCCTAGACCAAATCTTATACTAGAAAATAAATAGCTATAAAGTATATCACTGTGACAATTGATGAAATTAGAATATGCAGCATAAAGTATGCAAAAGGCATATTAATGGTGCATTTCTTAAATTTGGTTACTGTATTATGGATTATAGCTATGTGATTAAATAATTTGGTGTTAGGAAATGCATGCTGACGTATTGTGGGTTTATAAAACTACTATATGATTTCCTACAGAGAAGGTAAAGCAAGTGTGGGCAAGTGTAGAAAATTAATAAGTCTGCAAAAATATTCAGTTATTTTATATAATTATAAATTTAAGTTTAAAATTATTTTAAGATGAAATGGTAAAAACAATTATAAACAGACATTCAGTTGTTCCTGAACACTTTGTATTACATCGAGAAACCTCACAGAACTTAGAATTTCCCAGGATATAACCAAGGCACTGTCACACTTTGAGCCTGTGTTAAAAAATGCACAAACTATTAATGTTTTTAGCTTCTACTAGTTTGCAGAAATCTTGACATGAAGAGGTAGAAAAACTACAGTTTTTATCCATTCCTAGTTTAGAAAGTATCCTTATACATTTTATCAGAAGGTAATTAAAATTCCATGCCACTGGTAAAAAGAACATGAACACGAAATTTAGCAAAGGTAGATAAATCACCAGGACACTGGGAATTGACTGCAGGGGAAAAAAACTTGAATATTGCAGCAAAACTAGGCCATCTATTCACTTCAACAAGAATCGATCGCTTATAATTTATTTGCAGGGCTGCTTGAGAAAGAGAGTGAAAGCCACAGTATCATTATCATCATCATATAATTACTTACATGTTAATTGATGATCAACTGTAATGATACACATAGTACTGAAAAATAGGGAAGGAGAAGGATCTAAATAGTATATGGAAAGAGGAAAATTTTAGTTGTAGGGAAAACACAAACCATTTTCTCTCTACAACTTCTCTCTCTCTGCTCCCCTGGCTGAAATAAATAAATAAATAAATAAACCTGTAATTGGATTTTACTAAGTTACCATTGCTCCTCTCTGGTAATTACAGTGAAATAGTGAAATTTAAAGTTTCAGAGTGTATATACTCTCTACATTATTTTCCTCTTCAATTTCTAAAATGTTATTTTATAACATAGGAACTTCAAAATCAAATGTGTTTAAAAATTTTGGGCAGGCGGGATGGCTCAAGAGATTTGTAATAGGTTATACACTCCTTTGATTTCTAGGTCATTGCTTTAAATCCATTCTGCTTAATAACTATTGGCTGTTTAAAGTGAAATGAACTGGTGAGTTTAGCCGAGTTCCATAGTCATTTGTATTATCTACTACCTTTTCCAAAAAGTTTGTGTATAAATAGAGTCTCTAGTCACTCCTATGCCTCAAAAAGCATGTTGAGAGATTCAAGTAAGAAATACAAGTTCAAGATTAAGATGCAATACTTTTTTGACTATATAATTATCAACAGCTAGCTTGTCTTCTTTTGTCCTTAATTTCTCCACTTTTTAAATTTGTGCATAAATGTGCATGTATTTCATAAATAAATCATCTATTTCACCAAATTGGTTTTATCAAATAAATACTTTATATAACCATAGCAACAAACGTTTTTTGAGAGTCACCTAAAGGACAAATACTACATTTCACAATACTTCACTTTATTTTATGTAATGCTTATAACTCACTGTGAGGTAGTTATTATCTTTTTTAATAAAAGGGAAAGCCACCAGAGAGACCTTATCCAGCTTCCTTAAAACACATAACTTGAGTCTGAAAGTAAGTACGTAATCATTCATTTAATGATGATTAAACAGGTATTACTGGTCCAACTTAATTCTATCAAATATTGTCCAAGGCACTGGAGAAATAATGGTGAACAAAAGAGACAAAGATCAAGACCTCAAGAGCTCCTTTTTAGAGGGCAAAACGGACAGTAAACAAATATGTCAATAATAACATCTCAAATATTAGTAATATTATGAAGAGTATAAATATATTTAATAAAGACAGAGTGAGGGGACATGTATTGCATAGAATAACACAGAAAAGACTCTAGGGAACATTTAACCAGAGACCTGAATAATGACAAGGAACAATGTCCTTTGTCAATGTGCCGAGATTAATGTGCAAATTTATTATAATTCAATTTAGCTCTATCCATATTCCTTTGCAGTCTTGTCTCTTTCTTGTCTTTCTCCTGATTTTAAAAGACAAATGATTTAGCAAATTTGCAGAGATTACCAGTCCAAATTTGGAGACTATTTCACAATCCTAAAAAATAGAGGGAAGAAAGACAAAGATAATTGAGGAAAATAAAAATAGCTCAACGTACTTTGTAATAAAATTGACTCTGAAGTTTAATTTGGCCTATGCCACTTGCATGTCATGTGATCTGTGATTTGGCTATATTCCCTCCTTCTTCTCAACAACAACAACAACAACAACAAAGCTTTTGTACAATATACTCAGTTGCTTTAAGGATTAAATGAAATAACTTTTTTAAATACATAGAATATAGTAAGTGCTTAAAATATGACTACCTGGAATTGGGGGGAGTGGGGTAGAAATTGAGAAATAATTCTCCTGTAGATATCTTTAGAAACAATTTTAAAGATTGTGACTCCTTTTCTTTCTCTTCATTCAATATAATAAGCTAATGGAAGCCATATTAGAAATTTTAAAATATGACAGTAATATGAAATAAATGATAAAGAAAGTTGGTTCTTTGTGACTCAAGAATGCATCACTTGTAAGCAAACCTGTAAATACATCCATCTATTCATTTTCCACTCAAAGAGTTATTAGTTATTTATTCTCATGTAGTGTGCTACACATCAGAGAAATAAACTAGGTGATATTCCTCTTCAGAAAAAAGTTAAATGATGTGATTAAATACCATTAACAATGTACAGAAATCCATAATAGACCTGACCTTTCTGTGCTACCCAGGGAGGGGTCCACACAGTGTTGTTCTGCATCCTTGATGTAACTTTAAGTTACAACCTTCACAATGTCCAGAGTCCTTCATATCCTACAAATGAAGGAGGAGGATGCTCTCAAATTACTTGCCGCAGGAACCCACTTAGGTGGCATGAACCTTGACTTTCAAATGGAACAGTGCATCTAAAAAAGGAAAAGTGATGGTACCTGCATCATAGATCTGAAGAGAATGTAGGAAAAGCTTCTGCTGGCAGCTTGTGCCATTGTTGGCATTAGAAACCCAGCTGATGTTAGTGTCATATCATCTAGGAATACTGGCCAGCAAACTGTGCTGAAGTTTCCTGCTGGTACTGGAGCCACTCTCATTGCTGGCTGCTTCACTTCTGGAGCCTTCGCTAGCCAGATCCAGGCAGCTTTCTGGGAGTCAAGATTTTTGGTGGTTACTGATCTCAGGGCTGACCACCGGCCTCTCACAGGGGTGTTTTATGTAAACCTGCCTACCATCGCTCTGTGTGACATGGACTCTCCTCTGTGCTGTGTGGGCATTGCCATCCCTTGCAACAAGAAAGCTTGCTCAATGGGTCTGTTATTGATGCTGGCCTGAGAAGTTCTGTGCATGCTTGGCACCATTTCCCATGAACACCCATGGGAGGTCATGCCAGAAATCCTGAAAAGATTGAAAAAGAAGAACAAGCTGCTGCTGAAAAAGTTGTGACCAAGGAGGAAATTCAGGATGAATGGACTGCTCCAGCTCCTGAGTTCACTTCTACCCAACCTGAAGACAGGTCTGAAGGCATACATGTAACCTCTGTGCCTATTCAGCAGTTCTCTCTACTGAAGACTGGAGTGCTCAGCCTGCCACTGAAGATGGGTCTGCAGCTCCTACTACTCTGGCCACTGAATGGGTGGGAACAACCATTCGTTGTCTTAACCACTTGTGTTAACTTGTGTTAAAATGTTTAACTTGTGTTAAGAATATTCTAAGATTGATACTTAGTATAATATTTATGAGGTAATGTTTTATTCTTTTATAAAGGAAAATAACATTAAATAGGATACTTACGGAAACCTCTCCAAATAAGTGGTTAGGTCATTGCTGTTATTGATTCCTTATGAGGAAACATAATTGCAGAAATACAGATTTTTTAAAAAACTGTAATATTTAATCTTTTGGAAGGAAACCTAATGCTCATGACAGATCAACACCCAAAATATCCATGGGCAAGTTAATTGCTCAATTGATGACAGGATTGATTAGGCAGAAAAACAATTTCTATGAAGCATAAAATTTGGGAAATGAACTGTTTAATTTAATGAGCAGAATTGCTATTTAAATCATTCATGGCTGATCCTATTATTAGTTATACAAGTTCTAAGGTGAGCATCAACTCTTATCATTTACAATAACCACAGAATATTAGTGCTAGATCTTTCCTTAAAAGCCTTGTTGAAGTGTTTTCATATAAGTATTCCATGGAGAAGACATGAAATATTAAAAATATTACTAATGAGATTAACATACAATCACTCTTCTGAAAGAGCATTGCAATCAATCTTTAGAATGGAAGAACAAGTACTACTAAACTCATTATGCTTATAGAAAATTATGAGGCAGTGAATTTAAGCAGCTTGTTCAAGGTCACAAAATAAAATAATTTCTGACATACAAATAGAAGTCAGTCCTTCAAAGCCCAGCCCAGAGACTTGTCTACTTAATCTGCAGCCCTTGTAATAAATGTAACCCTTAACTATTCTCACTGTTCATAACTGCTGTTCTCTAAAAGGAGAATTTGTTATGCTATTGTGTTGCATCAGTAATATCCTTAAGTAGAACATAAATATATTTTTTAAAATGGAGGATCTTCTGCTTTTTCTCAGCTTAGTCTTATCTTAAATAGGAGCTGAGTTATATGATCTCTCAATTTTGTATGTAGAAAAGAATTTTTTATATATATTTAAAATAAAAATATATCTTTACATATAATTATACATATGCAAATAGTTTTTTATAAACCAATAGTTGATTTATTTTTTGTAAATCCTAGTTATATATGGCCAAAGTGTAATGTGATATTAAACTCTAATATTTCTTTTTTTAAGATTTTATTTTTTATTTGACAGAGAGAGAGAGATCACAAGTAGGCAGAGAGGCAGGCAGAGAGGGGGAGTGGGCTCCCTGCTGAGCAGAGAGCCCGATGGGGGGCTTGATCCCAGGACCCTGCGATCATGACCTGAGCCAAAGGCAGAGACTTAAACCCATTGAGCCACCCAGGTGCCTCAACTCTTATATTTCTTAATATATAAGGAATTTTCCCTGTTATTATAGTTTTATTACAATATCTGTTCATCTTCTGTAAATTTGAGATAAAATTCAAATTTTCTCTTTTTTCAAGTATTTCTCACTTTTGAGAATTTAAAAAATTCATGATGTTCATTGTTAATATATAATAGACATTATTTGCCTTTTCTTAGAAGGATAATAGTCAGGCTTCATAGAAAAATGTTACAGGAAACTATTTTTTATATCTGTCATAGACTTAAATGTAGAATTATATATAATATTTCTGTGCATCTCATTATATTACAAACAGCAATCAAGGCCATAATTACTGTCTTAAGTTCCATATGGAGAAATGCTAAATCTCTTATTGGCCCTTGTTTTCTGTAAGACAAGGAAAATGCACTGAGACTTACATCAGGGCTGTCTTCTACTCTCTGGGTTTTTCTCTGCTTTTCAACTAGGGCTATTTTTGGTTACAAAGTTCATCAAAGATTGATAATACTTCTTTACTGTTTGACAATTACTCTATTTTTGTTCAGTCATATCTAAGAGCCTTTTCCCTTAGTAATCCACTTGTATACATTCAAAATGTACAGTTTGTTTAGAAATGTTTTTATAAATGATGATAAAAAATCATCATTTATAAAAAAAAACTTTGGAAAAGGTGTGCAGTACAAAAAATATTGAATAGCAGAGTATACATAACAATGAAAAGTAACTGATCTCTCATTTTGTTCTGGCATGATCAATGCACAATTACTTGGAAAAACTTTATCAAAGCCAACTGAAACTGACATCTGCATACTCTGTGTGC
>CM053615.1:53493433-53536516 GCA_028646535.1 Procyon lotor
TCTTTTTCAAGTCAGCAGGAAAGGAATTCAATTTCTTTGTCCATAATTCTTTTCTAAATCTCTTTCTATTCTCTTGTGTATGGGAAAACAGAAAAATCCCTTTCGTCTTTACCCCCTGTCCCTCAGCCCTCCACTTCTTTCCTTAGTACTTCACTGTAAAAAAGATGACATATTATTTATTAGAGAAGTACCATTAACTATATCACACCTTAATTTCTACTTATGTTCAATATATATCATGATCTGATGATTAATACTGGCAGTAGATAAATTTTGACTAGAAGTTAGATATTTCACCATCTAAGTGAAAGAATAGAATTATATTCATAATGCATAGACTAAGACATCTATTTTATGTTTAACCCTAGTATCAATTAAAATGATTTGTTTTTAATGCAAATATTAATAAAGGAGGAAGACAGAATACTTATCTGTTTAACATGGAAAACAGATGCACAATATTTTCTCTCTAAGGATGTTATAGCTTATGGACTGTTACCTTTATTGAGCTAAAAATGTTTCATTCCTGTTTTACATTCTACAACACATTGCTTTACACAACTTACATATTTGAATATTTTCTTGGTATTAATTATATGAATTATACAATAGACATATGTAAAGGCCATTCAGTGCCTTACAAACTACTGTCATTTCAGTACCTTCATAGTTTGGAGCCTAATGTGTCACTGGAAGCCCACAATTAAAGGCATAATGTGTATTCCAGTGGTAATCATGCAACAGCACTGCTACTTAATTGAAAAATGTCAGCTTCCTCGTTTTCAGGCATTATAATTTCAGCAAGAGGCTTTCAAGCATCACTCAGACTCAGATACTTATCTGTGTCTGTCCAGGACTCTACACTTGATCTTAGCCAAAAGGCCAAGAAGCGATTGTCCAGGACTCTAAGTTAGGAGGCAGTGATGAGAGAGGCAGAAAGAATGGATTGATGAGGATACAGCAGTGGTAGCCACCTCATCTAGTTTCCAGGCAAAGCAGTGACTACAGACAACCTGTGGTTTTAGTCTCCCCTGGTGGCACTTGTTTCCTCAGTGAACTGGTTTCATGGCATGACTTTTACATTCCTGTATTATTGCCCCTCTTCTGAGCTTTCCTTCCATATCTCCATCAACTGAGTGATTTTCTAAATCACTAAGTTAAATTTAGTGATTTAAATTAATAAATTTATTAATTGGTAAATTTATTAATATATTTATTAATTAATAAATTTATAAATTAGTGATCTGAATTAATAAATTCATTCTTAATGAAGAAAGAATGAATTTTGGTACTTTGCAAATAAAAATGCTTATGCATTTGTCAACCACAGCCTTCATATATCCATGGCTGATTAGGTTAGAAAATCTAAACCTGAAATGAATGCTTCAGAATAGTAGAAAATAGTTATTCAGAAAGCCCAAGAATTGATCAAGAGAAGATTAAAACTCTCAGCATCTATGTGTTCAAATTCATCTATAAGAAAACTATAATATTTATGGATATTTCTACTAAACCATTTTCAAATCATTTTAAAAAACTAGAAATATACTTTTCCACCAATAAAGCCCATAAGAGTAAAAATAGGAAAAAAGTATTGAGACAGAGGTAAAAATTCTATTTCTCTTGACCTGAAATAAGATCTCATGTCCCTTGACAACTAGCCTGGTGTTTTCCTACTAAAGTGCACTGCCTCCCAGCTATTTTAGGGGAGAAATGTGTTCTACTTAAATTACTGGCCTGGTGAATACTTTGGGAAGTGATCTCTGATCTCTCTTTCTAAAATCACGAGTATTTCTAAGTCTTCAGGGAGAAGACTTGAAATACTGAGCACTATCTTAGAGTACAGTTTTTTTTTTTTTCTGTGTAAAAGTGATTACAATAAAGAGAATGTGAGAAATGAAGGATTCAGAGGGAGAAGGGCAACTATAAAAGATAGGTCCACATTGGCCATAAATTATTAAAGATTTTAAGGTGGGAGGCATTACCTTATAGGCTTTGAGAGTGTTTGTTTTTTGGTTGTGGTTTTGGTTTTAGTTTTAATTCTCTATGTATTTCTCTACTTCAGAAGCTAGAAATTTACAAAAAAAATCCTTTCATTTTAACCACCCATAATAAATATTTAGTGGTGTTTAAAAATAGAATAACCCATACTTAAGATTCTAAGAATCCTATAGAGCAAAGAGAAATATTTTTTTTTTTTTAAGATTTTATTTATTTGACAGAGAAACACAGCAAGAGAGGGAACACAAGCAGAGGAAATGGCAGCGGGAGAAGCAGGCTTCCCACAGAGCAGGGAGCCCGATGCGGGGCTCGATCCCAGGACTCCGGAATCATGACCTGAGCCGAAGGCAGACGCTTAACGACTGAGCCACCCAGGCGCCCCAAGAGAAATAAATTTATATCTGTAAAGCCTATACCTTGAATTTGTCTGGGGAACTAATTAAGCAATATAAGTAAACTTCATTAGTCCCTACCACATTCCTCTACAATAATTTAAATTACAAAATTGAATAGCTAGACTTTTCTTTGAAAAGCTGTATTATCTTTTTAAAAGGTTTACTAAATAGTTCATTTGTTTTCCTTAAGAAACAGCAATAACCTAGGGCACCTGGGTGGCTCAGTGGGCTAAAGCCTCTGCCCTCGGCTCAGGTCATGATCTCAGGGTCCTGGGATCAAGCCCCGCATCTGGCTCTCTGCTCAGCAGGGAACACGCTTCCCCCTCTCTCTCTGCCTGCCTCTCTGCCTACTTGTGATCTCTCTCTCTGTGTCAAATTAAAAATCTTTAAAAGGAAAGAAAGAAAGGAAAGAAAGGAAAGGAAAAAGAAAAGAGAAGAGAACGAAAGAAACAGCAATAACTTGGGGTGCTTGGGTGGCTCAGTCAATTAAGTGTCTGCCTTCGGCTCTGGTCATGATCCAGGGGTCCTGGGATCGAATCCTGCATTGAGCTCTCTGCTTAGTGTGGAGTCTACTTCTCCCTCACACTCCCTCTGTGCTCTCTCTCGCTCTCTCTCTCAAAAATAAATAAATAAAATCTTTAAAAAAAAGAATAGCAATAATCCAAAACAAGTGCTTAAAATCATTTGCCTATTAATTTCCACCATTTCCCAAAGTTCTGAGAAATCACTAAAATATTTGAAATGTAACTTTTCCTGGATTGCAAAAAGAAGAAAAATATTTATTTGAATATATAAAATCAAAATGACATAGTCCTCTTAGGAAGATAGAGATCCAAATAAATTAGTCTAACTCTTCCCACCAAAAGCAAGGTGGGACCTTTAGACAATGATTTATAAAGGGGACCCAGAAAAGTGTATCTAAACATTTATTTAGCTCCATAACCTAACTGATAATATAATAATGGTATTTTAAAATTATTTTCTAAAAAGTAAATAAGAGATGTCATATATAATTTCGTAATGTATTATGTATATAGGTATATATGTTTTACTATACTTTTTCTACAAAGTAGAACTTTCTAGTCTTTGAGCTTGTTAGAAATTGAATCTATGATTTGAATTGACAGTAAACCCTTCAAAAACATTTTCTATTCTTTTTTTTAAGATTTTATTTATTTATTTGACAGAGAGATATCACAAGTAGGCAGAGAGACAGGTAGAGAGAGAGGGGGAAGCAGGCTCCCTGCTAAGTAGAGAACGATGTGGGGCTTGATCCCAGGACCCTGAGATCACGACCTGAGCCAAAGGCAGAGGCCTCCACCCATTGAGCCACCCAGGCACCCCAACATTTTCTAATCTTAATAAACTCTATTCAGAAAAACCATGTTAGTAATGTGTAAAGAGCAGATAGTATGTTAACAGAGGGTACTTGCCAATTTTCTGCTTTTCTTTGTTTTATTTTTACATGAACATCTGGGTGTTTCCTTTCTCAAGTTTTGCTTCCTGTAGAGGGTGAGACTGGGACTGTCTTAGAATCCTGTTGTTAAGGAACAAGACTAAATATGGTACTTATAATTTGAGGAAAAAAAGATTTGGGATGTGTAGCATAAGTAAATCTGTGAGCAATAATAAGACATTTTGTTGTAATGTTCAACAGTGATTTTTTTTATAAAACAATGATTTTGACTTGGTCTCTATTTACCTTTATATTTCCCTGACTAGACATTAAACACACACACACACACACACACACACACACACACACACACACACACACTATGCTATAGCACATAAAATTGTATTCGGTTCCTCTAACATTTAACATTTTTTCTTACTTCCAGGCATTCAAGCATGTTATTTCCTGTGTTTATGTATTTTTTATAACTTATTCCATCTGCTTAATTGCAATTCATACTTCAAGCTTCAACTTAGATGATATTTCCACTAGGAAGCTTTCATAACTGCCAAGATTTCTCCAACCCCACCCCAGTAGTTTCAGTTAAATGCCTTTTCTATGAGCTCCCTGTATTATCTATATCAGGTGCACTTATTGACAACATTAAACTTACCAGTGTATTTACTTATATCTCTGTCTACATGGTAATTGCTTGGGAACTGTGGAGGTCATGTCTGCTCAAACTTTTCAGTATCTAGCATGCTTGGCATACAGAACATCTTCAATAAATAATTGCTGAGGTCAGTCTTTAAAGTGGCCCTTATGTCAATGGTCAAAAATAAATCATGGTGGATGACAGACAATTATTGAAGTGTCACTCCTGAACTAGGAAAAGTGAAAGTCACAATGTATAGTATTATGTCTTAGGAAGAGTACATTTAGGGTAAAAATGAGTAGAGGACAAATTACGAATCCACAGGGTTGAGGAAGAAGATTATGTTGTTCTGTGTTCAGTGTTACAAAGTAGAAAACTAAAATTACCCTGGATCTCAGCCTTGGGATTCTAAAATAAACTGAGACCTGAAGATATATCTTAGATTTGAGAAGGGAAATGTTAATAAAGTAGCATTGGTTGAGTACCAAGTTATTAAATAATATGAGCATTTACTTACCTGATTTAATAACCTCACTGCAACCAAGAGAAGGCTCAATGTAGGAAGAAACTCACCAGAAGCTTCATAGATCCACAGTTCAAACAGAATTCATCTAAATCAGTAATATTGATTTCATTCTGTTCCTAAGGCAACAATATGATATGATGAATTTGTCATGGTAGACCACATGTATGGAAAGATAATGAATAGACTCTTAATTATCTTTTTTAAAAAAGATTTTATTTACTTATTTGACAGAGAGAGAGATATCACAAGTAGGCAAGAGAGAGAGGGGGAAGCAGGCTCCCTGCTGATCAGAGAGCCCAACACGGGGCTCGATCCCAGGACCCTGAGATCATGACCTGAGCTAAAGGCAGAGGCTTAACCCACTGAGCCACCCAGGTGCCCCAGGACTCTTAATTATCTTAATAGATAAGTTATTTTCCTTAATTATTTCTACTCTTTCTTTTGTGCCCCTTGCAATTGACCAATTAATTGTTATCCTCTACTGTTTTCCCCAAACTTCCAACAATATTGAAACTATATTGATATATTGATATTTATTGAGATAAATATATTGATATTTATCAATATATATATTGATATTTATGAGAAATAATGAAACTTGAGGTACATTGCTTATCAAGCATTTGCCCTATAAAGAAAGACTATCTCTTTTTTCTTCTTCTCTTTTAAAATTTCTTATTTATTTATTAATTTTTAAGACATGGGGCAAAGGGAGAGAGAGAATCCCAAGCAGGCTCCACGACCAGCTCACAGCCCAATGTAGGGCTCAGTCTCACCACCCTGAGATCATGACCGGTGCCAAAATCAAGAGTTGGATGCTTAATTGACTGAGCCATCCAGGTGTCCCTTCTCTTTTAAAGTTTTTATCAGGTTCTCACCTCAAAATCTAGCTTCTGGGTTTATACTGCATTAATATTTTCATAAATGATCAATGCCAGTGTTATCTTATGAAAAAAGCAGACATCTTGAAATAAAGCTATATTACAAAGAGAACATTTCCTCTAACAATTGCTTACTTCATTGTACCCTTCTCAATGCTGCTTTTTATCAGTCACCTAATAAAATCAATTTCTCCTTGTCTTTCACTTTTTGTCTCTAACAAATATAGAATATGACTGAGCTGAGACCAGTGCCTTATTGTTTTCCAAAACATCTCTGGTCATCACAACCACAATAGTTGAGATATTTTAAATTTCATCAATATTAATTTAAACAAATGCTTTAAGATATCTTTTTCTGATGCTAGAACATGGTCATCTCACCTCATAAAAATCTTCAAAATTCTCTAAGACACAGAAGGGAAGTGTGATATACCTGTCTTGGTCTTCCTTGATTCTTGGAAATTTAAGGTATGATCTGGGGAAATGAAAGTCTTTTAAAAAGAATAATTTAAATGACTGAACTTACATTCTCATAGTCCAGTTTTGTATGTTTCTAAGCTTATGACAGTTTGCGAACTGATGGTTCTTACCCACCAATGGAGATCCTCTTTTTAATTGTTTTTCATAGAAAGCTGATAAGGCTTTTGATGACAGTTTTTTAGTAACTTTACTGAAGACTGAGGCATTAAGGAAGAGCATCACATATAATTAATTTATATCTTTGAATCTAAAGCAAATCTCTTATAAATAGTATTTTTTTTAAAGAAATGTCTGTTAATCTTGGTATCCTTTTACTTATAATTTACAATGAGGCCTTAGTTTTGCCATTTTGCTGTCATTTATATATATATATATATTTTTTTAAAGATTTGTTATTTATTTATTTGAGAGAGAGAGAGTGAACAAAAGAGAGAGCACCTGAGCAGAGGCAGAGAGAGAGGGGAAAACAGACCTCCCTTCTGAGAAGGAAGCCTGGTGGGGGCTCGATTCCAGGACCCTGGGGTCATGACCTGAGCCAGAGGCAGACACTAAACTGACTGAACCACCCAGGCACCCCATTTATCTATATGCCTTATGTCTTTTTGTTCATTTCTTCCATTGCCTCTTTATTGTATAATAAATAGATTCTTTAGTGTACCTTTTTTTAAAAAGATTTTATTTATTTATTTGACACAGAGAGAGAGAGAGATCACAAGTAGGCAGAGAGGCAGGCAGAGAGAGAGGGGGAAGCAGGCTCGCCACTGAGCAGAGAGCCTGATGCAGGGCTTGATCCCAGAACCCTGAGATCATGACCTGAGCCGAGGGCAGAGGCTTTAACCCACTGAGTCATCTAGGTTGCCCCTTTAATATATCTTTTTAATTCCCTTACTTATTTTATTATATATTTTTGAGATATTTTTTGTTTTGCTTAGTCATTTCCGTAGGGAATAAAATTACCATCTTAATTTATGATGTTACTTAGGATTAATACACACCTAACTTCAATAGTATATAAAATCTTTGCTCCTATATAGCTCCATATTCCACCTTCGTTTATGCTGGTATGGTCACAAATTACACCTTTATACATTGTGTGTCCATCAATGTAGATTTGTAATTATTGCTTCATGCTGTTATCTTTTAAATTAGATTGGAAAAAAATTTATACACAAAAAATAATTTGTATTATATTTTATATTTACCTATTATCTATTTGCTATTTTACCTTTACTAGTATAATTTATTTTTCCATGTGCATTCAGGGTACGGTCTAGTACATTTTTAGAAAGTTTTTTTAAAAGATTTTATCTAGGGGCGCTAAATGGGGCACTTGGGTGGCTCAGTGGGTTAAAGCCTCTGCCTTTGTCTCAGGTCATGATCTTAGGGTCCTGGGATCGAGCCCCACATCCGGCTTTCTGCTCAGCAGGGAGCTTGCTTCCCCCTCTCTCTGCCTGCCTCTCTGCCTACTTGTGCTCTCGCTCTGTCAAATAAATAAAATCTTAAAAAAAATTAAAAAATAAAAGATTTTATCTATCTATTTATTTGAGAGAGAGAGAGAAAATGAGAGAACAAAAGAGCACACATGAGCAGGGGGAGGAACAAGAAGACCACACTGAGCATGGAGCCTGATACGGGACTGGATCTCATAGGCCTGAGATCATGACCTGAGCCAAAATCAAGAGTCAGAAGCTTAAATGACTAAGCCACCCCCGTACCTCTATCTAATATATGTGTGTGTGTGTGTACATAGATATGTGTGTGTGTGTATATATATATATATATATATATATACATGCATGTGTGTGTGTGTGTGTGTATAATTTTTTTAAAGGTTTTATTCATTCGTTTTAGAGAGAGAAAGAGTGCACGAGTAGTCAGGATAGAGGGAGAAGGAGAAAGAATCTCAAGCAGGCTTCACACTGAGCACAGAGCGGACCAGGGGCTCAGTCCCACAACTGCAAGATCACGACTTGAGCCAAAATCAAGAGTCAGAAGCTTAAATGACTGAGCTACCCAGGTGTCATTGTCTCACTTATTTTTATTTCATCCTGAAGGACTCATTTTATTGTTTCTTGTAGGACAGGTATGATAGCAGTGAACTCTCTCAGTTTTTACTCATTTAGGAATGTCTTGTTATCTCCTTGAAGGAGGGTTCTGCCAGATATAGAATTGTTCATCTTTTTCTCTCAGCACTCTGCATATGTCATCCTACCACCTCTGTCCTCAAGATGATCAGAGGTTTCTGTTGACAAATTATCTGTTAATGTTATTAAGAATTATTTGTATGTGGAGCATCTGGGGTTCAATGGGTTGAAGCCTCTGCCTTTGGCTCAGATCATGAACTCAGGGTCCTGGGATCGAGCCTCACGTCAGGCTCTCTGCTGAGCAGGGAGCCTGCTTCCCCCTCTCTCTCTGCCTCCCTCTCTGCCTGCTTGTGCTCTCTCTATCAAATAAATAAATAAATCTTTTTTTAAAAAAAGAATCATTTGTATGTGTAAGATGAGGAGTCACTTATTTCTACTTTCAACATTCTCTCTTTGCGTTTAGTTTTTTCTTTTTTAAATTTTTAATTTAAATTCAATTTAGTTAACATATACTGTATTATTAGTTGCAGGGGTAGAATTTAGTGGTTCATCAGTTGCATATAATACCAAGTACTCATTACATCAAGTGCCCTCCTTAATGCCTATCATCTAATTACCCCATCCTCTCACCTACCTCCCCTCTAGTAACCCTCAGTTTGTTTCCTAGAATTAAGAGTTTCTTATGGTTTGCCTCCCTCTCATTTTCATCTTATTTTATTTTTTTTCCCTTCCCCTATGTTCATCTGTTTTGTTTCTTAAATTCCACATATGAGTGAAATCATACAGTATTTGTCTTTCTCTGACTGACTTATTTCACTTAATATAATACCCTTTAGTTCCATTCACATCATTACAAATGACAAGATTTCATTCTTTTTGATGGCTGAGTAATATTCCATTGTATGTATATACCACATCATTTTTATCCATTCATCTGTTGATGGGCATCTGGACTCTTTCCATATTTTGGTGATTGTGAGCATTGCTGCTATAAATATTGGGGTGCATGTGCCCCTTTGAATCACAGATCTGGAACAAACAATCCTAAAATTTGTGTGAAACCAGAAAAGACTCCTAATAGCCAAAGTAATGTTGAAAAAGAAAACCAAAGCTGGAAGCATCACAATTCTGGACTTCAAGGTGTATTAATTACAGTGATGTTTTAATGAAGACAGTATGGTACTGACACAAAAAACAGACACATAGATCAATGAAACAGAATAGAGAGCCCAGAAATGGACTCTCAACTCTATGTTCAACTCATCTTTGACAAAGCAGGAAAGAATATTCAATGGAAAAAATACAGTGTCTTTGCTTTTAGTTTTTAACCATATGATTATGATATGTCTAAGTGTGGATCTCTTTGTATTGTCTTATTCAAACACCTGGATGTGTAGATGACTGTATCTCCTTCAAATTTGTGAAGTTTTCAGGTATTACTTCTTAAAATATTCTTTCCTTTTCTCTTCCCCCTTTCCATATGAAGCTCCTGTTATACATATAATGGGATACTTGATAGTGTTCCACAGATCTTTGAGGTTCTATTCAGTTTCCCTTATTCCTTTCCCTGCTCCTCAGATTGGATAATCACAGTTGACCAGTTTTCAAGTTCACTAATTCTTCTGTTTCAACCATTTCTGTGCTTCTTTTGTTACTATTTCATTCTAGTTATTATATTTTCCAGCTCTGGAATTTCTATTTTTATAGTTTATATCTCTTTGTTGATATTCTCTGTTTGATAAGACATCATTTATACATTTCTTCTTTGAACATATTTATAATAACTCATTTAAAGTTTTTGTTTAATAAATTCAATTTGTGGCTTTCCACAGAAAGAGTTTCAGTTGGTTTTCTTTTTCCTCATGTACATGCACCATACTGTGTTGTTTCTTTGAATGCCTTATGCAACTTTTTTAAAAAATATTTTTTGTATTATGAGAGGGAGAGAGCACAAAAGAGGTGAAGAGCAAAGGGAGAAGCAGACTCCCTGCTGAGTGGAGAGACATGGGGCTCAGTCCCAGGACTCAGGGATCATGACCTGAGCCAAAGGCAGATGCCTAACCCAGGTGCCCCTGCCTTATACAACTTTTTGAGAGAGAAAAAAAGGTAGTATCAGATTTTAAAATAAATATATATGAATATACATGAGTACATACTGACATTTATAGCTCTAAATATTTATATTAAAAAAAGATTTCAAGGGGCGCCTGGGTGGCTCAGACATTAAGCGTCTGCCTTTAGCTCAGGTCATGATCCCAGGGTCCTGGGTTCGAGCCCCACTGCTTCTCCTGCTACCATTCCCTCTGCTTGTGTTCCCTCTCTCGTTGTGATTCTCTGTCAAATAAATAAAATCTTTAAAAAATAAATAAATAAAAATAAAAATAAAAAAGGATTTCAAATCAATAACCTCACTTTTCACTCTTAGAAATTAGAAAATAAAGAGCAAACAACTCAAGTAGAGAAAGGAAAATTACATTTATAAAAGATAAGCAAAAAAGAGTTTAGAAAAGAAGAGAAGATGAGCAAAATCAGAGTTTAATTTATAGATCCATTTGAGGAGACTTGACTCTTGGTATCCTCTGCAATCCATAAACCGATTATGTACTTCCATTTGCTTAGGTCTTCTGTGACTCATATGTGTTTTGTAGTTTAGCATCATAAATTGTACATATTTTGTTGGATTTATACCTAGGTATTTCATGTCTTTTACGGATACAATAAATCATGTTTTAATTTTTTTTCACTTACCAATTTTTCACTGGTAATATAAAAGTTACTTCTCCTACTAACTTGATAAACTTATTCATTCTAGTAGGGCTATTGTATATTTTTTGAGATTTTTCTCTGTAGAACACACTGTCATGATGAATATAGTTTTAGTATATGTGCTGCCAAAGTGAGCACTGAATAGAGAGTTTTAGTTTGACTTTGTCTTGGTATTGTGATGGGAACAATTTTTCTCTGCACTGTAGGGTGACAATGGAATCCTTTTTTTTGCTTTTGATGTGCTGTTTATTTTTCTAGGTTTTTTAGAACCCATTACAAAACTGGGATAATTTACTCTGACTATATCCATTAGCTAATCAAAATGAAAACCATTAAGGGATTATTACAGATTCCATGTAGTTCTGTAGTCCTTTCACAAAGTATTAATGGTAATTAATATCAACATATGTCCCTTTCAATTTCCTTCCCCAAAAATTTAACTCAAGAATACACAAAAATGTAGTCATTGGAAAGAAAAGCTCTCTTGAAGAGAATATTAGTAAGATGTGTATTCCTAGAAACAGGAGATTTGGAGATAGTGGTAATTTCTGCTGACGATGAATTAAAAGAGCTCTACAACTAAAATAGTGACCTCAGACAAAGGAAAAGATAGACCCAAATGAAGGAAATTTCAATGCCTGGGTTGTAAGAAGATGATAACTTAAAGCAACCTAGCCTAGGTGTGAGGTTGAATTAGAATGAAGGGGGAATAGAGATCTATAATCACTTTCTTAATTCTGTGCCCTTTGCATGGTAAATTTGAATGCAACTTTGCTTTCTTTAATCAGCAAAATGTACAATCTCCCAACACTAAAGATGTTTCTTTTACAGGATGAGTAATGTATAGGGAAAATCTCTTTTTCTCTCTCTCTTTCTCTCTCACTCTGTGTGTGTGTGTGTGTGTGTGTATGGGTGTGGGTGTGTATGTAATGGAAAACCTAGTTAATAAGGAAAATTTAATATAAGAACAGGGCCAGATACATGGGCATGCAACTTGTATAGTCACTCAGGGCCCTATGATCAGTAATTTTTTTGTCACTTTTTGAAATTATTTGTAATTTTTGACTGAAGGAATCCTGCATTTTCACTTTATCCTGGGCCCTGTGGATTATCTAGCTGATCTTTTACAGTGGATTTGAAGAGATATCAGCTTATACCTCTAAATACTAAATCAACGTCTTTGGCTTTTATAAACCTGAGGACTTGGTAAAAAGTTCTGAGCTGTGTCTGGCGATTTTCTATGCAATGACAGGAAAAAAAGGTGTGCTGAGAGGGAGTACAGAATTGTTATATAGTCATAGGTAACTGTTTTTTTCACATTAAGTTTCAGATATTCTGCACACAATTAAATGTACCTATATTTAACTTTAGAGACCACCTTTCTTCTTTATCCTTTATCTTTCTGCTTCCTCTCTCATCATTTCATGCACTAAACATTTGCTCTAGGCATTTAAAAGTAGTCATTTTTCTGATCTATATGCCTGCATGTTCTTTCACTGAACACTAACATACAGCTTCAAATGGCCTGATGAAGAATATACCAGCTGATTGTCAGGTTGATTCCATTTGAGTTGTTATTCCTGTTAATAAGCTGTTTTCCTGAGGGTCAGAAATTCAAGAACTGTTCTTTAGTCACTATCTACACATGTGACATTCACTATGTCACATTCGAGTTCTCTAAGCGTCAATTTCTGAGGCCCTGATACTCTAAGGTAATTGAGAGGTTGAAATAAGCTTCCAGAAATGGCTTCAACAACTGTGAAGTTTTTGTCAACCATGGAAATAACTCTATTAATTAGCTGGCATTATAAGTTAAAACAAGGCAAATTAAGGCTGTTGAGATGAGTCAGGGAGGGAGCAGTTGTCACATTGCAGTGGAAGGAGCAGTGACTCTGGTGTCAGGTTAACTGATATAAATCCTTTCCCATCACCACTGCCACGGGGTACCTCCATTTATTGTCTGTAAAACAGGAGGAGATGCATAAATGAAACACCTATATTAAAAACATTAATCCTTATCCTTACGAAGATTTTATGGATTTGTATAGCCATCGTCAGCTACTATACCTCCGTATTATTTGCCACCCCTTTCACTCTTCCTATACTTCATTTATTATTTCCTTTTTTTTTGCATTGAACATTTTTTCATGTTATTACTCCATCTCCTCTAATATAAGCTACCCTAAATATAACTGCTGGAAAAATTTGCTGCAATAGAAATGAAGTGAATTAATCAGATAAGAGGCCATCAATTTCATGTATGATACAAAAGGCAATTTTGATATCCACAACTGCCCTTTCTTTGAATGAACAATTTTCAAAATATACAGTGTTGAAATTTAGCATCTAGTAATTACAACAAGGTAAAATGATATTAAATGCATAGAAGTGCCATCATTTAATGTATGCTTCTATTTAAACATAAAGACCAAGGAATGCATACTTTAGATGTTTTGAGAGAAAAAAATAGTTTTGTTCAAATATGTTTAACATCCTAAAATATCCAGGTAGTAATCTAACATATAATTCTTTTTTTTCTAACATATAATTCTTAATCTAATTGCCTTAGAATATATTTTTGAAATTATGCAACAAAGATACAATTATGGGACCAAAATAAAACCCTAACAAGATTGCTCAATCATATTCAATAACATAGCTCATTTTTTAAAAGCTGCATGCTCTTGTTTCTCTTTCAATTAAAATCACAGTTCGATTCCTTAACTTCATTCCTGTAGCTAATATTTCCTCAGAGACAAATATCTACTATCCCCTAGGCTAATCTGCCCTGCTTCCAAGAAATTATCTGATCTCAGATGTCACCTAGGAAACATAAATATCGTTTTAAATATGTTTTCAAATACCACTTAGCAGTGTTTATCAGAAAAATATTTGGAGTGACATCAGGGACTCAGTTGCCTTCCTCTTAGGCTTTATTTAACATAATTAAAATAAAAGCAATGAAATAAAAGTGAAAAAAAAAAAACCCACCAGTATTTAGTCCTGATATTTCATAAACTAACTTATCCTGATGAAGTTTTTTAACTACTTGTAAAATATAGGTTTTACTAATGAGCATTCAACCTATGGCCTGTATTAAAAGACACCATTATTTTGGGCAATACTCCTAAAATGTTGAGTATTAAAATTATATTATTTATGGAAAGTTATGAAAGGTCAAGGTAACATCACTACTACTTTTACAAACTGCAAGCTGTACACTTGTGTGGTTATAGAACACACACACACACACACGTTTTACCTGCTATTCATGAATACCATATAAAAAAGCATAGTACCAAAATGTAATATTCTCCTGGTTATATTTCATTCCTTTCTGTGATTTGCAGACATTCCCCCTTCTGACAGAGTTGCGAAGGCCTGTCAAACACACTTCAGTAGCTAACATGGCCAGTTGCTAAGGAAACATCTTTCTACACTGAGCAACATACTCCATTAATGGACAAGAGACCTAATGAATCAAGAAAGATGGAATACATAGTAAAAAAGACTTATTTCCTCAATGATCACTGCTTGATGAGATAACCAATCAGATTTTAAATTCAACACCAAATACCTCATTTTTACCTTTTTTCTTACTTGACAATGTATAATTTATCTCCATTAATAGCCGTCTTCATTTTGAAGGTCCTCTTCCCTCAGATTTCACAAATGAACTCTGTCCTAATTCTTCATATCCCCTTCTGAAAATTCTTCCTTAGTCCCATTCGTAGATCAGCTCAGCATCCTCAGAATGGATATACATATTATACACATACATATATATACACACACATACTCTGAGGATATTATATAATATATGCATATGTGTGTCTATATGTACATATATGTGTGTATACATATATACACACACATATGTATGTATATAAACTTCTGGGTTCTGTCCTCAGCCTCTAATCCTCTCGCTTATTTTATATTCTTCAGTCCTAAATCTATCTATACCACCACACTCACTACTCACTGAGGAGGGATTGCCTAATTGGAAACTTATCCAATAGGTACAACAGATAGCCATCATCTTCCTTGCATTCTCCATCCCCTGCAATCTGATTCTTCCTCTTTGCAGTCTGGCCACATGTTACAATAGTACGTATTAAGTCCTGTTAATCAGTATCAACAATTTAGACACATCCCTCTCAGTAATTTGTCATCAAGCCTATCCAATATTATTTTGTAAACATCATGTCACATGGTTCCCTTGTCCATTGTCTACCCTAATTCAGCATTTATTTTTGTTGACACACATTGTCTCTTTGAGATATGTCTGGTTCCAGTTTCTTTCCAAACTTTATCTCCACCAGTGAATTATTACCCAAAGTAAGTTAGAGCTATCTTTATCAGATTTAAAAATCTAATAATTTTTGCTATAATTTAAACTCAATACACACACATTCAAATAGCATTTAGTGGTTCCTGATTCTTTAAAATGGTATCTATGGCTATTATATGTAACTCAGTTGCTCTCAATTCTAGATGCACAAGACATTTGAATACAACTTTCTTAATAACAGGACAGGTAGAAAAAAAGTTGGTAATGATACAAGTTATATTAAAAACACTCTGAAACAAATTACCCTAATTAATAGTTACATACTAATATACTAAAGAGCTGCCAAATACACATTAATTTTAAGTGCATACAGAAATTACACCAAGAAAGAATTCTTTTAATTGCAATATTACATAGTATGATTTTGACTACAAAGACATTTAATTGGAAATCAATAGCAAACATATCTGGAAATACCCTATTTGGAGTTAAGACACAATAAATATCTGCTGAATCAAAAAAGAAATCACAAAGAAATTGAAAAATACTTTCAATTGATTGTATAAACACAGCATATCAAATTATATGACAATGGAAATACAGCATTTAAAATTTTGTGGGATGCAGATAAAACACTGCTTAGTGTGGAAATTATAGCTTTAAAGCTGTATTTATATGTCAGATATATAAAGATATATATATATGTTCTGATATATCAGAAAAGATGAAATGCTTTAATTCAGTTATTTAAGTAGAGAAAACAATAAGGATAATAGAAACTAATGAAATAAAAAAAACACTTGAGCAATAAAGAAAATCACAAAGACAAAAATCTAGTTTTTGAATCCTTAGTAAAATGATAATCTTATACCAAGAGTAGTAAAATTAAACAAAAAGAAGACAAAAATTAACAATATTCAAAATGAAAGTGCAGATATCATTATAATTCTTTCAGACAATAAAAGAATATGAAGAAATATAAATGGCTATACGTCAATAAATTCTATAACTTAGATGTAATGGACAAAATCTTTGAGAGACAGTTTACAAAAACTGACTGAAGGTAAAACATAAAATGTGTTTTGCCTTGTATCTATTAAATACTTTAAATTCATATTTAAGAACTTTCCTATAAGGAAGGTGAGAAATGTTTTCTTTTCAAAAAGAAAATATTCTCTTCTTAAAAAGACATTTTCAAGAAAATTAAAAGGCAAGTCATAAAAATACCGTATGATTTCACTCATAGGCTGAATTTAAGAAACAAGACAGAATAACATGTGGGGGAGGGGAGGAGAAAAAGAGGGAAACAAACCACAAGAGACTCTTAAGACAGAGAACAAATCCCTGAGGGATGATGAGGGGAGGTGGGGAGGTGATGGGCTAGATGGATGATGGATATTAAGGAGGGCACTTGATATGATGAGCTCTCGATGTTGTATATAAGTGATGAATGAATTCTCCTGAAACCAATATTTTGCTGTATGTTAAATAAATAGAATTTAAATAAAAATTAGAAAAGAAAAGGCAAGTCACAGATTAGAAGTAGTTATTTGTATTACATATATCAAATAAAATACTTATATTCAGAATATATGAAGAATTCTTAGAACTTGTTAATAAGAGAACAACTCTTCAAATATGTGTAAAACTTTAATAGGCACTTAAAAGAATAAATATAAATGGCTAATCAGCACAAGGAAAGATGCTAATATCAATTATTATCAGAAAAATGCTAATTAAAATGACACTGTGATAATGTCATTTCCACAAGTCATTAAAAGAATAAAGACTGGAATATGAAATGTTATTGAGGATGCCCAGCACCTGAAATTCCAATACATTGCCGATAGGAATGTAAAATGGTAGAACTACATTGACAGTTTGATACCTTATTTTAAAATTTCAGCATGCATATAACATATAGCCCAAAGATTCCATTTGTAGAGATTTATGCGAGATGAAGACAAATATATGATAACAAAGAAGACTTATAAGCAATTATTCATATAGCAGGTTCATTGAAAACAGCAAAAAAATGAAAACAACCTATATTTTTATCACAAGGCAAGTTGAAAGGTTATTCTGGTTTATTGGTACAATAGAAAAATATTCAATATAAAATACAGCAAAC
This sequence comes from Procyon lotor, assembly GCA_028646535.1. Taxonomy (NCBI): domain Eukaryota; kingdom Metazoa; phylum Chordata; class Mammalia; order Carnivora; family Procyonidae; genus Procyon; species Procyon lotor. The sequence goes on from CM053615.1 coordinate 53,511,040, forward strand.
TATTGATACATGCAACAACATAAGTGAATCTCACAGACATTATGCCAAGCTAAAAATTCTAGACACAAAAGAATGCAGAAAAGATGTGTCTATTTTGTGGAATTCTAAAATAAGTAAAGCTAAGCGTGATCAAAATCAAATCAGTGGTTGTTTGGAGGAGGAGAAATTGACTACAATAGAAAAAATATTCTGAAGAGATATAAATGTTCCACAATTTATTGCTGTTGTGATAACTCAGGTTATATATTTGACAAAAGTAATCACCTATAAATGTAATATATGTGGATTTTCTTTTATGTAAATTGTAACATTAAATTTGATATGAAAAACCTGAGTTTTCCTCACAAATAACTTTATTATAAAATGCACTAAACTAGATGTTTCTGAAATGTTATTTAAGTGTAATAACAAAATAATTTCAGTTGCAAAATAATAGCTGTTTAGTCATGAAGATGATGATATCAATAATAATCATAAAACATGTTTTGCCGAAGTTTATAGGTTATATAGCACTTTCATAGATAATATCTTTTATGAGCCTCACAACAACCCCATGAAGAAGTCAGGATTGCTCTTACTCTAGGCATTCTTTCTCTATTAAGAAACAAACACAAAATGGTAAATGACTGTCCATATTGCAGTAGAACCTGCTTTGAAATCCAGGTTGACTCCAGATTCCGTATAAATTTGATTCATAGTCTCCTTCTTCACTTAATTAGTGAACAGCAGTATGTCTTAAACTTAATGTCTGATTTTTGAATCTATAACCAAAATATTAGATTTCTAAATCTAATAAGAAACAATAAGAGAACCCCTAAATTATCTTTAAACTACTTTTTTATTTCCAGAATTTGGGAACTCAGTATAAAGCAATGGTTTAAACTTTTGCTGTGTAATGAAATCATGGAGAACTTATAAGACAGAACAAAATAAAACAAACCCTGATTCCAAGCCTGCATCCTTAACCTAATTAGCACCCATACCTCAGGACTATTTTTATTATTCCCAGGTGATCCCATTATGCAGCTTAAGTGTAAGTACCACTGCTATAAAATGATTGGATTTGGCTTTATTCCAGAGCATCTCTGCCTTTCAACTCAAATTAGGAAGCGTTTCTCAGCTTTCCATTCCTTGCCTATGCATAGCAACATACCTCCACCCCTAGCTCTTTGTACTCAGTATTAACCAGAAGCAGCTGGTCATTTTGTTATTTCTGAATTATTCCTGGCCAATTTACTCTTGTTTATTAACACTGCTTATAATAATACTGGCTTCTCTAGCCATTCTTTTATAGATACCTGTGTCTGATTTAGTGACAAATTTTTATAACTTGAATAGATCAATTCTTGGAATCCACTCCTCTTTTCACATGGATCACCAACTTAGCTTTTGTCAATTTTTCAGACTTAACTGCTTTGTATGGACTTAGTGCATGTGTATCTGAACTCTGTTTCAATTTTTGACTCTGCTCTTGGCTTAAGAAATCTAACTAGCCCTGCAGGTGCTGGTAAGTGGTAAAGCCTAAATTTAATTCATCTCCTCTGCAGGAAGGGAAATAGACCTTCATCATAAATATCATCAACATAGAATGAATCAGGCCAAACTGTATAAAAATATTTTAAGTGAAAATAAAAATCTAAGACGCCACAGGAAATTTCTCATCTATAAGAATAGAAAGCAAGGATATTAAAATTGGAGTCTTAGACTCCAATGAGGCAGATATTTTTGATGTCTGTTTTACTGGAAGAATCTCCTACTTTAGAGATATGTGAAACCTCTTCCTCAATTAATGTGAGATTCTTGAAACAAGTGCAGACCAGTTGTCACAGTGGATCTGCTGGAAGAAACACTAGAAGCATCATTCAGAAGCAGTTCTCAGGGCAGAAAGGCTCCACATATAAAATAATATTTAAGATTACCTAAGAAATTAAGATTCAATTAGGATGTAGGCAAAAGGAAAATTACTGAAAGAACCTTATTACTTCTATTATCCCAGCATTTGAACATGATATACTGGGGTTCCTGATGTGGTTAGCATAAGGATTACAGGCTTATATTTGTCAAAAATATAAAAATTGGCCATTTTTGATTATTTCATCACTAAGTATCATTTAAACAAAGTTTCTGCAAATACAAATTGTAAGACCTATCCACTTGGACTTTTTTCTCTAATCCCACAAATACATGAAAGCATAAACAAAATGTTTAACTACATTTCTAAGTAGAAAAATTTTTAAATTTCAAAGGTTTGATTTAATTAATTGTATTCCTCGCTTGACTTTCTCTGCTGCACATTTCCAACAGTTAGTTCCTTCTATATTTATGTGGGAACAGCCAGAATTCTTCTGCCTCCTACATACATAACAAAGATATGTGGTAGGTAGCAGTTGGAAAACAGAAGGTTGAGAGTTCCTGATAACTGTTTCAGAATTTAAATATTCATTGGAGAGCCCTTCCAGTTTCTGTATAATTGGCACAACCTGTTTTAACATTTACATGATTGTCCTTGCCCTAGATTTCATTTACTAATGTTAAAGATGGTATTTTGATGAGCAACCTGCTATTTCTGGTTAAGTTTTATCAGCTAAGACACCATTTCATGTTTTAAGTTAAAGAAGTCACAGTGAATAAGTTTATAACAGCCATCATATCCTTCTAAAAGGATGATTAAAGAATAAAAAATTTCCATTAACTTTTTTTTAATAAACCAATCTTTGGGCTCTTGATTCTACTATTAAATATTTTTAAAATGTAAAAAAAAATATGTCTTATAATTAAGTTTTAAATATCCAGAGAGTGTTATCCTATTTTACCTTAAATGTGATCCAAAAGGCCTTTCAATGGCACAGTAAAGCTCAGAATGGCTTTATTTATAACACAAATTTATTCAAATATTTATTATTGGAATATAACAAATATTTTTTGTTATTACCAGCAGTGTCTGATATGAAGTAGGTTTTTATAAATATGTGTTGAAATGAAGAGATTGCAGTCCCAAAAACAATACCACAGGAAAAAACCCACTTGATTTCTTCATGTGTTCAGAATCAGTGACACAGATACTGACAATTCACTGATGAGCTTTAAAGCCAATGATTAGTGAAGAACAAAGACATTGACCAAATGGCAAAGACCCTTGCTTGGTCTGTAGACCCAGACCCGAAGGTAATGTGGAGAAGATAACTGATAGCCTTTTCAATCTAATTTTAAAATGCTTCTCAACTAACAAGACTTTAGATTGACTTTGAGTATCATTATAGCTGTTACTTTGCATTAATATGCTACAAGTAGCCCTTAATTTTTTTTATAATAGCTTTACTCAGTAGGACACGCTGAAGCACATGAATGTCCTTACGATGTAGAAACAGATAAGAACAAATCACATGTCCAGCACAAGGTCTTGCTGTAAGGGAGGGCTGATGTGGCTGAGTTTATACTCCTGTTTCATTCCTGAAACATATGGCATTTTGGAGCCACAATTTCATAACGAAAAGGTGCTTTTTTTTTTTTCTCCCCCTCAGATAGTCATGGACATATAGATCCCTAAAAAAAAAAAAAAAAAATTGATTTAAGGCCAATACTCAGGGAAATGGCTGCCAGTGCTATCTCCTGTCAACCGTGAGTAACAGCTATTGTCAATTTTATTTTCTATTTCCACTACCTACCCTACTTCTCAACTAGACAAAATTAAATGAGAAAAAGTGAAATCTAGAAAAGGTATATTTCTAAAATGAGTCCACAAATACTTGTACTGTATTTACCTGATCATCCCTCAGCAAATATGTTATTACATTTGTTTAATCCTCTCTCTATAGTGTAGCTTTGATTTTATAGACTCATGTGCTTTAAGTAAGTAGATATCCATCAGAGAGAGACCATCTCAGATAAAGGTTTAAAAATTAATAAATCAAATTCACATCTTTGAAAATAAAATAACATTGAAAGAGATAAAATAACACTAATACAGAACTATAACTTAAACGGAATACCTATCTGAACAAAATCTGCTTTGCCATTAAAAATATTATAGACTCCAAGCCAAAAAAAAGTTAACAATTATACACCATAAGAAGATACCAATTTCTCACCCACCTAACAAAGTTGAAAATTATTGCAATTTCACATGTTGAAGAGGAGGTGAAACCAGAAGAATTCATATAGTTCTTGAGGGAGTGTTAAATCCAACCCCTTTGTGAAAGAAATTGATATTATCAACTACTCTAGACGTTATATATAGTGTCATGCACTATGACACTCCTATGAATATGTCATAAAGCAGTATATCTCATATTTGATGTATGTCTTAATTACTTGAGACATTACTTCTTCTTTTGAGATCCAAACATTAATTCTGGGTAATCCTTAGTACATTTCTAACAAGCACCCAAGTAATACTCAAACTTCTACACAGATCATACATTGAGTGGCAAGGCCCTTCAGAAAATAAGGCTCATTTTGTACAAGGATACATATAAAAATATTTATCTTTCTTTTTCATAAAAGTTGAAAACTAGAATCAGCACAAGTGCCCACCCAAAGATTTGGATGGCTCCTGGATGGCTCAGTGGGTTAGGCCTCTCTCTGCCTTCAGCTCAGGTCATGGTCTCGGGGTCCTGGGATCAAGCCCCACATTGGGCTCTCTGCTTGGCAGGGAGCCTGCTTCCCACTCTCTCTCTGCCTGCCTCTCTGCCTACTTGTGATCTCTTTGTCAAATAAATAAAATCTTAAAAAAAAATTAAGTCTTTAAAAAAAAGATTTGGATAAATTGTGATGTATTCAAACAAGGGAATATTGCATAGCAACGAAAATGAAAGTTGGATAACTATACACAACAACTGTTGAAAGAAAAAAATGCACAATTATTCCATTATATTAAGGACTTTAACAGATAATACTGTACCGTATGGTGTGGAGATTTCATTCTGCTTCATAAAACTATAAAAAATGCAAGGGAGTATTTGCCATAAAATTAAGATAGTGTTTACCTGTCCTCAATTTTATGTTAAGAGATAGTATTATGATTAAAACAGGACATGCAAGAAGCTTCTAGAGTATTAATAATATTCATATAAAAATAATTTTAAGCAGTACATTCATGTTGCATACTTTTACCTATATTTCATAAAATTAAAAATAATAAAAGAGATGAAATGTAATATTATCAAAGAAGACATGATAATGCAACAGAAATAAATTTAAAAAGAAGAAATTACATTCGAGAAAAATGGAAAAAAACTGAAAGTCATAATAGAGGCAACAGTTTATAATAAATATCCTAAATATCTGAATTAATAATTTAAATAGAAAGTTTGAGAAAACCATATAAGTAAAAAGGATGAATAAATAATGCAAAATAAGTAAAAGACTGAACCATAATTAGATATTATAGGCATGAAGAATAAACACAAATCTAAGGTAAACATTACCAGTATCTTTAACAAAATAATTTATGCATTAGATGTAACTGAAGATATAATCCTGTCAACACATAGCAAATCTTAATAGAAACAACTTGGAAAAGGAGAAGTAAAATAATAAAATATTGGCTGTAATTATGGTATTAATCAAATTAAAGATTGGATTTAAAACTTTAAAAACTGAAGTGGTAGTAGAAACAAAGTATTTATATAATGCAATTTTTGAAATATAAACTACCTAATGTAAAAGTAGCTTGTTGGTAAAAGCTTGTATAAATGCTTCCATAACTTTTCTTTCTTTAATTTTCTTTTTTTATTAGGTTCAGTTAGCCAACATATAGTACATCATTATTTTTTGATATAGTTGCATATAACACCCAGTGCTCATCACAGCACATACCCATCATCCCACTACTCCATCCCCCAACCCCCCTCCCTTCTGTAACCGTCAGTTTGGTTCCCAGAGCGCAGAGACTCTCATGGTTTTCCCTCTCTATTCTACATTATTCTTTTCATCACAAGCGAGGAGCTTAGAAATATATGTCCCAGAAATCAGTTTCCATGTTTACTTCTAGATTAGTGTCTGTCGGTGAGAGGAACTTGCTCAAGAGGCAGAATCCTTTACTGGCAGTTAGACAGCAAGCTCTTGTGATCACCTGATCAGGTGCTACAGGCAGCTGAAGTACTTTGTGGCAGCTTTTCTGCTGTTGTTGAAATTCACATCTGTTGCAGTTGCAAGTAACTATTTCTGTTCTGCAGGCAGCAGTGATATTGGAGCAGTCAGAGTCTTTGGTGGTGCAAGCAGCTGAAATGATCTGTTGCTACTTACTGTCCACCCTACTTATACTTTCAGTGCTATGGAAGCCTCTAATTTCCTGTGTCAGAACTCTCCCTCCTATAAACATTTATAGCTTCTGCTTTCCTGGCTTATTCCTGACTGGTTTGATTATTTCTTCATTCTTATAATTGAGATATTGAGAAAAATTATATTTAATGTTTTAAAGGTAACTACTAATAAAACCAGGCTACAATTCCAAATTATGGAAGAGTGGGAAACATGGGAAATATGGGAAGACATTGGACAAAACACATATGTATTTAAATGTTACACAAATGTTTTGAGGCAAAAAAAGGCAAAGATATGAGGCCAAACCTAATAGAAATGATAGATTAAAATAGTAATATTGGACATAGCTAAACAAGTCAAACTTATTAAATAGGACTAATCAATTTACTATATCATGCTGAAGACTAAAAATCCTCACTGAAACCATATACTGTTCTGAATATTAGTCAATACCATTAGAGAAGACCATAATATAGTATCCATGCATTGTTGTATACTATGTTATGTATAATATAGTTATAAATTGTGTTATATACTATATTATTATAACATACTGTTATATATTATAAATATTAGGAGACAAATGTACCACTACTAAAAGGAAGCATGGGGAGTTACCTGGAAATAACCTTAAGAAACATATGAAAATATTTTTAAAACATAAGAGCTCATTACACTTGTTGGTTACAAATAAATGTACAAGTAGCAACCCAATCATTATCCTATAAAGAAACAGTGACATCAATATGATAGAAAAAATAGAATATGATATTCATATATTATAAAATATGTGAATATATAATAGAAGAAATTCTCTTCATAGTAGCATAATGTCATAATGACAACACCAACACTACATAGTGAAATTATGGGATATGTGTAATTCTTATAAAAAGAGTATTGTAACTGTGCCATATTAATAAAACTTTGAATAAAAGTCATGCATGATTTCTGAGTATGAAAGGATATTAACTCTATATTGCATCTTACTTTTGAGAATTTAATCACAATAAAATAATAAAGAACAGAATTATTTTGAAGTTGGAATAATGTTTATTTAGAATGAAAAACTTATAAATAGCTGGGAAAATTCTGGTAGTGGAAAGGATATGAGAAAAATTGTATTAATATTGAATGTTGATAAGAGTATAAATTCATACAACATTCTGTGAAGGCAATTTGGTAAAATCCGTCACTTTTGTTTAAAAAAAATCCATCACTTTTTAAGTGTCAGTTAACCAATATAATTGTAGGGATTTATCCTTTAAAATTTTTTTCATAGGTTCGTACACACCGATACCCACACAAAGCAAAATTTTTCAAATCCAGAAATAATGGTTACAACAAACAAGTTTATCTTCACAGTGAATAATGTTTGACTATTAAAAGACTCCAGTAGATGCATTAGCATGGACATTGGAAGTATCAATATATTAAGAAGAAACAAGTTGTAGAGAATATGTCTAGAGTAAATCTTTCTTTTCTTTAAGTATACATGTTTATTACATGTGTATATTAGGAATTTGGGAGCAAATACATTATACTATTAACAGTGGATATTTCTGGGTGTTGGGTCATTTGTGAGTCTTCTAAAATGAAATGATCTTTCATTTTAGGCATCTCTGTATTAGTTGAATTTTCAACTACATTTTACTTTTGTAATCAGAAAATCAAGCCATTTTATAAGAAACATGTTAAGTTCTGTGTTAGTTCTTTCAGTTGATTCAAGATTTCATTTTATATCTCAGATTTATTGAAGTACAAAGTAGAGAAAATAGGAGAATGCATTTACACAGGTACTTCTATGTCCTATTGCTTTGTTTACCTTGTATAGTGTATTGAGATGGAAAACAATGGCTACAATGAAAATGAATCCTGTGAGCCAGTCATTTTGTGGATAGATTTATTTTTATGGTTTCCTTAGTGTTTGTCTGAAGGGGAAAAAGACATAACATGAGAATGGGAACAATAAAATATCTCATTCTGTACCTTCTTCTATTGACAGGTCTAAGTAATACCTTATTTTTACATATCACCTATTTTAGAGAGTGAAGTATGTTTATGGGTACCTATTCATCACCAGAACATTCCTGTTGCCTGCATGCAGGGATCCAGGAGATGACCATCTGAATAAATTCAGCCAAACAATCATAACAGCTGAAGTTTTTTTAATCTTTAGTCAATTAAATCCAATTAATTTATTTTCTCCTTTCCTTAATTGGCTACCTAATTTGTTATTATGACTGGGTTTTAATATTGTGTAATGTGGTACCAAAAAAAACAGCAAAACTGGCACAATCTCTTTTTTAAAATATCTTTGGTGTATTCAAGAATAATTAGAGTCATGTGGAAGGAAATTGTCAATTCCTGATTGTATGAAACCTGATTGGCTTACTTTTTTTTTTTTTTTAAGATTTTATTTATTTATTTGAGAGAGAGAGAAGAGAAGGATGAGGGACTGAAGGAGAGGAAGAGAGAGAATCCCAAGAAGGCTTCCTCTTGAGCGCGGAGCCTGACGTGGGGCTCCTTCTCAGGACTCTTGAGACCATGAGCTGAGCTGACATCAAGAGGTGGTCCACTGAACCATCTGAGCCTCCCAGGAGTCCCTGATTGTCTAACTTTTTAACTGAGATTCATGACATTTTGGAAGATTTACCTTAGGAAAAACATCTAAGTCTCAATCTCCCATTCTTTTATGCAGTATTAAACAGCTGTAATATAAACCTAGTATAAACCCTGGGTATGCAAAGATGAACATACTCTTTCAAGGAATACAGTCCATTGGATATACAAATGATAAGATAAAAGTGAGTATGAATCAATCAGTAGTTTCAAGAAAACTACCCATTGAATCAGGAATAGCCTCAGCAAAAAGAATAGGTAAGACATTCTAAGCAGGACAGTTAAACTTTTGGGAAAGAAAAAAATAGCCTGACAAAATCAGTATCTGTTATATTTGGAACAGAAGTTGAGTAAGATGAAGTGGCAGAAAATGAAGTTTAGGTGGCATTCTTGTTTAAGGATGTTTAACAAGTTTCCTAAGGGGAGCCATTGAAACAGGGAAGTGCATGTTCAAATTTGTGTCTTTTGGGCACAAATTTTAATAACGAGAATGAAATGCTGTTAGTATCGCTGAGAGTGTATGGTAAGGCTAGAAACCATAAACCATTACTTTTAACAATATACATTTCTCAGAATTAATCCTGTACAAGGTAAAATAAGAGAGAGATTGAAATCACAAGCACTGGACCCTGATCTCTTGGCCTTTCTGGGTCCTGACAATCTGTTTGCTCAGTTTGTATGATCATCGGGCAACTCATTGTTTTATTCTCTCTGTGTCTTAAGGTTTTTCATCTGTAAAAAATGGTAGTAGTACCTCTTAGGCTTATTATAAGGATTTAATAAATCAGTATATGTAAAACAGTACTATGTTTCAATGTGTGTTAATGGTTTTATCTGTCTTCTGAAAACCCTCTAATTCTCTATTTTTTAGATGTTGTAGTCACCTTTCTTTTCAGTAAATTCTACTTTCTTGTTGGGGAGCTCCCAACACTGTGATGCCATTTTCTTTCTTTCCTTTTTTCCATTCTCTTAGAAGCCTCTTATAATCCTATGCCTAGTATTTTGTTATTCAGTCTTCTACCTCATGTGAAGACTGGAGCCTACTTTCGTTTTTTCCTTCTCTGACTGCTGTAAATGTTTGAAGTGTGGTCAAGGCAAGACAAGGTTAGCTGAAAACATGTACAATGGACAAGGGCACCTGATCCTCATTAGGCAACAAAGGCATCTTGGAGACCCATGAGGAAGGGAGACAGAGGGTTCTGACTCTGGGGAAAAAATAGTGTCAAATCTTAGCCCACACAGCCTCAGCCAAAGGATGAATGTATTCATGTCTTCTTTTTTTTTTTTTTAAATTTCAGTCTCAGTCCAGACTGACTCAAGAATCGATGTAAACAAAGGACTTATCAGACCGTGGAGAATCAAGGGGAACTTCATATTGTAGAAAAAAGTGAGTAGGATCTTTACCCATATACTCACTTAGACAAAAAAATATCAAGTGCTGGGGCACCTGGGTGGCTCAATGGGTTAAAGCCTCTGCCTTCAGCTCAGGTCATGATCTCAGGGTCTTGGGATCCAGCCCCGCATCAGGCTCTCTGCTCAGCAGGGGGCCTGCTTCTCCCTCTCTCTGCCTCCCTCTCTTCCTACTTGTGATCTCTCTCTCTGTCAAATAAATAAATAAAATCTTTAAAAAAATATCAAGTGCCTAATGGGTTTTGCGTTTTGGTTGTATTGGGTTTTGTTTTGTTTTGTTTTGTTTTTGTTTTGTTTTGTTTTGAATCCCTATCTTTGGTACCAGGGATAGAGAAATGAATATGACACCATTTTTTCCTTGAGATCTGTAGCTAGTGGGAAAAACAGGAGAACGGACAATTACAGATCAGTGCTATAAGTGCGGAGCTGGGGAAAATTCTTTGTTATGGAGGCTCAGAAGACAGCCAACTGACATGGCAACATCCTCTGGGAGGTAACATCTTTTGTTGAGGTAGAGCTATTTATTCTCTGCCCTTTCTTTTTACTATGTTTTGGTGGGCAAGGACACTGCAAGTATGTTTGCTGCCTCGTGAGGTGCAGAGCCCTGCAGGTGCAATTTGCTGCTGATTAAATAAGGGCTGAAGGTGAAGCCTTCAGGGTGTTCCCCTGCATGGCCTTTGGAATGCTTAGATGAATGATAATCAATAAGTAGGGAACTTTGACATTTGCCCATCGTTTCAGTTTCACAAAGCCCTGGCTTCTCATTAGGGGCACTGAGATATTCAAATTTCCAATTAGGCCCCAAATATGGGATATTGTAGGAAAAGAATGAGAAACAAAGAAAATGTGTATATAGATGATTAAATTACCACTTGTTAATACATTAAAATTATTATGAATATAGGGAGCTATTACAAGCAACATGTCATTATGGTCAATAATTTTTAAAAATTATATTCTTGTCTGTGGATTAATTACTCTTTTATACTCCAAATGAGATTCTGTTCCTTCATTTTTTATTAGCTTCTTACAAAAGGGAAAAGCATGGGAAGAATTGCATAACAATTTAGTCAGTTAAAAACTTACATGGATAATATTCTGCTTTAATAGTAATAATAGCTGTTTTGTTATTTACCAGTTTCTGGATGAGAATCTGTATGCATATCGTCCCTTTTAAAAAACAGCAACCTCATCCATCTATTTTGGAAACAATAGTTGTAAATATAGAAGGACATCAATAAGCAAGATAGATTTCTGAATAGCCAAAATGGATGTTAAAATATTATGAATTATATTTCATATCATTTATTGTAGGAACAAGTAAATCATCTTTCCTTTGAGAATTCATTCGCATATATATTTATATAAATATATAATATATTTATATATAAATTTAAATTAACTTATTTGTCTTACAAACTTTCCTGAAATACTCATTGGCTGAAATTCTGGAGAACCTGTTTAGTAAATGTTGCTCTCCTCCGGGAGCTAAGAGATACTCTATTTACAAGTTAATTTTGCACACAAGTAGATTAGTTTTATATCAGTCTTCCTGAGATGCTATTCATATAGAATATTGAACAGACATCAATCTAAGCAATAGCATTTATTATCCTGTAGCCTACCCTCCTAAATCTAAGGTTGTAAGGAGTTTAAAAACATTTTTGCCTATAACTTATTATTGTACTAATTTAACCTTGGTTAGGAAAAAACATGTGCTTTTATTATTTCTTTTAAATATTTTTCTAAGAAATTTTAAAAATAGAAAACTATACAGAAAAATAAAATATACATTCTGTGATTGACAATTTCTCATATACTGTCATATTTACTTTATATATTAAATTAACAAATGTAACCATTACAGATAAAATTGAATTATTTTTGTTCCCATCACTGGAACCATTACTCACTTCCTTCTACTAGATGTATGTTTTGCTTAATTTATGGAACATACATGATATAGAAATGATCACTCTAAACTTTGCTTTCTTTCCCCACTAAATGTTTTCACTTAAAAAGTCTATTCGTATTCAATATATGGTTTTAGCTCAGTATTTTATCTGTAGTGTAGAATCTCATAAATATATCACATTTTATTTATCCATCTCTCCAAAGAAGAGCATCTTAGCTGATTTGATACTTTTCTGCATTCTGAACTCTGCTAAAAGGAAATTTCTTTCTGTACTTGTGAGAATGTTTTCTAGGGAGTGCTCAAATTTATTGGATTGATATATGTGTGTTCGTAGTTTTATTAAGTACTGCCAAATAGTACTCTTTTTTTTTTTTTTTACCAATTTACATTCTTACCAGAAGGGTATGAGAATTTCCATTCCTCACAGTCTTACCAGCACTTTTTATTGTCAGATGGTGTTGTTGCCAATCTGATGGAATTAGGGTATCACTGTAAGTCAATTTCTATCTCAATAATTTTAAAGAATTAAAAGAAGTATTAAAACAAAATATCATCCTAAATCCAATCTATTAATGAAATAATTTGAATATGTTAGAGAGGATCTATGTAAAGATGTATTCTAGGAAGAATGAATTTCACTGGAGAATTTTTACTGTTCTGTTATTTTAGAAACACATATTGCTGAATAAATAGAACACTAGGATGCAAATTAACTTGAAGTAACCTTAAACAAATGAAGGCTCGATTAACTATAGACTTGAGTGTTAGTTTAAATTTACAAATTTGTTGTTTATAATTAAGAAATAATTATCCAGATAGCCCTATTCAAACAAGCTTCCTTTGTAATGTAATGCCCCTAAAATAATTAGAACAGTGTTATAATGTCACAGAAATAGCAGTAATGATCAAGAGAGAAGATGAGATTCAAAAAAAATACATTGAATTATATAAAAATTTTAATAGAATAAAATAAGCATTAAAAATTTACATAAATTTAAAAATTTATTTAATAAATAGCATTGGAAGAACAATTAGCTTCTTTACCCTCATTATATCTTTCATTTTCCTCATCACCCTACATTCCAATTATATTAAATTTTTACTTCTTCAAACATCCCAAGAACTTCAACAACTCTATCATTGTGTACGTTGTTCTTATCTATGTGGTAGGACTGCTGGAGAGTTTTCTCATCTTTGGCACATACATGCTAATTTCCAACTTCCCACAAAATTGTATTAACCATGTCACTGCATTTCAGACAACAGAGTGTGAACAAAGGAGACATGTCATTTCTAGGTCTCACCCATAAACCATGACATACACGGTCTTTCTTATTTTTCTTATTACAGCTGATAGGAAAAATTAAGATCTCTCCTGAAGGAAACCTAAGTGGTACACTTTAAAAAAAAATTTATCTTTGAGGTATAGTTGACATACAATGTTCTCTTAGTTTCAGATGTACAACATAGTGATTCAACAGTCCTCCTATACATTAGGCATTGCTCAGCATAGTAGGTGTAGTCACCATACAATATTATTACAGTGTGATTGACTATATTTCCCTGTCCTGTACTTTTCTGTTTTTCTTCTCTTTTATTTTATTTTAATTCCAGTATAATTAACAAACAGTGGTGTTATATTAGTTTCAGATATACACAATAGTGATTCAATAGTTCTATATGTTACTCAGTGCTCATCATATAATTGTACTCTGAATCCCCTTCATATATTTCAACCCCCACCCACAATCCACTTCTCCTCTGGTAACTATCTGTTTGTTCTTCTGTTTGTTAAGAGTCTGTTTTTAGGTTTGTCTTTTTTCCCTTTGTCTGGTTTCTTAAATTCCACATATGAGTGAAGTTATATGGTATTTGTCTTTCTCTGACTGACTTATCTTGCTTAGCAATATGTTCTCTAGATCTATCCATGCTGTTGCAGATGGAATAGCTTCATTCTTTTTATAGCTGAGTAGTATTCCATTGTGTGTGTGTGTATGTGTGTGTGTGCATGTGTGTGTGTGTATACATAGTGGACACTATGGCTGCTTCCATATTTTGGCTATTGTGAATAATTCTGCAGTAGAAATAGAGGTAGATATGCCTTTCTGAATTAGTGCTTTCATATTCTCTGGGTCAATAACCAGTAGTGGAATTACTGGATCATATGGTAGTTCTATTTTTAACTTTGAGGAATCTCTATACTGTTTTCCATAATGGCTGCTCAAGTTTGCATTCCCACCAGCAGTGCATGAGGGTTCCTTTTCCTCCAAATCCTCACCAACACTTGTTTCTTGTATTGTTGAATTTAGCCATTCTGACAGGTACAAGGTGATATCTCATTGTGGTTTTGAATTGTATTTCTCTGATGATAAGTGATATTGAGCATCTTTTCATGTGATTATTGGTTATCTATATGTCTTCTTTGGAGAAATGTCTGTTCATGTTTGCTGTCCATTTTTAATTGGATTATCTGTTTTATTGGTGTTGAGTTTTGTAAGTTCTTTATAGATTTTGGATACTAACCCTTTATCAAGATATAACATTTGCTAATACTATCTCCTATCAAGTAGGTTGTCTCTTAGTTTTGTTGATTGTTTCTTTGCTGTGCAGAAGCTTTAGATTTTGATGTGGTCCCAATGCTTATTTTTAATTTTGTTTTCTTTGCCTCAGGAGGCATATCTAGAAAGAAGTCGCTATGGCTGATGTCAGAGAAGTTACAGCCTGTGCTGTCTTCTAAGATTTGTATGGTTTCTGGTCTCATATATAGGTCTTTATTCCATTTTGAATTTATTTTTATGTTTGGTGTAAAAAAGTAGTCCAGTTTCTTTTTTTTTCTTTTTTTTTTTTTTTGCATGTAGCTCTCCAGTTTTCCCAACATCAATTGTTGAAGAGACTTTTTCCCATTTTGGATATTCTTGCCTCCTTTGTTGAAGATTAATTGACCATATAATTATGGGTTTATTTCTAGGCTCTCTGTTCTACTTCACTGATCTCTGTGTCTATTTTTGTACTGGTACCATACTGTCTTTGTTACTACAGCTTTGTAACAATATCTTGTTGTCCTGAATTGGCAAGTCTCCAACTTTGCTTTTCTTTTTCAAGATTGTTTTGGCTATTCAGGGTCTTTTGTAGTTCCATACAAATTTTAAGATTATTTCTTCTGGTTCTGTGAAAAACACTATTGATACTTTGATAGGGATTTCCCTGAACATCTAGATTGCTTTAGGTAATATAGACATTTTTACAATACTTGCTCTTCTAATTCGTGAATATGGAATACCTTTCCATTTCTTTGTGTCATCTTCAATTTCCTTCATCAGTTTTTATGGTATTCATAGTATAGGTTTTTCACCTCCTTGGTTAAGTTTATTCCTAGGTATTTTATTATTTTTGGTGCAATTGTAAATGTTTTTTTTCTTAATTTCACTTTCTGCTACTTCATTATTGGTGTGTAGAAATGCAATGGATTTCTGTATGTTGATTTTGTATCTTGCCACCTTACTCAACTCATTTATCAGTTCTAGTAATTTTTGGTAGAGTCTTTAGGGTTTTCTATATAGTATCATGTCATCTGCAAATTGTGAAAACTTTATTTTTTCTAACTGATTTGGATGCCTTTTATTCCTTTTTCTTGTCTCATTGCTGGAGTTAGGACTTCCAGTACCATGTTTAATAAAAGTGGTGAGAGTATGCAACATCCTTTTCTTATTCCTGACTTTAGAGGAAAAGCTTTTAGTGTTTCCCACTTGAGTATGATAATGACTGGGTTTTTCAGAGATTTTTTCTGGCTTTTATTATGTTGAGGTGTGTTCCCTCTAAACCTACTTTGTTGAGGGTTTTTTATCATAAATCGATGTTGTACTTTATCAAATGCTTTTTCTGCATCTATTGAAATGATTGCATGATTTTTATCCTTTCTTTTTTGATGTGATGCCTTATGTTGATTGATTTAAAAATATTGAACCACTCTTGCATCTCAGAAATAAATCCCACTTGATTGTGACAAATTTTTTAACGTATTGTTGGATTCAGTTTGCTAATATTTTGTTGAGGATTTTTGCATTTATGTTCATCAGAGATAATGACCTTTAGTGTTCTCTCTCTCTCTCTTTTTTTTTTTTTTGCAGTATCCTTATCTAGTTTTGGTATCAGGGTAATTATACTGGCCTCATAGAATGAATTTGGAAGTTTTCCTTTCTCTTCCATTTTTTGTTTTGGAATAATTTGAGAAGAATAGGTATTATCTCTTTAAATATTTGGTAGAATTTGCTTGCAAAGCCACCTGGTCCCAGACTTTTGTTTATTGGGAGTTTTTTAATTACTGATTCCATTTCACTGCTGGTAATCAGTTTGTTCAAATTTTCTACTTCTTCCTAATTCCATTTGGGGAGGTTTTATGTTTATGAGAATTTATCCATTTCTTCTAAGTTATCCAATTTGTTGGCACATAATTTTTCATAATATTCTCTCATAATCCTTGGTATTTCTGTAGTGTGGGTTGTTACTTCTCCAGTTTCATTTCTGATTTTGTTTATTTGAATTCTCTCTCTCTCTGTTGAGTCTGGCTAGATATTTATCAATTTTGTTGATCTTTTCAAAGAACCAGCTCCTGGTTTCATTGACCTGTTCTATTGTGTTTTTTTTAGTTTTTATTTTGTTTATATCTGCTATAATCTTTATTATTTCCTTCCTTCTACTGGTATTGAGCTTTGGGTGTTCTTTTTCTGGCTCCTTTAGGTGTAAGGTTAATTGTTTATTTGAGATTTTTCTTGCTTCTTGGGATAAATTTGTATTGCTTTAAACTTCCCTCTTAGAAGTTTTTTTGCTGCATCCAAAGATTTTAGACCACTATGCTTTCATTTTCACTTATCTCCATGTATTTTTTAATTTCCTATTTGATTTCTTAGTTGTTTATTTATTATTTAGTATCATGTTATTTAACCTCCATGCATTTGTGCTCTTTCCAGACCTTTTTTTATGGTTGATTTCTAATTTCATAGCTTTGTGGTCAGAAAAGATGCATGGTATGACTTCAGTCTTTTTGAATTTGTTGAGACTTGTTTTGTGGCCTAATATGTAACCTATTCTGAAGAATGTGCAGTTGGAAAAAATGTGCACTTGGAAAGAATGTGTATTTTTCTGTTTTAGGATGGAATATTCTAAATATACTTCTTAGAGCCATTTTGTCCAAGATGTCATTATTGATTTTCTGTTTGGGTAATCTATCCATTGATATAAATGGCGGGGGGGGAGGGGTTAAAGTCCCTTAATGTTATTCCATTACTGTCAGTTACTTCCTTCATGGTTGTTATTGATTGCTTTATGCATTTAGGTGCCCCTGTGTTGGGTGCATATTTATAATTGTTATATCTTCTTGTTGGATTGTTCCCTTTATGATTATATAGTATCCTTCTCTGTCTCTTGTTATAGTCTTTGTTTTAAAGTCTATTTCATGCAATATAAGTACCGCTACCCTGGTTTTGTTTTCACTTCCATTTGCATAATAAATGCTTCTCCATCCCTTCACTTTTGATCTGTGTATGTCTTTAGGTCTGAAATTAGTCTCTCTTTTTTTAAAGATTTTATTTATTTATTTGACAGAGAGAGAGATCACAAGTAGGCAGAGAGGCAGGCAGAGAGAGGGGGAAGCAGGCTCCCTGCTCAGCAGAGAGCCCGATGTGGGGCTCGATCCCAGGACCCTGAGATCATGACCTGAGCCGAAGGCAGAGGCTTTAACCCATTGAGCCACCCAGGCACCCCTGAAATGGGTCTCTTATAGGTACCTCATGCTGTACTTTTCATCTCTATGGACTTATTTTATAATTAGAAGTTTATACCTCTTAATCCTCTTCACCTATTTCACCAATTCCCCTCCTTGCTGTTCTCTTCTGACAACCATCACTTTCTTCTCTGTATTTTTGAGTCTGTTTCTATTTTTGATCTTTTGGGTTTTTTTTCTTTTTTTAGATTCCACCTGTAAGTGAATTCATATGGCATTTATCTTTCTCTGACTTATTTCACTTTGATATCTACCACAAAATATAAAATAAAACCTTCAAATGATCCATTTGGATAATAAAATAAAATCTTTAAAAAAAGAGAGAGAGACTAATTTTAGACCTAAAGACATACACAGATCAAAAGTGAAGGGATGGAGAAGCATTTATTATGCAAATGGAAGTGAAAACAAAACCAGGGTAGCGATACTTATATTGCATGAAATAGACTTTAAAACAAAGACTATAACAAGAGACAGAGAAGGATACTATATAATTCTCCAGAAGAGAGGATTGGGTAGGAAGAGTCACATGCTCTAAGGAAGTTCTGAAAAAGGTTCAGCCCAGGTCTTCGGTATCTCTGAGCAAAGATTACCTGCTGGAAAATTTCAGCCTTAGATAGGAATGGTACAGCACTAGTACCTCCAGCATGCTGGTTCATTAATGGACAAGCTGGAGGGTAACCGATAGTGGATCCATAGGAGTGGCAGTGGGGTTGTTAATCTCTCACAGTAGATTCTTTAGGAGTTCTGAGTGACATTTTTCATAACAAGCACGAAAATATAAAATCAGATCTTAGAACTAGCAAAAGAAGAAAAAGAAGAGGAAGAGGATGAAGAAAGAAAGAAAAAGGAAGAAAGGAAGGAAGGAAGGAAGGAAGGAAGGAAGGAAGGAAGGAAGGAAGGAAGGAAGGAAGGAAGGAAGAAAGAAAGAAAGAAAGAAAGAAAGAAAGAAAGAAAGAAAGAAAGAAAGAAAGAAAGAAAGAAATTTACCAAAGAATAGTTATATTAGACATTATTTGTTGCCTACCTTCTTATGTTTACTTCCTAATCCCATAAATTACATACCTTTATCCCTCTTTTTAGTGGAAGATACTATTTAAATTCATTCATCACATTCATCTGATTTCTTTCACCAACACCTCATTAAAATAAGTAAGCTGATCTAAATCTGGTAAATGACATAGAGGAAGTCTATCAGTGATTTTCTGACAAATATTTATTCTCTCCAAAGAAATACATACTGAATGAATTGGTTCCTTTTCTTCTGGAAGTTACTGCCTTTGGATGTGACACTTTGAACTAGTGTGCTAGAGAGAGAAGTGTCAGGATTATCACCAGAAGCCAAAGGAGTGACCTGACCTTATGTATCAAGTGCCTGCCTTACTTCCAAAGCTTTGGACCTTCTGGACTCTCAAGGGAGATTCATGATTTATTTTTTTTAAAGATTTTATTTATATATTTGACAGAGAGAGAGATCACGAGTAGGCAGAGAGACAGGCGGCTGGGGGGAAGGGAGAAAGCAGGTGGGGTTTGATCTCAGGAACCTGAGATCATGACCTGAGCTGAAGGCAGAGGCTTTAACCCACTGAGCCACCCAGGCACCCCGATTTCTTTATTATTTAAGGCAGTTTCATTTGTCAATATCTATCATCTGATATTGAAAGCAACCTACCTGTTTCAGTTGTTTTATACATATTTTTTAATTATATGAAAACTAAAGTGTACCAACAAGGTATATAATGTGAATACCAAAAACTAAAAATAAAAATAACAAAATATCAAAGAGGACACATAGGAAAGATGCAGATAGATACTTTTCCAATTACTGCAAGTAATCAAAGAAATGGAATTGTAGAGGCATAATTTAACTTTGATAAATTTTTCAAAACATGATATTCAATATTGGTATAAGGCTTCAGGGAAACTGAATAATTAAACACAATTTTAGAACAGTTTAAACTAGGAGTTTATGGAAAATAAATTTGCAGTAGATATCAAGAATCTTAAAATGATCACAGACCTTTAATCTAATCATTTAAACTTAGATATTTTTCCTAAGGAAATAATTATAAAACAATATAATCTCCCTAAAATTATCATTGTGACTTTTTTTAACAGTGGGAAAATATTTAGATACAGCACGATTGCCTAACAATGATGAACAACTAATTAAAAGATGTTATTCAATTAGAGTAATTGTTTCCCATATAAAGACCACTTATATGAGTCACATGGGACACTTGTTAAAAATACAGATTCCTGGTCTGATTTGAGATCTATTGAATCAGAATCTCTTGGGGAGTTACCAAGAATCTACATGTTTAACGGTCATCTCAGGTGATATTAATAATCAAGCACTAAGTAGGAAATGATGCTCACGTTTAAAATTATAATTATGAAGACCATGCGCAAGTATTAAAAACTGTATGACATTATATTGAAAGAAAAATATAGAAATATAGAAAATATTTTGTGGGTATTGTGATCACATATATTTGCTACTTTGTAAATATATGGATAAATTCAAGTGGAAAAGAATTTTTTGGGGGGTAAGGAGGGAGAGAGAGAATCTTAAGAAGCCTCCATGCCCAGGGCAGAGTCCCGTGTGGGGCTCAATCTCAAAACGAGAGATCATGACCTGAGCCAAAATCAAGAATCAGACACTTAACAGATTGAGCCACCCAGACACCACCAGGTTGAAAAGGATTTTTATTTTTTTTATTTTTTTTTAAATATTCTATTTATTTGAGAGAGAGAGTGAGAGAGAGCATGAGAGGAGAGAAGGTCAGAGGGAGAAGCAGACTCCTCATGGAGCTGGGAGCCTGATGTGGGACTTGATCCCGGGACCCCGGGATCATGACCTGAGCCGAAGACAGTTGCTTAACCAACTGAGCCACCCAGGCACCCCGAAAAGAATTTTTAAATGTGTGCACATTTCTTTAAAAAAATTTTTCTACTGTTTTATGTTAACACTTTCTTTAAAGAAAAAAATTACTATAAATTATAAAACTATAAATACATACAAAAACTATAAATATATTACAAAAGTAAACATATTTGTGTGTGCATATACACACGCAATCAGATTTAGCTATAGAAATCTTTTCACATATTACACTAAGTTTTACTCAATATTACATGCATAGTTCTGATTCTTAGATCTCAAAAATGAGCATAAATAACTTTCAAAAATGGAAAAAGCATTTGAAAGGACATAGAAAAGTCTGCTTAAAAAAGCTACTAATAAAATGCTCATCTATAATGGGATAGTATAGTACATATCATGAAGTTGAAATTTTTATTTACTCACAAGCCATAAAAGTGTTGCAGTTTTGATAAACTAGAAAATAAACTATTTGCTACTTTTTAGATTATTTTAAATCATGATAAGACATTGCAGAAAGAGCCAACAATACTTGCACTTCTAGCTAAAAAAATCTTTAAATGGGTTTTGTTGATTTTTTTTCTGTGAAGCTGGATTTTATAAAGCATCAATCAAACAAGAAATCATTCTTCCAATCATTTCATAGTAATTGAGTTATAATCTCTTGCTGGATCTGTCAACATTACTGATGGATGGGTTTGTCTGGCAGCCATTTCTTATTAATATCTATGGTCAAGTTCTCATCACTTCTTTAAGATGGTGATACTTCAATGAAAATAGCACAAATGGATAAGAGTCATATCCTCACTTTAAATTTTCACTGACATAAGAAATAACTTCAGAAAGAAACAATGGTAAAATAAACTATTGTTACTACAAGAGGAACATTCCTGTTATATTTTAATTTCTAAAATCCAAAAATAAAATAAAATAAATAAAATAAAATCCAGCCAATATTACTTTAAGTCACTCACACCATTTTTTAAAAATGTGGTAAAATGTATTATACATCTTAATTTCTATCATTTAAAAATACCTGGGAAAATTTTGTGTGTGTGTGTGTGTGTGTGTGTGTGTGTGTGTGTGTGTGTGTATCCATATCCATATCCCAAAATCCCAAAATTATAAAAGGAAGATGTGGGGTTGTGGGGTACAAGGAAGGAAGGAAAGAAAAAAGAAAATGAAAGAAAAGAAAAAAGAAAAGAAAAGAGAAGGGGTGCCTGGGTGGCTCAGTGGGTTGAAGCCTCTGCCTTTGGCTCAGGTCATGATCTCAGGGTCCTGGAATTGAGCCCTGCATTGGGCTCTCTACTCAGTGGGAAGCCTGCTTCCCCCTCTCTCTCCTTGCATCTCTGCCTAACTGTGATCTCTCTCTGTCAAATAAATAAAATCTTAAAAAAAGAAAAGAAAGGAAGGAAGAAAGGAAGGATGGGTGAAGGAAGGAAGAAAGAAGGAAGGGAAAGGAGAAAAGGAAGAAAAGGAACCAGTAATATTTATGGTTTTTTTACTATATATTAGGCTATATTTTAAACACTCTGTACTTAATTCTTATTACCAACTTATGCAGTGGTACTATTATTTCCTTCTTATAGATGAACAAGTTGAGATAATCGTGGGTTAAGTGACTTGTCCATGGTTCTATAATGATTAAACAGTAGAAGCAAGATTCAAAGTCATACAGCCTTTGGCTCTAGAGCTCACACTTTTATCCACTGTATTATAGTTATAGAATGATAAGAGTTGGACGGACCTGCCTTTAAATAAAAAATCTACAAACTCCTATTTAAATCTAGAAAATCATTATTTTCCAATCTATAAAATTCAAATAACAACATTGGTGAAAATAGTATATGGTTATCTTCTCCCCTGCCTTTATTGTTTTTACCCAAATTTAAGTGAGATCTATAGTAATTTCAAAGACCATTTCTTCCCCAAATTTATCATTCTCATAAAAACCAAGGAAAAGCATTATATCACCACAATAATTATACCTGCTCATTACTTAAAGTTCCAGTATTTTCACAGAGATTGAGAACAGATAATATTATTTACATCTGCCAATGGGGAAAGAAATAGGCTCAATAAGTTAAATGACTTGCACACATTGGTTACAAAGCTAGATTCTAATCCTTGCTCTGCCTTGTATAAGCTGTATAACTAGGGACCAGTCCATTTCTTCCTCTTTGAAATAATTAATTGGTATTATATACTGCACAGGTTTTCTGTGAGGAGAAAATGAAGTGATACATTTGAAAATATTTTAAAGATAAAAAATATAATACATCATTATCAAACTAAATTCATTTAAATTATAGTAAGTAGATTTTATTTTTACATGTGTATTTCAAAATATTAACAAACATTACAAGAAAACATCACACAACCTCCTATGGAGTCACAAGAACCACCAAGAACCACAAGTACCACCAAACCCACTAGAACTCCCAGTCAGGTATCACCAATTGGTTAACTTTTTGCTAAAGGTAAAGAAGATTATATATTTCATGAGCAGCTATGTTTCAGAATGAGGTTGACTAATTTTACTTGAGATATATTTGCCCCTTGTAGGTTTTCATATTTGAATGCTTGAGGAAATAGGTTTTGCTTACATATTTCTTATCTATAACAATATCCTTGGTTGAAATTAATGTGACTTCTGTTTATTTATCATTTTATCAAACTCTTCAATTATGGTTTGGAAATTCCCCAAAGATTTTTAGGAAACAACTTGAAGGTGTTTAAGTGAGAAAGTCTCTTTTAGTATTTTGGTGAAGTTAAAACAAAATTCTTTGTGTTGACAACTAGTGAAGAATGATTTGCTTGTCATTTGAAGTGGTTGAACTATAAAGTACTGACATGTGAAACTTACAACGGAAATTCAGAATGACCGTATCCTCAAATGATAAAAATGAAAACTTTGTAATAAATTTCTCCAAAATAATACCTTAATAATGTACTTTAGTGTTTCAGCTCTATAGAGTTTGTGGTGACACACTGGATTAAATCAAGTTAACTATCAGAGACTCTTGAAATGGCTCAGTATCACCTTCTCCGAGCTAGAGGAAGGTTAAACAGAGCTGGCTGGATACCCTATACCAGATGAAGCTGAGAAAAATTATGTTCCCCTACTTTTCTCGTCTTTGAACCCAATCTTCTTCTACCTTATTTCTATTCCTGTTTCTTCTTCTTTCACAATCTCTTATTCCCTTCTCTTCTTCAATGCTCAGTTAATCTGATCTTCACTAATGCATGACTATTTCAACAACTACTAACTGATTTATGTTCTGGCTTATATTTTCTAATAGATAATATAGTATTCTTTTGCTTTTTCTAAGGCACAGTCCTTTTCCCAAAAATATCTTCCATGCCCCAAATTATTCAATCCTTCTGTAAAGAAAATATCATTTAATATATTTATTCAATAAATATTAAACACCTCTATATACTAAAAGATGGTCAAGGCAATGAATGGTGAGAAAAATAAATATAATCCCTATCCTTGTGGATTATATTCCAAGAGATATACAAGAGAGAGTAAGGGATGGAAGTGAAGTGAACAAAACAGAGTAATTTAAAATTATGTCTAATGTTATAAAGGAAAATAGTGGGGGCACCTGGGTGGCTCAGTGGGTTAAAGCCTCTGCCTTCAGCTTAGGTCATGATCTCAAGGTCCTGGGATCGAACCCCTCATCAGGCTCTCTGCTTAGCAGGGAGCCTGCTTCCCCTTCACTCTCTGCCTGTCTCTTTGCCTACTTGTGATCTCTCTGTCTCCCCGTCAAATAAATAAAATCTTTAAAAAAATGAAAAAAATTAAAAATTAAAAAATTTTAAAAAATAAAGGAAAACAGTGTTGAAATGCAGAATAATAGGTGTTCTACTTTAATTCTACTTTATGTAGGATTGTCAAGGAAGAACTCTTTGAGAAGATCTCGAAACTGAATCCTGAATGGTGTGAGTGAGCTATGAATCTACAAATGAAAGCGGTTAGAAAACAGTATTTGCAAAGACTTTTGGGAGAAAAAGACTTTTGGAAGAGTCTTTCGTGTTTAGGAAACTGAAACAAAGCAAAACAAAACAAAGTGTGGCTGGAGCATGGAAGGCAAAGGAAAAGTGAAATGAAATGAGGCTATACATACAGGAAGGGACAGAAAATGCAATCCTTTGTAGAATATCAAAGTTTTAGATTCCATCCCAACCGTAATTTAAATGACATCTCTTTAATGTAGAATTCAGAGCCTTTAAAATATGTCCACAACTACATTTTATGCCTTTTTACTTACCTGCTTTCAAGGTAACCTGATCTTCTTTCTATTCCTCAATATAATTTGTACTTTTTCTTCTCTGAAACGTGGCTGAAGTGATTTCCTCTACATGTTATAACTTTGTGACCTTATTTCTGCATACCAGTGGCTACATTCTTCAAAGCTAGGGGCAAATTTCACCTCCACTATAAAGATTATCTAAACATACTAACCAGAGTGCCATGTTGTGTGTCTGTCTGTCTTTCTTTCTCTGTCTTCTTTCTGTCCTCCCACTCTCCTGTCTCTCCCTCTTATTTTTACTTTTAAAAGCTTTTACAACTTTGAAACAGTTATATAAGGCACAC
>CM053615.1:53545996-53581866 GCA_028646535.1 Procyon lotor
CTTTGACCTCAGCTGCAGCAACTTCTTCCTAGAAACATCTCCAAAAGCAAGGGAAGCAAGAGCAAAAATGAACTATTGGGACTTCAAGATCGAAAGCTTTTGCACAGCAAAGGAAATAGTCAATAAAACCAAAAGACAGCTGACAGAATGGGAGAAGATATTTGCAAATGACATATCAGATAAAGGGCTAGTATCCAAAATCTATAAAGAACTTCTCAAACTTAACACCCCAAGAACAAATAATCCAATCAAGAAATGGACAGAAGATATGAACAGACATTTCTGCAAAGAGGACATCCACAAGGCCAACAGACACATGAAAAAGTGCTCAACATCATTTGGCATCAGAGAAATATGAATTAAAACCACAGTGAGATACCACCTCACACCAGTCAGAATGACTAAACTTAGCAAGTCAGGAAATGACAAATTTTGGCAAGGATGTGGAGAATGGGGAACCCTCCTACACTGTTGGTGGGAATGCAAGCTGGTGCAGCCGCTCTGGAAAATAATATGGAGGTTCCTCAAAAAGTTGAAAATAGAGCTACCCTACGACCCAGCAATTGCACTACTGAGTATTTACCCTAAAGATATAAATGTAGTGATCCGAAGGGACACGTGCACCCGAATGTTTATAGCAGCAATGTCCACAATAGACAAACGATGGAAAGAACCTAGATTTGCATCAACAGATGAATGGATAAAGAAGATATATATACAATGGAATACTATGTAGCCATGAAGAGAAATGAAATCTTGCCATTTGCAGTGACGTTGATGGAACTAGAGGGTATTATGCTAAGCGAAATAAGTCAGTCAGAGAAAGACAATTATCACATATTCTTTCTGATATGAAGGATTTGAGATGCAGGGTGGGGGGGTTATGGGGAGTGGGGAGGGAAATGAAGCAAGATGGGATTGGGAAGAAGACAAACCGTAAGAGACTCCTAAACTCACGAAACAAACTGAGGATGGCTGGAAGGTAGGGAGGTAGGGATAGGGTAGCTGGGTTATGGACATTGAGGAGGGTATGCACTATGGTAAGTGTAACTTACTTGTAACTGTGAAATGTGTAAGCTTGATGATTCACAGACATGTACCCTGGGGCAAATAATACTTTATATGTTAATGAAATAAATTAATTTAAAAAAAGAAAATGGCAAGATTTCATTCTTTTTATGGCTGAGTAATATTTCATTATAAATATATACATATATCCAGAACATACATATATCCAGAAGTAATATACATATATCATTTCTTCTTTATCCATCCATCAATCAATGGGTACTTGGGCTATTTTCCTTATTTTTCTATTGTAGATATTGCTGATATAAACATTGAGGTTCCTGGATCCCTTTGAATTAGTATTTTTGTATTCTTTGGATAAGTACCTAGTAGTGCAATTGCTGGATCATTTGGTACTTCTCCTTTTAACTTTTTGAGGAACCTTCATATTATTTTCCAGACTGATTGCACCCGTTTGCATTCCCAAACAGTGTAAGAGGATTCCCCTTTCTCAAATCCTTGTGAAAGCCTTTTGTTTCTTGCGTTGTTGATTTTACCCATTCTAACAGGTGTGTGGTGATATATCACTGTGGTTTTGAGTTCCATTTCCTTGATGATCAGTGATGTTGAGCATTTTTTCATGTGTCTGTTGGCCATCTGGATGTCTTCTTTGGAGAGATATCTGTTCATGTCTTCTGCCCATTTTTTAATTGGCTTATTCATTTTCGGGGTGTTGAGTTTTATAAATCCTTCATATATTTTAAATACTAGCCCTTTATCAGGTATGTCATTAGCAAATATCTTCTATTCCATATGTTGCCTTTTAGTTTTGTTGATTCTTTCTTTTACTGTGCAGAAGCTTTTTATTTTGATGAACTCCCAATAGTTTATTTTTGTTTTTGTTTTTCTTGTCTTAGGAGGCATATCTAGAATGAAGTTGCTATGGCAATAAAATAAAAACTAGGATTGGGGCTCCTAGGTGGCTCACTTGGTTAAGCATCTGACTCTTAATTTCAGCTGTCATAATCTCAGTGTCATGAGATTGAGCCCTGCATTGGGCACTGCGCTGAGCATGGAGCCTACTTAAGATTCCCTCTCTTTTTTTTTTTTTTTAAAGATTTTATTTATTTATTTGACAGAGAGGAGAGACATCACAAGTAGGCAGAGAGGCAGGTGGAGAGAGGGGGAAGCAGGCTCCCCGCTGAGCAGAGAGCCCGACGTGGGGCTCAATCCCAGGACCCTGAGATCATGACCTGGGTTGAAAGCAGAGGCTTAACCCACTGAGCCACGCAGGCGCCCCAAGATTCCCTCTCTTACTCTCTCTCTGTCCCTACCCACTTCTCCCTCTCTAAAAAAATAAATGAATAAATAAAAATAAAAATTATGATTAAAATCCCTTTTTAAATAATATCTTAAAGAATATAATCCATGCTTTAAAATTTTTGAGAATTATTATACAATCAAATAGAAATAGAATCACGTTGAGTGAAGGACTGACCAGTTCATAATCAGTGGAAAATGGAAGAAAAGTGGGTCTGTATTATGAATGATTCTGTGTGTAATAGAATCCCACTGACTACCTAGACAATAACAAAATGACAAAAGGACATGGTGAAGGGTAATGACCACAAATATATGACCTAATAAAGTGTTTCCCAAAGGTAACTAATAATAAGAATTATTTGCTCTCTGTTAACTTTATAGATTACCAGGACTAACCTGGAAATCTGATTCAGGAGATGTGGGTGGAGCCCAGGACTGTGTGTTTGTAACAAGCACTCCACGGGAGTTCATATTCAGGTAACTTACTAGAAACTTTTGCCTAAGAAACCAAACATTGTTTCTACGTGGTTTCTTGCTTAAGAAATCACTTTAGTTTTGCATGAGATAGTTAAGTATAGGCATTAGAAGGAAAATCTCTAACCTCTGCTACATCTTTCCATTGTCATTTAGGGCAAGTTATAAACCTTTGCAAACTACCTTATGTAGTTCCTAAAGTTGTTTTAAGAACTAAATGAGTTAACATTATAAAGCACTTAGCACAGTGCCTGCACATTTTAAGTGCCTTTTCATTGTTAACTGTTCTTGGTCTTATTTGCTTAAGCACTCAACATGAATTATTATATTTAATTCCCACAACAAATTTATAAGACTGAAACTATTTTTAATTCCCATTGTAACGGTAAATAGCACAGCAGGAATCCAAACCCAGGTCTATGTGATTGGAGAGCCCACGTTGACTAAATGTGGAAATTGGTTATATTTTACCATAAATACCCACATTTTAAACCACAAAATATAATAATAAAACATATATATGTATACATACATATATATATATATCAATTAGAGTCAACACCATTTATATATTTGAAGCACTTATGATTGAGTCAGGAAAAAAACAAAAATACCATTTTTATGTGGATGAAGACAAGTGTCAAAACAAAAATAAAAATTGCTCTAGCAATCAAATGAATGTTTTTTCTGTCATTAGCAAAAGTATGAAAAATTAGTCTTCTCCAAAGTCAGGATCAGACATAATTGTACACTATTAGTGTCATTTAAATTAGTCTAACTTTTTTGTAAGTCATTTTGACAAAAGATATCAAAAGACATTAAAAAGTGCATAACCTTTGATTCAATTATTTCACTACTAGGAAATTTAGGATGTTATAAAAATCTGGATGTGACAATTCTACATATAAAAGTGAAAATAATGAAATAATTAAACATTTAACAATTGAATGGATAAGATATATGATGATGTATGGTGAAAGATTAGGCAACTTTTACACACCATGTTTTGTGGAATTTTTTAAAAATATTGATCATGCTCACATTAGGGTTGTCCTTCCAGAAGAATGACAAACTAGATACATTGAGACCTTGAGAGCAGGGTTTCACCTGAACCATGAAAAAAAAAAAAAAAATAGTTTTTAGTTGTTAGTAGGCTCTCAACAAGAAAAAATAAAAGTTATGAATTGAAAAGAGTGTGATGATTTAAAGATGAGAGGAATAGGATCTGTTGTATGAGTGCAAGGGTTGATCTTGGCCATAAGCATAGTTCATCCATACTAATAAGAAAGAAGGCAAAGTATGTGTATACCACTGCTCATAGATAAATTAATGTAGTGTCAGGTCTTTTGTGGAATATCTTTTCTGATTGCTTCTGTTTCCTCAATGAAATAAGAAGTAATGTCATCAACAAGAGTGAATATCAGGTCATGGGGGATGTTTACAAAGAAAAAGGATGTGAGTTTATTGAGGAAGGGCAGGGAGAAATGGAGATTGACTAGAAAAATATAATTGTTGGGCAAAATTTCAGACACTTTGGGATTATTACCATGACTACTGTGCATGGTTATTTGGTTTGCTCCAACCATAGGTATATCTGTTAATGGGAGAGAATTGGATTTAACGAACTCTGAGGTTTTGTCACAAGATTATAAAATTGAGACTATATGCCATGGAGTGATTAGAATAATCAGTCAAAGGATGTAAGCAGATAATGAAGGAAACTAGAAGTTGAGAAATGTGAGATAAATGAGTCTCAGTAAAGTATTTTTACATCTCTGAGATTTGTATATGTTTGATCTATAGATAACACATACTGGAAAGTATTGAATGAGGTGAAAAAATAGCAGCATCCCGAAATATAAAACCAAAGTAATGATTTTTATTATTTTCTTTTTTTTTTTAATTTTTATTATTTTCTTAAATAAGGTGAGAGTTCATAAGGGTTTATTTTTAATACTTCATAACATCAATATGTTATCTGTGTACTATTTATTTATGAAACTTCACATATTAAACATTTTAAAAACAAACTTGAATTCTAGAGAATATTATGAAAGTTATACTTATCAAAATAGCACCTTCTCTACAAAGTCTTCTTGAGCCTTGTAAAGCGTCTGGTATACTATCTGGTACACTACGTCTATTTTGTCATGTTCTATAGTATACTATTTACTTCTACATGGAACATTTCAGGATCTGATATTATCTCATTTGCTAATTTGTTAACAAGCATATTGCTATCTCCTCTTATTACAGTGGGAGTTTCTTGAGATAAGAGAATCTGTTTCATTTGCTGCCATATTTCCATTGCTTGTGCCTGACTTGTAGATGATCACATTTTTTGATAGACTAACATTGTTAAAATATATATGCTTTAAGAATAGGTATATAAAAAGAGAGAAAGATATTAACAGTGTTCATAATTGGGTATAGACTTCTAGATGATTTTCATTTTCTTTACATTCTTGTACCAAGCTTCATTCTTGACATGAGGTGGCATTTCTTTCTCTAGGTATTTATTTTTATCTAGTTGCACAAAAGAACTGAGAAGCCTCATGAGAAATGAAATGCATAAAAGAAAATAATAAAATAGAATTTGGGCATACATAGACATGTTTCATGTCTGGGGCACTCAAGCATGCTTTGAGTTTCCTAACCTAAGGTTTGAGCTTCTAAAACGTTAGTCATGCCAAACAATGATTGCTTGTATTGCCTGCCTTGTTCTTGAAACATAGTTACAATTCAGGTTGATGGTAAAATGTGAAACCAGGGAGCAAAAATACCTGACTTAATCCATAAGACAGTGTCTCAGTTACTTCCATAAATATTTTGGATTCAAGATATTTCACTATAGATACATATCCTAGGCTGAAGTGAATTAGTCAGAAGTAATTCTCTCTTTTAACTTTACAGAAATAAAAAAAAGAAGTTTGATGTGTGTTCAAGGGTCTCTGACCCAGAAGAGCTGGATTAGTAATGTCAAGAGCATGTCTGTTTGAGGCAGAGGTCTGATTCTAGGAGAGTCATGTCATTTCTAGCTCAGATGTGGTGGGGTCAGGACATTGTTGCATTTAGTGAAACAGACCATCATTAGAGTTATAAGATCAGGGGTGCCAACAGCTTGGATAGCAGTGACAACAGGAATGGACACACATGTCTAGCTCACCTAGCAACAAAGGGAAAGAATCTTGACTCGGTGCAATGCAAGTGGGAGAATGGGAAGTGTCAGTGTCCGCAGAGACTAGGACAATGAGCATTGCTTTTCGCCTATCAGATAGGGCTATCAGGGAATCTCCAGCAGAAGTGGGCCAGCTGTTGATAATTGGAACTAACCTAGGAAGTCTCTACTTCCCAGGTCCTATATTTTCTCATGTGAAAATGAAATGAAGAAAATAATCAATTCTTCATTAGTTTATGGTAATTAGAAACAATGTATGTAAAACAACAAGAGTGTAGAACAATGGGAAATAGTAAAATAGTTGTAGTGATTATTATTAAAATTACTATTAAAGACATAAATATAATATATATAGGAACTGGATTTAGTGAATACATACATAAATGTTGATACTGACATAGATATGTGTGTATCCATTACCCACAAAAATAATGCTGCATAACAAGCAATGACAAAAACCAGTATCTTAAAATAATATACATTAATTCTTATTTTAAATATTTTATTCATTTTCAGATCTTTAAGATCTTAAGTTCTGAAAATGAATAAAATATTTAAAATAAGAATTAATGCATAAGTATTCCATAATAATTCAAGTTTTATTTTTCAAGTTAAAATATAAAGTATTGAAGTAACTTGTGGACACCAAGAATTTAAAAAAAAAAATAAAAACTAAAACATGGGAAAAGAAGGGAAAGAATTGAATCTGAAGGTCTGTCATTTGAGGAATAATTCATATTCTTCCCCTGGCAGTAATAATTTACTTCAACACCTAGAATTCACTACCATCTGCTATAATGTTAAATGAATGAATTCCAGCTAAGTACTGTCACAACCTGAGATATGTTTGTGCTATATTTATGTGTAGCACAGTTTCAGAAATATTAATTGATATGAGAATATAGCAGTTTCCTGAAATAGAAATCAAAAGTAATTTTAAAAATTTAATACCACTATTCCATATAACACTAGGTCAGATATCTATAAAGGAAAGCAGCTTCTTGATTTACAAATATAACCCTTTTGGAAATAAAAGGAAAAAAATGTACTCTTCCCTTGAATATTAAACTGTTTGTCCCTCAATTTCCTCACCTAAAGTTAAAGTTAGTACCAGTTTGATAGAGTTGCTGGGAGATTGAAAGAATTATAAAATGTTAAGTACTCAGAAGAATGTTGGAGAATAATTAAAGTTTCAGAATAACAGTGTTAGAAATGTTCATTATGTTCCTGTGGTGATAATTCTCCCCTGCTCTGTCACTCTGATCCATGTTCATTGGATGATTCCAGCCAAGTTAATCAATTGGGCCATCCCATCTGTTGATTACTAGTTGGCTCATCCCATGGGAGACAATACCAAAATATTTGAAAGTGAGAACAGCTTCTCTAGGTTTACTCCCTGATACTGTATGTCTGCCAATTGACTATAATTTCTATCAGATAGTCCCTTCATCTATGTTCATATCATAACATATAACCCATTACATAATAGAAGGACAGAAGTTAGAATGACTTGCTAGTGAAACTATTATCAAAGCCAGCACAACCACAAAAATTCCATTAAATTGTCTAAGTCTTAAGCCTCCTTTTAGAATTTACTACCATTAATCAATACTTTTCCTTGGAATGCTGTCTTTTCCCTTGGAATAGTGACAACACACTATTTTAGAGAATCACATCCTTTGGACAACTTTTTATGACCATTTTCTTGATTCTTTTCATTCCCCACTAATTAAATGAAGCCATAATCTGATTTTACCCTCTCTTTTTCCTTCTCAGTTTACATATTCTTCATTGGCAAACTTATCCAAGCTCATTGTTTCATTAGACAACTCTTTTTATTTTTCATTAGGCATCACTTTCATTAGACATCTCTTTTCAGATGGACTCCAAATCCATCTCTGTTCTCCCTAATCTTTCTGACTTGATTCCACATCACTTCCTGGATATGCAAATTATTATTAAAGTGATCGAGCAGCATTTTAAAAAAGAAAAATGTGTCCCACTCCAGACCTTCTGTCAAGTGGAATCATCAATCTCATTGTGTTTTGAGAGCAGAAAACAACAACAAAACTTTGAAATCAGCATTGATCACTTCTCCCTTGTGTCTTACTTCCATTTCATTCTTGATTTATTGTTGTGTCTGCCTTTGATAATGCCTCTCAAGTATGTTTCCAAATTTTCCAAAGAACTCTGACTGATTTCAGACCCACATCATACTTAAAGTGGAACATAAAAAGCTAAGATGCTCTTTAGCTCCCATTCTCACTCCATTCTCCCAATTAATTTTGGGTTCTTAATCTATTTTAAGATGTATCAGGAAGTCATTTACATTATATGGACACTATTTTTATTATCTTATTTGCTTTCTTTTAAACTAATTTATGTCTTAGGGATATATCTTAGAGAATTTCCATAACGATAAACATGAAAATATGATTATAATGAAAATGCAATTTTCCTAGATTGTATAAATTGTATATCACAGTGCTTAACACATATTACATTGCTTGCTTTCCTTGATTATGTCTTTAGCATGACATACAAAGTTATTCAAAACCTGCACTCCATCACTCCATCTATATTTCCATGCTTACTCTGATATTTGCTGAGGGTATGTAAAAATATTCTTTTCTGCATCTTACTTGTAGTATGAGTCTTATGACTCATAACATTATGCCTTATTATGACTCATTGATTTTTTTCTTTAGGCAAAAAGTAGGACCCAATTAATTGAGATAATTCAGTGTAAGTTCTAGTAGAAAGCATGGCTCTGTTTATACAATGAAAAGCTTACCACATACACTCAGAAGCACACATCGTTGTCACTTTCCTTTTCTCTCCCCAGCTTTATTGTGTTATAAATTACAAATAAAAGTATATATAGTTAAGATGTACAATGTGATGATTTGTTATATGTATATATTTTGAAATTATTACCACAATCAAGTTAATGAACACACCCATCACCTCACATAGTTAACATTTTGGAATATGTGTGATTAAGAAGGCTTAAGATCAACTCTCTTAGCAAATTCCAAGTATACAATACAACATTATTTACTATAATCACCATACTGTATATCAGATCCCCAGAATCTTTTCATCTTTTAATTGAAAATTTGTATTCTTTTACCAACTTTTCCCACTTCCCACATCTTTAGCCTCTGGCAGCTAACATTCCACTCTGCTTCTACGAATTCAACAAATTCAATCTATTTTTTAGATTCCATATATAAGTGAGGCCATGCAGTATTTGTCTTTCTCTGTATGTCACTTAGCATAATGCCCTTCAGGTTCATCCATTCTTGCAAATGGCAAGATTTCCTTCTTTTTTTCTGAAGAATATTACACACACACACACACACACACACACTTTCTTTATCCATTTCTTTATCCATTTATCCACAAGCAAACAAACTTAAGTTTGTTTGTTTGTATCTTGGGTTTGTAAATAGCGGCACAGTGAATACAGAAGTGCAAGTCTCTTAGAGACCCTATTTCATTCCTCTTATATATTCAGAAATTGATGGCTGGATCATATGGTAGTTCTATTTTTAATTTCCTTTTTTAAAAAACTTTATTTATTTATTTATTTATTTATTTATTTATTTATTTATTTATTTATTTATTTGACAGAGATACACAGCAAACAGCGAGAGAGGGAATACAAGCAGGAGGAGTGGGAGGGGGAGAAGCAGGCTTCCCGATGAGCTAGGAGCCCTATGCGGGGCTTGATCCCAGGACTCTGGGATCATGACCTGAGCTGAAGGCAGAGGCTTTAACCCACTGAGCCACCCAGGTGTCCCCCTATACTCCTTTTTAAATTAGATTCATTATTTTTATTTTGCCATTAAGTTTCATGAGTTCCTTATAGCTTTTGGATAATAGCCTTTACCAAATGTATTTGGGACATATTTTCTCCCATTTCATGGATTGCCTTTTCATTTTGTTAATTGTTTCTTTTGCTGTACAGGACCTTTTTAGTTTGATGTAACCCCATTTGTTTATTTGCTTTTGTTGCTTAGCACGTGCTTTTTGTGTCATATCCAAAAAATTATGGCCAACACTAATGTAGGAAGCATTCTCAATTTCCTTCCAAGGTCCAAGATACCATATCCATTCTCTTTTTCTCCTATAAATAATTTCATGTAAAATTATTTTACAAAAAATTATATATTATACAAGAAAAATATTTATCATTCTCAAGCTTAAATAGATAATATGGGCCTTTTTTTCCAGCAGTATTTCTTTCTTTTTTTTTTTTTTTAAGATTTATTTATTTATTTGGCACAGAGAGAGAGGGAGAGATCACAAGTAAGCAGAGAGGCAGGCAGAGAGAGAGGGGGAAGCAGGCTCCCTGCAGGGCAGAGAGCCCGATGTGGGGCTCGATCCCAGGACCCCGAGATCATGACCCGAGCTGAAGGCAGAGGCTTTAACCCACTGAGCCACCCAGGCGCCCCTCCAGCAGCATTTCTAACTAGAAACTTGGAAAAGCTCCCCACCACAGTACAACAAAATCTTGAATAATTTACAAAAGCATAATTTTAAAATATTACTAACCTCACCATAAAGGAAATCTCTAGAAACTAAAAACCAACAAAAACCATTAAGAAATCAGATAAGCTGATCAATAGAAAGCAAAAACTGAAGTATTTTTATCTAGGAAGCAAATGCTTGTACTACTGTTGGGATCAAGAGAGTAGGTCTGGGGCTCCTGCTAAGTGGGAGCTGAATATAAGACTTACACATACAGACTGAACCTTTGAAGGGAGCTAAATTGGACCCATATTAATGAAAAATACAAATCTTCTCTGGAGATGAACAACTCAAATTTAAATTTCCAGGATTATCAAGGATAAGTCCAATAAAATAGGAGCAAAATGAAAAAGTGAAAAAAGAAAAGAAAGAATAGAAAAATTATCTAATCAGAAATACTTCAGGGGCACCTAGGTGGCTCAGTCAGTTAAAGCATCCTGCCTTGGCTCAGGTCATGATCTAGGGTCCTGGGATTGAGTCTCACATCAGGCTCTCTGTTCAGTAGGGTGTCTGCTTCTCCCTCAGCCTTCCCCTTGGTTGTGCGTTCTCTCTCTCTCTCTCTCTCTCTCTCTCCCAAATGAACAAAATCTTAAAAAAAAAAAAAAAAAAAGAAAGAAACATTCCACAGTGAGGGATATGCTTGATTTAGATCCAAGAAATTCAGATACTGGAATTATCAGCGGCAGAATATAAAATAACTATGTATAAAATATATGAAGTAATAAAAACAGAATACAAAAGTTGAGCAATGAATATGAAAAAAGTAAGAAATCTTAAAAGGAACAAAACTTCTAAAAATGAAAATATAATCATTGAAATAAAAACTTAGTGGATAAATTTTATAGCAAGTGAAACTAGATTCAGAAAGAATTAGTTCAGAAAATACAGAAAATTATCTAGAATGCAATTCAGCAAGTCCAGTGGAAAATATAAGAACTTAAAAATTGTGGACATTAGATCATAACCTTTAAATATTCTAGCTGTCTTCATTACTAGATACTCATATGAAATTTATATAGGATTTAAGGAATAATCCAGATAAATCTAGACCAAAAGAAAGCTGGAGTAGATATATAAATAAAAGAAACATGAAATTAAGTGAAATGCAATCAAAATAAAAAAGAAATGTAAAATGAGACATAACTACAAGTAATGTAAGGATGATAAAGGAATATCTGAATTACTTCATGCCCATTAATTTGGAAACTTATTTGAAATTTGACAAATTCCTAAAAAAAAATGGGGTGTTACACTTATTTTGCTGCATCCATTTTATCTTTTCCCCTTTTTCTGAATCATAAACATTTTATCTGAATAGCTGGGTATCCAGATAAGTCTGTCTTTCCCAGCAGTACTTGCTGGTAGATATGGCCCTATGAATAAGTTCTAGCCAATGCAATGTAAGTGAAAGTGATTTGTGAAACTTCTGAATTGTACCGTTAAAGTGGAGGTTTAAATAAATAAATAATAAATCCCCTTTTATTATTCCTGCTAGATTATATGCATGCACAGAGGCCAGAGCTGGACAACCTACCTTGCATAAAAAAATGAAAGCTGCTTGTTGAGGATGATAGTGTAGCAATATAGAAGGAACCTGGGCCATCTGTACCATTAGATCACACAGCCAGTTCTATCCTTTTCTGAGGCCCTTATGTTAATGACATAAAACAACAATATAAAGCACTTTTACTTCACTTAAACCATGATTATGTGTCTTAGCCTATCTTCTGCCTAATACACTTGGCAAAAATGTCTCATACAAGGAACAGAAAATTTGAATAGTCCCTGTTCCAGTTGTATATTGCTGCCTAACAAACCACCACAAAACTTCATGAGATTGAAAAAACTACACATTTTACTATGCTCGTAGATTATGTGGCTGATACTTCCTACAATTTGACATCTGGGCCCTAAAGTAAAGAAATTGAATCCCAAAGATTACAGGTAGAGAATTTTTGAAGTATGTCCATATTCAAGTGAAGATCAAAGAAGCCCAACCGAGAGAACACTGGACTGACAGCGACAAGTGTGGAATGAACAAAAGTTCTTTTTAAAAGGGCTATTTGGGGGGTGCTGGGTGGCTCAGTTGGTTGAGTCTCCGACTCTTGGTTTTAGTTCAGGTGCTGATCTCAGAGTTATGAGAGATTGAGCCCTTGTGGGGCTCAGCATGGAATCTGCTTGGGCTTCTCTCTCCCTCTGCCACTCCTGCTCATTCCCTCTCTCTCAAACGTAAGTCTTTAAAAGAAAATAAAAGGGCTATTTTGAAGATTATGATTCTGACTTCAGAGGAACTACAGTGAGTGGCACTGGAAGAAATTACATGTAAAATTCCTTAAAGAAAAATTTATTGACTTTAAATAATTTTGCCTATGTTACATATAATGTAAAAAAAAATCTTTACACTTAAGAAAAAAGATTATGTGACTGAGTAGTTTACATCAGGGGAAGATCTTGTCTCCTCTATGCCATATGGAGCCTGAATTAGAATGACTTGAGCAGTTGAAGATGCCTTGAACAAATGGCTGGAATGGGGACGCCAGAGGATCCAGTTCCAACCTGGCTTCTTCACTCCCATGTCTCACTGCTGTCAGGGAGGCTGAAGCACTTGTTCTGCTAGGTATTGACTGAAGCACCTAAGTATGGTCTTTGTAGCATAGCAGCTTTATAGCAGTTGGATTTCTTACATGGGGAAGAATCCAAGAATAGGTGTTCCAGTAATATAAATGGAAACTATCCCAGGCTGCAAAGTCACTTCCACAATAGTCTGTCTGTATCTACCCAATTTCAGGGGAAAGAACAGAGAACCTAAATCTGCCCCCACTAGGTTTACCCCCCCAAGATTTTTATTTACTTATTTTTTTCATGTTCAGTTAGCCAACATATAGTGCATCATTAGTTTTTTTTTTTTTTTTTGAAAGTTTGGACCCCTCTATATTTTGTTTTGTTTTGTTTTGTTTTTTGTTTTGTTTTTAGGTGTTTCACCTTTATTTCTTCATTAGTTTTTGATGTAGTGTTCAACCTAAATTTTAATGAGAGGAGTGTCAAATAATTTCTAGCCATTTTTTTTTTTCCAAATCATTATAGACATTGAATCAGTGGCCAAAACCCCAGTTAAAAAAGATCAGAACCAGAGTTTTGGGGTTTTTTTAAAAGATTTTATTTATTTGGCAGACAGAGAGAGCAGGAGAGCACAAGCAGGGGGAATGGCAGAGGAAGAAGCAGGCTTCCCACTGAGTAGAGGCTCAAGCCCAGGACGTGGGATCATAACCTGAGCCAAAAGCAGTTGCTTAACCAACTGAGCCACCCAGGTGCCCCCACAACCAGAGAGTTTTAGAAGAGAGCTTTACCAAATTTTTGAGGAACAGATGATTCCAATATGAATAAAATCTTTTAGAATAGAAAGAGAAAAGAAAATCTATAATTCATCCAGTGAGTTTAGTATAACCCGGCTACTCAAACTTGAAAAGTCCAGATAATAGAAAATTATAGGCTTCTTTCATTTATAAATATAAATGCAAATACTTTCAAAGAAAATACAAGGACCCCAAACCACCAACGTATTAAAAAAAAGAAATGGATCTTGGCTACATTGTTGTAGTCCAGAAATCTGAGATACTTTAATGGTAAAAAATTATTAATCTAATTTACTGCATTAGCCTACAAAAGGAGAAAAATATCATGTTCTAAAGAAATAAAAAATATAATAAAATCAGTGAAATGTTTTTTTGCAAATTAGGAACTTTTGCAACCTTATTGCTATGTAATAATAATAATTTACATTTTCTTAAACATGTAAACATATGCCTAGATTTCGGCCACCGAACCACAAAGGATTGTGATATCTGGTACTTTCTGTGATGGAATGCATCCTTTTTTCACATGTTGCTTGGAAAGTAGATGTGCTGAAAGAAATTCTATCCACCATTTTGGACTGTAGGACTATTGTCAAACCCTAAGGTAACCATGGACCCATTTGGAAGGACCTTGAGTTCTTGTTGATTTCTGGATCATTCACAACCCCATGTTATATATATATATTTTTTTATATTATAATATTATTCATATTGTTTTAATATCATATTCAATATAAAATTGACTTTTAAACACTGCGAGGTAAAAAACACATATACCTGTGTGTGTACACACACATATATAAGTATACACATATATATACATATAATATGCATACACATATACATCATATGAAAACTCTGATATCCGCAAGCTTTATTTTGAATTGTTTATCCAATCCCCAATGATCTGCTGTGTATTGATAATGCTGCCAATATAAATGTAGATCAGTTTCATAGCACTGTATTCTGCTCTATGGCTTATCCCTGTGCCAGTACTTCAATGTAATAGTTTCTAAAGCTTTAAATAACCAATTTTATATTGTAAGGAAATTTGCAACACCCCCCACATAGTCTTCTTCAGTTGTTTTAACTATTCTTGAACCTTTGCTATTTTTCATAATTTTAGATTTAGCGTGTCAAGTGTCTTGAATTCTATTAGAAATTTTGATGAAATTGCACTGACTGTAGAAGTCAAATAGGTTTTTTTTATACTCATGAACATGGTATACGTTTTAATTTATATAGCACTTTTTCCATGTTGCTGGACAAGCTCTAAATTAAATTAATATCTTTATCCTTTTTTTTTTTTTTTTGAGAGAGGGAATGAACAAGGAGGGGCAGAGGGAGGAGAGAGAATCCCAAGCAGGCTCCATGTTCAGTGTGGAGCCCAATGCAGGTCTCCATCCCAGGAACCCTGAGATCATGATCTGAGCCGAACTCAAGAGCTAGACTCTTAACTGAGCCATCCAGGTGCCCCAATATCTTTATCCATTTGTGATTATATTTATTACCTATAAAAACAAGAAGAACCTGTCATTCATTCATTCAGCTGACACTGTTGAACACATATCATGAGCCAAACAGTATGATAGATACTGGATATATAAAAATATCTACCTGTGGAGCATGAAGTCTATATTTTACATTGTATATTAGTCAATAAATTAGAATAATGTATATTATTTTGTAGCATGTGTGGATCTCAGTGGACAAGATCCTACCTGTGAGAAATATATAAATATCTTTTCTAGGATGGGAAAACAGTAATGTATTTGTATCTCTTTCTAGTTTGGAAAAATTCCTCTCATTTTTTTTTTTTTTAGATCCCTGATTAGTCTCCATCTTCCTTCTACCCTTTAATCTCCCATATTTGTTTGATTGATTAATTTTTAAAAGTTTCTTTAGTTTGGGCTTCTAGAAATTAATAATAGAAAGGAATTAAGGAATTGGGAGATACTAGCACTTACCCTAGCCCCAAAGACATTGAAGACAAAGCCATTGTCTCCTTAAAAGAGGAAAGGGAATATTTGGGTGGAGCAGAGTATTAGGATTAAAGATTACATAAAAGGAAAGAAAATATATATATATTGTTAGGAATCCTAGGAAATATTCTGGGGCGTAGGCCCCCCAAGAAAATGCCATCCTATAATATCTTTTCTTACTGTGGACACAGAATTATCCCTGTAATTATCCCTGTAATTAAATCATGAATATTTAAATCATGAATAATTTTATGCCATTATTTTAATATGGTGACTTAATTTTTTTTTTTGCACAAGTGCTGTTTGAATTAAGAGTGCATTTGCTTTTAAGCTGTATAATTTTAAAGAATGACTATTATATAGAGTTACTGTCACATAAAGATTCAAATAAGAGGCTTAAAATAAATGAAAAGCCCTCTTGTCCTCTCTCTGGGATGCTGAGATTAGATGCACCACCAAATGTCCTTTTATTGTCATATCAACTGGAACCTGCCCTGACCAGACGAGGAAGGCCAGCCACTGGTCTGGGTATTAGCTGCTTAGAGGACATCTGCCCTTTTTCACCATCAGCTTGTGCCACATGTGGAATCTAGAGTCGTGAAGAATACCAGTGGCCCTTTCTCTCCTCTAGGTTTTCCTTTGTAAGTCTTGGTGTAAGAAGCATTTGCAGGAGGTGGCAGTAAATCTCTGAGGTTTTCTTGTCCTCAGAGACATTGTCTCTGTTCTTCAAGGGCCAACCCAAAGGGGAACAAACACATTCTTGGTTCCATCTTTGAATTAGGAAATTAATTTTTAATCACACCGAATTAATAAAAATATTGGTATTTTCCCAGCAATTAATTTGTGATCTCTGCTTCAAAGAAAAGAAAAAGTACAAAGTACTATGATGTTCTGTTGCAAAGCAATTTAAGCAAGTCTTAATGGGCTAAAGAAAGCTTCTCTGAAAAATACTGTTTAAGATTGAAATGAATTTACCCATATGTTTCAGTTACAGATAGGTAAACCACACAGTATAAAAGGAGAAAAAGCCATAAATCTGTAACAAGTGTTAAGATTGCATTTTCTTGCACTTACTTTCCCTTACACTATGCAAAAATCAGACTATTCCTCTCACTCAAGCTCAAAGCCTTTTGTACTATAGAGAGCCTTTTCACATTACTGATTTTTTTCTCCTATTTGTTTCTACTAACATGAGATTCACAACATTGGGAACCAGATTTGTTTTCTTATTCATCTACAAATGCCAGAATTTTGTACTTGATGAACTATATAGGTGTGTCTATATATATATATATATATATATGTAAAATTTACTAAGTACCATTCATATGTATGGTATGTCATATGTATGTGTGTATATATATATATGCTTAAAATGACATTGAATATCATTTAGCTATTTTTCTAATCTTCTTCACTGTAACTATTCATTATAACTTATGAAATATTTTTTTTTTAAGATTTTATTTATTTGACGGAGAGAAACACAGCGAGAGAGGGAGCACAAGCAGAGGGAATGGTAGCGGGAGAAGCAGGCTTCCCGCAGAGCAGGGAGCCTGATGCGGGGCTCGATCCCAGGACGCTGGGACCGTGACCCCAGCCGAAGGCAGACGCCTAAGATGTCCGAGCCGAAGGAAGATGCCTCAGACAACTGAGCCACCCAGGTGCCCCTGAAATATTTTTTCATAATCCAAAATTACAGTGATCAGCTACATAGAGATCACCATACAGAATTACCTGACGCACTCCATCTAGTTAAAATGATACTCATCTATCTAGAACATAAGATCTTTTAGCAATTATTTACTAGTATTCTAATTACAATTATATTGTTATAGATTGTCAAAGTCATGAATATTAAATAAAGAGGCATAAAGATTCAGCCATCTTTTTTCAGTTTCTCTGCTACATTTTATAATGTATATAAATTCTATTTTTAAATTTCTCATTTATATTAATCAGAAAATATAATCTGTGATTGGTAGATTTTAATTTTAATGTTACTCTGAAACTACTCTAGAATCTATTCATATTTAAATCATTATAACTATCAACTGACACTTTTACTATGCAGCAGAGAGATTTGAAATCATTTGAAAATTTCCTCCTTATCATACACTATATAATGTTGATATATTCACTGGTGCTCATGAATATAAGATTTTCCTAATAACTAAAAACTCTGTATATCATGGTAAAACATATTTCTTTT
Organism: Procyon lotor; assembly: GCA_028646535.1. Lineage (NCBI taxonomy): Eukaryota > Metazoa > Chordata > Mammalia > Carnivora > Procyonidae > Procyon > Procyon lotor. Next base: position 53,564,063 of record CM053615.1, read on the forward strand.
AAAAATCCTCTTTGGAAGTATAAAAAATATATACATCCTAAAATATCTAATAAATGATACTTGTCTACTTATGTGGAATAATTTCCAGAGTTTCTTTTCAAAACACGAGTAATCACCAAAACTTTGTCTCTTCACCTACAGATCTACATTTGTGAAGCCCTTGCAAGTAATTTAATCCTATAATGGAGTAAGTTTCGGTAAGGAATGTGTACTCTGTTAAAGTAAAAATTTTCTTTTATCAAGGATGATATTGAACTGATCAGTCTAGCTCTCTGTCTGTGGGCTCAAAAATTTCTGAATCTGGTGTCACATGAACCATCTTGCAGCACGTAGCCTCAATCAGACCCAACTCAGATATTGAAAACAGACCTAAGAGGATTTAACTTAAACCCTGAGGTCAAGTACCAAACATACGTGCATTAAGTCATTTTATATTGCATGTCCTACCATCTTGTCTGATTTTACAAATTGCTTTGTTTCTTTTGACCATTTCTGCCACTGAATGACACCTCTAGTGACTGGCTTTCCTAACTGGAATTCTGACTCCATTCTTTTTTAAGTGAGGTGATGATTTACTATCAGTAAAAATTCTGGGATCTGGAATTCAACCTCAGACCTAGTCCAAGGCCTAGATTGTTGTGTCTTCCTGGAACGGACACTGAAAATGTCAGTGTCTGTAAGCTAGATTCCCTCCGGACTCTACTGATACCTCCTCCTAGCCCTTCACTGAGATCTTTTAAGATAGTACTTCCTTCCCCATCAATTATGTCTTTACTGATTATTAAAATTCCTTGTCACTGTGTTTATATCATCCTATCTCTGTTGAGTTGTTTCCCATTATCAAAATATTTAATAAGCAGAAATAGTAGATAGCTAAGTGGCAGGGCAGGAAGAAAGAGGAACTAGCAAAAGTGCCAGGAGGTATTGAATTTATGAAGCCATGAGTGTTGAAAAGTAATTTTGGATGATTTTTCTCCATTACACTTCTCTAATAGGATTTTTAAATTAGTCTTTGTTCCACCATGTCTTAAAGGCACTTAAGTTGTTTATCTGCCTCTAGACTCATTTTTTTTTTATTCTATAATCCACACAACTGTCAAAATGATCTTTGTAGATAGCAAATCCAACCCAGTCACTTATCTTTTTCAATCCTCTGATGGCTCTTATTTTTTTTCAAGCAAATGCTCTTATTTTTTTGTTGATGTGACAAATAGCCTCATTAATGAGTTTGCTTAAACTTATTTTTACTCATGACCTGCTACTGTCTTCCCACACTTTACTGTTTGGAACTTCCAAACTCTCACCAAATATTTGATTACATTTTTGGTGTCCTGTGTGCAGCTCCTGCAAGCTCCTACTGACTCACAAGAAATGTTGCCAACAATTATCAAATATTTTGGTAGCTTGAAATTAGCCATGGTGGGAGTATACACTATGGAAATCAGGCAGTGCCACAAATTAGGGCTGTTCCCTCTCAGATAGACAGATGACCAGCACTGAAAGTAGCTCATGTACTTCAGATGTTAATATCCTAAAGGTTGTTTGGATTTCCATGCCCTTCCACTCGGTGATCTGAAGAGTAAAGATAAAATGGATGGCAGAGTCAGAGCTGGAAAGCTTATCCTTCAAAATGATACTTATACTTTATACATTGTTGATTAGACCTATATTGAGTAAGATTAAAACATGACTTAATTCTGTTTTTAAAAATATACTCATTGTGTTTCAAGTAGAACTCCCAGATCGCTATTGTAAAAAACATAATTTCCATTCAAAATATACTGATGTGATAACTTTTTACTGATCTCACCAAGCAGTTTTCAATTTGTCATTGTTAGATATAGGCAATGGGTCTACAATTCTTTTTAACACTCATGTTAGGTGCAAAGGTTTGAAGTAAGAGATCCGGGATAACTTTTCAACACTAGAATAAATTATTGATTGAAAAAGTGTTTTGGGGTAACAGCATATCTGAATCTAGAAGAACTTCAATATTCTAGTGTAGGGTACAGTCGAAAGACATCCTGAATTTTGGAGCTAGAGAAAAATGTAAGTAACACACGTTGATTGCTTAATTGAATTGGAAAAATAGTCTGAGTTTAAATGTTGCATGTTTTAACCTCATGGTATACTTAACACAGCAATATTATACCTCATTATTTCTTTATCTGGTAAACAGACCCAAGAAATTACAACCTTTATGCTTTTAACTTTTACCCTTCTTGACAATGTAGGTAATATACAATAGTTGTCTTGGTCTACTAGCTTAATTGTACATGACAGATAGAAGGAAAAAAGGAAGTGATAACTAAGAGAAAATAATATTTAGATCTTTCAATGTTTATTTTTTATGCTGAGTATCATGAAATGTCTAGAGCTTATCCTTGAGAAGTCATATAACTGACCTAATGTCCATGTGAATCCCCTAAATTTCAGAGATTTTTAATCTTTCTACAAAATATAAATATAATTTTATTGCTCTCAAAAATTGTAATAACCACCCTAGACAATTCCTATCATCTAGTAATATATGACATGTTGTGAGTGAGGGTAGAAATACATCAAAACTTTTCTCCACATTTGTTTGCAGATGTGAATGAGCATCCAGAAATTGGCTACAGTGTGGTATTTTGTCCTTCCAGGGAGAAAAATTTTTGAGAAAAAAGGACTTGATGGCTATCCTAACAATGCCACTTTGATCACCCAGATTTTACAGATGCTACTTCTTCCTAATATATCCTTCTTGCTTAATTTCCTTGTGACCCTCCCCAAGCTTCCCCATTTGACTGGCTTGGAACTGATTAATGCATTCATTTATGAAATGTGTGTTAAGCAATTACTATATATGAGGCATTCATCTAGGCACTAGGAACTCAGACAAAAAGTCTTGCCCTCAGGGAGCTTACATTCTGGTGGAGGAAATACATGATAAATAATTAATTAAATGTGTGATAGAAGAGAGAATCATCATTTCAGCATCAACTTCTCTGGAAAGCCTTCCTTGATCTCCTCAGCCTGTGTTCTGTTCCATTTCCAGATACTTCCAGAGGATCCCATGCTTCCCTCCATTAAAGCTATAGCCTTACATTATCATCATCTCTTTATGTTTCTCTCTGATAAAAGACTCCAAGAAGGTAGGTACCATATTTTCTCCGTCTTTTTGGACTAACCCAATTCCTGGGTCATGGTATATATGAGGAAAAACAGCTATAATTTATTAAGCCCTTTATTCATTAAAGGTATTATTCTAAGCTCTTTCCATGTAAAAGCAGTTTTCTTCTGCTTCGTTAACAAACTACCACAAACTTAGTATCTTATACACATACATTTGTTGTCCCATAGTTTCTGTAGATGAGAAGTCTGGGCACAGATTAACTAGGACTTTCTGTTGAGGGTCTTACAAGGTTGCAATCAACGTGTCACCAAGGCTGCATTTTTATCTGAAGATTTGACTGGGGAGGAATCTGCTTCCAAGCTCATTTAGGCCGTGGCAGTATTCATTTACTTCCAAGTATATGACTTAGAACCTGGATACCTACTGGCTATGACCTAGAAGCTGCCCTCAATTCCTAGAGGCCACACACAGGTCCCTACCATGTGACTATATATGCAGTTCACAACACTGCTGTTTGCCTCTTTAAGGCCAGCAAGTGATTTTTCTCTACACTCTGACAAGGTAGAGTCTAATGTAAGCAAATATAATCATGGGAATGACATCCATTATCTTTGCCATAATCTGCTTAGAAATATGTCAGAAGTTCCACCTATACTCAAGAGGAAGGAATTTTATCAAGGCACAATTCATCAGGGACTGCTTTAGAATATACCTGCCATACCCTATATTGTCTCACTTAATTCTAACAATTCTATACGACATGCACTTTTATTATGAAGTTAAAGAAGCCAAGGACATCAGCTAATAAGAAGCGAAGCCAAGTTTCAAGTCAGGTAGTTCTGTTCCAGTCAGAACTTCCCTCTTGCATAATACAGGCATACCTTGTTTTATTGCACTTCATTTTATTGTGCTTTGCAGATACTGCATTTTTTACAAATTGAAGATTTGTGGAAACCCTGTATCAAGCAAGTCTATTGGTATTTCTTTTTTCCAATAGCATTTACTCACTCTGTCCCTCTGTCACATTTTCATAATTCTTGCAGTATATCAAACTTTTTCATTATTATTATATTTGTTACAGTGACTTGCAATCCATGATCTTGAGTATTACTATTGTAATGATTCGGGGGCACCATGAACTGTGCCCTTATAAGACAGCAGACTTAATTGATAAATAGTGTGTGTGTTCTGACTGCTCCACGAAATAGCTATTCCCATCTTTCTCTCTCCATATTTCCCTCTCACTGGGCCTCCCTATTCTCTGAGACATAATATTGAAATGAGGTCAATTAATAACCCTATAGTGGCCTCTAAGTGTTCAAGAGAATGGAAGAGTCCCATGTCTCTTGCTTTAAATCAAAAACTAGAAATGATTAACTTTAGCAAGGGAAGCACGTTGAAAGCCAAGATGGGCTGAAAGCTAGGCTTCTTGCACCAAACAGCCAAGTTGTGAAAGCAAAACAGAAGTTCTTGAAGTAAGTTAAAAGTGCTACTCCAGGGAAAACAAGAATAAAAAAAAAAAAAAGCGAAAACAACCTTATTGCTGATATGGAAAAAGTTTTCATGGTCTAGATGGAAGATCAAATCAGCCACAACTTCCCCCTAGCATTCCCCGAGGCCTGCAATCCAGAGCAAGGCCCTAACACTTTTCAGTTCTGTGACAATTGAGACAGGTGAATAAGCTAGAGAAGAAAAGTTTGAAGCTAGCAGAGGGTTCATGAGGCTTAAGGAAAGAAGTCATCTCCACAACATAGAAGTGCAAGGTGAAGAAGAAAGTGCTGATGTAGAAACTGCAGCAAATTATTGAGAAGATCCAACAAAGATACTTAATGAAGGTGGCTACACTAAATAAGAAATTTCCAATGCAGACAAAATGATCTTATATTAGAAGAAGATGCCATCAGGGGCACCTGGGTGGCTCATTTGGTTAGGCAACTGCCTTCAGCTCAGGTCATGATCCCAGAGTACCAGGATCGAGTCCCACGTTGGGCTCCCAGCTCCATGGGTAGTCTGCTTCTCCCTCCGACCTTCTCCCCTCTCATACTGTCTCTGGCTCTCTCGGTCTCTCTCAAATAAATAAAGAAAATCTTTAAAAAAAATAAAAATAAAATTTAAAAAAGAAGAAGATGCCATCTAGAACTTGATAGTTAGAGAGAAGTCTGTACCCTAACTTCAGAGCTTCAGAGGACAAGCTAACTCTTGTCAGGGGCTAATGCATCCGATGGGCTTTAAATTAAAGCCAATGCTCATGTACCATTATGAAAATCCTAAAGTCTTTAAGAATTGTGCCAAATCTATTCTGCTTGTGCTCAAATGGAACAAAGCTAGGATGACAGCACATCTATTTACAGCATGGTTTACTGAATATTTTAGGCCCACTGTTGAGACTTGCTGCTCGGAGAAAAAGATTCCTTTCAAGATATTACTACTCATTGATAATACACTTGATCACTCAAGAGTTCTCATGGAGATATGCAACGAGAAGAACCTTGTTTTCATGCCTGCTAACACAACATCCATTCTTCAGCTCATAGATCAAGAAGTAATTTCAACTTGCAGGTTTTATTAATTAAGAAATACATTTCATGGCCTGCCTGGGTGGTGCAGTCCATTAGGTGTCCAACTAGGTTTAGGCTCAGATAGTGATCTCAAGATTGTGAGATCCAGCCCCATGGTGGGCCCCCTGCTCAGCATGGAGTCTGCTTAGGTTTCTCTCTCCCTATCCTTGGTCCCTCCCCCCACCAACTAAATAAATAATTCTTTAAAAAAATACATTTCATAAGGCTAAAGCTGTCATAGATAGTGATTCCTCTGATGGATCAGGGCAAAGTAAGTGGTAAACTTTCTGGAAAGGATTCATCATTCTAGATGTCATTAAGAACATTTGTGATTCATGGGAAGAGGTCAAAATGTCAACATTAACAAATTTGGAAGAAACTGATTCCAACCCTCATGGATGACTTTGAGGGGTTCAGGACTTCAGTGTAGGAAATAACTGCAGATGTGGAGGAAACAGCAAGGGAAGTAGAAGTGGAGACTGAAGATGTGATCAATTGCTGCAGTCTCAGGATAACTCTTGAACAGATAAGGAGTTGATATGATGACAAGGGATTAAACAGCAAGATTTGAAATGATTGACTCTAATTTTGAAAAAAGTTCTACTGTGGATGAAGTGCTATCAAACAGCACCACAAGCTACCGAGAAATCATATATGAAAGGAAGAGTCAATCTATGCAGCATACTTCACTTATTGTCTTATTTTAAGAATTTGCCACCCAACCTTCAACACCACCACCACCCTGATCAGTCAGCAGCCATCAACATCAAGGCAAGACCCTCCACCAGCAAAAAGATTACAACTTATTGAAAGTTCAGATGATGGTGAGCATTTCTTAACAATAAAGTATATTTTAATTAAAGTATGTACATTTTTCAACATAATGCTATTACACACTTAACAGATTACAATATAAATATAACTTTATTATGCACTGAGAAATCCAAAAATTCCTTTTGCTTGCTTTATTGCAATATTTACTTTATTGTGGTGATCTGGAACCAAACTCATTATATCTCTGAGTTATGCCTATATTGATCCCACTGAATATTTATGTAGATACAATATATATAAATAATATATATAATATGTTTATATTTTATATATTTATATATATTTGATGATATGAAGTCTATGTACACAATACATATACACTAGCATGGCAGGTTGCTTTAAACTAAGAATCTGAGAAAAGTTAAGTTCATGTGTCTTGTATGTTTGTTGAGTGGAATAGAAGAAGGAATTTCCTGGGCTCTTATTTTGTTTACTATTACTTTCTTTCACTTCTTTATCCTTACTTTTTATTTTTTAATGTATTTATATTTCATTCCCATTATTTAAAATTCCTTATGGTACTAATATATTGTGAAGTCATTAATAAATATTGAGTAATATCTTACGTTGTATTGATAGAATGATTTGTTTATTTATTCATTCTTCTATAGTATACCTTCCCTAACAAGAACATAACTTGTGAAGAAAAAGGTCTTTTTTTTTTAAAGATTTTCTTTATTTATTTGACATAGAGAAATCACAAGTAGGCGGAGAGGCAGGCAGAGAGAGAGAGGGGGAAGCAGGCTCCCGGCCGAGCAGAGAGCCTGATGCGGGGCTCAATCCCAGGACCCCGGGATCATGACCTGAGCTGAAGGCAGAGGCTTTAACCCACTGAGTCACCCAGGTGCCCCAAGAAAAAGGTCTTATCTGTTTTTAACCACTATTGTATCCTAAGACCTATAAAATAGTAGGCACACAGTAGGCACTCAATACGTAACTTTGACTTGAATGAATCAAATAAAAAAAATACCAGAAAGATAATTTCTATTCTACTATCCTTTTTTCTTTTGCTTTAATGTTGTTCTTACTGTTGGTATTTTACGTACAAAGTATGTGGAGAATAAAATAGTGGAATTCATTCTCAAGCTTCATTTGGCTTTAATACACAATCAAACAAATGTATTTTGAATTTTTGTTGTTTAAACATCATAAGCATTTAATTAAATTTCTTTTTTTTTAATTTAATTAATTTTTATTAACATATAATGTATTATTTGCCCCAGGGTACATGTCTGTGAATCTTCGGGCTTACACATTTCACAGTACTTAACAGCACATACCCTCCCCAATGTCCACAACCCAGCCACCATATCCCTACCCACCCTTAGTTCATTTCTTGAGTCTAAGAGTCTCTTATGGTTTGTCTCCCTCCCCATCCCTTCCTGTTTCAAGCAGCTAGTGTTGGAAAGAATGCTTCACTCTGCCAAAACATAATCCACATAGATTTAAAGGAAAGTTGTGTTTTCCCATATGGGTTTAACTCAGAAGGTCTAACTTATAAAGTGTTGCTCTGATCTCTGAAGACACACTCATTTCTATGATGTATATCATATAATCAAACTAGCTAAATGATTTTTGGAAACAAGATTCCTAAAGCATTTTTCCCCTCTTTCACTTTCAGCTAGAAAATATCCAAATCGTTTATCATGAGGTAGATCTCTCTTATATCTTATAGCAGTAAACTCACGGCTAACATATGGTGTTATTTAGCAGTGTAACAGAAAAGATTAATCAGCCGACAAAATGTCATTATAAAGGAAATATTTTAAACTGTAATTTTCTTTTTTCTCCCACTTATGGGCATCCAGCCAAATTCATCTGCAGCCAGCTTAAAGAATGACATGTGGAAATAAAAAAAAAAACAAACTCTTAAATTATCAGTGGCACTAAATATATTTGGGGAACCACACTTGATGTTCCTTGCTTGTGAAGTGTAAATGTTTCCCTTTAATAAGAAATTACACTGTTGTTTTAGTTGTGTGTGTGCAAAATAAATTTTTGGAGGGTTCATTGAAAGCATTAATATTACCAACTTTGACAAAAACAGTCATTATCGTTCACTTACTGTTGGTTATCCAAAACTTAGAGTAAATGATTATGTATCCTAGATCTCTCTGGAAAGAAAAGGTTTTAACTCATGAATGAGAGGACTCATAGGAGCAACCTTAACAAATGTAGCTTCTTCTGAAGGAACACTTTAGCATTATTGAATTGTTTGATGTGTTAGGATGATCCTATTTTTAGGGAAAATAGCCATGGGCAGGAAAAAAAATCACACTTATTAACACATATATTATTGCTTTTTCAAAGTTATGCAAGTACCATAAGGATTAAATAAAAGAAAATCCAGAAAATCCATTTTTAGAGATTTTAAAATCATAGTTACATTTCTTTTTTTTAATTTTAAATCAAGCATAAAAGCAGATTAACATAAGGATTGGGGACCCAGTCCTGCTTTTGATATAGCCCTTGTACTTTAAAACATTGACAACTGCATCATCTCATTTATTCCTCATAAAGGCCCCCATTCACACCTCAGATTGAATAAACTACCATTAATTGAGTGGTTAACTTTAGATAACCACAGTGTTAATGAATTTCTGATTCATCCCAGGAGGTAAGCACTATTATATCCACAGGTCACAGATGTGAACACTGATCTGTTTTATTTTAAAGCCTTTGCTTCTCAAACAGACTCTCACTGTAGTTTCTGGACCAATTTAACATTTGTCTTATCTATGTGTATCCTGCCTGGAGAGGCTATAGGTTTTTAGCAGTTTTCTAGAATCCACGAATGCTGCCCTCATTTTATGTGGATGCCATTGTGCCACAACTTATTTCTTCATGCTGGTCATATAGTTATACATTTACATATTCACTTTATAAATCTAAAAAAGAACACATCCCCATATATTTCTCAAAACCTACTGGATAAGTGACACATTACTTTGGAATACATTTGTATAAATTAACATGCTAAGTATCCAAACTAAAATTCAGACTAGCGAGTAGTATGAGCCCTATTTCATTTATATTTCCAGAGCATGAATTACATTTTTTTTACTGAATAGGACAATCTTTCCTTAATGAGTTCTATCTAAAAATAATGAATACAGTGTTAAATATGAAGTCACAGAGGTTGTTTACATTGGTAACTGTTCATGAAATTAGTATTTCCTTAGTTCCTAGGGATAGTAGCTAAATTGTTTATTAGCAGACACAGTTGGAAGAAAAATAAGCACAATAATCCTTTGACATTTTCATGCATGATAAACACTGATGTATTCTACCAAATTTATGTTGAACAGAAAATAATACCCAGTATAACTAAACAAATATGTGTTGAACGTTCCCCATTAACATCTTATTCTACTAAATGTGAAGGTTCCAAACATGTCTAAGACATAGCTTCTTTGGGCCTCAAAAAATATAGTGTCTTTTAGGGAGAATAAGACAAGTTATTTTTCAAGTGAGTCTTAAGGGCCTACTCCTATAGGTTTTATAAAAATGATGCAAAGTACTATGAGAATTTAGGAGAATTAACTAACATTGAGTTGGGGTGATTAAGAAGACCTTTGAAGAACTGGTACAGTTGAGATCTACCTTTAATTATGCATCTTTATTTTATGAAAGTAGATAGAAAAGTCATTACACTAAGGGTATATAGTTTGAGCAATTATGTGAAATGAAAGCATTCATTATGTTTAGAGGAATAAATATTCCCATTTGACTACAGAAGAAGCCATTCATTGTCTCACCAGTACCTAATGAGTGGTTACCATGTCTTAGGCACATTCTTTTAGAGATAGAAAGTTAGCAGTGAGGAAAAGAGTCAAAAATCTCCACCTTTGAAGTTTACTTTGTTGTGACAAAAGATAGTAGACTTACAAAAATACAAATAGGTGAGTGAATAATATGAATAAACTTATTATGTCTATAGATGAACATTCATCCTGTTTTAATTTAATATTTGAGAATTTGTCAATGACAGTAAAGGTACTGTCATATATAATAATTAGCATTTGCTTAAGAATGGATTAGAATAGAAGTAAAAGAAACAGAATCAGTTAGGAGGTCACTTCAAGTAGTCCAGGAATAATGTCACAAAAGAGTAAATCAGGGTGATAGCTATAGGAATGAAAAGAGAAAAAAAAAATGTGTGAAGTACATGAAAGTGAAGAATTTGTAGAATTTGGCAACTGTTTAAATGTTTGAGAATAGGAAAAGGATAAAGTCTCAAGGATCTAATACTTTAATAATGGGGGAAGACTTGTGCCATTATCTGCAAAGGCAAGAGGAAATCAGTAAAGATGGTTTGAAAAAGAAGGTAATAATTCTAGTGTTTGCCATTTGAGAAATAATCAGGATATACCAATAATAAAGTGGATCAGACACTGAGCAAGTTGGACTGGCAGCTCTGAGTGAGGAATCAAAGATAAATGTAGAAGATTTAGAATGATTTTCATTGGTTCAGTGATGCTATTTTGTTACTTGGGAATGAACATGAAGGAAGAGAATGGAACTCCTTGGATGTATGTATACTTGAAGAGTTTGAGATGGATTAAGGTTAATGTTAGATAGAATGTGGATGAGATTACACTTTGAAAGTATTTTTAATCTGGGAAACCAGAAAAACAAAGCAACTAAACTGACAGAGGAAACAGTGTAATATAGGAAGAGCCTAATGTTGATGGCATGAAGAAATGAAAGAAGCATGATTAACAATGACCCACTCTGTAGAGATCCAAGAAAATGAGGACTAGGAATATGTTATTTGTTCATTAAATTAAGATACCATTTTTTAAAAGATTTTATTTATTTATTCGAGAGAGAGAGAGAGAGCATGGGGGATAGAAACAGACGGAGAGGCAGGCTCCCCACTGAGCAGGGAGCCATATGGGGCTGGATCCCAGGACCGCCATGACTTGAGCCAAAGGTAGACACTTAACTGACTGAGACACCCAGGTGTCCCTAAGATATTATTTTTAAATATCTTTCTTTTTTTTTTTTACCTAAAGAACATCTTATTTTTAAGTGTCTTTTAGAATACAATAAAATCAGCAACCACACACCAAGCGATGCATACTATGATTCCATTTACATGAAGTTCAAGAACAGGGAAAACTAATCTTATGGTAAAAATCACAGTATTATTCTTGAGGGAAATATTGACTGGGAGGTGATATAAGGGAAACTTCTAAAGATGCCAGAAATGTTCTACATCATGATTTATGTTGTTACACTACTATATACATATGTAAAAATTGGTCAAGTTATACTTTAGATTTGTGTGCTGTACCACAAAAAATTAAATATCAATTTTTAAAAAATAAGTTGAAAAAAATGAAAGAAGGAAGGAGGGGGGAATAAAAGTAAAGAGGAAAGGAAGAGAAGAAATCTGATCCTTATTTGCTTTATTGAATTTACTGGATTCAGCTTCATGTAAAATCAAGCATAATGACACAAAAGTTACATGAGGGATGCCTAGGTGACTCAGTCATTAAGCGTGTGCCTTCTGCTCGGGTCATGATCCCAAGGTCCTGAGATTGAGCCCTGCCTTGGGCTCCCTGCTCAGCGAGAAACCTGCTCTCCCTCTCTCACTCCCCCTGTTTGTGTTCCCTCTGTCAAATAAATAAGTAAAATCTTTAAAAAAAAAAAAAAGTAACATGAGTTACTAAATTCCCTGTATTTTTTAATAATAGGACTATATGTCCTCTATTGTTTACAATATAAGGAATCCTAACTTGTACATATTTAGATAAAAGTTCAAGTGTCATTTTACAATTTGAATTATAATTATAAATTGTAATGATATTTAAAAGTCATAATAAAAGAGGGGCGCCTGGGTGGCTCAGTTGGTTGAGCAGCTGCCTTCGGCCCAGGTCATGATCCTGGAGTCCCGGAATCGAGTCCCACATCGGGCTCCCAGCTCCACGGGGAGTCTGCTTCTCTCTCTGACCTTCGCTCCTCTCATCCTCTCACTTTCTCTCTCTCAAATAAATAAATAAAATCTTTAAAAAAAAGTCATAATAAAAGAAAAGACAGATATGGTTTTGGAATATGTATAGTTTATATAATTAGATATTTTTATGGTATTTATTATTTTGAATATTCAAATTGTAAATTCAGACATGCTATGTATTTTATGAATTCAACTCAGTGTTATAAAGTAAATTTGAGTTTAAGGATAAATAGAAATAAGGCTGTTAATTATGCCATTTCATGATCTCTAATAGATTATATATATAAAAGATAGGCTCATCTTAGTCAACAGTAGACATCCACATAATAATTTTTAAAGTTTTATATTAATTAAAATATTGAATAAATATAAAACAATACATATAAAATTATTTATATATGAAGGTGTATATATGTCTATGTATATTAATAAAATTATCAAATTAATCTATAAATTCAATATATTCCAAAGGAAAATATGCACATGGATTCTGTAGAAGTTGATAAAGCTATTTCTAAATGTCCTTATGAAATTAAAATATATGATACTTGGGGCGCCTGGGTGGCTCAGTCGTTAAGCATCTGACTTCGGCTCAGGTCATGATCCCAGCGTCCTGGGAACGAGCCCCACATCGGGCTTCCTGCTCGGCAGGAAGCCTGCTTCTCCTGCTACCATTCCCTTTGCTTGTGTTCCCTCTCTCACTGTGTTTCTCTCTGTCAAATAAATAAAAAAATCTTTAAAAAAAAAATAAAATATATTATACTCAAGAAAAAACAGCAAAATGGAAATGAGAGAAATTTATTCAAAATGTAACAGTATATAAAGTTACAATATTTAAATATAGTATTAGTGTAGATCATAACATCAATGCAGCAGAATCAAATATCTAAAATATACTAATTTATATGTGGTACATTATGATATATATGTATTTCAAGTCAAGTTACCTGAGTTATTCAATAACAACTTTTGTTGTTATTGTTGAAGGGACCTAATTAATCCATCTATTACCACCATTCAAAGAAAAAAGTATAGGTTTAAGGCCTTTTCTTTTTCTATAAAATTATTAGTAAGAATTATATGTAGGTACATCTATAAGATTAGACAGCCTTTTTTAAACAAGAAATATAAAAATAAAAAGTCACAGAATGATAATCATCTTAAATTTTTAAAAAGTATATCTATCCAACAGAAAATACCATAAGCAACTTTGAAAGCATGAACTGTCAGTATGTATGTGCATGCCTATGTGGTGTGTTCATGTAAATGAGCTGATTAAGCATCCAGAGTATATAAAAATCTTTTACTGGTGCTTAAAAACAACAAAATAAACACCAAGTTAAGTCAAAACAACACAAAATCTTCTTCTTAAAATGGTAGCACAACAAAAATCACAAAAATCTAAAGAAATAAAATGCCAAGTGAGCCAGCAAAACCAAATATTAAAACTGTGAATTAATTATGATGAAATTAATTTTACCAATTAGAAAGACCTTTAAACAATTTCTTATGGATATTTAAAAAGTTAAATAGAAAAAAATTTAAAAATTAAAAATTAAATAGAATTTTGAGTCCACTTAGGACATAGAAAGGTGAAAAGTGTCATTACACAGGAAAAAATGAAGTTACCTCTAGCTGAATTGAAAACCTATCATGCACTGGAGGTAATCATTGTGACCTAAATCTACGTAGATTGACTCAACCTCTCGACCTTCCATATTGGAGACCTACTAAGAGAAGAGATGTACTCATTTCCAGGAATAAATACACAAGATAATAAATTTATTCATAAATTATAGTAATACAAAGAAAAATGACAATGGTATTTTTATACAGATGGCATTAAAAGTGTAAATTGCTCTGGGGAGAACAGACATTTTTTGTTGTTCTATTTATTTATTTGTTTGTTTATTTATTTATTTATTTAAATTTTAATTGACATGTAATGTATTATTTGCCCCAGGGTACATGTCTGTGAATTGTCAGGCTTACACATTTCACAGCACTTACCATAGCACATACCCTCCCCAATGTCCACAACCCAGCCACCCTATCCCTACCCCCCCGCCTCCCAGCCACCCTTAGTTCGTTTCGTGAGTCTAGGAGTCTCTTATGGTTTGTCTCCCTCCCCATCCCTTCCTGTTTCATTTCTCTCCCCCACCCCCCCAAACTCTTGCCTTGCCTCTCAAATTCTTCATATCAGAGAGATCATGTGATACTTGTCTTTCTCTGACTGACTTGTTTCGCTTAGCAGACATTTTGACAATGGTTTATTCTTCCAGTCCATGAACATGGAATATTTTTCCATCTTTTTGTGTCTTCCTCAATTTCTTTCGTAAGTGTTCTGTAGTTTCTAGAGTATAGATCATTTAATCCTTTACCTCATTAGGTTTATTCCTAGGTATCTTATGATTCTTGTTGCTATTGTGAATGGAATTGAGGCCTTAATTTCTCTTTTTACAGTTACATTGTTAGTGTATAGAAAAGCAACTGATTTCTGTGCATTATTTTGTATCCTGCCACATTGTTGAATTACCGTATGAGTTCTAGTAATTTGGGGGTGGAGTCTTTTTGGTGTTCCACATAAAATATCATGTCATCTGCAAAGAGAGTGTGACTTCTTTGCCAATTTGGATGCCTTTTATTTCTTTTTGTCGTCTGATTGGTGAGGTCTCTTTTTTTTTTTAAGGTTTTATTTATTTATTTGACAGAGAGACAGTGAGAGAGGGAACATGAGCAGGGGCAGTGGGAGAGGAAGAAGCAGAGTCCCCACTGAGCAGGGAGCCTGATGTGGGGCTCCATCCCAGGACCCTGGAATCATGAAGAGCCACCCAGGGGCCCCGAGACTAGGTCTTCTAGTACTCTATTGAACAATAGTGGTGAGAGTGGGAATCCCTGTAGTGTTCCTGATCCTGAGAGAAAAGCTCTCAGCTTTCCCCATTGATGATAATATTCACTGTGGGCTTTTCATAGATGGTTTTTATGGTATTGATGAATGTTCCCTCTGTCCCTACACTCTGACAATTTTTAATCAGTAATGGATGTTGTATTTTGTCAAATGCTTTTTCTCTATCAATTGAGAGGACCATATCGTTCTTGTCTTTTATTGATGTGCTCTACCACATTGATTGATTTGCGAATGTTGAACCACCCTTGCATCCCAGGCATAAAACCCACTTGGTCATGGTGAATAATCTTTTAATTTACTGTTGGATCCTATTAGCTAGGATCTTGTTGAGTATTTTGGCATCCATCTTCATCAGGGATAGTGGTCTGTAATTCTCCTTTTTGATGGGATCTTTGCCTGGTTTGGTATCAGGGTAATGCTATCCTCATAGAAGGAGTTTGGAAGTTTTCCTTCTGGTTCTATTTTTTGGAACAGCTTCAGTAAAACAGATATTATTTCTTCTTTAAATGTTTGGTAGGATTTCCCTTGGAAGCCATCTGGCCCTGGACTTTTGTTTTTTGGGAGGTTTTTGATTACTGCTTCAATTTCATTACTAGTTATTGGTCTATTAGGATTGTCTGTTTCTTCCTGTTTCAGTCTTGGTAGTTTGTAAGTTTCCAGAAAGGCATCCATTTTTTCCAGGTTGCTTTATTTGTTGGCATACAGTTGCTGGTAATAATTTACACAATGGAATATTATTCAGCCATCAGAAAGGATGGATACCTACCATTTGTATCAACATGGATGAAACTGGAGGGGATTATGTTAAGTGAAGTAAGTCAAACAGAGATAGACAGTTTCATATGGTTTCACTTATATGTGGAACATAAGCAACAGCACAGAGGATCATAGGGGAAGGAAGGGAAATCCAAAGCGAGAGAAATCAGAGAGGGACATGAACCATGAGAAACTATGGACCCCAAAAAACCATCTGGGAATTTCAGAGGGGAGGAGGATAAGGGAGTTACAGGGTGATGGGTATTGAGGAGGGCATGTGCTGTGATGAGCACTGGGTGTTATACTTAACTAATGAGTCACTGAGCACTGCATCAAGGACAAATATGTCTATACAGTAGCTAATTGCACATAATTAAAAAAAAAAGAAGAAGAGGATGAAGGAGAATGAGAAGGAGACGGAGGAATCCAACACATTTTCTAGAGAAAAAGGAATCAAAAGAACTGGCCTCAGATACCACACAGATGTTGCAACTCTCAGATAAGGAATATAAAACAAATGTGATTAATATGTCAAAAGCTCAAGGGGAAAAGGTAGACAGTAGTTACAGATTCAGAAAAAGCATGTGATGAAGTCCAATACCCATTTCATTCATAATTAAAAGCTCTTGGCAAACTAGAAATAGAAAGGAACTTCCAAATTGATAACATCTACAGAATCCTACAGCTTAACATCATACTTAATGGTGAAAGACTGAAAGTCCCCACCCTGAGATGTACAAGGGAAGAATTTTCATGCTGATCACCTCTATGTAACATGATGCTAGTATTTCCAGCCATTTCAGTAACAAAAGGAAAAGAAATGTAAAAAAAAAATACATATTGGAAAAAATTTTAAATATATTTATTCACAGAAAATGTGATTAGATCAAATATAAAATGATGAAGTCTTTGATTATCCAATTAGATGATTATATATAAACTTTTGATTTTTTTCATTAATTTATGATAGTTCAGGGAATGAAATCAACCAGTAAATTAAAGATAAAGACTATATAGACTATACTTTCAAGCTATTAAATTGGGGAGGTAGGAGAGAGAATAAGAAACTTGATAGACGGATTTTAGTATAAGGTATACCTGGGCATAGATGTAGAAAGAAAGTTGACAATACAAAAGAAAGGAATAAGTTATGTGGAAAAGACAGATTCCAGATCAGCCAAATAAACAAGATCAGAGAGACAACTGAAAGCTTAAGAAACAAAGTGTGGGTATGAAAACAAAATATTTCAGGAGTGGTAGGATAGAAGGAGAATCGTGGCTAATACAAACCCAATTTCCAATCCAATCTCAATATTTAATTAAGAAGTCCTTAACATAAAAATGCTTGCTTCCCTACTGGGTATTTACCCTAAAGATACAAATGTGATCCGAACAAGCACGTGCACCCGAATGTTTATAGCAGCAATGTCCACAATAGCCAAACTATGGAAAGACCCTAGATGCCCATCAACAGATGAATGGATAAAGAAGATGTGGTATATATATACAATGGAATACTATGCAGCCATTAAGAGAAACGAAATCTGGCCATTTGCAACGACATGGATGGAACTGGAGGGTATTATGCTAAGCGAAATAAGTCAGTCAGAGAAAGACAAGTATCACATGATCTCTCTGATATGAAGAACTTGATAGGCAAGGCAGGAGTTT
>CM053615.1:53581966-53608959 GCA_028646535.1 Procyon lotor
GACCCTTAGAGCTATTAAATTAAGTTTTTAACATATGTTCAAATAAGTTTGAGGTTTGAAGGCTATTACTCTTATTCATGGCAGATAAAATGAAATATTATTAAATTGTTCTTAAATCTAGTAGCAAATCTAGATCATTCAAATATACTTCAATTTACTACTAATTTATACCTGGGCACTTTAATTAAATGTTCTGTGTAACACAGTGCATAAAACAGAAATATAGTATTTGCATAGAATAATTTATTTACACATTTTAAGGATATACAGTTTTAATTGTAATTGGATTGTGGGATATGAGTGAGTTGTTTGAAGAAGTCTGTTTATTAAATGATCTTTTGAGACTTAATTATAGAATCACATCTTTAAAATCTTAAGGAAAGGTAATTTGCATTAATTTCTTGAATTAGATGACTCAGTATGCTTATTTAAGTAACTACTTTTCAAGAATGAGACTGAGAAAAATCTGCCAAGCATTGCATTTCAGCAGAATGTAAATCACTGAACAATAACTTCAAAACTAGGCTGACACTGTGAGAGAACAAAATCATTACTCTTTGTGCAGCATAAACATATTTAAAATATCTGGGTAGTAAAATACATAAACAGCCTGGAAAAATATAAGAAGAAATGTTTAACATCTGGTGCCAGGAACTCACTAAAAACAGATCAAGGAGGCATTCTGAACATATTTCCACATATTTCACAAAATAAATCTTTGATTAAGAGTGATGATACAAAAAAGTATGTGTTTTCAAATTGAACATAAAATATAACATATTAACTATTTTGTAATAACATTATTCTTACTTTTATAATTTTTTAAATCTAATGAATTACCAGGACTCCTCTATAGTTCACACATATTAAGAAGTCTCAAAACTGTTAGAAAAATCCAATCAAAATATGTAATATTTCTAATAATTCAGTGTCTCACTTGCGCTCTTTATTTATTGATTATAGCCCTACTTAAATATTTTCCACTACAGAAAATAACTCAGTACAAGATGAATTATATCTAAGAGGGATTAGCAGTTCTATTTGTAATAAGATTCATTTTAAATTAATTTATTGTAATGGTGTACCCATATAATTTCCATGGGCGTTTCATGCAAAATTCCTGCTTAATTTTTTTAAATATTCGAAACAGGCTATACTCTGTAAAGATGAAAAACTAATTTTTAATAAAAAGCAATAAAATGTCCATTTAAGGACCTTTAAGTATTATAGGGGGAAAAAAAGATAAAACAGCATCACACACTTTCTTACATGATTTATTTCACATGATTAAATAAACCAGGAAAGATACAAATAAATATACAAATATTACCTTAATGATGGTATCAGATTCTAGCTAGGGTTGCATCTAAATGCCATAAATTTTTAGTTATGCCTTTTGGAAACAGTAAAGATGCAAATAAAGAAGAGCCCCTCAGTTGTACTTTCTCATATTTTTTCCCCATTGATCAGATGTTATGAAATTGTAAACAGGTAGTAAACATATTTTTCTAAAGCAAGAAAAAGAGCAGACTTGTAATTGAGCATAGTTCTTGGACACTAAATCAGTTTCGTGGTTGAAGGAGAGTAAACATCTGTTGGTTGTTTTATTCAACTATTACACAGAGAAACTTAGGGAAAAATCTGTTTTGTCTGACTTGGTTCAGATCTTTTATTTTTTTTTTTAAAGATTTTATTTATTTATTTGTCAGAGAGAGAGAGAACACAAGCAGGCAGAGACAGAGGGTGAAGCAGGCTCCCTGCTGAGCAAAGAGCCCGATATGGGACTCAATCCCAGGACCCTGGGATCAGGACCTGAGCCGAAGGCAGCTGCTTAACCAACTGAGCCACCCAGGTGTCCCTTGGTTCATATCTATTAAGCTTTGATGACCACCTTAGACAAACTAGTTATTAGTAAACACCACAGATTCTGAAGCAAGATTCAGATCTCCAGGTTGTCTATTGCTAATCATGTGGAGTTAGGGTAGATATTTCTCTCTCCGTAACTTAGTTTCTTAACATATGGAATGATGATAATAGTAAGTAGTTTATAATGCTATTGTGAGGATTAAATTATATATGTGTATATATATATATATATATATATAATAGAACAGTGTCTGGTACAGAGAAATAATACTAGCTGTTATCAGTAGTGTTAGTCTATCAGTGTTCTCCTAGTGTTTTTGCTGTGTCTTGAAATGCTTGATCATATTCATGCCTTTTACTGAATCTTGTTCCATGCAGCTCACTCTCCTACTCCATCTATTATGTTCAAAAACATGTATAATCGTTCATGTGTGTATGCATGGTGTGTGTGTGTGTGTGTGTGTGTATACAATATACTTATTTTATAATATATAATATAATATACTTATATATAAAATATACTTATATAATATATATACTTATTTTATATATAATATATATAATATACTTATTTTCCTACTTTTAACTTTGGCACTTTATTTTTTCTTAAGATTTTATTTATTTGAGAGAGAGATAGGGCAACAGAGAGTTGGAGGAGGGAGGAGAGGGAGAAGCAGCCATCCCACGGAGCAGGGAACCCAACTTGGGGCTTGACCCCAGAACCCTGGGATCATGACCTGAGCTGAAGGCAGACACTTAACTGACTGAGCCACCCAGGTGCTTCTAACTTTGGCACTTTCTTATAATAGTTTAGCCAGTCTATTCTGGTACTACATATTTAAATTGTATATTTTACCTGGATGATGAATTTTTGAGGAGCACTTCCATGGAAATCACCCAACTCCAATGAGAATACCTGAACTTGATGGATTCACTAAGCATCATATTAAACAAAAAAAAAGATACTCAAGTACTTTTTTTTCTTTTTTTGTTTAAATTCCAGTTAGTTCACATACAGTATATTATTTTCAGATAGACAATACAGTCATTCACACTTTCTTTTTTTTTTTAAAGATTTTATTTATTTGACAGAGAGAAACACAGCGAGAGGGAACACAAGCAGAGGGAATGGTAGTGGGAGAAGCAGGCTTCCTGTAGAGCAGAGAGCCCGATGCGGGGCTCCATCCCAGGACCCTGGGATCATGACCTGAGCCGAAGGCAGACGCTTAACAACTGAGCCACCCCTTCATAAAACACCCAGTGCTCCTCACAACGAGTGCCCTCCTTAATCCCCATCCTATTTCACCCATCTCCCCACCCACTTCCCCTCTGGTAACCATCAGTTTGTCCTCTATCATTAAGAGTCTGTTTCTTGGTTTGCTTCCTTCTCTCTTTTTTTTCTTTGCTTGTTTTATTTCTTAAATTCTACATATGAGTGAAAGCATATGGCGTTTGTCTTTCTCTGACTTATGACATAGAGCTATCAGAGAAAGACAAATATCATAATGATTTCACTCCAGTACTTTTCTATTCACTATATATGTGGTTATACAAATTACTCAATAATCTAAGTGGTTTTTCACCTATATTAGGAAATGAGTAAATATTTGTTGAGTGAATAAAGAACTATTTATTGAAATGAATCTAATACTTAATTTTTGCTTTTTTATGAAGTTTTATTTTTTCCAAGTAAGAACACACTGAAGTTCCTGTTTTGCCTGGATCATAAACCTATAAACCTACAGAACAGTGATTATTACAAACACAGCATGATATATGAAAATATGCTTAACATCACTAATCATCAGGGAAATGTCAATCAAATCATAAGATACTACCTCATGCCTGTTAGGATGTCCATTATTTTAAAAAAAAGATAAATTTTGTAAGGATGTGGAGAAATTGAACCCTTGTACTCTGTTGGTAGAAATGTAAAATGGTGTAACCCTATGGAAAACAGTATGGAGGTTCTTCAGAATATGAAAAATGGAAATAACATATTGTCCAGCAATCTCACTTCTATGTACATATCCAAAAACATTTTAAATAAGGATCTTAATGCGATATTTGCACTCACTGTTCATTGCACTACTATTCACAATAGCCAAGATGTGGAAACAACCTGAACGTCCATGCTTGGATAAATGGATAAAGAAAATGTGCTATACACTAATAATGGAATATTATTCAGCTTTAAAAAAGAAGGAAATCTTGCCATATACAACAACATGAGGATATTATGCTAAGTAAAATTAGCCAGTCATAGGAGAATACTGTATGATACCACTTATATGAGGTATATAAAATAGTGAAACACATATAAGCAGAGAGCAGAATGGTGGTTTCCAAAGGTTGGGGGTAGGAGGAAATGGAGAATTGCTGTTCAAGGGTATAGAGTTTTGCTTATGAAAAATGAATAAGTTCTAGAGATCTGCTGTACAACAATGTGCCTATAGTTAACAGAACTATAATGTATATTTAGAGATTTATTAAGAGGGTAGATCTCATGTAAAGTGTTCTTACCAAAATAAAAACAGAAAGATGAGTCTACCTCAAATATATATAAATATATATATATATATATTATTCACACACACACACACACACACACAGTACTAACCTCATCTTTAATCAGATTTATCACTAAAGAATTCATGAAAACCCTTCCTGAACAGATCAAATGATAGGGGATTTGTCTAGTGTAATTTAGATTTTTCTTTTAATTTTTATGGTTACCAGTTTGTTACCTGCATTTGTCTTATCCTCTTTTATCTTCACTGAAAGACAATTTACTTATTGCAGAGTACTTATTACTGAGGCCTTATCCTTTGCCATATAGCTTCTTGCTAGAAGTTTTGATTTCTCCAAAATGCAAATTGTGTACATGATGTTTCTAGTCTGTCTCTAGACTATGCAGTTTGTGTCTTATATCATTGGCAACTGTGTTGTTTCTGTGACAGCCAGTGTTCTGAAGCCCTCTGCTGATGCAATAGGCAAGGTATTGTGGTAAGAATTGCTGGAGCCTGTGATAAAAATGAATTGCTTCAAGGTACAACACTATAATTCTCCCTATGTATACCATTAAGTATTCCCCTGGCAAAGACAGCTTACATCATTATTGTTTAATTTGTCTGTGCTCAATATCATGTATTGAGGATACTCTTTATTTTTATGAATTTGAATCAATAATATATATTATATAATTTTATATTTAATATTTTGATTTTAATATATATTTATAAGTTATATATATATGGAAAATGTGAAGATATGTTTCTATAACTAGTCAGGTTATGGTAGATTTTGCTACAATAAAAGCAATTTAAAAATCTCAATGGCTTAAAAAAATGGAGGCTGCTTTCTTATTTTATGTAACTGTTTCTGAACAAAGACTGAGTTTTCACCATCCGTAACAGCTTTGTGGCCACTACTGGAGAAGGTTGAGAATTGTGCCTTGATCCTTAAGTGCTTCCATCCATAAGAGACACAAATTATAGTACTGCTTACATTTTATTGGCCAAAACAAGTCACACAGTCACACTTAACCTAAAAGAAATCCTGTAGTACCTTCCTCTTGGGTACCCTGAAAGAAGGGACAGGGAGGTATTCGTGAGCATCACTAATATCTAATAGAATGATTAATTGCTTGTGTAAGAGAGAAATAAAAAGCACGCCATAATTTCAAAACACTGTGTCAGTCTGTTTAAATAGTGTTTAGTGCAAGAACAGCACTGCAAGTTTATGTTCAGCCTCTGGAAAATACCACCCTTAAAAATGTCTTATGAAGCTCAATTTTCAAGGGAACCTAAGAATTTTGAGTTATTTTAAAAAACAGACCACCAAAATTTTAATTAAAGAGAGGTCAACCACAGAAGGACAGCTTCCTGATACCACAGGCAGTAAGCGCCATGAACCTTGATGAGGGCAGTCAGAGCAGTGTTTGACTATCAGAGACATAAGTGGGGCTGGAAGTAGTTGATGACATTGGAGATATAAAAATTCCTGCTGTGTCATAGATTTCTCTACTGAAGGAGGAGGACAGTATTCTGGTTCTCTGGAAACATTTAATTCTCTGACCAGAGTTCAGGCATTTGATTTTTCCCATAATTGGTACAGCCTTGGGAAAAAAGGAATGCACTTAAATCATAATCCTTCTTTCTATATTATCAGGCTTCCTTTGGACACCTCTTCACTACATATTCTTTTCACTGAAAGTATTGCTCTCACGTCCCTATTAGACCTATCTATGATAAATATACTAAATCCAATTATTTTTAACCAACTTACCTCATATCTATTTCTATTTAGCTTTTTTACCCAAACCACAGCCCCTCAAACCTTGTGTAAAGGTTTTCTTTTGTTGTTGTTTTTGATGGGGATGGGGGAGCTGATTCAAACCAGCCTATATACTTTTACATTATTTTTCTCTTTTTAAATGTATGTGAACATCATTCAGCTCAATATTTCAGATAATTGGCATATACCTTCTGTCTTTCTGAGACATTGGTCATGTTTAAGATTGCTTTGGATTTCAATTTTACCTAAATAAATTTAACTCAAGTAGCAATGGTGAATTCTAGCACATAGTCAGGCCTACCTCCTACACTCAAAGGAAATAAGGAATGCAGTCGGCACCACCCAAAAGAACCACTGATAGAAATGAATGAGAAGCAATTTTGAAAAATAAAGGGGCTATTGTAAACAGAAAAGTAGGAATTATATGGTACATAAACAAACTATAAATGTTTATTATTGTGATTATTAATAAGATAATAGTAAGAGAAGCACTCTAATATAAAATTATAAATAAATATAAATAATTATAAAATTATTACTGATAAAATCTAAGCTAGAATAAACTTTTATGGCAATAAAGTGAATAATTTTTATATAAACTTATTTGTATTTCTTCCCTAATATTTCCTCTTAAAAATATAGCTTGAAATTGGGAGGGACTTCTGAAAGACCAGTATGATGATCTTTATAATTACTGTCTTCAATAAAATAAGGGAAAATACTGGCAAAAAAAATTAGTCAAAACCAATTTTTTCAAAATTTTTACTATTAAAGGTATCAAAATATCTGAGGACCCTTTAATATATAAAAGCTACTAAACCTTATGAAGAGCAGTAATGATTGTGGCTTTTTTATTTGGCCTATTTCAATTCTCTGCTTCCCATCTCAATGGAAAGCCAGCAGCCTTATAATTATGGAAGTTATGAAAACCATCAACCTTGCATCTACAAGCTAGAGCAGTCTAGGATTACAACTCGAAAAGTCCTATCCCCAGAGCATTATCATTATTTGGCTTATCTTGGAGCTCTGTGGAAAATCCCCATGCTCAGGGGCACCTGGATGGCTCAGTGGGTTAGAACCTCTGCCTTTGGCTCAGGTCATGGTCTCAGGGTCCTGGGATCAAGCTCCTAGTTGGAAGCCTGCTTCCCCCTCTCTCTCTTCCTGCCTCTCTGCCTACTTGTGATCTCTCTCTCTCTCTCTCTCTCTGTCAAATAAATAAATAAATAATAGATAGATAGATAGATAGATGATAGATAGATAGATAGATAGATAGATAGATAAGAAAATCCCCATACTCGATGTGTTGCTATTATCTAATCTTTCTTGGCACTCCTTATTGAAAATAGCCCTGACCCAGGGCAGTATTGGAAATAATCAGCAGCAATTGTAAAATATCATAGGCACCTGAACTTACAATAGGAGTTAATGCTAACAAGATCCTGGTCAAAATTTAAAAGAAAGATCTGGGGACTAAGATGCCCATGGAAGATTGTAAAGTTCTACCATTTCTGGGTATTTAGAAGGTCCTACACATGTGCAGATCTTGTGCGTACACAGAAAAAAAAAAAAATGGAGGGAACCCCATTGGAAAGCCATGATGGTTTTATTTATTGGTGAATGTACAAACTTTTAAAGAAGACTTAATCCCCCCCCCCAAAAAAAGAAGACTTAATCCCAATCCTTCACAGACTCTTCTAAGAAATATAAAAAAATTTTTTCAAGCTATCATATGAGCCAGTATTACTTTGATACTAAAACTAGACAAAAAACAAAGTTGGAGACAATATCTAATATGAATATAGATGAAAAATTCCACCACAAAATGCTAGCAAGTCAAATTCAGCAACATATAAAAAGAATAATACAAATAATCAGGTAGGATTTATCCAAAGAATGCAAGACAAATTTAACATATGTAAAATAATCAATGTAAGGCACTATGTTTGTAAAATAAAGGATAAACCTCTATAATCATTCAGTTGATGCAGATAAGACACTTACATACTCCAACACTGTCTCATAATAAAAAAACACTCAACAAACTGGAAATGGAAGAGAATTTCCTTAGCCTGATAAAGGACATGTATGAAAACTCAGTGCTAACATACTTAGTGGTAAAGGATTATTTTCTGCTTGAATTCTCCAAGAAAACAAAATTGCACATTACCGCTCTTATTCAAAATTATACTCTAAGTTATTTTTAGGGAAATTAGATAAATAAATAAAAGACCTCCAGATAGGAGATATAAAGCTATCTTATAGATGACATCGTTTTGTATATAAGCTTGAAACCCAAAGCACAAATGACAAGTGAAGAAAGCTAGATAAATTAGATTTCACCAAAATTAAAACCTTTAGTACTACAACTGAAACCATCAAAAAAGTCAAAAGACTAACTACAAAATGGGTGAAAATATTTGGAAACTCTATATATGATAAGGGACTCATATCCAGAATATCTGAAGAACTCGTGCAACTGGAAAATGAAGACAAATAACCCAATTTTTTTAAATAGGCAAAAAAGTTGAATAAATTTTCTCTAGAAAAAACATAAAAATGGCAATAAGTAGATAAAAGATGCTTACATAATTAGTTAATAGGGAAATGCAAAGTAAAATTACTCTATACCACTTGGGTAGCTAAACCAAAAAATATACATAGCAAATGATGGGGGAAATAGGAAGAAATTGAAATTTTTCTACTTTGCTGACAGAAATGCAAAATAGGGGCACCTGGGTGGCTCAGTCAGTTAAGCGTTCGCTTTCAACTTAGGTCACAACCTCAGGGTCCTGGGATTGAGCCCCAAGTTGGGCTCCCTGCTCAGTGAGGAGTCTGCCTCTCCCCCTACTCATTCATGCTCTTGCTCTCTATCTCCCTATCTCTCAAATAAATAAATAAAATCTTTAAAAAAAAAAAGAATATAACATGGTGCTGCTTCTTTGGATAACAGTTTGGTATTTACTCAATATGTCAAACATAAGATGCTATATAATTCTACACTGCCATTCCTGGGTTTATACCCAAGAGAAATGAAAATATGTGCCCCTACAAAAACATGCACAAAAATATTTTTGCATTATTGGTAATAGTCAAAAAAATGGAAGCAAGCCAAATGTCCACCAACTGATAAATAAACAAAAGGTGGTATAATCATGAAATAGAATATTTGGTAATTAAAAAAAGAAAAAGTACTGATACACAATACAACTGATGGACCTTTATGCTAAATGAAAGAATCAAGTCACACAAGACCACATACTGTTTGATTCCATTTATATAAAACATCCTGAAAAAACAAATCAATAGAGACAGAAAATAGGTACTTGCCTGATGCCTGCTAAGGGATAGAGTTCCTTTGAGGGGTAATGAAACTCCAAGATTAGGTAGTGGTGATGGCACAACTCTGTGAATATACTAAAATATATTTTGAATGAATGAATACTATGGTATGTGATATATCTCAATTATGTTATTTATGATTTAGAACATTAGAAACAACCTGGCTCTAAAAAATGAGAAAATGGTTAAATAAATTTTAGTGCATTTAATCCATTATTGCTTCTCAAAATCAAACATATATAAATCATCTGGGGAAACCGTTTAAAATGCACATTATTGAGCCCCTATCCCAAAAATTCTGCTTCAGAAGGCCCTGTTCTGGTTAACCAAGGTCAACATTTTGAGAAATATTTCTCTTGATGGACATTAAGCAACCATTAAATTATACTTACGAAGTATTTGCAATAATTTGAAAAAGGGCTTATGTTTTATTTTTAATTGAGAGTAGAACATGCATAAATTTAAATTTTAAATGAAATAGTTGCTTGGAAAGGTTAACAGTGGAATACAGGGTGATTTTTTTTCTTTGTTTTTCATTTTTCCATAACATCTTGTTTTACAATAAGCATAAATTATTTTTATAATCAGGACAAATGAAATTAACTTTTAAAATGAGAGTCCCATGTTGAAAAATCCATTTAAAACATGAGAGGTTCATGAATGTGTGTGTGTGTGTGTGTGTGTACATGTGTATGTCTCATGAAGTATCTTTATGAATTTGTCCCATTTTCTAATTTATATATGGAAATTTATGTTTCCAAAATACTTTTTTTTTTTTAAGATTTTATTTATTTATTTGACAGGGAGAGAGAGAGATCACAAGTAGGCAGAGAGAGCGGAGGAAGCAGGTTTGCCACTGAGCAGGGAGCCCAGTGCGGGGCTTGATCCCAGGACCCTGAGATCACGTCCTGTGCCAAAGGCAGAGGCTTAACCTAATGAACCACCCAGAAGCCCCTCCAAAATACTTCAAAAATATTCTGACAAAATAACATTTACCTAGTAAATGTAGTTTTGCAATATTCACAAATTTGGAATTTGTTTTCTAAGAAAACTGTAGTTGACATATGAATAATTATATATATTTCAAATTAGAATTTTAATATATATTACTAGATTTACAATATAATTTGTCACAAATTTAGATGTTTTTAAACATGTTAGTACATGTTTTCTGCATTCATTGTTTAAATTCTTTTATTTGTTCCAGCACACTTTTTTACTGTTTTGCATTTAATAATATAGACTGGTTTTTAAAATTAAATTTAAGTAAATCATACCGTATGGAAGATGTAAGTCACTAGATACTTCCATACAAGTTGAATTAGTTAAATTTGGTTATATTTAAAGAATATTCTCTGTGCAGATATTCAAAAGTGATGATGTAGGAGATGGGAAGTAGGGTATTTACTAAAGGTTGCCTAATTTAAAACAGGTTGGTTTATATTACTGTCTTATCAATATTTATATTATATTTAAGGCTTGCTATACACACAAGATGCTTATGCATTTTGAGGCTGACTACATTTTTATTTTAAACCATTTAATGCTAAGTTGCTGTTGGCTGAATTTAATGGGTTCTTGAGAAAATGTGGTTGTATCTCCAGATTCATAATATCACACTAAACCAGATTTAGCATTTTATTATAGAAAGGATGGAGTCAGGAGTCACATATCTGAGACTTTTTTGAAACAGGACAGAAAAAGCCCAGAAGTAAAATGGTGATGGGAAAAGACAATTTATTTTCCTCTGCCTGCCTGCATTTAAAATAAGGGTATATTTAACCCAGAAAAGAACAGATGGACTATATTTATAATAGTCAGAGATAAAATGTTGTATTATTCAATTCTTCTATTAATTTATTTCTATTGCTCCCACTGCCAAAAAGTGTACTGTTACACATACGTGAATTAAGTGAAAAGAAAAATGATCCACCAAGTATGTAGTATATGATTTATGGAAAGCTATTTATTTCAAGTTTACTTTGAAGTATTTTTCAGTTTGGGTTTTACCTACTGAACTCTGCCCAAAGGTAAACATAGTATTAGATTTTAATATATTTATAATTTTGAGTACAGTACATTGATTGTTGAAAAGAAGAGACACTAAATATCATCTCGATAATGTCTTTGGAATAGAAGTGCTGTATATATCCATCCAATAAACAAAAGCAAGGCAGACAAGACATATGAAACATAAACAGATATATCCTAAAAAGTTAATTCTAAGTGGTTAAGAATTAATAGACTAAATTACTTTGCTTTGCAATATATGAGATGTTTTCATTTTTAAAATTGAATTTAATATATTTCAAACAAATAATCAGCATAAATGGAATGAACTGTGCTTTTGGAAAGTTCCCCTTTGCCTCTTTATCTTCTGTACTGGACTATAAATTTTAATTTTTGTTTGCTTTGATCATTTCCATGATTCCATCACTTAGAACAGTATCAGGAGCGTTGATGAAATGATCCTTCGTATTATGTTAATAAACTGGTATGTCTCTTCAACAAATGGTGTTGGAAAAACTGGAAAGCTACATGTATAAGAATGAAACTGGACCAGTTTCTTATGCCATACACAAAAATAAATTCAGAATGAATCAAAGACCTAATTCTGAGGCCTCAAACCATAAAAATCCTAGAGGAGAACACAGGCAGTAACCTCTTTGACATCAGGCACAGCAACTTCTTTCTAGATATGCCTCCTAAGGCAAGGGAAACAAAAGCAAAAGTAAACTACTGCAACTTCATCAAAATAAAAAGTTTCTGCACAGCAAAGGAAACAATCAACAAAACTAAAAGGCAACATACAGACAGTGGGAGAAGATGTTTGCAAATGACATATCTAATAAAGGGTTAGTATCCAAAAAATATAAAGAACTTATAAAACTCAACACCCAGAAAATGAATGATTAGTTAAAAAATGGGAAGATAACATGAATAGACATTTTTCCAAAGAAGACATCCAGATGGCCAACAGACACAAGTGTCTTAATGTCACACCTTGATTAAACTTCCTAAGGGATTACAGTGCTATCTGACATTGCCTGCTTGGCATGGTGTTATCATTAAAACAAGCCCCTGGGAAAGTCCCCAGCCTGTTTACCATGATATAATGTGCTGTAGCATCATGCCCAGTCAGAATTCATTTCTGAAAGGGTCAGTCTCATTTATGAAGACCCTCAGGGAAACCAAGAAAGCCAGAACTGTTGATCGGTCTGTTTTGCCTCGGTCACACTCATCATCTGAATTAGGAATGCAGGGTCATTTCAAATGTGCTGCTTTGGGGCTTCCTATGTATCAGAGTTTTTAAACTCCTTATGAATCTCATTTTGTATTGAGCTGGTTGACACCATAGAGTGCTAGTGCTGCAACCTCACCAGTGGGACAGGGTGGGCTTCTTTGCACCCTTTAAGAAATACTTGGCTATGCAACTCCATGCAAGAGCAGGATTGAATTCTCTTTCTCCCCGACTATTTGTGCCACACCATCCCTTTCCTCAACACTGAGGGGGAGGGATTTTTTAGCATAATCACATCAGCTTTCAGCCTGTTTTAGTGTGGCTGAAATGTGAAATATGACTTTTAATAAAACAAAACCGTTTTTTTTTATTTTGCTGCATTAGGGGAAATGCAAAGATGTCCACTTCACCTTCTAGAAATGTTTTATGCTATCCTAACTTGAAGAAATAGGAACTATGTTTTAATGACTCATAGTTCTGAATTTAATAGGCCAATAAGGAGGCTTATGAAAAGAAAAAAGAAGACAATAGGGTTATGAGTTGGTTATTTCATAGGTTTTGTATTTTTTTTTAATTTCTTCCTGGACATAGGAATAAAGTGAGCATGGCTGTGAGAACTCAGGAGATCACTAGGGTGGGGTCAGTAGTTTCAAAATTAAGTGGAGGGTTCCTGGATGTCTAGGAGCTCATTCATGCTGGAGAAGTTGTCCTAGGATTATATTGGGAGAGTTAGATGTCTTAACCAAGTGAGAAATCAAGACAAAAGGAATTCTTGGTACTGGTCAAAGAGTACATACACTGTTATAAGACAAATAAGTTCTGTAGGTCTAATGTAGAACATGGTGACTATAGTTAATAATCTATAATAATCTGTATCTGTTAATAATCTATAATCTGTATTGTATACATGAATTTGCTGAAAGAGCAAATCTTTTTTTTTTTAAGATTTTATTTATTTATTTTAGAGGGAGAGAGCATATGCAAGCAGAAGAGAGCATGAGCAGGGGGAAGAGGCAGAAAGGGAGGGGAAGGAAGACCAGGACAAGCAGACTCCATGCTGAGCACTGAGTCCAGTGCTGGTCTGATCTCACGATGCTGAGTTTATGACCTCAACTGAAATCAAGAGGTGCCAGCTTAACCGACTGAGTCACCCAGGCACCCCTAAAAGAGCAAACCTTAGCATTCTCACCACATACAAAAGGTAACTATGTGAGGTGATGGGTGTGTTAATTAACTTGGTCAAGGTAAATATTTCACAATGTATATCAAGTCATCATGTAGTCCACATTAAATATATGCAATTTTATTTGTCAGACATACCTCAAAAAGGCTTCATATGTATAAGTTCTGTTTTGGCCATGTTAATTTTTGAGATTCTTATTAGAGATCAAAATGAGGTATCAAGTATGAAATTGGGTATCAATTTGGGAAGTGGTTCCCTCAGCCCATCATGACAGCCACAGTGGGTGGAGAAACAGAATACGTCATGATAAATTGGAGCTCTGGCCAGAGGAGAAGGTAAATAAAGCATCAAATTCATAGGGATAGTGAGAGTCAGCCCCTATCAGAATTTCTAGAGTTCTGCTGTAGGATTATCAGAATCACTTATCAATGAGATATTGTATGGGTGATCACAATATCCCTTAAAATGTCCATAAATGTCAAGAATACATGAAAATGAGCTTATCACAAGAAATACAGGAGTTCATTTGTACTGGCCCTCTCATTATAGTTTCCCCATACTTATGAAAATTAACTGTTAGTAAGTGTTCTCAGTGAATGGGATAAAATAATTACATTGGTAAAGGTGAATAATAAAAATTAAAAACTTCCTTTCAAGCTCTTAGCTATCTACTAATACACTGAGATTCTCAACAACTAAAATGGCTTAAGTCTCTCTCAGCACATGACATGATGACATTGGTATAGTAGGAATGCAGTTTAAGGATTATGCCAAAGGGATTGATTTTTAGGACATTTGCTAGAGGAAGTTTTCACGTGACATGACTCATCACTTTAGACCTCCTCTTTATCATTTTAAGAGCATACCCAAACCAAGAAGATTACCATATTATGAAAAGCTTTCTTCTGAAACATAAAACACTACATATATCATAGAAGAGCTTTTCATTCCATTCAAACCATATTATCAAGAGTTACATTTATAATTTCAATGCCATATTTCTTGAAGATCAGGAGGGCACCAAAGGCAAGGATTGGTAACTATAAGATGTCTCCATAATATGTAACAGGAAAGGCATGTGACACCTTGGTAAGACTAAACAAAACTCAGCTTGAAGAGGCTCTTGTTACAATATTTTGCAACTTAAGGTAAACACAAACTGACCACTGGAAAAAGGTGCCCTGTCTACAACAAATCTGTGAATCTTTACCACATTACAATATATAATCAACATTAATAGGACCAATTTAATAATTCATCTTCACCATCTCTTGTCCATCAGAGAAAAGTGGTGGGAAAGTTAGGTTCTGTCCAACCCACAGGCCATAATAATTATACATAATAACAGGCTGTGGTCTAACCAAGTCAGGAAAATGATTTCATTTTCCCCATCAGCACAGAACCAAAGGGGTCAGAAAAATAGAGGAAGCAGACCTAGTGATTCTGAATATGCAGAACCAAAACCTACTCAACTTTGGAGAAACTGAGACACCTTCTAGTCACTGCAAAGAGACTGCAAGAATTCAGTCTGCAGGATACAGTTCATGTATTAAGAAAAAGAAAGAGGATATAACTCATTAAAAATAAAAAGGAGGGGGAAGTGATGGAGAAAACTCAGGCTTGGCCAGGTAGAAGCTAAAGATGTTGAAAGATCTATGAATATTACAAATGACCTAAAATGAGACAGTTGTGCCTAGGGGGTATGGTTACCAAATGGCTAGGTGCTACCTGATATAGAAAAGACATTGGTACCTCCCCTGACCTTCTCTACATAATCAAGGGAATGGAGATGAGAATTCCATTTTAAAGTAGCCTAAGTGTCCACTGGTAAAGAGTGTGCGAGGTCAGGATCTCCTTCTGCTTAAACCAGTTTGGCCACCCCACCATCAGCAAAACACTGGAATAGGATGCTCTTTATTCCTCCAGTTTCTCCTCATCCTCACCCTATCACAAATAAACAAGTAGCTATATTGGTACATCTAGCATATGGTAATAAATGGTCAGAAGGGAAAAATAGAACTGAGTAAGAGAATAAAAAGTGTAGAGAGGAACATAATTGTATAATAGATGATCAAGAAACTGCTCGTTAATATGGTGACCTTTAAAGAAGATCTGTGGGGAGCAGGATATGCAGCTCTCTGGAGGAAAACATGCCAAGCAAAGGGAACAGAAATAACCAAACTCCTGAGGTGTGAAAATGCCTGGTGTATATGAGGAACTGCACATGATCCAGTGTAACTAGAGGATTGCAATAAAAAGAGAAGGTGACTGATAAAAAGAGAGGTAGCAGGGGCCTCATTACATAGGGCCTTATAACCCTTCGCTCAGCAGCATGGGAGGGTTCTGAGAAAAAGAGGGGTGTGATGCTCTGTTTATGCTTAATAGAATCACACTAGCAGCTGTGATTAAATTAATTGCAGGGGAGCAAATACAAATGCAGGAAGACCCATTAAAACATTATAGAAATAATCCAGTTAAGAGATGGTGTCTCAGACCGGAAGAGCAACTGTGAAGGTCTTAGAAAGAGTCAGATTGTAGGGGTGCCCAGGTGGCTTTCAGTAAAGCATCCAACTCTTGATTTCAGCTCAGGTCATAATCTAAGGGTTGTGAGATTGAGCATGAGATGGAGCCTGACATCCACACTTAGTGTGGAGCCTGCTTAAGATTCTCTTCCTCCTTCTCCCTCTTCCTTCCCACTATTTGCATGCTCTCGCTCTCTAAAAAAAAATTAAAAATTACATATATACATATATAAATAATTTAAAAAGAAAGTCAGATTGTGGATATATTTTGAAAGTAAGCCTATTTTATTTGCTGATGGATTGGATTTGTCATGTGATAGAGAGGGGTCCAAGACAACTTCAAGTTTTTGCCTGAGCTACAATAGATACATACTATTTACTAAAATAGGCAAGGAACAGATGGAATGAAACCAGCAATAAATTTTTCCACATTAGGACTAGTAAAATGTTTGCCCAAATGTATTTGTTTTTTTAATGTTATTATATTTAAATTCAATTAATTAACATACAGTGTATCATTAGTTTCAGATGTAGAGGTCAGTTAATCATCAGTTGCATATAATACCCTGTGTTGATTACATCAGGTGCCCTCCTTAATCCGCATCACTCAGTTACCCCATCCTCCCACCCACATATGAATTTGTTTTAAAAATTAGAGTTCTGTAGTTTGTTAGGTTCCTTTCTATGTTCTGGTCACTGTAAACAGTGTAAACAGGTTTAATAATAATAATTCAGTGTAATTCCCTTTAGCAAGAAATTATACAGATAAGGTTTATTCTCCATTCTCCTCTTCTAGTTCAGATTTCTTTCTCTATTGTGCATTTGTTCTTGGAATACTTGTGATTTTTCTCTAAGATGTTTCAAATGTATATTGAAATTAATTAGAGCAATAAATAAAAATAAAACAATAACAATGTTTCCTTAATTGTGTTCTCCAAGGAATATCAAGGGCCCATAGTATCTCCTTGAAATTCAGTATATTTTACACAATAACAGGTGGAAGAGATTGTGATATTGTATTTTTTATAAAAAGCTATAAACCTATCAATAACAGTTTTCACATTTCCAGTATAAAATAATATTTTCTATTAATGTATTTTTATAAATGTATTCTTTTCTCCAAGCATTGATGACTTCAGAAGTAATTTACTGTTACATCTGTATCAAATAATATCTGAAAAATGTTCAAAGAAATTATGTCCCTATCATATTAGATGTTACTCCAATACTTGCCCAGACTATATGCAAGGCATACAGTAATTGAGTCTCTAGGGATCTTACAGAGCAACTCTTAATATAGTACGCACTATAATTATAGCAAGGATGTCAAATGTGAGACTATCAATAATGCAATATTTGGAAAATGTCTGAATTAAAATGTTGCTAAGCCTTATTACTCTGAAGAAGGAAAAAAAAGATGTGCAATGATAGTGAGATTGAGCGTGTGACCTCAAATTATATCTTTGGTAAAATATACATATATTATATTATATATATAAACATGTAAGTATTAAATATACACATTAAAATACATACAAATACATACATATACACATGAGAATCCCAACTGAACTGTAAATTTGAGATTTAAGAACACTCTCCCTTTTAACCACTTGGGAAGAATTCATATAGAGACTTACAAGAACTGGAGACTGAAAATTTCATGAATAATCTTAAGAGGATACCAGTCTATTTACACATGTAAATTTTATTATAGCAATATTATCTTAACAATATTACAAAAGATACCTAACAGAGAAGTATATCATTTTCTTTATGTACTGAAAGTAACCGATTTCAATTTTTGGATAATCTTCTTTGGTCTTTTTCTATATGTGTACATAATGTATATCTTTATAATTAGAGTATGCATTTTATATTTTATTTATTCACTTAGCATTATATTATAAGCATATTTACATGTTCTTACATAGCCTGTATAAATTACAGTGTAATCACTGCATAACATTTAATTGAGCTGTTCTGTAATGCATTCATTAAATTAATGTTAGACATTATCATCATCTCTATGTTTTGCAAATAAGAGAAATGCTAAAAAAACTATAGCTAGGTACATATCTGCTACTTTTGTTTAAGAGAAGATTTCTGAATGATACATAAAATACCTGTTATGGTTATAATACTATTTTGTTCATTTTTAAAATTTATACTTCTAAAACTACACATATATGTTACATGTATTGCATACATATGTTCTATATGTGCATATGTATAATACATGTAATATGTATATTACACATATGTGCCATTTTAATAATCATGCCAAATTATATAAAAATCTTTTTCTTTTTTTTTTTAAAAGATTTTATTTATTTATTTGACACAGAGAGAGAGAGAGATCACAAGTAGGCAGAGAAGCAGACAGAGAGGGGGAAGCAGGCTCCCCGCGGAGCAGAGAGCCTGATGTTGGGCTCAATCCCAGGACCCTGAGATTATGACCCAAGCGGAAAGCAGAGGTTTTAACCCACTGAGCTACCCCGGTGTCCCTCAAAATCTTTTTCTAAGAGTACTAACTTAATAGCTCTAAACACTTAGATTATTTTAGGTAGATTGTTTTCTACACATTTCTGTTAATGACAGTCTAACAATATAAATTATTCTGTTCTGTTATTTTTACATACTTTCAGATCTCATGATTTTGACTTCCCTATATATACGTACATATGTTCATTTCCTACATAACTGAGAATACTTGTGAACTTTGGTTTGATCTGGGGACATCTCCATCTAGCCCTTGTCAACAAAGTTTCCTAGGGCAATTACCTGTTCTATCTTTGACTGAGCTTTTAGTCCTTCCTCTAAGTGAAAATAAGCCATGATTTAAATTCCTGTAAATGAATGACAGATACCCTGCTGTTGCTTAACAGGGACTCATGCTCTTTAATTAAAAGTGAAAAATTTCTTTCCCCACACCCTTTAAACTATAATTGCATCTAGGGATTGCTACTGTGTTTGCTAAGAACGTGCCCAGAAGACACAAGTGGGAAATGTTCTGCATAGAGCACCAGATCTTAAACTGGGACTAATGTTCATTCTGTCATTAAACAAGCCTTTGTTGAGTCCCTGCTGGGTGTGAACTCAGCTTGTTATTGCTAAATCTCTAGTGACCAGGGGCAGTTTTCTCAATATCATTGTATTTCAGATCTTCCATCAGCAAATTAGGGTATTTTTCAATCTCACTATCATTGCACATTGTTTTGAAATATCTACATTAAAGTCATTTTATAGAAGTTAATATAGTCTGGTTTATACCACAGGAATTATATAACTTACCACATCCATATCGTTGCATAACATCATAGAAGATTGTATAAATTAAGTTTCTTAATGTTATTGGATTACTATAAACATGTTAAGTATGAGAAATGTTTAAAGCACTGACTAGAACAATATTTTTTGTTTTATTATGTGTGTGTGTGTGTGTGTGTGTGTGTGTGTATACACACACAACATGAGATAAATAGCTAAAAGGAACAGATAGAGATATATGCCCTAGGCTAGGAGGTATTCAAATACTGAGCAAATCACACATGTTATCCCTATGGAGGAAAGAGAAAAATCATGACCACCCATGATATCTAGGGGAATCTGCATCTAAATTCATATAACTTAATGGGCAAAATTATTCTATTAAAAAAGACTTAGGAGGACAATGGAAGTTTTAAGCAAAAGTTAAAATTTTAAGAATGAGGTCAGTTGGATGATATTAGGAGGGAGATGTGCTAAAGACTCCAGGCTTCCCATAAGTATCTAGTCCTAAAGAATGTGACTGCCATAAACCCAGAACAACACAACTTTTAGCATGTGAGTCCCTGGCGGATATTTAGGTCAAAGCTTTAGTTTTTTCAGATAGTTTATGTTAGTAGGTACAGTAGCTATGCCAAAACTAAGAAAAAAGAATCCAGGCAGATGCACACTATTGGGGATAACTGGAAGTAGGGGTAGGCTTCATATTTGGAGCTTCCTGGTTATTCAGGATTCACAACTTGTTGAAGTTCAGTTAGTCTGAAGTTCTAGGTTTGGTTGTCATGAAGTAGACTTTGTGGTAAAGAGGAGGCAAACAGTAGCTGGTCTAGCTCATCCCTCAGATCACAGGAAATAACATGTCTCAGCTGATTAAGATTATGATCAGTGGCCCCTTCATAACCAAACAGCTATGATAGGGACATAAGTTAATCAGTTATACACAGCTGGAGAAACAGGAGCAGGGACAAGGCTGTGAAGGTTTGACTCTTTAGTATTAACTTATTTAGCTGTTTTTAAAGTAAACAATAAATGAATAAATTTTTAATTTTAGTATATGTGCTGCCGAAGCGAGCACTAAATTTTTAATTTTATACATCACCAAGAGTAATGTTGTTGTTTCTCATAATAAAACTATGAAACTCTTTTCTCCACTTTATAGATGAATAAATTCATGCACAAAGTGGTCAAGTAATGTTTCCAATATAACATAGTAAGTGGTAAGGTTATGACATTAATCCAAAAAATGGATTCTGGAACATTATGGAACCAATCTGTTTTCATTTTTTAAAGCCCTTTATTTTTATTTTATTTTGTTTTGTTTGTTTTTAAAGATTTATATTAGAGAGAGAGAGAGCATGTGAGAGCAGGAAGCAAAGGGAGAATCTCAAGCAGACTCTCCAATGAGTGTGGAGCCCCACATTGGAGCCCCATGTGGGGATTGATCTCATGACCCTGAGATCATGAGTTGAGCTGAAACCAAGTGCCAGAGGCCAAACCTACTGAGCCACCCACGTGCCCTTAATCACCTTTTTTTAAAATATTCAGGCTGAGTAATAAGTTCATTTAATCTAAAACCAAGGTACGCCATGGTCTGAAAGAGGATTTAGGAAAGAGAAAAGGAAGATGTATAAGCAATTGGAATAAGATGTACCTTTCTAAACAAAATATCCAAGAAGTAAACATATGGAGAAAAGAAAACACAAATAAGCTTATGGGAATAATTTTTAGATACAGAAAACTGACTTGACACCCTTTTATGTGGTTTTTCCCACTATATATCTATCTTACATTTTGGTTTTGAATATTATGTCTAAAGATAAAAATTATTCCATTGATATAAGCAATTATATTTTAACTGATATTGTAAATGTGTTCTACATACTTTTAATTGTTCTAGAAAAGTCTTATTTTTCATTTTCTGATCTCAACTCTTTATCAAATCTTATGCCTTCCTTTTAATTGCACAATTGGAAGTAAAATTCCTGAGGCATTGCCTCACACAAAATAAGCTCCTAATAGGTATTAGTCATTGCTTGATTATTGTTGTTGTCTGCAAATGAATAGGTAACCAGGATAACTGCTAGATCTATTCACTAAATTGCCACTAGAGGGAGGGCTAAATATATTTTGTGCATGGTGATAATGGACATGCTGTAGGCAATTATATATAGGAATTGGATGGGAAGAAGCAAAATAAAGAAATAAGAGTTCAGGGGAGTGGAGGATGATGGGCCCAGAAGCAACAAAGAAACATTGCTGGGGTGAATCCATTGTGTTTTATGGGGCACCCAGTAGTTGTCAAAAACTAATAATATTCCATTTATTGGAAATAGCACAGGATAACAAAAAACACTGGCTTCCAGGAATAAAGTCCTGGCCCCTCTCTCTGTTTTGAAATTATTGAGTCAGGCAATGTTAATGAGATTCGGAAGACTTTTAGTCTTGATGAATAATCTGTAAACTTTAATGTTTGCTCTGTGTTCATTTTATTCAATTATTTTCTTGGTCCAACATTGTCCAGCAAAATGATAGGAATTCCTAGGAGTACCGGACAGAATATACCAAGTGAAGCGTACATTTTTTAAAGCAATCAAGGTCTTAACATCAACAAGAATGTTAATAATTACCTATGAATCCACATGAGCAAGAAATATTTTCAGGGAATGGCTGAACACACTTATTTCCTCTGCCATCCTAGAGAAATTCAAAGAGAAACAAGTTACCTTGCAGTAGTGGTTCTCAAACTTGAGCATACATCAGAATCTCCCGGAAGGCTTAGTAAATCACGGATTGCTGGCCTCAATCCTAGAGTTTCTGATTCAGGAAGTCTGAATGGGGGAGTCCGAGGTGGGGGAGTGGCACTGAGAATTTTCATTTTATCAATTTTCTGGGTAAAGGCAGTGATAATGCTACCCAGTGGATCATATTTTTAGCACCACTGCCCTATAGGTTCTTATGTGACAGTTCAGTCAATTGAAGCAGCAGTCTGATGAAGCTCAAACACAGGCCTGAGTCTAAAAATGGCCCAGGGAGCAGGTATTCTGTGTTCCTTAACAGATGAGTAGAATTGGTTATAAGGTTGAGAAAGAGAGTGAAGGTAGATGATTACCAGTAAACAACTTATTTTTTTTTAAGTTTTTATTCAAATTCCCATTAGTTAATATACAGTGTAATATTAGTTTCAGGAATACAATATAGTGATTCAACACTTCATACAACACCTGGTGCTCGTAGCAACAAGTGCATTCTTTAATCTCCATCACCTATTTAATCTATTCCTCCACACACACACACACCCCACCCCACTGGGAATCATCACTTTGTTCTCTATAGTTAAGAATGTGTTTCTTGGTTTGCCTCTCTCTTTTTTTTCCTCTTTGCTCATTTGTTTTGTTTCTGAAATTCCACATGTCAATAAAATCATATGAAATCTTGACATTTGCAACATGGATGGAGCTAGAGAGTATTATGCTAAGTCAGTCAGAGAAAGAACAACTTATTTTTAAAAGGACTCAGTACATTGCACATGCTTAATAATCAGTTGTATTGTCTTCACACAGTAAATGTTATGCATTGTACTGAATTAATGCCACATGGCATTAATGCCCAAGTGTTGCTGAAGTATTAGGGTTTACCTTTCAGTTATTTCCCCCTAATCTCAGAAGAAGAAATATTTTCTTTCTCCCTTTGAAATAAAAGGTCTTTGTCAAACTTTCATCATTTCTGCCTCACTGCTGCTTTCTCTGCTTTAATTAAAATAATCTAAAAGTATAATGCACCATGTACCTTACGTATTTTTCATAGTCCTAAGTATCATTGATACTTTTGGCAGATATGTAATAAGTTTGCATCATCATCTTGAAAATTGGTACTTCTTTTTGTCATTATTTCAATAACGGGCTTTATATTTCAATAGTGATATTTTTTTAAAAGATCTTATTTATCTGAGAGAGAGAGAGCACAAACAAGGGGTGGAGCAGAGAGGGAGAAACAGACTCCCCTCTGAGCAGTGACACCCCCCCCCCCCAATCTCCATCCCAGGACCATGAGATCATCCAGAGCCAAAGACAGACGTTTAACCAACTGATCCACCCAGATGCCCCTAGTGATTGCTTTTTATTTGTTTTTTTAAAATATGTTGTCACTGACTTTCATGCTTCCCCAACACCAAACCCAGGATTCAGTTCAATCTTACTTACTTCATATACTAGACTGATGTCAAGTGTTGTTTCTCCTTTTTTCAGTTCACGTATATTTTACCTTTCCTGTTTTTCTCCAGACTTTTAGCCCCTACCTAACGTTCATGTTGGAACTCCATTACCGAATTCTTCACGAGTTTAGCAACAAAGTAAATATGAAGACAATGCCAGTGTTTGAAAAGCTCTCCTCAAATTTGATAAATCTGATGGGTAGAAATATCTGTCATATTATTAATTAGCATCATGTAGCAAACAGGATTGTTTGGTGGAGACCATTAATTTTCACCTATTTCTTCTGACATTGAAAATACGACTGTTTCTTCCACTTTGGTTGAATTGATCAATTAATTTACAAGTAAAATAATGTATGTGGAGGCAAAAGCTAATTCCAGTGCCAAGTCACTGCAACACATTGTCTTTAATACCAGTTGTCTGGGATAAACTCCAAGCCATGCCTCCTAAATTTTAAATGTTCATTCTTTAGTTCTAGTAACAATTATTTCTAAAATGTAATTTTAATCAAAAGCCAAGAGGCTAGAGATACTTCATATTTTAAATATACGTATATATTTATCTAATTTTATCTTTATCTTACTGCCTAACAACCTGCTCAGTGGAAAGCAATATTCACTAATTTATTTTATCATGTTTACTTGCTTAATTTTGTTGTATTAAATTGCCTGGTTTACACAGCCTACCTTGTGAATACTTTCTCCCAACAAATTTAGTAGCAATAAATAAAACATCATGGAAGTTCTTTTTAACTGTTCAAGAGGCTATCATATTTACTTATTTTTGTAATCTATTTTAAGTTCAAACTTTCAGAGAAATTTCGAGAACTAGGTCAATCTTCCCATATGCTCATATTCCTTAATTGTTAACATTTCCCATTTTACCTCCTCTTGACTTCGTAGTTATACCACTTTGTGTAATTTATTTAGTGCTTGCTCTACAGATTATAATGTACATCTTTGAATTATCACCAGCTGCCTTAAAAAACATTCTACCTCTTATAAACAGTGTAAGAATTTTATAACAATACTTTCAAATATGATCCTCTTACCCTTTATGATCTAGTTGTCATATATTTTGTACTCACATACACTCTAAATTCTGCCTATATTCTTAGTATTCTTAATTTAAGTAGTTAACAATCTAAAGAGCTAGTTTTACCCAGATAAAAAGGATGTATTTTTTTAAAGGCCCTCTATATTTCCTGTAACATTTACCCTTCTTAAAATTCTCCATTCCAATCTAAAACTTATGAGTTTTATCTGCATAAATTGCCTTTTGGATTAAGGAATTTCTGTAGCATGTTTTGTAGTGTACAGAGAGACAAAATCAGGTTTTGTTGGTCTAAAAATGTCTTCATGTTGCCTTAATTTTTGAAGAAGATTAGGCTTGATGTGGAATTCTAGTTTGAT
The DNA here is from genome assembly GCA_028646535.1 of Procyon lotor. Lineage (NCBI taxonomy): Eukaryota > Metazoa > Chordata > Mammalia > Carnivora > Procyonidae > Procyon > Procyon lotor. The sequence goes on from CM053615.1 coordinate 53,607,304, forward strand.
ATGTTTGTGTGTATGTGTGTGTGTTTTATCACATTAAATATACTGGTCTTTTGTCTTCTATACTCTGTTTCTGAGTAGTCAGCCATATTTCATTGTGTAGTTCCCCTCACATACTATATGTTTTTATTCTCACTGCTTTCAGCATTGTACAATTGTGTTCATTTGTAGCAATTTGTCTATAATGTTCCTAGATATGGTTGTCTTTGTATTTACCTGGGTTGGTGTTTTTAAAGTATCTTGGATATATGACTAATGTATTTCATAAATTTTGTAAAATTCTTAGCCAATATGCATTGAAATACTTTTCCTCCATTCTTTCTCTTTTCTTCTTCTGGAACTATAATTACATACACACTAGAGGATTTGATAGTTTCCCTACAGATTTCAGATGCACTGTTTTTTCGCATTTATTTTTCTCTGTATTTCAGTTCGAATCATTTCTGTTGACCTATATTCAAGTTCACTGATTATTTCCCATGCCATATTCTGTCTATTGATAAAACCATTCAAAAAATTCATTCTTGATATTACATTTCTTATATCTACTATTTTAATTTATCTCTTTTTTCTAACTTTCATTTCTTTGCCATTTCCTTGCATGTTGTCTATTGTTTCTACTAGGTCCTTGAATATATTTATTATAGTTTATCATAGATTTTAGCTGATAACTCATATTTGTTCATCTCTGAGTCTGTCTCTGTTGACTTTTCTTGTCTCTTGACGAAGCATCACATTTTCTTGCTTCTTCAAATTTCTCATATTTTTTAATTGAATGCCAAAATTGTATGTGATGTAACCAGAAATAAGCATGTGTCTTTTTCTATTAGGCTCTAAATGTGGGGCAAGGTTTGATTCAATCTATTTTGTACTGAGCTAGGATTAGGCTTTGTGGAAGCTTAGTTCAATTCAATTTACTACAGACCAGATTCTTTGATGGCAGAATCAACACCTCCCCCTTTTCAGGGCTTGGATTCTGAGTGACTTGAGAGTTTTCATTTCTCCTGCCTTTCCCTCAGCCTTCAGCAGATTCTGTGTACTTGCACTTCAAGGGAGATAGTCTGCAGCAATAGTCAAATGTAAGGTATGGAATGCTTAGAGGATTTCTCTAAATTTTCTTGTTCTGCTTTTAGACATCATCATGCTTTATTTTGGTTTACTACTGCTGCTATAACAAGCTAACACAAATGAAGTGGCTTAAAAAAGCATAAACTTATCATTTTACAGTCTGGAGGCTGAAAGTCTGAAATAGATCTCAGAGGGTTAACATCAAGATGTTGGCAGGGTTCCATTCCTCCTTGAGATACTAGGGGTCAATCTGTTTCTTTGCCCTTTCCAGCTTCTAGGGGCTGCCCACATTCCTTGGCTCATGGCTTCCTTTCATCTTCAAACCCAGAGATTGCATCAGTGCAAATCTGCTTCTCTTGTCCCTCTCTGGCTCTGACTTGCCTCCCTCTCACTTATAAGTACCCTTGTGATGACACTGGACATAACTGGATAATCAAGGATTATCTCCCCATCTCAGTGTCCTTCATCTAATCACATAAGAAGTTTTTTTGACTATGTAACATCTTCATACATACTGAATATTTGGACTTAGTATATCTTTGGGAGATCATGATTCTGCCAACCATAGGCCCCCTGTGCCTGTGCTTCAGG
>CM053615.1:53609459-53644951 GCA_028646535.1 Procyon lotor
CTTTACAGAAATTTTCTTCTCTGTTGTTTTTCTCCTTTTCACCATCCTTCATTTATATTATTTCTCCAACCAGTATCTTCCTGTCTTTTGCCTTCTTTCCTATATACAACCTATTATTTAGGATCCAAGCATTTATTCAAGGTTTACTTACTAATAGATGGTGAGTTTCAACGTAGGCCCTTTTTTGCTTCAGCTCCTGGTAACAATCTCAAATAAACTTTTTCTCCTCTATTTTTTTTTTTTTGTTATTTTCCATTCCATTTTGCTCATAGAATGATCTTTTCCTCACTCACCTGAAAAATATTGGCAAACTCTTGCCTCTCATTGACCTTAACTTAAGCCAAACACTCATCACATCTAAAATCTTTTCTTAAATTGCCTTATAACTTCTCCATAAACTCAGTCTGTATTGTTTGAGTCAAAAAAAATTGGAAGTTAGAGATCGTCATATCGAACACGTTTTTGAAGAGAAATCTGCAAGCTTTCCTTTGCCTTCAGGTCATATGTATTTTCCATAGACAGACTGCTCCACATACCCCCCACTTCATCCTCATTTCCTTATTTTTACTCCTGCTCACATACCTTAACACGATGCCTCCTCTGTGTGCCTAAGGCTTTACACTAGAAAACCTATCTGACAACAAGACCTGTTTCCACTGTTCAGGTTGAAAACTTCTGCGTATGTCTTAAGACTCACTTCATATTACACCTCTCCAGGAATCATTTTTGACCTTCCAACCAGGCAGGTGCTTCGCCAGCATTCTTTCTTGGTACCCCAATCTAACATTGAGAGAAAGTGTAGAGAAAACTAAAAGGCTCATGGGCCCCAGAGTCATAAAATTTGATCGATGCCTCAGCTCTATCATTTTACTAGCTCAGTTCCTGGTCGAGTTATTTAAGCTATCTGAAACTCTATTTTCTTATTTGTGAAATGGGAAAAGTATTATCAACCACATAGTGTTTATTGAGATAAGATATAAAGAATGCCACTTACAAAACCTGACCCAAAGAAAATGTTCAGTGACTGCTAAGTTTTAGTGGCAAATTTAATGGCAAGTTTTTGAAATTATTATTATATGTACTTACACATTCTATTAAAATGTTCTATTATTTGTCTACCTTCTCCACTAGACTGTGAACTCCTCGTAGCAGAGATTGTGTTTTATTTATGTATCTCTAAGGAATAGCTCAGCAAATTGCATTGTGTTGGTTGAATTAATGAATACTCCTGTACCCTAAAACATTGTGATTTACAAGGAATTAACTTATATGAAAAAGACACGCGAAATAGAGCCAGCAGTCATTATATACTTTTTTAGGTTTCTCTGGGGATCGCCCCGAGAATAAGACTTGCTTGAAACTCAGAGAATGCACTCTAGGGCACACCACTTCCTTCAAGTCAGAGTCTTAAATTAATCTTGTCTTGTCTCATGATATCACACTGGAGTAGACTTCTCTAGGCTCTTATTAGGGACCTAATACAGTTTTGCACTTTGTTTTATGGCCCTAAAATGCTGCTCAGTATTTTTATAGAGTGTCACTTCTGATCATCTTGCTAAATGTATCACTATAGTCATTAAAAATATATCTTGCTTTTAAATATTTAATAACAAAAGGCTTAAGCACAAACTATTATTTGTGAGTTGTTTCTCTATAGAGATTTGAGCTTAAAATCAGATTTGTTATCTCAAAATGGCACACTAGTAAGAGGGTAAAATATTTAAAGGCCAAAGCACAGCTGCGGTGTGAATAAAATATTATTAGACATGTCCTTGATCTTTAGCTTTATTACAGATTGGAGACTTTTAATTTTTAATAAAATTCATTGCAGTGACAGATAAGATAGATTGTTCCCAATGGTGGTTCACATCAAGAAAATGATATAACATGCCTGACTACCAAACATAATGGTATGATTAATTCATTGAATTAATTACTTTTTTGTTGCATATTCATGTATTTTATTGAGAAAAAATTCCCTGAAGATCACTTCTCTATGGAGAAACATAATGAAAATAAAATGAACAAGATGTTTAAAATTAAAAAAAAAAGGAAATTAGAAGATAGTATTATGGGTCCACCCAATCATGCTGGTTAGCATATGATTTACAAGTTGAGCAAGGGGTTAAATATTTGCTCAGGATAAAGGAGGGGGAGGAAAAGATCATCATGATCTTGTCATTAAACTTGAAAAAATGTAAAAATAAATATTGCAACAAGTCACCTTTCCGTATGGTGAAATAGTTTTTCTAGCTTATTAAGAATAATGGTGGAGCCTTTCAGGTTAAAATGGTGCTTCTCTAGCAGTTCCTGTTTATCTTCTCCCACTTTCCTATTGAACCATTCACCAGAACAATAGATGGATATACACAATTGCAATAGCATTAGAAGGTGAGTGTGTTGATTAACTATCTGCGAGTGCCAGAGAGAAATGTTTGCTAATCAAAGTGAGGATAGAGTCCTGATGCAGAACAAACATTTTCAAGGAAAACATAGTAAACATTTTTGTTCACAACTATTATAGCAGTCTTTCAGGTATACACTTGACAGAAGGACAGATCCAATGTGTCTCTTGTTTAACTTTAAGATTCTTTGATTACCTTGCAACCGCCACCCCCTATCCCCCAAGCATACCTCATGAAAAACACTCTTTATGGATTTGGGGATATGATGTTCAATTAATGCAACTTAGTTAAAGCAGATGAAAGCAAGTGATAGTAGATTAATTCCTGGAATATAAAGTAAGCAGCAGAAATATTTGAGAGAGAGGTATACCTTGGTTTCTAAACGTTATCCATTCTTTCTAAGAAGGGTTTAAAATATCTCTGTCCAATATGGTAACCACCGGCTGGGCATATGTGGCACTTAAGCAATTGAAATGTGGCTAGTTGAATTGAAATGTGTTATAAGTCTAAAATACATGCCAGATTGTGAGGAGTGTCTATTTAAAAAAAGGTAAAAATCTCATTAATATGTTTAATAGTGATTAAATATTTTAGATATGCTGGGTAAAGCAAAACATATTATTGACATAAACTTTACCTATTTTTATTATTTTTAAAATGTTATTACTAGAAAAAATTTTAATTACATTTGTGGCTCATATTTTTAGCTCTCATATTTCTATTTGATAGCTCTAATTTTAAATATTTCTCCTACAGAACTCTTGAAATAATGTAGAAATTTATTTCCCTATATATAGTTAGACAACTAGGCAGGAGAATCAGGTTATCCCTTCTTGTTTCAATAAGACGATGTAAAGGATAACAAATACTTGGTTATTATTTGTAAATGTCCAACTTTACCACCCTCCTAACTTCACTTTACTCAAAAACTGAAAGACAATTCTAATAGTAAAAAGTGTATAGTTAGGGGGACCAGAAAAAACACTCGTCTACCCTGTTTGCAGACGTAAATGAGTTGTAGATATCTAAATGTTGCGGAACCTATGAACAGATAAAGATATTGTAATCATTACAATAAAAAAACATAGACCTATGAAAATGTTTTCCATTGTAAGAAACTTTAAATATTTATTAAACTATGGGGAGGGGAATACCACAGAGTAAGACGTATATTTTAGAGACTTTTATTTGTTCTTAAAGAAATTCAAGAAAGCATAGTTTTTTGAAATGAGATATTGAAATAAATTGCTTAGAGAATAAACCAAAATTGAAAATCATCGACATTTCTGGCATCTGGGTGTCATTCTGCAGATTCTACTATAATGTTTTGGAAGTTTTATTGCAAACCTTTTTTAAATAGAGGAAAATTTAAAATTCATGTAATGAATGAAACTTGAAATTGAAAAGTAACAATATTCTTTTAAATAAGAGCATGCACTCACAGACAGGGAAAATCTGAAATGTGGAAAGAGCATGAAAATGACAAGTACCATTACCAAGTTAAAACCTTCAAAGAAAATACTGAACAGAAAAGTCTGGATACTGAAGAAAAAGAAGAAGAAGAAGAAATCTGGATCCTGCAAAAATTCAAATCAGAAGGAAAATTTCAAGCGTAGGAATAATTAAGAGACATCAAGAACAGATCAAGAAGAATAAAGTATGAGGAGGAAGTAAATAATATTACAAAAAAGAAATAGGTGTTCATGAGGCAAAGAAGTAAAGATAGGGATTACACACAATTTTGTGCTTATGGCTTATACCCTGCTGATCATGGTCATGTTGCTCAAAACATAAATTTGTTATGTCTTATTTATTTGTTCATTTAATCCTCACAGCAACAGTGAGGCTGAGGGTTATGATTATTGTGGTCGTTTACAGACCAGAAAACCAAAACACCAGGAGATCGACTGCCTCGGATCACAGTTGCAGTAGGGGCAGGATTAAACCCGAGGCTGTCAGACTCTACAGTTTGTGCTCTAAAGTAGTTTAGTACATCATCTCTCAAAAAAGATAAGCATCCATTAGTATATGGATCCATAAGTATATGGCAGACTTAACTACGCTTAGACAAAGTTGTTGATTTAAACAAATTACACATAAATAAATATAAATATGTATATACGTGTGAATATTTATATATGTATATATATTTCAAGGATTCATAATAATCAGGAACAGAGAGTAGAATATCTGTAAAGATATATATACTGTAAAGACAGTATACAGGTATACAGGTATACAAACATATCCATGATAATACCCAAAGTCAAAAGATAACAATTCTTTTTCTAAGGAGCTAAAAAAGGAAAGATATTTTTAAATTAAGAGATTTATTCAATTTAGCACAGCCAAGGCATTGAAAAACATACCATCCATGCATATTCAGGAAGTTACTCGATAACACATAAACACCAACAAGGAAGATTAATCAAAATTAGGAATCTTAAAAGTGAGGGATTTTAGTATAATAAATAACAGTAGCCATAAAATGCTTTTGACATATTAGCTTTTCTGCCCATTGGTGACAAGTTTAAAAAATAACATCATACCAGAAAAAATAGCATCATAAATTAATTAGCAACAGGAATATAGTATCTTTCTGCACCCACTGAGTAAGTGGCAACCAACAGTCGTTTGCATTTGTTCCTAACACTGTTTCTGTCAGCTATACTTGTTTTTTTTTTAATATTTTATTTATTTGACAGAGATCACAAGTAGGCAGAGAGGCAGGCAGAGAGAAAGGGGGAAGCAGGCTCCCTGCTGAGCCGAGAGCCCGATGCGGGGCTCGATCCCAGGACCCTGAGATCATGACCTGAGCTGAAGACAGAGGCTTTAACCCACTGAGCCACCCAGGCACCCCTGTACTTGTTATTTTGATGATGTAATCTAATATTGATATTATATAATCTGATAAAACATCAATGTGACAAATTTTAATACCTGTATTCTTTAAGCTGAATGTTTTGCAAAGTCCCAGTAAATTTAGTTTTTAAAATATTGCAATCAATTGTAGAGATATCTTTTAGAGATTAGAAGAAATAAAAAAATTTTAAATGATACACTCCTATAGCTTTATAAAAAACTTTCCACTCCTTTATAAAACCTCAAATTTGGATACTAGAGGATGCACTAGGAGTGTGTCTTACAGAATAACAGAATGGAATTTCCTCTGGTCAACTTAAATGTCATGAATATTTCTTGGCCCTACATCAAAGTGTGCCCAAATCAATGAACATGTATGTCTGAACTTAATTTGAAATAATGTATTTTTTTATGATTCCCTGATTAAACTGATTTTTTCAAATTTGTTGTTTCAAAACTCATTCCAATCTGACAAGATAAGAGAGTCTGTCTTCTTTCTGTCATCTCGACACACACACCACACATCAATGAAGATATAAACTATATGTTAACAGTGAGTAGAAAAATGTGTTTTGTTTTTGTGAATATTATTTTGTTTTCAAGATAAATGTGTTATTACATTTAAAAAGAATAACAGTTTACTGTAGCTTTGTGTAAATCTTCTATGTCTGTGCCAAGTCTATTAATTCATAAATTTGCAAAATATTTTCTGGTTGTTTTCAATTTTTTTTTCTTTCTGTATTAATATAATCAATTTAAAAATGATGCCCAGGATACTAGGAAAGAAAGTCATTTATAAGGCCATGGGTAGTGGTGAAAATAGAGGAAATACTGTCTGTAATTCAATATTCTACATGTATTCCAGGTTTAACAATGATGATAAAACTTGACTTTTCAAATTTGTGCCAGTCTTGACAAGCAGCCTTAAAACATTTAAAGTTGTTTGGCTTCATATACTTGGAAGAGTTTAATAATACTTTAATTACAGTGTTTACAGCATTTCATGTTTAAACTACATCATGAGAAAATCACTAGTAAATGGAATGGAAAAGAAAGTTAACGTTCACAGATGGGGCGCTTGGATGGCTCAGTAAGTTAAGCATCTGATTCTTGATCTCAGCTCAGGTCTTGAAAGAAAGTTAACATTCACTGAAACACAAGATACAGTGCAAAACACTGGAATTTCCATTACTACTACTTACTTAAATCTCAAAACAATCCTTTGTTATAGGAATTATTTTCCCCTGTCCCCAAATGAGAAAATAGGTTCAATTAGATTTGGTATCAAATAAACCAAGTATTTCTCTGCACCAGTAAGAGTGGAATTAAGTTTTTAACCTACCACTGTACCTCCAGAGCAGCTTCCTTTCAGCATTCACAAAGTGTGGTACCTGGACTATCAGCATCTGCATCACCTGGGAAACCACCAGTGCCTCCTCTTGACCCGCCTCCAGATCAGCTGAATAAACAACTTTTAGCAATCCTTACTTCAACCAGCTTACTAGATGATTCTGAGGCACATCCTAGTTTGAAAAACACTGTGCTACCCCATTCTTTGGTTACTTCTTTGACTGGAAAAGAACTAAACAGATGTTTTCAGGATCATTTAAAATCTGCAAATCTAGCTTTTTTGTTTGCTTCATCTTCTCACTTTAAATTCACAGGACTCTGAAGAACTGTGAAGAAAATTTCATTTCAAATGTAATATGTAAAGTATAGCAATAACAAAATTAACTGTTGCTAAGGAAATGAATATTTTTTTTTACTGTAAGTTGCCTTTGTGTTCATCTAGTTCTGAGGTAGACAAAGGTCTTTAATTTTTGAATATCTAAAATTTCAGTTTTAACCCCTAAAATTTTATATTTAAAAAAGTGGCTCAAGAAAGAGGGTGGGGAAAAAGGGAAGAATGGATCTAGAGTTAGTATCACTTTATTTTTCTGCATCTTCCTGGGCCCAGAGAAACTATTCATTAGAAATATTATTTTATTGGTTTATTTATCTTATGGCCTGCCTTGTTTCTTCCATTAAATTTATTATAATGAACACAGCGATCCTGGATGATAAGTATGCTCTCCTTTCAGGTGATGAGTTTTTGCTATTACCATTATTTAGTTACTTGTAAAATTGTCTGTTCCCTCCGTGTACAAATTCAAATCTGTAGCATGATCACCAAGAATGAATTTCCTTTGAAATCTGCGTCTTCCCAGGAAGCTGAAAATATATGTTGGGGAGATTTCTTCTTGTTCTGTTGATTGATCATCCTGGGCCTAGTCAATTTAGCAGGAAGCAAGAATAAAAAGACCAACCTGCAAGCATCTACATCCATTTTGATAATGTAAGCATGTTAAATTTTGTGAAGACAAAGATATCAAACTTTTTCATTGGTTTCATACTTAATCTATATCTGAAATTTCAGTTATATACTTAACCACACTTTAAAAATAAATTTTATGATTCCCTTTTAAATGCATTAATTTATCTAGAATTATTAATATTATATTCTAATTAGTTTTCTCAAATATTTTCTTAATCTCCTAGTATTGAATTCTTTCTCTCATTCTTATGAAATGCTTCCTTTACCATATGCAGAACCATATAGAGACCAAGGTATGCTTTTGAGTTCTACTGCTATTAAAACTTAAAATAGCTTGAATAATTTTGCCTGTATTCCCATTATCTGCCTACTTTAATAACTATTCTTTTTTTTTTAAAGATTTTATTTATTTGACAGAGAGAAACACAGCGAGAGAGGGAACACAAGAAGAGGGAATGATAGCAGGAGAAGCAGGCTTCCTGCCTGGCAGGGAGCCCGATGCGGGGCTGGATCCCAGGACCCTGGGATCATGACCTGAGCCGAAGGCAGCCGCTTAAGGACTGAGCCACCCAGGCGCCCCAATAACTATTCTTGGTTATGGTTATTCTCACTCAGTTTTTCCCCTGGATGGCTTTAGAATCACTGGCATTTGTTTGGAGTTGAAATAAACCTAAGTATTAACACAGGAAATAAAAATGTATTTCTTCTCACCCTCCAAAAATGGGCGGGGTCTACAATTATTCAAATTTTATTTTTGTCCCTTCTTGAAATTCATTAACTACCTTCACTGAGGCCTCAAATTTTACTTATTAAACTTATAGCTTTACTATTTTATGACATGTGGTTCTTAAAAATTCATAAAAGCAATCAGTTTTCTGTTATATTTCATAATTCCTAATTGTGAATATGTAGTAGTATTTGTATATTTATTTTATGAATGTTATTTTGTTAACTGTTTTATTACTATTTCTCACTATAAATTATACCACTTTTTTTGCAAGATATTGCAAAATATCTTATATCCTTAAGAGACATACTTTATAATAAAATTCCAATGTAAAGAATTCTAAGAACACTGAAGTTCCTTGCCATCCTATAACTTGGTTAAAGAACCTTATACTTGATAGCAAAAAGAGCAGTATACTTAGAAAATAATGTTCTATACTTTTAAGGACCAGACATAAATCAGAACTAGTGTAAGAAATTTTGTTTTACATTCCGCATTAAGCCAATGTCTATAAATTAGGACTCTAATTATACAGACCCTCATTTCTGGGTTAATCCCATTAAAACTCCAGACCATGTTTATTGGGTGTAAAAAGTTACAGAGTAATGAATCCAAAACCAATTTTATATGGGGACATTTCCTATTTTCTCCATTTTCTCTTTTCTGGAATTTGTTAATAAATCAGAATTTATTTAATGCTAGCACTTGATTCTCAACTCACATTTAGTAAACAGCACAATTATTTTAGTTGGAAATGAGCTAATTAATTGCCTTAAATTAGAAATAGTTTTGTTCTTTTCCTGATCCTGCATCCTTTGTAGTAGAGATATCAATTATTTTGCTGTGCTCCTATAGAAACAATAGTAGGTATGTCTAATTAAAATAAAATGTTCCCATTTATTATAAGGTGGACAGAGCACAGATCTTGAAATAATAGTACTTTACTGAGTTTGTTTCTTCATCTGTAAAATAGTATAATAATAGTAATAATAGAAAATGGACTGCAAAATATGAAAGTGTCCCATAAACATTTGTTCATTAATATACAAAGGCTAACTGTTTTTATTACTCAGTTTGTTTATTCTCTGTAAAAATATTAAAGCCACCAATTACTGAGTTATATATTACTCATTTCCACCTAGAAATCACCAAACAATATTTAATAAATGTCCCAGTGTACCTGGAGCTATGCTAACTAATAGGAAATTTACAGATTAATTTTCCCTCCTGTTTGGAATGCTTAAAATTACTGAAAAGCATAATATAGAACTTGTTTGGGGTTTTTAAAGATATGCAGAAATTTAGTAGGAAGTGTTTCCTAAGTCCGTATGAGAGGTTTATAGATATGAAATTCAATCTGTTGTTAGGGATTTTAAGCCATACCTGGATTAAACAATTAATTTTAGGAACTCGTTAATAAATAATGGTTCTGTTTTTAAAAAAGTGATTTTTCCTTAATTATTTTAAGCATCACACCATACCCATAGAAAACAACATAGGAATGATTATTAAATCCTAGCTAGGAAATGAAAAAGAAAGCTTGATCCATAAATTTAGAGGTTTCTACATGATAGGAAGACATTCCAGCAATTAAACCAATTCAATGAAAATCGGAAAAATAAATTTTGGTTCACCAAATTACTGCACTAAATTCATTGTAGTTGCTTTACTGAATTAACACTTTCTGATTTATCTGACAGAAAAATGATAGTTATTAATAAAAGGAATGTGTTAATTTAGCAAAAACTATGACAAAGGATATTTGAATTCCCTTTGAACATTACGAATTTGAATATGTAGCATATACTATTGGAAGAGAGCTAGGGCATAAAATCGTGTCCTCAAGTTAAGTGCTAACCTTTTATGGTTGTATAAACATACAAACACACAGACACATGCATGTACTTTGCTGCTTTTGCATTATGAAGAATCAGAATGAAATAGTAACTCTATTTGTAAACTTTTCATTAAACAGTTATGAATCACTGGTTATAATCCGAAAGCAAATTTATTTTGTTTGTTTCTGCCCTTAAAATTTATTTCTGATAATATTGGTAATGGTCCGTTTCTTGATTTGGGTGCAGGTTGCATATATGTATTCCATTTGTGAAAACTGAGCAAACTATACATTTATAATAAGAGCTCTTTTTCTTTACATACATTTTACTCCAATAAAAATGTTTGTAAAAATGCCCTTGTTTATATCTGAGTCAAAACTAATGTAAAGTAAATTTCCTCTCCCATCATTTGGGTCCTTTATTTACAAGCCTGGGAAAGTGAGGGTAGTCCATTCTGTTTCTATCTTTCCTTTTTTTTATTAACATACAATGTATTACTTGTTTCTGGGGTTCAGATCTGTGAATTATCAGTCTTAGACAATTCACAGCACTCACCATAGCACATACCCTCCCCAGTGTCCATCACCCAGCCAGGCTATCCCTCCCACCTCCCCTCCCCTCCAGCAACCCTCAGTTTGTTTTCTGAGTTTAAGAGTCTCTTATGGTTTGTCTCTCTCCCCAGTCCCGTCTTGTTTCATTTTTTCCTCCCTTCCCCTCATGACTCATGACTGCCTGCCCTGCCTCTCAAATTCCTTATATCAGAGAGATCATATGATAATTGTCTTTCTCTGATTAACTTATTTCGCCTAGCATAATACCCTCTAGTTCCATCCACAAAATGCTTCTATTTCTTCACCTCACCTTGCTAATTAAAAGGCAATTTACACATCATTTTTTACCACCCATCCAAGGTCAAGTGAATAAAGGAGAATAGGTTAGGAGGTTGTATTAGTCAGTTAGGTTTCTCCAAAGAAATAGAACCCATAGGATGTGCAGAGAGAGAGAGAGAGAGAGATTTTAAAGAATTGACTTGCTCGATTTTGGTCACTAGCAAATCTAAAAACAGCAGAATAGGCCAAGAGGTAGAGACCTAGGGAGGAATTGTTATTGTAGCTAGAGTCTAAAGTCAGTGTGGAGGCAGAATCCCCTTTTCTTTGGGGAATTTTATTGTTTTTCTTTAAGGCCTTTAACTGATTGGATGAGACCCACTACAGTATGGAATGTAATATGCTTTCTTCAAACTCTACCAATTTAAAGTTAAAATCTCATCTAAAAAAAATACCTTAAAATTTCATCCAAAAAAGTACTTTTACAGGTCATCAAGACTGGTGTTTGGGCAAAATATCTGAGTAATGTGGCTTAGTCAAATTGACACATAAAATTAACTATCAGTGTGATGATGAAGTTCTTATTTTACTTCACTCTTATATTACCCTCCGAGTGGAGCAGATTTTTAAATAGGACTCTTTTTTCTTTGATGCTTTCCTAGATTCTTACATTCTTCACCAGGAGAAATGCACTTCCCAGGATCTGTGTAATGTGCTCCTTTTTGTTGGCCAACCTCACTCAAATCCTGTTTTTATTGCTATTGCTGTTGCCATTGTAATTGGTTTAAATGCACCATGTTCTCTATTTGGCTATCTTTGCCCTTTTTAGAGGTTATTGTAGGCAGGGTTTTAAATGGTTTCCATGCGGCTCTCTCTCCCACTTGGTCATATTTGATCCAAAAGGAATAAAGGCAGAGGGGTATAAAGGTTGATTCTAACACAGCTTTCTCTCCTGTTCACTGGAGGGCAGAGAGCTATCATTTAACTGCAGAAGACACTTATTAAACCATTTGAATTGTAGCTGTGAAATATATCTCATAAAGCTTGGGATGATACCCTCCCCCCAATCTTGTGAAAGATGGACCTTAGGCCCCAGCTGTCCATAGAGAAATCCTTTTAAAATTCACTTGCTCATCTACCAAGATTCAAATCTTTAAAGGAGTATATGTAGATAAAGGACTTAAGAGCCATGTAAGTTTTGTTTTCCCTTAAATAACTACATGCTTTTAGGGTAGTCTGACAAATAATGCTTGGATCTAATAATTATTGCCTTATTTTCCTGGCCAAAACTTCCCTAAAGAGCCCATCAAATAAGTTTATAATTGAATAGCTTACTGAATAAGTTTGTTGAATTGACCTGTGATCAGAGATCTAGCCCTCACTGATATCTTTCTAGAGCAATATTATCACACACACACACACACACACACACACACATACACACACTTACACATATTTAGTCCATAAATTAATAAGACAGGAAAAAATCTTCATGTTTTATTAAAATTCATCTTAGAAATCACGTCATGTCTCTCTTCCATTATCAGGGAATACTAGTCATAGTGATTTTTCTGTGACAGATGCACCATCAGAGTATCAGAGAGGATTGTATGGAGGAAAGAGTATATTCTGTGCCACAATTTTGTTGATACAGAAGTCTGTAAGGAGTCACAGGCAGAGTAAGGCAGAAGTAGGAGAGAACAAAGGAGAAAACACTAATACCTATCCAGTCACGTGGGACATGCACAGAAGATATAAAATCATTGCAGTTACTAGTAGTTGAGTAAAAAAAAGATAAGCTCATATCAAAAGTATCACAGAATTTGAATGTGCTGTGGCTCATGGAAGAGGAAGTGTAAAGGTAATGGGAAATTCAGGAGATGATATTCAGAGACACAGGAATACAAAAATGAGTTACCAATTGGAGGGCCTGAAATAGGAAAGTGAGACCTCAAGTGTAGGTTTGGATTTTTCATGGACAGAATGCTGTCCCAAAGGAAAGGTTTTTAAATGAGGAAAAAAAAAAAAAAGAAAGAACACTAGTGTAAGGAGTATTGGAATTCTTGCTATATCTCAAGAGAGGTTTTAAAACATTTTATCTATAAGATAGGTGCTTGGTTATAATTACAAGGAAAAATGTGTTTTGTTTACTTGTTCTCACAAAAGCCCTAACAAATAAAACTAGTGTACAAGTTCAAAGCTAGTCTACCAGTGAAAGAAGGCCAATTTAGTTCATCATTGGGCTGAGATTTCCAGGATAATGATCATTATTTTTCTAGATCTTCATTGTATTAGTTGTCATTCCTTTTGTTGCAAATGACAGAAACATAACATAAACCAACTGAAAAAAACAATGCAAACCAAACCAACCAAGGTTTAGCATAAATCTATGGCCTAAAAGCTATTAAGCTATTGCCAGGTCTTCCTCACTCTCTGTTCTCTTTGCTTTATTTCTTTTTGTGAGTTGGGTTTCAGTCTCTGCAGTTGGTCTCATTCCACAGGAGATAGAAGATATATATAGTTGTTATCAGAAAAAAAGAAAATATAAAAGCCTACTCCCACAAAAACACTAATAATGGAAGGAGAGGAATTTCCTCTAAACAGAATTGTAGGCCAATACTAGGCCTATGGTCAGCAAGCATGTTTCGAGTCAACCATATCCTAGGAATTGGCATGAACAAGGTTTGAATCTAGACTTGACCTGCTAGGTCTATTACTTAGACAAGTTAATAAAATTCACTCAGACTTTGTTCTTTCATATATAAAGTGAGCATAGAGGTACTTTGAAAAGTTGTTAGCATTAATGGAGTAAAGTATACCAAGTGCCGTATGCTGTCTAGCACATAGTAGTGGCTCAATAAACAGTAGTAATGATTACTACCTTGAACAGTATCCCCAGGCCACACCAAAAGTGTTCATGATCATAATGGTATTTACTCTGATCCCTCAACCAATATTGCAGAAACTAGAACCACAGTTCAGAGAACTTTCTCTTTCTAATGCGCCTTTGCAAGCTCATGGCCATTTTAAGCCCTTGTTGGCCATTCCTTTCAATAATGCAAATAACAAGAATGATGCATAAGCCCCTTCCCATCATTGCTGCACTACTGGCTCTGCTCACTTAGCCAATATTGACATTTCCAAGTAGATTTCTCCTAAGCTATTATGAATCTCAAATGCTGTGAAAGGAAGTCTCCTCTGTTTCGCAGCTTATTCTCTTTCTTACAACTTGAAAAATGTTTCACAGAAACTGAGATAGAGTTAAGAAACTCCCACTTATGTCAGAATTAGGAATTTCTCTGTCACTAGTAATCAGTTAGTGCCCTGAACTAAGATGTATGATCCTTGGCTATCTTTTATTTCTGAGTGTGTTCTCAGAGAAGGTCACTATTTTTAGAAAATGGTGTGTCCACTTCCTTTCTGACTTCTAAGATCAGTTTCTCAGAGTATAATACCTTGTCATTGTTGTTCCCAGAAAGGCAAGAAAGTCCATATGCCAGCAGGCTCCTGTTGACCAGCTACCATAACAAGCCTTGGATGTAGATGTGCACATCACATCATAGGGGCCATTGCTAACAGAAAACAAAACAGAGGCACAGAAATAATCTTCAGAGGAGAGAACAGTTCTTGACTTCAGGCTTCCTGTCTCCTAATATAAGGTAGGTCACAAACTGGAAATTCAAGAAGATCCAATAGCTCCGTGTTGTATTTTAGGGACTTTGTCCCCTCAATCAAGGTCATGGCAGCAAACAGCACATCAAAGAGTTTGATTAAAGAGAATTCAGTGAAAGGACAACTTATGGAGATGAATCATAGGTGAAACAACCAAATGATAGCCACATAGCAAAGATATCTGGCGCTACAGTCCACAGAAGTCAGCCCCCTAAAGCACAGGACAGTGAAAAGAAGGGCAAATATATAAAGGTAAAAATGAGGATGGGTCAGCACAGTCCACCCTATTCCAGACCCTATTCTCATCATTTTATTTAGATAAAAAGCTAACATATGCAGCACAAAGGCAACAAAAACTTTTATGTATTGAAGTGTATTTAACATACAGTGTTATATTAGTTTCATGTGTACAATATAATGATTCAATAATTCTATACATTACTTGGTCCTCATCACAATAAATGTACTCTTAACCCCATTTATCTATTTCATCCATCACCCCACTAACCTCCCCTCTGGCAACCACCAGTTTATTGTTTCTAAGAGTCCATTTTTCTGTTGTCTCCTTTTATCTTTGCTTGTTTGTTTCCCAAATTCCACATATGAGTAAAATCATATGGTATTTGTCTTTCTCTGTGTGACTTACTTCTCTTAGCATAATACCCTCTAGGTCCATTCAGGTTGTTGAAAATAGCAAGATCTTTTTTATGGCTGAGTAATATTCCAGTGTGTGTGCATATGTGTATGTGTGAATTCGTGTGTGTGTTTGTGCATATCACATTTTTTATCCATTCATCAATGGACACTTGCTTCCATATCTTGGCTACTATAAATAATGCTGCAATAAACATAGGAGAGTATATATATATTTTTGAATTAGTGTTTCTGTGAAAACACAGACTCTTGAGTGCCACTTTGTCATTGTCCTACAAATGGCTTACTCTACATTGGCACTTCATCTGATGTCACCAATAATGATTATTTAAAATATTTGTTGCCACCGTATGACGTCAACAGCCAGTGTCAAGATCGTCTGTTCAATCATTCAGTTTATGTACAACAAAACCCAGAATCCCATTTTGAGGATTTGGTTCTTGTGTCCAGTCTTGTTACCAATTATTTTCTGTATCAGAATTTTATCAGAAAAGAGATTTCACCTTTAAAATGTAATCAAAGAGTATAATGAAAGGATAATTTACAAATGTGTGGAGAAGGCTATGGGAATCAGTGAGGAATGATAAAGTGTTCAGAGATGAAGACTTCATGAAACTGTAGCACCATTATACCGGAGTGGACAAGGAGAAGAAACAGTGATTCAGAGTCTGATGAGAGCAAGAGCTATCACAAAGACTTAAGTCTTAGATAGATGAACACAACCACTGACAAAACTGTGATCTGGTAGAAAAGTAACAAGGAAATAAATACCAACCATCTTTATTCTGCTTTCTAATATTCTGCCAGTGCATGTCACTGACCAAAACCTAACAGAAGCCAGAAGTTGAGAGAGCCCGAATGTGGCCTTTTATAAAATTTGTTCTCACAGGATGCAGGACAGAAAAGAATGGAAATTTGTCACACAGAGAAAACTAATACTATCATTAACTTGAGTCTCTTCTGAGTTAAAAGTAAATGATGTCTTCCAAATAGAAGTTGAAAATGGTTATAAAAATTTGAAATAGAAATATCTTACCACACAAGTAGATAGGACCCTTCGGTTCCAAAAGAACCCCAATGAGGTTTTTCTTTTGTTTTCTTTCCTGTTAAGTATCTGGTTGCCTGATTTCCTGTGCTTTTATCTCCCTGAGACTGCAGAATGAAAAATAATGAGTAAAATATGATTATTTAATTGGCCACGAGACACACATTTTGCAAGCTTCTCTTGTGTAATTACACAATGAAAGTCCATTAAAACTTATTTTGGAATTATTTGATAGGAGATATTTCGTATTACTCTTAGGACAAAGAAAGGAATAACATGTTGAAGGAGAAAAAAGTTGCGAAGGAATTGGGAAGGCTATTATCCAAAAATCAATCAAAACATTCAAAATTGCATGAGGAAAAAGTCCCATTTGTTTTCAGAATGACAAATCTATGCTGCTTCTGTAATGGCTACAAAAGTCAGATGCTTGCTTTGCTCCAGCAGGGAAACATATCCATCATGAGGCTTAATATGCTTGTGTGTACTTTCTCGAAAGCTTTGCTAATGCCTGCTGATTTACCTGCAATACATTTTCCCGAAACTGTTGAGTAAAATGACAACATATATATTTAGTTTCACACTTCAGTCTGTCCAATTAGCAGTGTTTGTGTTAGCAGCTGTGAGCCCAGGAGAGGATTTAATTTTAAGTATACAGTCTAGTTAACAAAAAGGAAAAAAAAAGCTGAGCCATGAATTTACCAAGTGTTAGTTTCCAATCATTTGTTTCTGAGAAATAGCTCTTTATTGCTATTATTGAAAACTACTTAAAAACTAGCTCCTAAAATTTTATAAAGGAAAGCTATGAGGTAGGCTGCTATGGTAGCTACCATAACGGGTAATATGATAATTACCAGGATACCTTAAGCAGACTCCCTACTCTCACTTAACCTTGGTTCACTTATCTGAACATTACAAGACCTTCTGTGCTCATTTTCAGTGGTTATGAAATGAGATTAAAGATCTTTGAAAACAATAAGGTCATACAACACTGAAACATGAAGAAAATTTTAAAAAAAGAAGATTGACTTTTACATAAAGAGAGCCAACCTGGTAGATTTTCTCTTTTTCAATAAGTAATTACTAACTGCTATTTTGGGAAATATATCTAAAGGCAAAAGATGGTACCAAAGACAATAATAGTAGAAGTCATGAATTAATTTAGAGATAACCAAAGGAGTTTATGAAGTCTAGTCTTGGAAATAATTATAAGATGACCAGAAAGTCATCTAGTCTGAATAATATTGACAAAGACAGAAAATTTACTATCCATGGCATAGATATAATAATCATCATCTAGTAGTGAATTAAAATTGTCTCTGTAGATTGTAATTTAAAATATAAATTTATTTATATATAAAATATAAATTTATATTTATTATTATAAATAAATGTTTATAATATATAATATAAATTTATGTATTATTATAAATGTAATTTAAAAATAAAAATTAAATTTAAAAAATAAAAAAATTTAAAAAATTTAAAAAGAATAAATGTTGAATGTCATTATCATCTCCTTTAAAATCGATCTCAGGCTCCAACTGAGGAAAATGGAAGCAAAACTACAAAAACAAAATATCTGAGAGGAAATGAATTTTAAAGTATCAAAACCTGAGATTAATATATAAATATATAATAAAACAGTTATGATAGGAAATAATTTTATTACTGAATAAAAAAGATTTGGGGTGCCTAGGTGGTTCCGTCAGTTAAATGTCTGCCTTAGGCTCAGTTCATGATCCTGGAATCCAGCCCCACTTTGGAGCTCCCTGCTTAGCAGGGAGCCTGCAGTTCCCTCCCTTTCTGCATCTCCCCCTGCTTCTGCATCTCCTCCTGCTTGTGCTCGCTCTCTCACTCACTCTCACTTGCTCTCTCAAATAAATAAAATCTTTTTTAAAAAGATTTTAATTAAGCCTACAAATATGGAAGCAAAAAAACAAAACAACAGATGAACCAAAGGAAAAAGAAGAAATTAATAAATGATGTAGGCAGAAAAGAAATAGACATATAGGAATAATAGGAGTAATTAAACTTATGAATAGAAGTTTGAAAATAAGACAAAATATTTTA
Organism: Procyon lotor; assembly: GCA_028646535.1. Lineage (NCBI taxonomy): Eukaryota > Metazoa > Chordata > Mammalia > Carnivora > Procyonidae > Procyon > Procyon lotor. Next base: position 53,627,874 of record CM053615.1, read on the forward strand.
AAAAATTAAATGCTAACTAGTCTACCAATAAAAAGTAAACAAATACAAATATATATGAATAAACATAATTGAAGGAAATAAGAAAGAAGGTGTGTTGTATAATGTGCTATAATGGACTGAAGACACATACTACTAAAGCCATGCAGTTAGGATTGCAAGATAAAACATAGGATGCCCAGTTAAATTTAAATTTCAGATAAACAACAATTTTTAAGTATATGTATACATATATGTATATATATATACACATATACCCTTAGTACTGCATGGGCATACGTAAAATGTATTTGTGCTTTATCTGAAAGTATATCTAAAATTATTTATCTAAGATTCAAGTTTAACTGGGGTCCTATATTTTTATTTGCTAAATCTACCAACTCTACATACAGTACACATACAAAATAAGGTTTACCAGGTAAAACTAAATGTAGAGAAGTCGTAGAGGGCACACAATTCTCTGAAGTTGCATTTATCCACAGCTGAAGCTAAACATAGGTGATCTGCAGGCACCATATCCAATATTAGCATGAAAAAGGACTTGCCCCTAAATACCCTACATATATACCCGGGGTCAGAGGTGGAGGGGTAGTGGTTTGCAACCATGAGAGTTTCCAGGGTAAAATCTGCAACTGGTCCCTGGACATGGTGAGCAAGAAGAGGCGGAAGAAATAGACCACTACAGATTGTTAGGTGATGGGTTAATAAGCAAGGGAACGTACATACAAGACTTGTCATGGGCAGCTGCAAGTTCGTGAACTCTTCCAAGTTCAAGAGGTTGTTGGCAGAATCTATTTCCTTGCAGCTGTAGAATATATGGAAACTTGCTTCTTCAAAGCTATCAATAGAGACAAAGAGTGAGAGACAGAGAGAGAAATCTGTTTCTAGTCTTCAAGTCTCTGACCCTCTTTTAAAAGACTCACCTATTAGGCTAGGCCCACCCATGATAATCCCCCCTTTTGATTAACTCAGAGTCAATTGATTAAGGGCCTTAATCACATAATCTCTTTGCCTTTGCCTTAAAGTGTAACCTAATCATGGAATTGACATTAATCTCATTCACCTGTTTTGTATACAACCTAAGTAAAGATTACACAGGGTGTGTACACTGAAGCTGGAAAGGGATAGGGGGAAGAATGGGGAATGGAAATTTTAAGTGTCATCTTAGCTTACCACATTTTGGGGAGCTGCATTGTTAGGCATGTGGAGGAAATGTTGGATGGTGCTCTTTTCAAGATGAATTTTTTTTTCTTCCTAGTTTTATTTGTTGTGTAGTAACTATAGCCTTGTCTACTGTAGTAACTTGACTAGGATTCCTGAAAAGTAGAAAGGGTTCTAGTAGGATTCAGTTTTTCATTCATTGATTCTAGGTACCCCGTCAGTACTAGAAACATCATTCCTGTAATCCTTGTAACAGTAAATTCAGAAAGGTAAAATCAGGCAATGAGTAGCAGAATTGGAAAACTTCCTTGAAAACTTTTTTTTTTTTTAAGATTTTATTTATTTGACAGAGAGAAACACAGCGAGAGAGGGAACACAAGCAGAGGGAATGGTAGCGGGAGAAGCAGGCTTCCTGCCTGGCAGGGAGCCCGATGCGGGGCTCGATCCCAGGACCCTGGGATCATGGCCTGAGCCGAAGGCAGACGCTTAACAACTGAGCCACCCAGACGCCCCCTTGAAAACATTTTAAAGCCTTGCCAAAGTGTGAACCCTTGTCATTTATATAGCTTAAAGAATCAGGAATTTCCTTTCAGTTTATATGAAACAATGGTATGAAATTTGAGCAGAGACTGGAGTACATTATCAAAATTATCACTTTCAACAAACCAAAGGAAGCTCTACAATTTGGACAGAACTTAAACTCATAGAGGATTATGTTCTAACAACTGCTGGTGGGAATAAGGATCTCCACATGCATTTTAATTCCAATTATATAACCGACTCTTCATATACTATTGCATGTTATAAGTTCCTATCCTCCTGTGGAGAATAATTGTCTAACATGGCCAAAAGAGAGCAAGGTTAATGAAACTGACCTTAAGAATGACAAAGTTCCAATAGCACAGGAAGCTGATTGTAGTCTTTACAGAAAAACTAATCATCATGAATATTTACCTTTGAAAAATAATCATTCCAACTTCATAGATATTCTTAGTTTCCATGATCAAATTTCTCAATTAAGACACATAAAAGTTTGCCTCAGAACCATTAATTATTCTTTTTTAATGCCCATGCTCATTCTTTTTTTTTCACAGTGTAGTGGAGGGGATGGGGCAAAGCACAGGCAATAATTTCACTGAATCATCCTATACTTTTCTGTCTGAAACACTGAAAATGCTGTGATCATACACTTTTTCTCAAGTCATGTTAATCTAATTCTAGATCCCTAGTCAAGCATGGGATAGTGATATTGCATGACATAAGCCTCCCCAAAGCCCAAAATGCATACTTAATTAGGGAAGAGTAAGTCTTCTGTCAAGTACAGTACCTCCACAGAGGACTAACCACAGAAATTTGGCAGGACAGACAAGGTGTGGTCCCCAGCAGATCAGCAAATGGTTGGCTCTGGGACCATGTCAGTGACAAAATCAATAAATAAAACAGGAATGGAGAACCAAACTAACTAGTAGTCTGGGGTCTAGGTAGGCAGAATCTGCAAAGCCTGACACTAGAAATGATAACATCAACCCCAGTGCTTGGTGATTGGGGATTTGGCAGAACTGTAATCCCCAGAGTGAAACTGACAAGAACCAAGGCAAATTACAATTATAAAATAAAATGGGAGAACCAAATAATTTACAGAACAGGAATTCAAATTAGAGATCAGAGCAAAAACAGTACCTTGTGGACTAATAACACTACTCATCACAAAAAAACACTTTCTCTGTTATATATTTGTTATATATTTGATTTGATTTGATTTGATATATTTGATTTGATTATATATTTGATTTTATTCAATCTTCATAAGAAAGTTTAAGTGTTTGTTGTAGGTGGTTTTTGAAATGGCTCCCAATGACCCTCATCTCATGCTCTTGTATAATCCTCTCCTTTGTGTATGAGTTGGACCTTGTGACTTGCTTCTAACAAATAGAATATGGCAAAAGGGTGGGATGTCAATTCCAAAATCAGACTATAAAATACTGTGACTTATCTTACTTGTACTTCCTGTCTGGCTCTTCTGACATACTTGTTTTAAAGAAGCAAAGTGCCATGTTTTGAGCTGCCCTAGCAGAGGCCATGTGGGAAGGAACCAGGGGTGCACACTAGCCAATAGCCTGAAGGAACTGAGGCCCTCAGTCCAACAACCTTTGAGAGAATTAATCCTGTCAAGAATCATGTGAATGAGCTTGAAACATTTGAGCATTCAATTGAGACAATGGCCTCAACCTACCTTTTTTTTTAACAGTCTTATGAGAGACCCTGTAGCAGAAGACTCAATTAAGCCATGCCTGTATTCCTGATCCACAGAAACTGTGAGATAAGGGAAAGGTGTGTCGTTTTAAACTGCTAAGTTTTGAGGTGATTTTTTTTATATAGCAATAGATAACTAATAAATACATGAGTTTAAGAGGTCCGTGAATTCAAGCTGTTATGCTCAAGTTTATGGTTTATTACAACAAAGGGATACAGATTAAAATTGGCAATAGGAAAAGGCACATAGGATGGGGTCCAGGAAAAATCAGGTGTGACTCTTTCACTTGATGATTCCCAATGGAGTTGTGTGGACGTGCGTATATCTCTCATCAATGATATGTGACAGCAAGCTGAGTATTGGCAACTATGGAAGCTCACCCAATCCTTGGTGTCTAGAATATTTTCCTGGGGTGTAGTCATATAGACAATGGCTGACTGCTTGTCTGGCTGACCTTAGCCTCCAGCCTCTCCAGAGGTCAAGCTCATACTATGTGACCTAAAGCTTTCACTATAAATCACACCGATAGTGTAGACCACCAGATGTGGCCCAGGGACCCCAGGTAAACAAAGACGCTACTCAGGCAGGACATTCCAAGAGCTTAGAGGTTACCGCCCAAGAGCCAGGAACAAAGGCCAAACTTCTCTTTGGGCAAGGTTAAAATTTTAGAGTGCAAAGTATTACCTATACTTTTTTTTTTTTTAAAGATTTTACTTATTTGAGAGAGAGCATACAAGCAGTGGGAGGAGCAAAGGGAGAGGGAAGGTCAAGCAGACTCCCTGCTGAGTGGGGAGCTGGGCATGGGACTCTATCCTAGGAGCCTGAAATCCCAACCCGAGCGAGTCAGATGCTTAATCCATTGAGTCACCCAGGCACACTCTTCTCTATATTCTTATTTGGCTTTAAATGTATTCTACTTTTCAGTCTGCAGATGTCTGATAATTTGCATAATTCATTGCAACCAACCCAGATTTTCACGGATGAAAGTTATTAATGGTCTTTATGCCAGTTTTCAATGTTTTGCTGTCAACAATAAATCCATTCTTTATTGCCCCACTGTGTGATACCAGAGTCAGACCCTGTAAACATTTCTCTTTTGCCATCTGGAATGATGTGAAACATGGTCAGTAGAGGATGCTGGAGGGACACTACAGAAGAAAGGGCTCTCTTTTTGATCCCGACATGCTCCTTGTTCTTACTGCCCCATTACTGGTCAGTATGCCAGTCACCCAGTGGTATTTACCTCCCGGTGAGTTTTACTGACACTTCACAGTTCAGTAGTCTGCACCCCAGTGGGCTTTCTAGAGAGTTCAGTACAATTCTGACAGGCACCCTTCTCAGAAAATTCCACCAGCACCACCATTCCTTCCAGTTTCCCAGGAAGTTTGGCACCAACCCCACACTCGGATTCCCTACAAGTTCCATTAGTACTACAATGGACTTCCCAGCCAGGTCTGGAGCTGCCCTAATGGGCAGGCTGCCAGCAAGTTTCAGCAGTGCCCCAGAAGGCAGCTTCCTGCCTTTTCAGAGCTCCAGGGGGCAGTTTTCTGCTTGCCAGCCTCAGCCTGTGGCTTCTCCACCTATCTCTCAGCTGTCTAGGAGGCCAGATCCACCCTCCAGTAAGATCCAGATCTCAGTCTTGATGATGGGAGTGGCCTCTTCCAAAATTTTTCCTTCCTTTAGTATTCTGCATCAGCCCAAGGTAGTGTCTGCTTCCTATATCTGTTTTTCCTGTATTCTTTAGAATATTGTTCACACTTAGTAGTTCATCCTCTGTTGATTGGTTAATAATCCTTTATATGAAATTTCCTGCCCAAATTAATCTATGGTTTGTTTCCTGACTGGGCCCCAACTGATATAGTCTTCAATCTGAAAAGATACAAAAATAGTTTTATGTGGTGTGTTTTGCCCATTGTTTTCTTTCTTTTTAGAAAAGAAAGAAAAAATATTTTCTGATTTTTTTTAAATTTTTCTTAACAAATTTGCTAAGGACTTATGAACTTGATATGCTAAAATTCCCCCTCAAGCACTTGTCTAAATTTAAGGGGAACAAAGATATAAAAATTCAGTCTGATAAAAAGAAGAAAATCAGAGTTTTTTTTTAATTTTCCCTTTGAGGACTACAATGATATAATACATATTAATGTACTCCTATGAAAAGACAATTTTAAAGTAATTAGCCATGATGCCCCCTTGCTGCAATGATCTTCACCAGGAAGATGCTGAAAGTAAGAATAAGATAATTCAAAGTTTCAAAGAAAGCAGCCTAAGTTTGAGGTAGGCTTTAAAATCAAAATTCGTTATTCTACGTGCTACCTTAGGGCTCTAGTTTTGTTTTGTTTTTTCCCAAATTTATTAGGGCTGGGATATAGTGTCTGGCCTCTAGTAGACACTCAGCAAGTCTTTGTGATGCATGCTTGATGACTTTCTATTGTCTGTTGGTTCATTCAGTAACTGACATCTGAACTAAATGTACAAGGGATCTGCTTTTTCATTATTTTGATAATTTTAGCCAAGCATGGGTAGGATTAGAAACAAAAAAGACACATGGTAGCCTAGAAAAGTGTTTCCTGCCAATTGCATCCTGGAAATCTGTGCTGCCCACATTTCCCATCCTGTCCTTCCCCTGCTTCAGATTGCTGATTGGGCAAAAAGTATTCCAGAATCAACACCTGTAGAATTAATAGGAAGATCTATTCAGCACCTACTATGTCTTAAGTGATTCACATGTTCTCTAATCTCACCCTCATTTCTCAGTGAGCGGCTATTTTTTGCCATTTTACAGATAAAGAAATGAGGGTCATTGAGCTTACATGACTTGCTCGAAATCACACTCTTAATGAATAGCTCAGAACTGATGACAGCTTTTCTGACTCAAAATCTAATACTCTTTTCCATAATCCTGCACTATCTAAACCACTACTGGAACCCAAAAAGTTGTTTTTTAAGTTTTCCCAGTACAACCACTAATACTGTGTACAATATTCGTGATTGGTAGCCTCTGCTCAAACTTTCTAGGCATGAATAAGAAGACCATTGATTCAAAAGATCAATTTACATATTCTTCAAATTATCAGGATGTTCTTATGTATATGGGTTAATAATTCTTTCTCCTTACTGACTTCCACCCATTGGTTGTAAGTGTGCTCTCTAGAATGCTCTCTAGAAGTTGTAACTGTTCAGAACAGTAACTGCTCAGAACAGTATGATCTCTCTTTTTCACACTAATTGTCAATTGGCAGAAAGGGATAGTATTCCATATCTAGCATGTCTTTATCTTTACTTTATTTAAGTAGGGCCCAAATGGGAACAGATTCCTCATGTTCTGAATATCTGATATTAATTGTTATTACTGCTGGAATGTGTACAAGCCTTCTAATTGTTAATTGCTTATCTGGAAATACTGCACATTTATATATTCTGGTTTGCACTTCAGTGATTATTGATGATAAACATTGATTTAGTGGAAACTCTCATCCTAAACTCTTTCATCCAGACTCATGAAAATCAGTCTGCCTCTACCTAGTTACCTTTCTGGGAAGCACTGAGAGGATCTTAGGTGAACAGAAGTCAAAATGGAACTTTGGCATAAATCCAACTGGAGGAAAAATCATAATGTGGACAATGAAGAATAGTCATTGTGGGACACAGAGAGAGAAAGAGAGTGCATCATTCGAGAGAAATCTAGTCATGTTGCCAAGATGGGACAACACTTCTAATTCTGGAATTGGAGGATAGGGGCCAGATTGTGGAAACCGGAATCCAGGTTGTTATTAAACACTTAAGGGTCAAGCAAGTGTCATTCCCAGTGAATCAGATTGCCCTCTATAAAGCTAGAGAATAGAGATTCAATCCAGTACTGATAGACTGAGGAAAGGTGGAAATAGTCCAATGCTCTATCCAAATGTTTTGAGTTAAAATGAGAGGCTATTGTTATAGGAAACAAAACTTCAGTATTGGGAAGAGGATGTTTCCCATAAAAAGAGACAAAGATGGTATTTCCTAGTCAAAATAATGGAGAAGTAGCATGTTTGCTAAACCTGAATGTGTCATTTATCAAGTATTCAAACAAAGAAGAAACACAAGATTTCACTCATCCTAAGGATTCGCTTAGTAAAAAATAACTTTATACTCAAATTAACAAGCAATTTCAATGAAGTTACTGCAAAAGACAGAGAAAACTGTCATGCTGGAATATCAGTAGTGTTTTTAACACTGTGAATGAAAAAGGGCATATTCTGGACCAAGAGTTCCACATAAAAATATGCCAGTATTATACTTTAAGTGTTGTTTTGAAGGAATATTCATAGATATTGCAACAGCCCCTAGTCTCTAAACTGAAGTCAGTGCAAGTTGATTCTGTTCAAAGGTCATCAAGTTAAGCTGAAGTCTGGTTTCCACAACCAGGAGCGAGATATGGTTTCCTATTTGATGGGAAGATACTCATAAAAAATAGGAAGAAAGGTGGTTTCAGCAGTAAATGTCAGAAACCAACTGCCAAGAGGTTACCTGAATCTTTACTTTGCAACTCAACTTTGTCTTTCCACCAGGGATAGATAAATTAGGGGGGGCAAAAGGCTAAGAGTCCCATACTCTCCTGTGTCACAATCAGGGTCCTAAAATCCATGATGCTACGGATATTTCTGTCAAATGCCCCCTCTGTTTCCACAGCTAAACTTTGTTTCCATTTACCTGCCTACTTTCTTACCATAAAAATTATAAGAAAATCTACAGGATTTCTTAACTTTCTCCTAGACTTAAAACCAACCCCTTAAGAAAGCACTGGGCTGAATATTGATGTTCTTCCTCCTTTGGAGCTTGAACTCAGCATGCTTGTCTTTCCTCATTTCAGTTACACTTTCTTACCTTATCCTTTGGGCTCCTGTTCTCACAAAAACTGGCTGCAATAGAGAAATACTGTCTCCCATCATCTTCTTACTCACTGTCCTCAAAATAATTACAAATTACATGACTGATGATCACAGTGCTCACATGAATTGGGAAAATCAAAGGACAAAAGTGAAGAAGTGACAAAGTTTAGAGAATTGTATAAGACCAATCATTCAGAATCCCTGAACTCTGGCTTTTATTCCTTTTTGAGATGGTAACTGAGAGCCTTCATGGAATTGCTCCCTAAGCTTTTATTCTTTAAAACCAGAGCTCATGTGGCTATTGGTTGGCTCAGTCAGTTAGGTCATGGTCCCAGAGTCCTGAGATTGAGCCCTGCATTGGGCTCCCTGCCCCTCCCCCACTTTGTGCTCTCACTTGCTAGCTCTGTGCACTCTGTCCATCAAACAATTAAAAAAAAATCTTTAGGGGCGCCTGGGTGGCTCAGGCGTTAGGCGTCTGCCTTCGGCCCAGGTCAGATCCCGGTGTTCTGGGATCGAGCCCCGCATCGGGCTCTCCGCTCTGCGGAAGGCCTGCTTCTCCCGCTACCATTCCCTCTGCTTGTGTTCCCTCTCTCGCTGTGTTTCTCTCTGTCAAATAAATAAAATCTTAAAAAAAAAAAAAAAAAAAAAATCTTTAAAAAAATAAAACAAAACCAGGGTTCACTTTCTGCCAGTCACCTCACCATCTTTCATCCCCTATCTCTCCTTCTTCCCCCTTCCTTATTTTCCATGTATGTCCCCTTTTCTTATTCTGCATATCTTCAAGAAATGGCTTGTCTACTCCCACAATTATCCTATAACCAGATGATTTCCAATTTTAAATCTCCAGGCTAGGTATATCTTAGCTACACTGTCTAGATACCTCTACTGTGATAGCCTATGGATATGTCAGGCCAAACTTGTTCTGATCTGAGCTTCTGTCCTTCACCTTACTGTTCCCTCTCTGAATATCTGAATGGTACCACATACAACTAACTCAAGATAAAAATATGGTGTCACTCTTGACTTCTCCTTTTTGGTAACAGAGCCCCCGCCTCCATCCCTAACTTCTCTAAAGTTTAGTTCATTTACATCTCCTCCCCATTCTCAGTGCCACTGTTTGAGTTCAAGCCATCATCATATCTTGTCTAAATTATTATAATTAATTTCTCTGACTCATGTCTCTCCTCCATAATTCATTCTTCACATCCTAAACAGATGGATCTTTCTTAAACCCCATCTGATATTGCCAATAACCTGCCAAAAAAATTCTTTATTGGCTCCTATTTCCATTTAAGATAAAATTCAAACTCTTTAGACTGCTTCACAATTGATAAATTGTGTGTATTGTTTCATCCTTGTCTCTCCTTAATCCCTGCCTGTGATAGTTAATATTATGTGTCAACTTGACAGCCACAGGATGCCCAGTGTTTGGTTAAGCATTATTCTGGATATGTCTCTAAGTGTCTTTCAAAATGAGATTAGCATTTGAATCAGTGAACTGATAAAACCAATTATCTTTCCCAAAGTGGGTGTGACTATAGGTTTTATTTCTCCGGGGAACACTAATCCATTGCCCATTATCAAACTTTAAACTTCAGCTAAACTGATTTCCAGTTTCCCCAAAATATCTTATTCTCAAACATTAATAAGCTTGAATATGCATTTCTTACTGTCCATGACAGCTTTTCAGATATTAACACACCTACACACACACACACACACACACACACCCCTCCTTAATAGGCTAATATTCTATTTAGGATCTTCACGCTCCAGTCTTCTGAAAAAATAAACCTCAATTTGTGCTTTGATTTCCCCCAAGGATTGTCATTTTATTCCAAATTTTGCATATTTTCAGACTAAGCAGGTTGAGTATCAAATGATTTATGCTTTACTCAACAAGTATGATAATGGTGCTGATATTAGCAATAGTAACAACAGTAATAACTTCTGTCATTTGCTGAGTGCTTACTAGTAGGTGTGAAGCTCTCTGCTAAGTACTCTTTGTGCATTATCTATTCTCATCTGCCTAAGCAATGTGAAGATTATTATCCCCATTTTTTTAGATATGGAAACTAAGAATTAAAAAATTGAAATATCGGGGCGCCTGGGTGGCTCAGTGGGTTAAAGCCTCTGCCTTTGGTTCCGGCCATGATCCCAGGGTCCTGGGATCCAGCCCCGCATCAGGTTCTCTGCTCAGCACGGAGCCTGCTTCCCCCTCTCTCTGCCTGCCTCTCTCACTGCTTGTGATCTCTCTCTCTGTCAAATAAATAAAATCTTTAAAAAAATAAATAAATAAAAATAAAAATAAAAAATTGAAATATCTTGCTCCAAATGATGCAACTAATCAATGGTAAAGGTGGAACTGAAACATGTCTGATCTCATCTATTTATGCTCTGAACCATTTTATATACTATCACTTTCCACACAAAAGTCAAGTGGCAGTTCTTAAGTGGCTTGTCATTTGTATAACTCTTGGCTATCTGACTGTGTATGTTTTGTTTGAAATTATAATGTAAATATAGAAACCATAATAAACTTAATAAAAAAGCAGATTACTGGTCCAATTTCTAGGTATATGTTCAGGGTAATTTTGACAGGCACATGATAGGATCTGTTGTCAATTCAACATAAGCCCTGTAAAATATCTACTGAAAGGCAAGGGAAAAAAAGTGGATCTAATTCTCCTGGAATCCTGTTTCCTGTTTTGTTCCCAGTGGGACTCTGTCAATGAAAAGCATCTGAGGAAGACTTGAAAGGATAAAGAGGGAGGAACTAATCTGTATTCCCATATTCCTGGGTGGCATCTACAGCTTCCCTAGGTTTCCAGGGGTTTTTCTGAGTACTTTCCACTTTTGCGGCTATGAGAAGCTGATATTCACAGCGTTGGCTTTTTCACCCCTGCTTCTGCAGCCCTTTCAAACACTGTGTAAATCTCTACTTCTGTATTTTAAATAACTTCCCTCAAAATACTTAGCATGGCATCTGTATTCCTAACTAAACCCCGATTAACGTATTTTTTGTATCAATAACTTATATCTTATTTCATTCCTTATGCTATTATTCAAAGAAAATATTTGATAAAACCACACATAGGTAAGCTCTAACAGTTTGCCTTTAAATGATTTGTTAATGAAAGGAAAACATGCCCAGGTATCCAATGCTAAAGTCAAGGGTTGTTAAAAACACCTTTTAGGTGGGGTGCCCCAATTATCTCTAGGGTCTGAAACACCAATAGGTTATGTCCTAAGGAAACCTCAGCATACTAGGATATATATTTAGTGCTTTATAAGGAAGTGGAACATTCTGTGAAAGAAATGTGATTGCTATCCCCAAACAGCTCCACATAGAAAAGTGAGATCAGTGGGGCTCAGTGTGGAAGCGATTTCTTACATAGCTTTACAATCCTTTCTTTGCCACCCATCTGTCTTACACGTATTTCTCTTATCCTGACCAGACTTAGTTTATTTGTTTACCTGCCTATTCCTCCTCATTAATAAAGTACCTTAAAGGCAGTTGTGCCTGGGTGGCTCAGTTGTTGGGCATCTGCCTTTGGCTCAGGTCATCCCAGGGTCCTGGGATTGAGCCCCATATCGGGCTCCCTGCTCAGTGGGGAGCCTGCTTCTCCCTCACCAGCTCCCCCATGATTGTGTTGCCTCTCTCGCTATCTCTCTTTGTCATAAATAAATAAAATCTTAAAAAAAAAAAAGATACTTTAAAGGCAGAGTTCTTAGAGTATTCACCTTCATGTTGCCAGCCCTACCCAGTAGCTGGTATATAGTAAATATGAACTAAGTGTTTGCTAACTTGAACTAAATCAAGTTTCTGAAAGTCAAAAGTACACACAAAGTGGCAGAAGGGATCCAGATTCTACTTAGACTTTTGATCTGCCTCACAGGCTCCTGGGAATCTTATAATAATCTAAGAATTCTGGAAAACCATCTGGCATAACATGGAACTTTCTAAAGCTGCCTTAGAGATTTCAAACTTTCCTGAGCATCCTAACTAGGAGTTTCCCTGGAGTACCTTATTTGAAGATACTCAATATGTTACATATATAAAAATGGAAAGAAACTTAATAATTCAGTTGTCCTAACTCATTTTGTAGATATGGTGCCTTCTGAGTGGCTAAAGTGTTATAAGAATCATGAAACAATAAGGCATCTGCTATTTAATCTTTTATATTTATCCTTAGGTAAAAAATTTATTGTAAGACTTGGAAAGATATTATGTCTTTTTTTTGGACTATAAGCAGTTAGCTCAATAATTAATTAGTCAGAAGACGATTCAAGGTGCTTAAAACCCCAGAGTACAGTAAGTTTACTGAGTTGTTGGTACATGCAATAAAACATGAGAGTTCATTATCATAGATAATATACTGCCTAGTGGAAAAATATATAAAAGTACTAGAAAATGAAGCCTATTATATTTCTCTATAGGCATGAGAACACTTATTATAAAGTACAGAGATTTACAAAGTCTCCTACTATGTCAGGTTAATTAATTCACAGTTCTGGAGGCATTTTCATATGATAAGGAATCCTAACAGCTTGGAGACAGTGTGAGGAGTAAAAATAGACTAGAAATCAAGAGTCCTAAATATTAGTCTCGGTTTCATTGTCTACTGACCTTTTGGTGTCAAGATGGACACAGTATCTTTTCTTTCCTAATTTTATTGAGGTACAGTTGACATACAATATTATATTAATCGCAGTATAATACGACATAGTAATTCAACATTTATATACGTTACAAAGCAATCGTCATCACAAATCTAGCTATTATCTGTCTCCATACAAAGTTGTTGCATATTATTAGCTATATTTCCTATGCTATACATTTTATCCCTGTGTCTTATTTATTTTATCACTCAAAGTTTGTACCTTTTAATAACATTCCCCCAAAACCTCCCCCCTGGCAACCACAAGATTGTTATGCTCTCTATATCTATGATATAGATATATGCTTTATATCTATGAGTCTGTTTCTTTTTTGTTTTCTCTGTTTTGCTTTTTAGATTGCATAATTAAGTGAAATCACATGGTATTTGTCTTTCTCTGTTGGATTTATTTCACTCAGCATAATACACTCTAGGTCCATCCATATTATCTCAAATGGCAATATTCCTTTCTTTTTGTTTAACAGTCTTAAGATCAAAAAAAAATTTTTTTTTACACTTATCATGCCATGAATTCATAGGGAATGGTTTGCAGCACCTCAGGCTCCTTTCCATTGCTTCTCATAAAGTGTGCTTCTCTGGGTGGAGTAGGCTGGCACTTAATTTGAACCCAAGTACTTTTCTCTTTGGCTTCCTTCTTTCTCTGATGATTTTCCTTCACACATTTCAGGAAGCTATCCCAGCTCTTTGAATGTTTAATATATCACATCTTCTTTATCTATTCATCTATTGATGGACACTTAGGTTGCTCCTATGTCTGGCTATTGTAAATAATGTTACAATGAACATAGGGGTGCACGTATCTTTTTGAATTAATGTTTACATTTTATTTGGATAAATACCCATAAATAGGATTGCTAATCATATGGTAGTTCTATTTTTAGTGTCTTAAGGAGACTTCATACTGGTTTCTATAATGGCTGCACCATTTTGCATTCTCACCAACATGCATGAGATTTTCCTTTTCTCCACATCCTCACCAAAACTTATTATTTCTTGACTTTTTGATAATAGTCATTCTGATAGGTAAGAGATGATATCTCATTGTGATTTTGATTTGCATTTCCCTGATGATGAGTGATGTTGAACAGTTTTTCATGTGTCTGTTAGCCATCTCTGTGTCTTCTTTGGAGAAATGTTGTTTCAGGTCTTCTGCCTGAATTGGATTTTCTTGGGGTTTTTTTGTTTTTAAATATTGAGTTATGTAAGTTCTTTTTATATTTTGGCTATTAACCCATTATCAGTTATACTATTTGCAAATATTTTCTTCCATTCAGTAGGTTGTTTTTTTTGTTTTGTTGATGATTCCTTTCCTATGCAAAAGCTTTTTAGTTTGATATAGTCCCATTTGTTTATTTTTGCTTTTATTGCCCTCGACTAAGATGACATATCAAAAAAAAAAAAAAAAAGTATTACTTAGACCAATGTCCAAGAACCTACTGCCTGTGTTTCCTTCTAGTAGTTTTATGGTTTCTGATCTTACATTTAAGTGTTTAATCTATTTTGAGTTCATTTTTGTATATGGTATAAGACAGTGATCCAGTTTCATTCTTTTGCATGTAGTTGTTTGGTTTTTCCAATACCATTTGTTGAAGATACTGTATTTTTCCCATTGTATGTCCTTGCTTTCTTTGTCAAAGATTAATTAACCATAAAAGCATGGGTTTATTTCTGGACTCTTTATTCTGTTCCATTGATCTATGTGTCTGTTTTATGCCAATAACATACTGTTTTAATTACCACAACTTTGTAGTATATTTGAAATCAGGAAGTATGATACCTCCAGCTTTGTTCTTTCTCCAGATTGCTCTGGATATTCAAGATCTTGTTAGTTCCACACAAATTTTAGTATTATTTGTTCTAGTTCTGTGAAAAAAATTGCTGTTGGTATTTTGATAGGGATTGCATTGAATCTCTAGATTTCTTTGGGTAGTATGGACATTTTAACAATATTAATTCTCCCAGTCCATGAACACAACATATATTTTAATTTATTTGTGCCATCTTCAATTTCTTTAATCAATCTCTTACAGTTTCAGGCTATAGGACTTTCATCACCTTGATTAAATTTATTCCTAGATATATTATTCTTTTTAATGCAGTTGTGAATGGTATTGTTTTCTTAATTTCTCTTTCTGATCATTATCAGTCTATAGAAATACCACAGATTTATGTATATTAATTTTGTATCCAACAACTTTACTGAATTCATTTATTAGTTCAAGTGATTTTTTAGTGGAAGATGAACACAATGTCTTTGAGAGTCACAGAACCATCAGTAAAACAAAGGTGTTTAATAACTATTTGTTGACATCTGATGCTGATGTGAGGGCAAAATGAAAAACATATATGTGAAATCTATTTAAAAACTGAAATGACAGGGCACCTGGGTGGCTCAGTCAGTTAAGTGTCTGCCTTAGACTCAGGTCAATTCTGGGGTCCTGAGATTGAGTTCTGCATTGGGCTCCCTGGCTGGTGGGGAGTCTGCTTCTCCCTCTGCCCTCTTTCATGTGTGCTCGTACATGCTCTCTCTCTCTCTTTTGCAAAAATAAATAAATAAAATCTTTTTTAAAATTTTTAAAAAAATAAAAATTTTAAAAGGTCATACAAATATAAAACAATAAAGTAAATTATCTTGGTAGACACATAATGAATGAAAAAGATGAGTTCTGTCATCTTTTAAGTAGCCCTTCCAGAAAATTATTACAGTAATGCTAAAGAATAATTAAAAATCTCCTTTTGAACAGGAAGGGATGGGGAGGGAGACAAACCATAAGGGACTCCTAGACTCACGGAATGAACTAAGGGTGGCTGGGAGGCAGGGGGGAGGGATAGGGTGGCTGGGTTGTGGACATTGGGGACGGTATGTGCTATGGTAAGTGCTGTGAAATGTGTAAGCCTAACGATTCACAGACATGTACCCTGGGGCAAATAATACATTATATGCTAATAAAAAATAAAATTAAAAAAAATCTCCTTTTGGAAGTACATCAGATTCAGATACATTTTTTTAACATTTACAATTTTAAGATCTATATAACATTATGGCAAATAGAATATAACTTGGTCAGCAGTGCAAGTTACAGTGAAGT
Source organism: Procyon lotor (assembly GCA_028646535.1). NCBI lineage: Eukaryota > Metazoa > Chordata > Mammalia > Carnivora > Procyonidae > Procyon > Procyon lotor. The sequence continues at coordinate 53,643,928 of CM053615.1, forward strand.
GATGAATTCCTTAGTAGGAAAAAAGAAGAAAAAATGTAAAATAATGGCTTTTGTTAGTGTCTTTGAAGACAATTGCAAGAATTAAGGTAAAAATTATTTGAGTAATAGAAACATCTTTGGATGTCTAATCATTTATTCAAGATATAAATTTTTACATTTGGCAATCATCTGAAGATTAAATTCTAAGGCATTTGCTTTAGAAAGAAAAGTGTATTATTTGTGCATCATTAATTGCATACAACCTTTCTTGGCTTAGAGAAATCAAACTCAAAATAAGGATGATAGAACAGCTACTGGAAAGTTAACATACATATGGTTATCGTCTTAAATTAAACATAATTTATATATTGAAAAACAACTTAAGATTGAAATAGAAATGTAGTGATTATTTGTATTGCATTAATATTCTTTGATTCACAAGTGGGTAGCTTCTTTAAAGTTTGAGATATCTCAAATGTACTTAAATTTAAGATAAATTAAAAAGATGACTGAAAATAGATACAAATAATAATGCAATGTTGATGAAGTAATCCAGTCTCTGTCATGTACCTTAAAGCTACATGAAAAAATATGCTTGAAACAAAAAAAGAATTCAAAGCAAAATACCATTATACAAAAATAACAATATAAAAATGATTAAATAAATTAAGCATTCCAATGTTAGAATATTCTTTCATCATTAGAAAAGATTAGTATTGGGGCACCTGGCTGACTCAGTCAGAAGAGCATGTGATACTTTATCTTTTTTTTTTTTAATTTACTTAAAATTTATTCAGCTATTTAATACGCATATATTCTAGCACTGTTCTCATTGCTCTGCAAGTATTAACTCATTTAATTCTCATAACCCTAGAAGGTAGATATTCTTATATTCCTCTTTTTTTTTAATTTATTTTTTTTATTAACATATAATGTATTATTTGCCCCAGGGTACATGTCTGTGAATCATCAGGCTTACACATTTCACAGCACTTACCATAGCACATACCCTCTCCAAAGTCCATAACCCAGCCTGGGGGTAGTC
>CM053615.1:53645451-53698423 GCA_028646535.1 Procyon lotor
ACAGTCACTTTAAGTATGATATAGTGTCTTTCCTCATCTCTTATTATAGTCTTTGGCTTAAAATCTAATTTATCTGATATAAGGATTGCCACCCCAGCTTTCTTTTGATGTCCATTAGCGTGGTAAATTGTTTTCCACCCCCTCACTTTAAATCTGGAGGTGTCTTTGGGTCTAAGATGAGTTTCTTGTAGAGGGCATATCAATGGGTCTTGTTTTTTTTATCCATTCTGATACTCTGTGTCTTTTGTTTGGGGCATTTAGCCCATTTACATTCAGGGTGACTATTGACAGATATGAATTTAGTGCCATTGTGTTGCCTGTAAGGTGACTGCTAACTGTATATTGTCTCTGTTCCTTTCTGTTCTATGTTCCTTTTAGGCTCTCTCTTTGCTTAGAGGACCCCTTTCAGTATTTCCTGTAGGGCTGGTTTGGTGTTTTCAAATTCTTTTAGTTTTTGTTTGTCATGGAAGCTTTTTATTTCTCCATCTATCTTCACTGACAGCCTAGCTGGATATAGTATTCTTGACTGCATATTTTTCTCATTTAGTGCTCTGAGTATATCCTGCTAGTCCTTTCTGGCCTGCCAGGTCTCTGTGGATAGGTCTGCTGCCAATCTGACATTTCTGCCTTTGTATGTTACAGACTTCTTGTCCTGAGCTGCTTTCAGGATTTTCTTTTTGTCACTGAGACTTGTAAGTTTTACTATTAGATGATAGGTTTATTTATTGATTTTGAGGTGGGTTCTTTGTGCCTCCCAGATTTTGATGCTTGTTCCCTTTGCCAAATTAGGGAAATTCTCTACAATAATTTTCTCCAATATACCTTCCACCCCTGTCTCTCTTTCTTCTTCTTCTGGGATCCCAATTATTCTAATATTGTTGTGTCTTATGGTATCACTTACCTCTCGAATTCTCCTCTTGTATCCAATAGTTGTTTGTCTGTCTTTTTCTCAGCTTCTTTATTCTCTGTCATTTGGTCTTCTATATTGCTAGTTCTTTCTTCAGCCTCATTTATTCTAGCAGTGAGAGACTCCATTTTTGATTGTACCTCATTAATAGCTTTTTTGTATTTCAACCTTGTTAGATTTTAGTTCTTTTATTTCTCCAGAAAGGGATTTTATTTCTCCAGAAAGGGATTCTTCTATGGTTTTTTGAGCCCTGCTAGCATCTTGATAACTGTGATTTTGAACTCTATTTCTGACATATTACTAATGTCCATTTTGACTAGGTCTCTAGCCATCGGTACTATCTCTTCTTTTTTTTGTGGTGAGTTTTTCCACCTTGTCATTTTATCAAGAAAAGAGTAAGTGAGTGAGAGAGAAAAATATTCTGGAGTTCCGCAGTTTTCACTGATTGATTAATTAGGTCTTGGCTGGATATTTTCGCTGATCTTCTGGGGGAGGGGCCTGTTGCCATAGTTCTCAAATGTCTTTGCCTGAGGCGGAATTCCACTGCCTTTGCCAGGGGATGGGCCAAGCACTTTGCTCAGGTTCGCTCTCAGGAGTCTTTGTTCCCTGAGCACTTTCTGTACTGCCCTGGAGGCCGGGAATGAAAATGGCGGCCTCCCAGCCTCCGGCACAGAGGAGCCAAGTGCTAGAGCCTCGCTCCACAGCACACCCTCAGAGGTAAGCGGTCAATCACTCCCGTCTCCCTTGTCTGCAGCCCGCACTCTGTGCTCAGCTAGCCCGTGACTGAGCGCCTCTATCTGTGGTGTGCGCGGCCCGTTTGGAGTCTCCAAACCCAGCAGATTCCTGCTGCGTGCTCCCGCACTGCTCCTCCTGGAGGAGGAAGGAGGGGGTGTCTCTGGAGCTGCCTCTTGTGAGGTTCCCTGCTTGAAAAGCGGTAGTCCGATTGTGTCTCAGTTCATGTTCTATGGTAAGCCTAAGCTGATAGGGCACTGCGCGGCTCCTTCTAGGCCACCTGCTTCTCTGCCCCGATACCTGGGAGATCTGCAGCACTTGGGCACCCCCAGTCCCTCTGTGACCCCATGGGTCCTGAAACCACACTGTTCCCACCAGCGCTAAACTCCTTGCTTAGCCTCTGGAGCCATGTCCCTCAGCGGAGCAGACTAAAAGTTCTGATTTTGTGCTCTGGGGCTCTGCGGCTCCTAGGAGCCGGCCCCTCCCCCCGGGGTCTCTCTTCCTGTCGCTTTGGATTCACTTTTTCCACACGTCCTACCTTTCAGAAAGTGGTCAATTTTCTGCTCCTAGAATTGCTGTTCTTCCTCTCTCCTCTCTCCTGTTGAGTTTGCAGTCTTTTAGAATGGTTTGATAACTATCTATCTGAACTTCTGGGATCTGACGCTGTCTCAGCCTCCTACACTTCCGCCATCTTCCACTATCCTCTCTTTTACTTTTTTTTTAATTTTAGAGAGGGAGAGAGGCTGAGGGATGGGGAGGAAAGAGAATGGGAGAAAGAGACTCCTAAGCAGTCTCTACACCCTGCCTAGAGCCTGATGGGGTCTTGATCTCACAACTCTGAGATCATGAACTGAGCCAAAATCAAGAATCAGACATTCAAACAACTGAGCCACCCAGGTGCCCTCACCTTTTTTTTTTTTTTTTTTTAGAGAAGTACATGTGACTTGTGGGTTCAAACCCCACAGTGGGTATAGAAATTACAATAAATAAATAAATAAATAAATATTAATATTAATATATTTCTTAGTTATAGAAGAGACATATATATTTTTTGGAACCTAGAAGAGGCAAGCATTCCCTCCACCTCAGAAAATCAGAAAAGTTTCGTAAAAGTGGATATATTTAAATTCATCTTTGAAATATGAATTTTTTAGGCAAAGAAAAGAAAAACAAACAGAAATCGTGCATATGCAAATTTGTGGCAGCAAGAGGGAAGATAATATGTATGTGAAATGATGAACAGTTTGGTTGATTGGAGAGAGGGTATATGAAAGACACTGGGATAAATCAAAGTAAGGGATAAATCAAAACAAGGATTAGAAGATGGATTAAAACTTGACCTTATCATGAAATTTGAACTTCACTTTCAGATGATGGAGCTATATCTTGAGTTTTTCAAAAACTACAAATCATCTGCTTATATATCTGTAAATGATGTAGGAAACTATGAGTGAAATTGAATGATGTTGTATCTTGCTTAATGATACAATTACTTTAATGTTTTGCTTATTTCTGTCTCTCATAATTAATTGCAAACTTGAAAATGCATTTTACTATTTCTGAGATCCTTAGGTTTTAGTACAATATTTGGAGTGGTGTTGATATTCAAAAGAGGTTTGAATAGTGGGTCAGTAAGGCTTCCAGTCAATAATAAGCTATTAGTTTGGGGGAGTCAAAAATTATATATGGATTTTCCTACTACATAAGGGGGTCTGCACCACTAACCCCCATATTGTTTAAGGTTCAACTATATATATTGGCTTGTAGATTCACCAAGCTATTTATACAAGTTCAATATTAAAAAAAAAAAGTCATACTCACTAGAATGTGAGAATATTTTTCTCTGAGATCTCCAGCGCCTACTAGAGTACCCAGCATTTGTGATGCTCAGGAAATATTTGGTGAATGCAAGTATAGATGAAATTCATATCAAATGCTATAGAACTCATGTAAAGATAACAAACATCATGTAAATGCCCTATGCCTCTACAGATGCTGAGATTGTCACAACCCCATACCCATAATCAACATTAGCATTCAAAATCAAATTTAATTATACTTTCTATACCTGACTGAAAATTTTTCTTAAGCATTCCATTAGGTAGTAGTAAATCCAATTAGCTATTGTAATTTCACAATTCTTTCTGAGTATGACCTCTTTCTCAGAAAGAAAATGTAGCAATCATTTGCTGAAGGAAATAGCATTTGGGTCTATCACTTGATACTCCTGTTAGTTACCAAGTATTTGGTACTATTGTCCTATAATTTTATCTTTAATGCCATCTCATGTCTTTATGTTTCTCAGCAAAGTAATTTCTATATATCTGGGTAAATCCTTCCTGTAAAATATTTTTATTCTACAACACTTTAATCTCTTATTTTTCTCTTTGTTAACATAAACCCCTAAAAGGGACAGACCCCTACAGAGAAAGAACTCTATGTTAATTACTCAAACCTAAGAATGACCTAATGTTCTTACTTTTTTTCCTTGACCCTTTTCAGGGGTCAGAAATATATCTATGAATTCTATATAATAAAGTACCTTTCACTGTTCTAATAACTATAGAGCAATAGCTGGAAAATTGTAGCATTCATTACCTATAGAATATGTGTTGAGTTGAATAGCAGTTTCTGTTCCCCTCTTTGAGCCTTCAATTACCTTATCTTGGCCCGGGATGAAGGATATGGTAGTGAGGTTACGGAATCACAGGTTGAAGCCACAAAGCCTAGTATGCAGGCAGGTATAGCCTTGTGGACTAGCTTGGTCCATTGGACAAGTGAGACATTTTTCCTTGTCTTACTTGAATTTTTATTTTATGTTGCCTTCTGATGTTTATGCAGTCAAATGCTCTACCACTGAGCTATACCCCCTCTTCTGATGTTTATGGAATACACTTGTTTTCTGATACAACTTTTAGTCTGAATGAAACATATGGCTGTGATTTCCAATACTGAAGAAATGGAGAATGTCTTTCTCCCAGAGCAGGGTGTGGAATTTCAATGAATGGACACAGACACTACAAATTAAAAGGTTGATGATAGGCTTGAGTAGGCAAATAGGAGATGGTTCACACGATGGTGGGCAAGTAATGGCACTAAATAGAACTGTGTTTGCTTGTAAATTTGTGCTTGTGAAAAAAAAAATCTATCTTGCAATTAACCTATAAAAGTATCTAGTTTCATGCTCTTCCCTGTCTCTCAATAACACCCTCTCAAAAGATTGTGTATGTGTAGTAACTAGGATGGTCATGACATGATTGGCATTTTAGCCAATTAGGATTAAGATTCTTGCACAAGTGGCATAGGTGCCTATTACTCAAATGTGTGGGTTAGTATGTTAAAACTCCACACACACTATTCTCAATAAAAATGTTGAAGTATTTAAATCCATAGTTAGCAGTGAGACCTGTATTGACCATAGCAATTTATATAATACAAAAATTAAATTATAAAAATCACTCACTGATTAGCAGGTGAGTAGTGGTGGGTGTTTATGCCAACAGTGGCTCTGACATTTAGAACTGTTCAAGGAAAGTTATCTAGAGATACACATAAACTGAATATAATTAACTTGATAAATGTTAATATTTTTAAAAGTAAGTACCAGATTTTCCTATGAAAAGGGAAGAAATAAATAACATATTTGAGGAATTCAGGGGGAATAAGGGCTTCAGTGGTGATGAAAGAGGCCTTTTTAAGTGCTCTCAGACGAGATGAGACCCAGCATTGCAAGCTGATGGGTTTCAGCCAATGACTTTGTGTGCTACTGGGGAAGTCCCAGATAGGTGAGCAAATCTAACTGCTAAATATCCCTTTCACACTGCCTCAGCATCATCTGAGTACATCCTAAATTAAGAAAAACCATAACCACACATCTAATCAGGGGGTTATGGTTCAGCCCACCATCTAGATTCTGTCAGTTAAACCATTATCCTAAGAGTCTTAGGTTTGGAATAAAAAAATTGTTTTAAGGATTCCAGTTTTCTAGACAACAAACAAGCCTGAGTAGCAAACAGAAACCAAGGTTTAGACAAAATATCCGTAACCTATTGTTAGCAATGTGTCGATGTGGCTAATCCTTTATTTCAGTCCTATCACCATGGTATGGTATCTATCCTTCTCTGTAAGGAGTCAGGGAGAGAGATCAGTGGTAGTACTTGATAATGAACTTAATAGTAAAGGCATTTTTTAGATTAAATCTTGCCCCTGTTCTCCCATATTCATATGGACTCATTGTTTCCTCTCTGTCTGTGATGATAAAAAACTGTTCACCATGTCCTTCCTGGACTTACATGAACACCAGCGGTGACCATACTGACTTCAAACTGTGACTGAGTACCACGACTGTAGGCAAGAGATGCCCCCAGGATCCTATCCTGCTTCTTCTGGGCATGAAGGGATGTAACAAAAGGGATCTAATCATTTCTTTCAAAAGGTGACATTCCTGAAACTCAGTGTTAGAATAACTACAACTTTAACTTTTTAAAAAAGTAATATTTATAGGTATTATACCCTCTAGGGATTCTTGACTTGCTCACACACAAACACACAGAATGAAGACTGCAGGGGTTTCTATTTTGACATCTGTTTTCACTAGAACTTGTGTTCTCTAAGGGCATGCTAGTGAAATATCAAAAATGACAACTAAATATTCTCAAAGTGTGAGTAATTTTTATCAACTGTGCTAAGAGAATTCTTCTGGTGACAAGAATATAACAATCTTTCTAAACACAGACAGAAAAACTATAATAATGAAATTAAATGAAAACAAATGTATGAACATCTTAAACAGAGCGAGTTGACAAAGTAATCCTCACAAACCCAAAATACAGATGAACATGATCAATACTCTGTATGCATCATGAGCAGTTGGACAATATTAATAGCAATGAGAAAAAGAGAGAAGGAGTCCTGGGAAATTCCCAACACTCATCCCAAACGGAGATCATATATTATGTGGAAATCTGAGAATAGCTGAGAATATTTGGAAAAAGTCCTTATAAACTCCAGGTGTGGGGTAAAAAACAATGAGGAGAATCACCAAGGAGATTGTGGAGAATTCAAGCATTGTCCAAGCAGTTTAGCCGTCAAAGATCCTAGAATTATCAAACAAATATGTGCCTTCAAAAAATAAAATTCACCTTGAAATAAATAACATCCCAAGAGATAATTAGCACACATCTGGAAAATGGGGCCATAAAAAGATGGAAACAGCAACCCAAAAGTTAAAATGAACTAAAAGGACTCCAGAAGATCTGAGTTTGAAAAATAGCCTACAGTGGAATTTGCACAGGTTCTAAGACAATGTTCACTTCTTTAAAATTGTATTTCACTGTAGCTATACTTTCTGAAATATGCCTCCTTTTTCCTGCCTGTGTCTATCACAACAGGCTTATTTCCTGGGATCCACAACCTTCTTCTTCTGCTCTATTTGAATTTTGCTTGTAGCAGATTTATTTCAAGGACATGAAATTAGAATAAAACGATTAAGACTTTTCATGTATAAAACAGAAACATGTTAGAGGATATAATGAGCTTTGAGTTGATGCTGATTTTATGAAAAAGAAACATTTTAAACAACAAAAGAACTTGGACTGTATATTGAGAATTAAATGTTATTAAGTATTTTTGTTATGATTAACATATGATAAGACACTATGGATTTTCAAAGTATCTTTTTTTTAAAGATGCATGTTGAAGAATTTAAAGATGAAGTGCTTTGACATATCCTAGCAGAATAGAAAGCAGGAGGAATAGGTAAAATGTATATAGAGAAATCTTGATAGCTTTTAAAGCTGGTTGATGGTCATGGTATTATTTATTTCAATATGCTTAGAAATTTTCGTAATGGAAAAGCTTAAAAAAGTAAAAGGAATTGCACATGAGTATGTAGCAACACAGTCTATTAGACTGTTCATGACTTTGTTAAAATAGCTATTTTTATGAAGTATTTCTAGGTGGCTGAATTCCTGTTGTCAACACTTTTGATATGTGCTCCAATCAAGCACTTCTTTCTTGTGTTAGTTTTTTTTTCCTTTAAATGTAAATAGAAAGTTGTATCCTTTTTTTTTTTTAAAGGTTTTATTCATTTATTTGACAGAGAGGAGAGAGATCACAAGTAGGCAGAGAGGCAGGCAGAGAGAGGGGGAGGCAGGCTCCCCACTGAGCAGAGAGCCCAATGTGGGGCTCGATCCCAGGGCCCTGAGATCATAACCAGAGCCGAAGGCAGAGGCTTTAACCCACTGAGCCACCCAGGCGCTCCCTAGCCCCAGAAAGTTGTATCCTTTTAACAGCTAATACACTAATTCATCTTGTAGGAAATGTTTTAAAAGGCTTCATCAGGTGACAGAGTTGCCAGCACCAACACATTAAAGGAGAAAGTTCTGTATTATAAAATATGAAAACTGAGAGCTCACAGGAGGAAACTTGCATGGAGAGGGGAACAAAAGTGAGAAAGAGTGGAAACTGTCATACATGTAGTTATGTTGCTAGAAACAAAATAGAACATGAGTTTGCCCCTTGGCAAGTCACAAATAGAAACTACACCGAGTGGAGTTATCACACAGAGAAAACTTTATTTTCAGCAAATAAGAAGATCACAGGGATTAACTTCCAAAGCCATAACTTTCCAAGCAAGAGTGAATGGGTTCCTTTTATTTAGGGTTAGAATAGAATATTTGAATAGGTGAACCTTGTCATCCTGTGTAGAGGCAGGCATAAGGTGGCACATGGGCCTTAGGGAAACATGCCTATACAGACATTGCATGCTAGGTAAATGAGGCTTGTGCTCCTCTTTGGGCAAAGCTTTTAGTAGTATAATGAGGCAACAGTAATTCTCCATCAATCCCTGGTCACTCCATGGTCCATCTCTGCTGGCTTGAGTCAGGGGTTAAGTTCGAACTGGTCTGGGTGGTCTGAGCCTACTAGGACTCTTTGTTTAGAAACTTGCTAAATTCTAGGTAAGACAGGTTATTTTGTGAAGAGTCTGTATTTTGAAAAAGGTTTATGTAGGAAGGTGAAAATGTGAGCAAGCAGCTAGTCTTGCAACTGCCCTGGGCGTTATAGACATGAGGAACATTTTGTGTGACTTTAAAGGACTTAAAACCCATTCTTCATCTACTACCCTTGACAATTTAGTACCTGGACAGACATAACAATTTGCCACCACTCTCACTGATGTTCATTTTCCTAATGTTTTCTAAGCCTGACTTAAGAGTTTCAAGTCAGAGGAGATGCCAGGAATTCAGCTCTTCCCTGGTGACAAGCTCACCCCTCCCCTCCTCAGACCCTGAGGCTTTTCTGTTGGGCAGATTGGTTCTGGCCAGTCTTCCTGAAGTCTTTTTATATCAAAAGCACAAAATGCAGAGGAAAGAGAGTCCCAGGAACCCTCTTCTCTTTTGCCTTGGGCAAGGATAATTAACCCTTACACTGGTAGCCAGACAGCTTCTTTTCCTTTACCTTTATCACTCCTCTCACATTGTTTAGAGAGACACCTTTGAACCCTGGTTTTCCAGGGTCTCTATTTAGTACAACTTTGTATGGAAATCTTGGGCTTTGTTCAAAAATAATGAAAAACAGTTTGTACAGAGTCCAAGAAAAAAAAAAGAGGAAGAAAATATAGGAAAAAATTAAACACGGTGGTCCAGTAAAAATTATTCATACCATGAATATTATGAAATACATTCTCAATTGAGAACCAGTAATATGTCACTATTAGGAAGGTTAAGTAAATCTGCATATATTATAACCCCTCCGAATTTAACTGAAAATGTGGAATTACAGTGGAGTTTAAACACATAAACTCTTAGCCTCAATGTCACAAAGTTAATAATTTTTTTCATTGAGTTTTATGCATTTAATCTCATGAAAATCCTCAAGTTCTCAGCTCTAGTATATTGCCCTTCCTTTGAAACAAATAAACAGTGAAGGGGGCAAGAATTTGTCACCCCAAAATACACTTTTTTGGCATAAGGTTTATTTTACACTGATTATTTTTAAGAAAAAACAGACACAAGAGAAGCCCTGAAAGCTGAGTAGAAGTCACCCTTTCATAAGAGAAATTTGTATTTATAGTGAACTCTCCATCTGTTAGTGTTCCCCTCTCCATTCTAGGAAGAGAAGGAAGACTTAATCTCTAGAAAACTCTTATCACTGGAGAAGCAGCCACCCAAATCTGCCTAACAACTCCATACCCCTGTGATTTTCCTGACAACCTTCCACGACTGGCTCCCCACCCCGGCCCAAACTCAACATTTCCTTTTATCTTTAGCTGGAGATAGTATTTAAGGTGGTGGCTTGGGCCACTTCGGGGAGTTTCTTAGTTTTCTTGGCTATCTCCCAAGTATATAGGAGGTATACATGTTACTAAGCTTCTGTTTTTCTCCTGTTAATCTGTTTCTTTATTATGGGACACACGGTTCTCAACCAAGAATCTAAAAGGATAGAGGAAAAATTATTTTTCTTCCCCTGCATCAGCAAAGTAGAAAGACTGGGATTGGTGCTGAAAAGAGGAAGGAATGTTATTTCCTAAAAAAAATATGGGAAAGCAGACAATAATTTAGCTGCTAGAAAAATGCGTTCTCTTCAGCACAAACATACAGCACATCATTCATTGTTTGGTCAAATAACCTCCACTCCCCACGTAATTTTAAAGGCATTTTTGAATTCCAACCTATTGACTTTCATGATAATAACACTGAACTATCAAGGAAAAGGGAAAGTAAATATTAAATTCATCTCTAGTAAGCTTTCTTCCAAATGCTAAAATTAAAGATTTGGGTGGTGGGGTATTAAGGAATAAAAATTCATTACCTGAGAATTGGGTTGTATGAAATGCCTAACTTCTCAATAAATTAATTTAAATGAAGAGTCTCTGAATATATAAAAAGAGTAGTAAATATAAAGTTCTTCTCCCTCCTCTCCACACATATATTTGCACATTACTCTAATAATCTATAACTATGTGACATTGAGAAAACACTTCATCTCTCTGAGCCTTAATTTTCTTATCTGTTTATCAAGAGTATGCTTGTCCTTCTCTCTACACAAGGTTTCTCAACATGCTATCCAATATTAAATATGTTTCTAATATTATTTTAACATTTATATTTTTATCTTATTATTTTAAATATTTGAGAATACATGAGACCTCTTTTTATCCTTAGAAAAACTCCCCTTACTGAATAGGATCTTCTCAATCATATGTTTAAATTTACTAGTAAACCATAAACATATATATATATATATATATATATGAATATATATATTCTTTTAAATGTTGGGGAGAAAAATTTTCTTATATCCTTCAAAGATTTTCTGGCTGGTCTAGGAATTACATTGACATAAAACAGATTAAGAGGAGAAAAGCAAATTTAATTTCATACATACAGGAACATCACATTCATGAGATGTTCTAAGACAGAAAGGCTAAATGGGGCTCATGTGCCATCCTGAGCTAAGTATGGGGTAGGGATCTGGGACTTCAAAGAGGAAGAGGGCAATTCACTGAGCAACAAGAAGAAGAGCAGATATTTGGTAATTCGATGTTTGCCCTGCCATACACAAATAAAATTTATATGTGGAACTAGCTCTAATTCTGGAGAGACCCCCAATTTAGACTCTTCTAGGTAGTTAAAGGAGGAGCAAAAGTTTCTCTTTGAACCTGCACGGTCTCCGATGCCTTCAGCTCAAAATAGTCCATGTGGCAAAGTGGCACATTTGGGGGAAAATTGCTTTGAATCCTTTCAAAAACTAACAGTATTATTTTATATCACATGTAAGTATGTGGAAACCTAAATGGCAAACTTTCAGAATAACCAGAACAACATCCTTCCTTTTAAAACCTCTTCCCCTGGGTAAAGGCAAACTGTTTTTAAATTCACAATCTGCCTTGGCACATCTCCACTTTCACACTTAACAGTGGCCACCAGGTGTTCTGTCAGTGTGGATGGGCAAAATCAGTGCTTCTGCAGTATGGGATAACCTCCTGTAAACGTAAGGCAATATTTTATGTCTTTCATCTTGGCAGGTTGTTTTTACAACTTTGTAAGCTAAGAGATATGGACCGCTGCAGATAAATGCAGCTTGGAACCGAACAGCTTCACTCGTTCCTTTTTGATGCTAGCAAACCACGGTGGAAAATTCAGGGCAGTATTATCAATTCACAGCAACCGTGGATGAGTGGATAGGGATTAGGGAGCATTCATTTTAGCCTGTTGTTATCTTTTCCTTGTCAGAACAGAACTCTGTAATGCTTGACTGCCTTTAAGTGCTAAATGTGACGGTAAAACCCAGTGATGATGACTACTTTAAGAGGATATAAATAATATCTAACATTTGTATAAGCACAATATGATTTTAAAAGCACTTCCACATTCATTCTCCAATTTTACCATCATGACAATTTTATGAAATAGGTAATAATCATTTTTTTTTCTTTTTTCTTCTAAACAAATCCAGAAACTGATGCTCAGGGATTACAAGTAACTTGACCAAGTAAACAATGTCTAAAAAAATGTGAAGAGGGTTTCAACATGTCTTCCATCCTCCATGTCTTTGAATCAAATTAAGGCTCTGACTTTACTGGATGTGTGACTGTGAACAAGTGACTGCATGCCTCAGTTAAGTATTTTTCTTGCCTTTCAATTGGAAAATATTTTTCTACAGGGTGGTTGTTAGTACAAGATGAGATAATATTTACCATGTCCTTTCAGTGTGTAATGAGTGATGTACACTCATCGCTTGAGTTTCCTTCTTGTATTTGAATCTCTTTGGTTTTCACAGCTATGTTTAAACCTGTGAGCAGTGTTGGCTCCCAGTAACTAAGTTGGCAAACCAAAAATCATGTGATGAAGTTAGAAAACAGTTGGATTAAGTGAATTAGTGCCCAAATTTTAGTACTTTCTTTAATACTAGCTTGTTGTTTGTATTAAAGCAACCTAGTAACTCCTTCTCATCTGTAAAATGAAGGTGACCTACTAATTCCTAGTTTTTCACCCCTAAAACTACCAAAGCAATTAAAGCGGGGTATGTTAACAACGGTGTTTTTGCTCTTCAAATGCTGTGGCAAGATTACTAAATTAAGATTTAAATAGTTCCTTACTAATCATGGAAAATAGGACAAGTAGTCACAGTGAAAACAAGATCAGCAGAATACTAAAATGATAACTCAAAGGAAACCAGACTACCAGTTTAATAGGAACTCTGATGATCTATTCCTCAAGCAGCCCTTGCTACCTTTTCACTGACAGGTGTTTTGTTACCTAGAAAAAAAATAAAAGTTCAAACTTGGTAAAATTCTACTCCAGATCTGCAATGCAGTCACATTACCCATGAGACAGGTAAAACTGTACAGTTAAAACCATATTCTGGTTTTATGTCATGGTAAAACATTCACTTAAAAACAGAAATAGCCAGGAAAAAGGTTGGAGATCACTTTGTTTCTCACTGCTTTTTTCTCCCTTTTGATTCAGCTACGAAAGGTGTCCTCTAGTCAGATATGTGGATAATTGTGCCTCTGCTAAAAAGGGGATGATTTGGAAAACTGACAAAAATTGCCCTGATCAAATATCTAAATATTTTCAAAAACAAAAATAGACTCACTGTTTAAGAGCAGAATCAGAAATAGTATTTAGAATCTGCTTTGGAGTAGAATTCTAGGAAATGATGGCAAATGAGAGCAGGAAGGAGAAAATATGTAAATGCCCTGTTAGATCAGCAATTGAGAAAATAAGACTGTGGATAGAAAAAATAATTTCACCTCAGAACAAAAGATTCACTTAAATTAATAGCTGCAAGAAAATGGGAGTTAGGCTGGAAACTGTGTATCATAAACACTTTTTCTGCCCTAGATCAGAGAAACGGACTCAGCCTTCACTCAAATAGACATTAGAGGGTGTCCAAGGGCAATCTACAGGCTGTGAGTCTATATATTCCTTGCTTCATTCAAAGATGATTAAAAAGTACAACAAAATAAAGAGATTATGGAAAGGAAATGGGTCAATAATTAAAGGAAAGTTCATCTCAAAGACTCAAAAGACTGAGTACCTCTAAAAAATCATCTACTAATGAATCCAGAAAAAAATTCAGGAACTTGTCAATCTCAATAGAATGAGAGAAGGCATTGTATCAATAGAATGCGAGTAGAAAATATTAAAAGGGAAAATATAGTATGTTAAATATTAAAATGCTAATATTATAATAACTAATAATTATATTAATAATATATTATGATAATTATATATTAAAACATGTCCATATGGTCACCTTTCTGCTAATCCTATGACATCAGTTTTTGTTACCAGTATCCTTTTGAGAATTTTTTATCCCCAGAACAAGAGTTTAAAAAGGGGGGGGAATCTATGAACATAATCATTGAGTTTATTTGTGCCCAGTAAGAGGAATTAAATCTAAATATTAGGCACTAATTTCTTGGTCTTTATGGTATTGGAGTTGAATTACTTAGGTTCAAATTCCAGCTCTGCTTCTCTTTGGCAGTATGATTCTGTGCAAATTACTCATCTTTTTTTTTTTTTTAAAGATTTTATTTATTTATTTGTCAGAGAGAGCGAGAGAGAGCACAGGCAGGCAGAGAGGCAGGCAGAGGCAGAGGGAGAAGCAGGCTCCCTGCCGAGCAAGGAGCCCGATATGGGACTCCATCCCAGGACCCCGGGATAATAACCTGAGTCAAAGGCAGCCGCTTAACCAACTGAGCCACCCAGGCGTCCCTACTCATCTTTTCTTGTCCCAATTTCCACCACTGTTAAGTGGAGATGATCATAGAACCTTACTGTATCAGTCAACACTGATGAAAACATGATGTGTAAAAATGAACCACAAAATCTAAGTGGTGTACAATATAACAAACATTTATTTAGCTCACATTTCTGTTATCAGCTGGGGAAATGGCTGATCTGATGAGGCTGGGCTAATGGCAGCTCATTCGGAATGTCTCTGTTCCCATATATTGATATATATAGACTCTTCTGGGACCAGCAGACACATTATTCCTTCCACGTAACAAAAGCACAAGAGAGCTAGTTGAAGCCTTTGGTCACATTACACCTGCTAACATTCTACTGATCAAAGCCAGTCACAGGGCCAGACTTATAGCCAAAAAAACAGAGAAATAAGCTCCACTCATTGAAGCAGAATGTGGACAGCAAATAATTTTCAACGATAGCTTAGTTATAGAGAAAAATGAATTAGCTAATATGTTAAAATACTTCGTACCTGGCACAGAGAAAGTACTAAATATTTCACTGGTATTATTTTGATTATTTCTGTTATTTTCTTTTCATGATAAACTTATCATGAAAACATAAGCAATGGTTATTTTCCTCAGAAAGTACAAGGTATTTAAAAGATTTGGTCTGGAAGGGTCAGAAGAGGACAGATGATTAGTCTGTTTTTTCCAGCCTAAGTTTGAAACTCTCCAGTGTTGATGATGGAAGACAGGCAAGATTTAAAAAAAAAATGTAGAAATGAAAACAGAGCTACAATTACTCCTCTCAACCATTGCCATACACTGAGCTAGAAAGTTCACTTTTCTGATTGTAACAGCTTCATACTTGTATTGTTTTAGAATTCTACACATTTCTGTATATGATGACTTTGGCATGCAAAATCTCTGTTTAGTTGGCAAGGCAGGCATCATTGTTTGTAATTTACACATGAGGTAATTAAGATTCAGGCAGCTTTTACCTTGACAAAGTTCTTAGGCTAATTAGCAATGGAGCTATTATTACAACCTGGATGTTCTGCTTCTTTAACCAGTGTGCTTTCCATTAAATGCAGAACATCCCGTATCTGGCTTCATTATAGAATAAAATCCATCCAAATGTCTTGCTGATTAACAAAGTTGCCACACAATTTTCATCAGTCTTCCTCACCAATCTGTTCTAGATATATAATTACCAAGTGTTTACAAGTGTTGACTTTCAAGGAGAACTGTGCAGACCCAAGATTAAAGCAAAAGTGTTTCATTTTCTGGGTAATCTAGTCCAAAACAGAGGTTAAAAATTATGTTTCTCCTAAATTGTTTCCATGGATAATTAATACAACATAGTAATTTCTTTTTCTATATTTCTATATTTCTTTAACTATAAAACAAGTTTTATAGTTACTTGTTTATAGAAATCTTGGATAAGATTTCAGTTGATCTCACATCATTATAGTAAAAAATTTCACAGTATTAAGTAATTGATCTTTTTTTTGTTCTTTAATTTGGGCTCATTTAATAGCTGAACCATTAAGTTAATTACATATTGGATCTACTTGAGCTCAATTAGAGTGCACATAAACATGTAACTTGATCATTTAACTTTAAATTACAAATATTAATAAAGTAAAATATGTAACTTAATTTATAAGTAGGTGAATTTGAAATACCTTAGGAAGGGACACATTCGTGCAATAAAATTTATGACTTCTTTTTTTAAAGATTTTATTTATTTGACAGAGAGAGAGCACAAGCAGGTGGGAGCAGCAGGCAAGAGGGAGAGGGAAAAGTAGGCTCCCCACTGAGCAGAGAATCTGCCATGGGGCTTGATCCCAGGACCATAGGATCAGGACCTGAGCCAAAGGCAGATGTTCCACCTAAGTGCTCCTACAATGTGTGACTTCTAAGAGGCTAAATAATAACAATAAAATATCTATACTCTATCTTTGCCTCACATCTTAAGATCAGAACACATTTTAATTTTCATCATCTTTTTTATTTCTAGCACTTATGGTTTTCCAATTTAGAAGCTGTAACCATTCTGTTTCTACTTTCCTTAACACTCAGCATTTCTCAAATCCCACATATATTAAGTCAGTAAATCCCTTCAAATCTGAAGACCACTTTCTAGTGCTTGGTCTCCATTCCAACTAGCACTTTCTAGTGCTTGGTCTCCATTCCATCCCTACCACTGGTGCTATATTGAATCAACATCATTTCTCTCTAAAAAAATTGCAGAAGCAAATATTTCTCTATTTTAGCTCATGTTCAGTGAAGTCCATAATTTAATTTTAGTCAAAATTAAATGGGATGAAAAAAAAAGTAGAGGAAAGATATTCCAAAATAATGACATCATGCCTATAGATTTGACATTTGGGAAAACCACAAAATAAGTGTCTAAATATAAAGTATAAGGTTTAATAATATATAATATGTAACAAAGTAAACATTGAAGTGCCTATGGAAAAAATAATGGGATTATTTCACTCACCTCTAATTTCTTATTGCTTACAAATTAAGGTTAGACTCCTTAATACAGTATAAAAGCTTCTTCAAATTCAGACCAGCTCTCCAGCCCATTCCCCCCAGAGGAATTCTTTTTTCTAGGCATGAATCCATTCACACCTTCTTTAAATGGTTCCTGGACTCTTTCTATCTAAGGATACCTCCTTACCTTCTAAATTGCATCCCTAATGCCATCACTTCTGTGAGCACTTTTTCAAGTCCTCACGGCAAATTTAGTTTACTCTATGTGCTCATTTTGTAAATAAACCCATTTTACAATCTATGTTATACCATGGTTGTTGAATGCTATCTATGTCCAAAAGGTTGAGTTTTCCTGTTCCTGACTCATCAGGTCCTGACAGAGAATTCATCACACACTAGTGTTTGTTGGATAAATATAAATAAATAAAAACGTAAATGTATAATAGCCTGAGAAAAGTAAGTAAATACATACATACATACATAAATGGCTGAGAAAATCTTATTGGCTACTAAAAATGTTACCTCAAATCTCTCAAACATGAGCTGATCTCAAAGAACCAGAGTTGTATTGTAGGTAAAGATGTGATTTCAAGTTGAAGAAAAGAATTTCTGTCTTAGGAAAAAAAAAAAAATTTCTGTCTACTTTGACATTTTCTTACTATGTGACCTTGTAAAAGTTGTTTAACTTTTCTGAGCCTCAATTGCCTCCTTAGAGAAGGAGAGGATGATAAAGCTGGCTTTAACTCATGGATTTTATAACAGATTGTTGTAACCCCAGGGTAGATCTGAGTCACTAATGAAGACTTATAGCTCTCAGCCTCTTGCTAAGATCTCTAATTTCTTTCCTAACCTGCATGAGTTGATCACATTAAACATGCTTGACATCCAGGCTCTTAAAACAGAAATTGTGTAGTGGGAATTGGGATGCAGATATCAAAATAAGAATTATGGTTTACGGTATTGGTAACATCATCCCCTGCCTTAGGTCTGGGAATTCTCACCAGCAAGGCTCTATAGGCCTGAGAGTCTCTTTAACACAAAAACCACTGGATGAGATAGCTAGAGGAAAGGTTTATCTTATCCTATATGGGAGTATATAATTCTTCATCCACTCCATGGGAGGAAACAGAGACCAAGGTCAGAGCTCAATAGCTCAGTGAGTATCTCTGATAACTGGAAACCTAGAAATAACCCCCTCCCACAGACACTTATAACCACACATCTCTTTTCCCAAAGAGCTTCACTCATGTGCTTGGTCCAGGATTTTGCTACTTTGAAAGGTCACTGCCTTTGTTGCTTCACTTTTTTCCCATCAGGGATGGGGTGGGGTTTTTATTGGATGAGTTACAAATCATATGATTATATACCTCTTGAAACTCTTTATGCACCTGGTTAAGCTATCAAATTTCCTCATTTTTTTCCTCAGGAATGGGGGTCCTCTCTTTCTGTCTCTATGTCTTTCTTTGTGTGCATATCTTTCTGTCTCTTTTCCTGTCCTTCTTGTAAATAAGTTCCACCAACACAAGGCAGTTTGAACACTTCTATCCAGTATTATGTCCTTTGATACAGAAAAGTTGATAATAATTGGTCAATATTTCCTTAACAATAGCCTTAATCTTGACTCTGCTTTTTTGTATATAATTTGTTATATAACTTGTAGTCAATGACATAATCATTCTTTTTAAAAATATTTTATTTATTTCACAGAGCAAGAGAGAGAGAGCACAAGCAGGGGGGCAGCAGGCAGAGGGAAAGGGAGAAGCAGTCTCCCCAGTGAGTAGGGAGCCCAATGCAGGGCTCAATCTTAGGACCCTGGGATCATAACCTGAGCTGAAGGCAGACACTTAACTGACTGAGCCACCCAGGAGCCCCTGACTTAAGAAGTCTTAAGCCACAGGTCCTCATCTAAAAATAGGTACAATAATCAACTAATCTTTGACAAAGAAGAAAAGAATAGCCAATGGGAAAAAAGTCTCTTCAACAATGTTGGGAAAACTGGACAGCAACATGCAAGGAAAGAAACCAGACCACTTTCTTATACCATACACAAAAATAAATTCAAAATGGATGAAAGACCTAAATGTAAGACAGGAAACCATGAAAATCCTAGAGGAGAAAATAGGCAGCAACTTCTTTGACCTTGTGCACAATAACTCTTACTATGCATGTCTCTGGAGGCAAAGGAAACAAAAGCAAAAATGAACTTTTGAGACCTCATCAAGATAAAAAGCTTCTGCACAGTGAAGGAAACAATCAACAAAACTAAAAGGCAACCAGCAGAAGGGAGAAGATATTTGCAAATGACATACTGGATAAAGGGTTAGTATCCAAAATCTGTAAAGAACTTACCAAAGTCGACACCCAAAAAACAATCAATCCAGTTAAGAAATGGGCAGATGACATGAATAGACACTTTTTCAAAGAAGACGTCCATGGCTAACGGACATGAGAAAAGATACTCAACATCACTCATCATCAGGGATATACAGATCAAAACCACAATGAGATACCACCTTACACCTGTCAGAATGGCTAAAATTAACAACTCAGGAAACAACAGGTGTTGGCAAGGATGTGGAGAAAGGAGAACCATCTTATACTGTTGGTGGGAATGCAGACTGGTGTCACCACTCTGGAAAACAGTGTGGAGGTTCCCCAAGAAGTTAAAAATAGAACTACCCTATGACCCAGCAATTGCACTACTAGGCATTTATTCAAAGGATGAAAAAATGCTGGTTCAAAGAGTCACATGCATCCCAATATTTATAGCAGCACTGTCAACAACTATAAATAGCACTATCAACAATAGCCAAATTATGGAAAGAATCCAAATGTCCACTGGCTGATGAATGGATAAAGAAGAGATGGTATATATACATATATGTGTGTGTGTGTGTATGTGTGTACACACATACATACACGCATTGGAATATTGGCAATCGAAAAGAATGAAAGCTTGCCATTTGCAACAATGTGGATGGAACTAGAGTGTATTATGTTAAGCAAAGTAAGTCAGAGAAAGAAAAATATCATATGACTGCACTTATGTGAAATGTAAGAAAACAGATGAACATAGAGGAAGGGAAGGGAAAGGAAAAATAAAATAAAGTAAAAACAGAGAGGGAGACAAACCGTAAGAGATTTTTAAATATAGAGAACAAACCGTGGGTTGCTGTGGGGAGGGGGGGTGGGGTAATTGGGTGATGGGCATTAGGAGGGCACTTATTGGAATGAGTACTGGGTATTATATGTGAGTGATCCATCATTAGACTGTGCTCCTGAAACCAGTGCTGCCCTGTATGTTAACTAACTTGAACTTAAATTAAAAAAAAATAATAAAAATTAAAATAAAAATGGGGATAATAACAGTCCTTCTCCATAAGGTTTTTGTGGTGTCTACAAGGCCCTTAACATAGTGTCTAGCACATAATAAACACTCCAGTGATTTTGTTTATTATGAACAATACTGCCCCAAATAGGGGTCTACATACAATGGTGTGCTGGAGCCAGCTCATTACCAGTTTAGGAGAGCAAACTGTTAAATATTCTGAAATTTGATGAACCAGTTGTTAAACTGTTGGTAGCCTGAAATCAGCCACAATGTGAATACACAGACCAAGAAATATAACAAGTGCAGCAAATCAAGGTTTGTTTTGTTTTGTTTGAAAGCTGGTTACCAACCTGTAACGGCTTACATATAACATATTGTATGAATCTACCAAAAAACAGCATGGTACTGTTTAACATTATTAGTATCAGACACTGTGTGTAAACCCCAAAGTACATCTGATAATAAGCACTTCTCAATATAGATTTCTTTCTTTATAGTTGTGATGATGAGATAAGCTAAATTATGTAAATGAATATTTTAAATTCTAAAGCAAGTTATAAGAAGATTTCCTATTCTGATAGTAGTGACAGTTCAAAAAGGGAAATGATTATACAATCTAAAAGAAACTATTGATTAAATTCTTTTTTTCATTAGCATTCCAAAAAAATTAGTAGTTGTGGCATCACTAAATTTATATTGATTGACGTGCCACATGTTTTGTTCAGTTGAGGAGGAGATTGAGCAGTTGACACAGATTTTTCACTAACGAACATGTTCTTATGCTACTTCATTCTACATTTCCATGGTTGGGATGGTGGCAAAGCCTTTCCAACTAATTAGCTCACCGAGATTTTTCATCTCCCTCATTCTTTTTATATATAGAACCCTATAATTCAACCTCACCAGTCTTCTCTGTTACCCAAACTCAGAGTACTATTAATTTCCTTGGATAACTTGCACATGACCTCTATCTGGAATGTCCTTTTTTCTTGTCCCATCTGGGATAATTTACCTCACTCCTTCTTCTTCTAAACTCCTGTAACAACCTGGACCCATCACTAACGAACACATCATTACATAAATTTCAGTTATTTACACACCTGCATGTCATTTTTTGGAGATTTTGAGAATTATGAATGTTTCAGAATGAAAAAATATATAAAAGCACTTATATTCTTTTTGAAATTCTGCTGACATCTTACCTTTGTATATAGTAGTGCATAAATATTCTAAAGATTATTGTTGAGAAAAAGTGTTGAATGGAATGGACTATACTTTCTGGAAACTATATTTTACTAACCCAGAAAGTCACAATCTTAAAGGACAGAAAATAATTGAAATCATTTTTAGTTTTATTCAATTATGAAATCATTTTTAGTTTTATCCAATTCTAAAACAGGCTAGTCAATGGAGGCATTATTCCCATTTGTGAATTTCTAAACTACAGTGGATTTATTAAGTGCCTTGCACAGTCTCTGATCATAACGGGAACATCCGGATAGGTTAACCTTCACCATTCATCTGATGGAGCATGGTGCAAATAAAGCCAATATGAGCATTTGGATTCCTTTATGATCCAGTTAATTTACCTGAAGAGTTTGACAGAGAGATAAGATCTCAGGCCTTCTGATTTATATTTGCTAGATATTATAATATAGAGGAAAAAATCAAACCCCTCAGTTAATTATAATATACCCATTTCCCTTACTGATTACAGTGTTATCTCCCATATGACTTGTAACCTTGCTAATAGTTACATTCATTTCAATCAGAACCATTCATCAATGATCACTCACTGGCATGAAATGTACATTTCTGTTACAACTATATTCCTGGGCCAGTTGACTATTTGTTGAACACCTACATAGGGTCAGTATCTGGGTCTGTGGGTTTCAGAATGCTTCCATATCATGTGCCTTCTCTTAAATGGTCTTACCTGACAGTCTCCCAAGGCCTCGGACTAACTATATTTTCCTTCTCTTGGTTGGACAATTGCACCATTGTTAGTAATACTTGAGTCCTCTAGGGGCCTCTTTGAAGCATCTTTTTGGGGAAATGGTTCTCACAGGTACAATGTGACACTCCTCTGAACTCACTAAAGAAAACATTCTGATGGGAAGCCTGGGTGGCTCAGTAGGTTAAGCGTCCGCCTTCAGCTTGGTTTGTGATCTCGGGGTCTTGGGATCAAGCCCCATTCATATCAGACCTCTTACTTGCAGGGAGCCTGCTTCTCCCTCTCCCTCTGCCTGCTGCTCCCCTTCTTGTGCTTTCTCTCTGTCAAATAAATAAATAAAATCTTTTAAAAAAGAAAAAAAAGAAAAGAAAAAAGAAAACATTCTGGTATAACAGCTTAGCAGAGAATGGCCAGCAGTCGGTTTTCCATAGCCATGATTAAGACTACCAAGTACTCTGGTAATGGTGATATTGGTGGAACTATTATACTTCAAAACAATGCTTTCTTTAGGATTTACAAAACACAATTTCTCTCTCTTATTTGTGATCAAACTCAGGGCCTTGAAGCAATCTTAAATTTATCTTATTTAAATTTGTGTTGTGCATTTTACCTCTTAGAAATGAATAAATTCCATGCGTACAGAAGTTGTGTTTGTTTTTTCATGTTCTGTGCCTAGTTCCTAGTATAAGATTTATAAATTAGATATTCAACAGTATCTTTTGGGTAAATGAATGAAAGAATCTCATGATGCCTATGTAGAAAACAATCATAGCTCATATCTAGTGGGCACTTAGTTTATGTGCTTCTCTGTTCTCTATGCTTTCTGTAGACATGCTCTCATCCTCAAAACACTAGAAGTAATTACTGCTATCATCCCTGTAGTGGAGATAAGAACACTGAGTCACAGAGAGTCTCCCTAGATTGAAAAAGGTCATATAGCCAATTAGCAGAGCCAGGATATGAAACCATTTCAACTAACTGCAGAACCTGTGTCCTTACCAACTAATCTAGAACAATAACAAGTCCTAAAAAATGCAAAGAATGCAAACATGCAAAAATATTTCATGTGTCTATAAAAATGCATGTCCATACTCAAGATTACTGTGAACAGATAGATGAAAGTGAAAATCATATTTTAAAGGACAATATTCTAATAAACAGGAGAAAAGCAATTATGTTGTATCTAAGATTAAAAGCAAAAACAAAGAAACTATAACAACAAATGTGCTTTAAGCTTGACATTCAAAGTACACAGAAACATACAATTACTTTAGAGCTGAAAAATACTCTATTTTTATGGGAGAGAGTCTTATATGACATTAACTTCCACATGTGGAAATATAAAAAAATATTGGAATTATGTGATGGACAATATTCTCGTAAGAAGTATAAAAGCAGAATTAAAATACACATTAATGACAGTCAACCAAAAACTGATTCTACAGAGTGTTGACTTAGTTATGCAAACAACAGTCTTGATAACTGCATAATTCAAGATGAAATTTCTATGCAAATGAAGAATAATATGAAATAAGATTATAAAATAAGGAAAACCATGATACAAGTAACTTGGTATTATTGGAGTAAAAAGGAAAAAACAAGACAGAGGGAATAACCAAAATATACATGAAAAAAAATTCTTTAACAAAAGAACTATCAATACAAATTAAGGAACTGTCACATACCAGAATAAATCAATTTTATTTTATTTATTTATTTTTAAAGATTTTATTTATTTATTTGACAGAGAAAGAGAGATCACAAGTAGACAGAGAGGCAGGCAGGGAGTGAGGGGGAAGCAGGCTCCCCGCTGAGTAGAGAGCCCCATGGGGCTCCATCCCAGGACCCTGAGATCATGACCTGACCCGAAGGCAGAGGCTTAACCCCCTGAGCCACCCAGGTGCCCCAGGATAAATCAATTTTAAACAAAGGATCATATACCAGTAAATTCTAGAATCATACTTGAACTACAAAGTAAAGCAGCAAGGGAGTGAACATATTATCTATAAAAGTATACAAATCAGATTTACTTCTGTGTTCTCTACAGCATCACTAAATATGAGACATATATGGAAAAGTATCTCTAATATTGAAGGGAAAAACTGTGAATCAAGAATATTAAATGAAGTCAAGCTACATTTCATATGTGAAACCGATAGAACAAGTTAAGGAAGTATTCAAAATACATACAGTCCTTATATCATTTTTTAAAAAAAGCGAATGAAGATATGAACAAGAAAAGAAATAAAAATGTAAGCTCAAGAATGGAGAATTCATGGACTAAAAGGACTTGTGGCAAACCCTGAAAGCTAGAAAAGTGTGTTGTATGTGTGTGTGTATATGTGTATACACATATATTTATTTTTTTAATTTATTTATTTGAGAGAGAGAGAGCAAAAATGGGTAGGGGCAGAGAGAGAGGGAGAAGTAGAGGGAGAATCTTAAGCAAGTTCCATGCTGAGCACAGAGCCTGACATGGAACTGGATCTCAGGACTCTGAAATCATGACCTGAGCCAAAATCAAGGGTCAGCCACTTTACTGACTGAGCCACCCACATACCTCACACATATATTTGATATACATACATACACACACATGTATATGCAAGCACACATACACAAATAATTGTTCTCAATATGGTCATTAAACTTAGGGTAAATGCCAAAATTAATTTTGAATGAAAGATATATAAAATAAGGCTTTAAATGAATATAAAATTCATATTCTATCAAAAGAACATTGAAGTATTCATGATAGGGAGCGGGCAATGATGTAGGAAAAACAAAAGTCAGTATGAACTAGTTGTCTTAAAGAGGTGTGATAGAAAAGATGCCATCTCACTCTTCACACTGACATTTAGAGAACCACAAAGTAAAGAATACATGGTGGTATCTGTTGCAGAGGGGAAAAAAAAGGCAGATCAATGAAACAAGATAGAAAATACAAAAACTACTTGAGAATATAATAAACTTAGCTTATGATGAAGGTGACATTTTATATCAGCCTGGAGAAAATGATGGATGTTTTAATGAATGCTTTGGGGACAAATGGCTAGCCATTTGGAGAGAAAAGTAACATTAGATTCACACTGCACATCATACATAATAGTAAGTGCCAGATAAATTAAAGCTTTAAATGTAAAAACTGAAACCATTTCTGGAAGAAAATGTTATTGAAAAGGAATCTAATCTTCGTATAGCACAGCATGTCTAAGCATGACACCAGAGAGGGAAAAAAATGAAAACCAAGATAAAGAGACCAACACAAGGGAAATTTTAAAATATTTTATTGCCCAAAAATGCACTATTGATAAACTGAAAGCACAAACTGTAAACATATTTGCAACAAAAGTGACAAAGGACTATAAATCTCAACATTTTAAAGTTCTTAGAATTTAATAAACATACCCAAATTGAGCAATGGACAAAAACCTGAGAAAATTGTCACAAAAGAAGGAATACAAAAGTCCTATAAACCCAGAGAAAAGAAATTAAAAAAAATAGAATGACTTTGGATATTGGATTATAAAAAGAGTCATATATAATATGTATGTAATATGTAAAAATATTTCTTTTTCTCTTTAAATTATAACCTCCTCCATTTGTCTCTAAACATTCATACTATCTATTACTCCAGAGAAACTTATAATCATAGTGCCATTATGGACAGGAAATAAGGAATCCTGAAATCATTTCTCCTCAACCACTAGTCTATTAAGTTTTCTAGAATTTGACCTGACTCCAAGTAAAGTAAGTTAGAAAAGTAAGGTTCAGTGTAGTCATGAGTCATCAAATCTCTTTTTTCTTCGAATAAAATAGAGGACAGGCTTCTAATTGGGAGTGAACTTTACCTTGTATTTGAGAGCCATCCAGGACTCAGATACATACTGACAGAATAAAAATGTAAGAAGTGAGAACAGACAGAAGGAACTCAAACTCGCATGGATTCTTGTATCATTGCACTTCCCAATATGGTGGCCAGTAGCCACAAGTGGTTTCTTAAATTTAAGTTTACATTACTTAAAATTAAAGGAAATTAAAAATTCGGTTTCTCTGTGGTGACATAACATTTCAAATGCTCAGTGGTCACATGTGGCTACCTTGTTAAACAATGCAGATAGAGAAACTTCCCATCATTGCAGAGAATTGTATCGGATGGAATCACACCACATAAAGCCTTTTCTAGTCTCAGGTCTTGGAATTGACTACACTGACACAAGGCTGCAATGGACCTTGGGCAAATCTCTGCCACTTACTGAACCTACTTGTTTAATATGTCTGTCTTCCTCTAGATTTCAAGCCCTCCAAGGGAAAAGGAACATCTGATTTGTCATTATGAACCACAGGAGCCACTTCATGAAAGATGTTTAATAAATATTTGTTGATATTATAGGAATGTGTTGATATGACATAGGAAATGTTTGGAGGAAGATTGAATATCAAATATCCTTTAAGAGAGAATAAATAACTCCTGTGCTGCTTCATCATCCTCTTAAATCTTTCATTTTTTACCAATCCAGAGTGTTGATTTTGAAGCACCTTTGCAGTGAGAAAATAATCTTTTTTTTCCAGTTAATTTTATTTTATTTTTTCAGTGTTCCAAGATTCATTGTTTACTCACCACACCCAGTGCTCCATGCAATACGTGCCCTCCTCAATACCCACCACCAGGCTCACCCAACCCCCAACTCCCTCCCCTCCAAAACCCTCAGTTTGTTGCTCAGAGTCCACAGTCTCTCATGGTTCATCTCCCCCTCCGATTTCCAAAATATGTACATGAACTCTAAAAACATACCTTTTCTTCTCCTCAATCCCACATTCCAATTCCAAGCAGGAAAAAGGCATTTCCTTTGCCTTAGTATTTCTAATTTCTACATTATGATGGAAGCACCAATCTTTGTGTTCCATGAAAAATAAGGGTAAAAAAGGCATTAGGTGCATGATTATATACCAATTATTCTTTATGATCTATATAATCAAATACCATCTGGCGTTTTGTAACAAATTCTACCACAGTAGCAAAAGTTGAATGCCAGAGCCAGATCAACTCTTACCCATCCAGCAGTGCAATCAGGCCTTTCCACAGACCCTATGAAACACCAGGTGATTTGAAAAAGGAAACATATTCGATGACTCACTGACCACTCACTAGCAAATCATTTTCACCTGTGAGTTTCAGTCTGCCCATCTGCCCTTGCAAGGATCAAAAACACTGAAAGACAAGAGGGCCAGTTTCAGCTCAAGGAAGCAAAGGAACTGATAAGTTGCGGTGAGTTTAATACAAGTGCCTACTGAATTTGTTGTGGTAAATATCTGCTTATCTTTATTACAGCAATTCTCAAAATTTTGCAAAGAAATACTCCAGTGGCAAAACAGTATGAAAATATGCTCCCAGAGAATCTGAGGACAGATCCCAGCTGATCTTGTCTCATGTTTTCTTTTCTTAAAAAAATCATGCAAACTTTCCCCCAACTTCACATTAAATATGTGCTGTTTGGTTATCAAAGTAATGCTTTAAATTATTTACCAACAGGGAAAAATGACTTACTTGTCTCAGTTAATGTAACAAGAACAATGCATACAGTCTTTTTGATTTTAGGAAATTGTGCTGAATTGAAAGGACCTGACACTCTATATCAGATTTAACATGAGGACAATTTATCTGTTCTGTTTTGGCATCATTATATATTTTGTGTACTCAGAGATGTGCCAATACGTGGATATAAATAGCAGCATTTTAAATATTGCTTTTTAATCCATAGCTTAAAAATTACTAAAGAAAGAGGCTCAAACATAGTGCTATAGACATGTACTATATTAAAACGCTCTTAATTTATTAGTGGAAATACTGGTGTTTGTGTTAACTTCTTTTGAGGTCAGGTTGCTAGTGTGATATGATGAGCTGAAAAGATCTCTGATCCAGTGTTGTCTGTTTTTTTTTTAAAGATTTTATTTATTTGACAGAGGGGAGAGAGATCACAAGTAGGCAGAAAGGCAGGCAGAGAGAGAGAGGGGGAAGCAGGCTCCCTGCTGAACAGACAGCTCAATTCAGAATTCCATCCCAGGACCCTGAGATCATGACCTGAGCCAAAGGCAGAGGCTTTAACCCACTGAGCCACCCAGGCGCCCCTGGTTTGTTTTGTTTTGTTTTAAATAAAATCTGATAATATACACTTGATAATAGATCTATTTTATACACATATACATATATGTGTAGCATGTGCATACAACAAAACATTGATTACCTATGAAAGAACACAAATCAGGTTTACAGGGTTTTCTCTATTATATCATTAACTGAAAGAAGTAAATGGAAAAATGTACACTATTTTGAGGGGGAAAAAATCTGAGCCAAGAATAAAGGTGATTAATGATGACACCTTTTATATTTCTACTTAATGTCATAAATTTTAATGCTGGCTAATAGATTGAATTCCATTAATAGCCATAAGAATAAATCTCTCCTTCCAATTCTATAATTTCATTTTCAGTTTGTAGAAAACTGTCTCTACACACAATAGGTCTTAATAAGTGCTTTAAATATATGAATTATAGAAGTCTTGATATATGCAAAAATATGTACAGGCTATGCTTTATATTATTTACTGTGTTTCATTCCAAATAATATTTGATAAACAAGCCAACCCTGGGAACAATGATACACTGACTCCACCTTGATTTTTACCCTCAGCTGTAATGCATTTTGTTGTCCTTGACAGACAATAACAATTCAATTTTGTGTTCAAGACTGTGACTGGTACCTTTCCTGAGACAAGAAAATTTATGGGGATCTAGAACAAGCACTTAATACCATTGCCCATCCTATTACACTGCGGCCTAAATAGAAGTCTGTTTCCAATTTAACCATCCCATTAAACACACTTTAAAAAAAAAAGCAGGTTCTTTCAGGTGTGTGATGGATCTGATTTAAGTACGATTTCCATAGTTGGGCCTGTCAGCTATGTAGGAGGTCATCCATGCATGCACTGCATATCTTATTTGTCCTAAAGTAATATTGTGCACCACCCTCCCCCAAAACCCACTATTTTTTTTTTATTTGTTTGTTTGTTTATCATCAAGCTCTTTGGAAATTAACACTGTCAGTGCAGGGACCTAGACAAACAAATGGTTAGAATGTTAAGTACATGCTTTTATCTAGTGTATGATAAAGAATTAACATGAGTCACTCAACAAGTTGTTCAAGTTAATCTTTTGAGCTTAATTAAAAAAAAAGTTGAATGATCTTTTTTTCTATCCCTTAACTGCGTCCCTTTTGAGTCCAGGCATATTTTCCTCTGCAGAGTCAAGGGATTTACCAAATACCCCTTTTCCCACCCCCACATTTTACACATTTCATTCCATAAAGCAAATCTGAAAAAGACCTTGAAGGAAACTGTTACAAAAACATATATTTATTTGTGCGTGTGTTTTCTTTGGCTATTTTGCAGCCAGACTTCTCTTTTGGAGCAGTTATAAAAGTTCCATGGATTTTCATTTAATTTCATATGACTCCTTTTTAATTGTTGCTCTAAGAAACATGACCTTTGCATTACTATTCAGGGATTCTTTAAAAAGAGACACTAAGATCACTTCCATTGTACCTCCATTAAAAAACCTCTCTCTCTTTCTCTCATCTTACACATATACACCCAGCTTCATGTTGCAGGATTTCTCTGCCTTGAGTGCCCATGGTTCTTTGTCATGCTGCTTCGAAGAATGAAGTAGGCCAGACGAAGAGTGGTGGGCAGCAAAGCAAATTTATGGAGCGATAGTACCAAGCTCCTGGAGAGGGAGGGGACTTGAGAGAAACATCCTGGGAGTTTCTAAGTTTAGGGGGTTTTGTGAGCTCTTTGGCAGAACCATCTTCAGTAGTCAGGGTGTGCTAAGTCATGCCAATCAGGGCTTTGGTCATGTATCTTTCTACCTATTCATTAGGTTAATGTCCATGTGCTGATGGTCTTTTTTGCTGACATTTGAGGGCTTATGTCTTAACTGACCCTTGCCCTTGATAGGGACAAATGCCTTGTGGTCAACTGCCTTATTTTAGGACATTTTGCAAAAGTCATTTCTGCAAAGGCTGCAAAACAGGATGCTATTGTGGTCCTGTCTAAACTGCAGAACAGGATGTTAATGCTGTTTTATCTTGGCTGTCCTGACTCCATATTTTGTTAGGGACCGTGACCCTAACTATCTAATTGACCAGCTGACTTCTAACATCAAGTAAACATCTATTTACTCCCTATTGCATTCCTATTGACTACTTTTGCTGCTAACGACCAACTTACTTTTTTTTTTTTTTTTTTTTTGCTGAGTTAAATGCTTTCATCTTCATCACAAATTAGGTAATTATAGAGAAGTTCTGAGGGGGGAGATGTCCTGCCTACTACAATTCTAGATGATTTAAGGTTATTCTGCTTTTATTATGTGGTATGCTTTCAATGGTAAGGGCCCGTGCTCCAAAATTCCTTTTTGTAACTTCTGTAATGCTTTAATTAGGTACAATTTCTTATTTTTGAAGTGAATAAAGTGGACTTTATTTAATATCTCCCTTCTGAGTGGATCTCCTCTAATAGAGAAATTGATTTACCAAAGATATTTGATATGTGACGTTTTAATGACACTTTCTCTTGACCCAAGACCCAGTGGAGAGTAAAAGGCAGGGTCCTTTGCTTAGGTAGTGGTTCTCATTACTTTAATATGATATGTGGGAAGTAGACAGACTTAAGGATCCCTGGGGAATACAAGATCTGCCATAACTACTTAGGCAAAGAATAGATGTTTTTTCAGTGGGTTCCAGTGGCTGAAACAATAATAGATGGCACTATAGGACATGTTCTATTCCATCAGGTTGCTCCAGAAAAGTGGACAGAGTACTTTCTTTGGTGGACCTAAGGATATTTCTTTGGTGAGTAAGAATATTAATCTGATTAAGAGAACAAAGATCGTCAGCCAGACTACAAATCCACACTAACTCGTTAATTCATTTGATGCAGATAGGCTGGGTCTGAGAACCCAAAGGAACATTTCACAGGACCATCCAAGAGGGTCCTTGGCTTCACACAGAGTCGATATTAAAGATGAGCCAGAGACAGTGAAGACAGAGTTTATTAAATAGCGCGAGTGACAGAGAATAGCAGACAGAGGGCCTGGGAGACTCAGAAAGGAAAGAATGAGTCTCGTTGTTTGGGGTTAGAGATTTATTTTGGAAAGGGATCTAGGGCATGTGCTCCTTCAGGAATCCAGGGTAGGGTCTGATCAAAGAGGAGTGTTGGGTGAACGATAACTGTTATTCCATAAATTACCAAAGGTAGAGGGTATTGATGCCAGCATCAGCTGAGGTGTGTTTGAAGCTAATGACCTGGAACAAGGTTGGGATCTGGCTCTTCTTAGACATTATTAGGTATTTGGAGCCACGATAAAACTCAGAGAAAGATTCACTTTCTTGCTTCCCCCTTGAAATTGGAACATAGCTTCGTCAACTGATACAGAGGCAAAAATATATTGCATGAGCAAACGCCTAGCAGAAAAACAGCAGAGACAGAGCCTTTCTAAAATGGAGCCCTTTAGCTTCCCTCCCTTCCATTCACAACATACCACAAAAGGCCATTCAAGATTTTATAATTCTAGCATAGTGTCTGGGCTTAAGTTCAAATTTCACATCGTAACTCTTGGTTTTCTGTTGCTGCATAACAACCCACATCAACATTTTGTGGTTCCAGACTGTGTTATCTGCTCATGATGAGACGATCAGAGCTCTGAAGGGCAATTCTTCTGTAATTCTAGCCGGTAGTTATTCATATGGATACACCGAGGGGCCAGACTGGGCTAGACTCTAGAGCAGTTGGGCTTTTCCTTCTCTCCGTGTCCTCTCAGAGCTTTACTCGCATCAGCTTGTCTGAAAGAGCAGAGCAAGATGAGTTTTGTGCTACATTCCCTATCTTGTGCATAGCCCAAGGCCAACTCTGTTCTGTGCTACACCAGCTATCTGTGTGTAACCCCCACATGACTGGCTCCTGAGAAGGAAACCACAGAATGTTAGAATGTTAACGGGATGGGAAATTAGAAAAACCTGGGGAGTCCGACTATATGGCAAGGAGTTTCTCACATTCCTATCAGAAATAGTCCTCCAAAACAGAAGGGGGTTAGATTTATTACTCATGCAACAAGGGGGACTATGTGCAGCCCTAGGGGAAGGATGTTGTTTCTATGTTGATCACTCAGGGGTCATAAAAAATCTATGGCCCTTATAAAGGAAGGACTGCAGAAGCGGAAGTTAGAAAGGGAACGATCTCAGTCTTGGTATGAGTCTCTGTTCAACTGGTCCCCTTGGTTAACCACCCTCATCTCTGCCCTTGCTGGGCCCCTTGTAATCCTGTTGCTACTGTTAACCGTTGGCCCCTGCGTTGTCAATAGACTGGTTCAGTTTGTTAAGGAATGTATAGGGGTGGTCCAAATGGTGGTCCTACACAGCCAATACAAGCCCATAATGACCGAGGGCGAAATAGAAATGCAGTCTATCCCATGATTGGGCCGTAAGTTACAAGACAAGGGGGGAATGAAAGAGCAGAGCAAGGTGAGTTTTGTGCTACATTCCCTATCTTGTGCATAACCCAAGGCCAACTCTGTTCTGTGCTACACCAGCTATCTGTGTATAACCCCTACATGACTGGCTCCTGAGAAGGAAACCACAGAATGTTAGAATGTTAAAATATTGCCTAGCCCGTCCTTGAGTTAGTTTGAGTTAGAGAAAAAAAAAATGTGTAAAAGGACATCTGGCCAACTATGCAACCGGCCTGTGGCCAAGCGGCACAAGCCATGAGCATCACCCCACCAACTGTTACCAAGCCCCCTGTAAAACTGCTGCCCTTTTTGAAACTTGCTCTCTTTCTCTACATCACGCCGCTGCATCGGTGAGTGTGGGGACTGAGTTCGAGCTAGCTTGAATAAAGGCTCTTCTGCTTTTGCATCGGACTCGGCTCCCTGGTGGTCTTTGGGGATCTCAAAATCTGGGCATAACAGTCTTTTTAGCCAGGTAGAAGAATTTCACATCAGAAGGGCCAAGGATCCCCAGAGTATAAAAGTAGAAGCCAAAAGGTATTTTTTTTTCCCACAAGGCATTTTTAAGTTTAGACCTGTTAGTGGCACTGTCTCACTCTTTTGTGACATCTTTTTAGTTAAAGCAGATCACATGCCCAGCTCAAATTCAAGTGAAGTTGATGACTCAGGGGTTGAATACTGGGAAGCGTGGCTTCTTAAAAGTCAATTAACAGGCTACCTTAGAGACAGGAATCCATCAAAATCCTTGAAGAGAACACAGGCAGCAATCTCTTTGACCTTAGCCACAGCAACTTCTTCCTTTCTACATCCCCAATGGCAAGGGAAGCAAGGGCAAAAATGAACTTTTGGGACTTCATCAAGATCAAAAGCTTTTGCACAGCAAAGGAAACAGTCAACAAAACCAAAAGACAACCGACAGAATGGGAGAAGATATTTGCCAATGACATATCAGATAAAGGGCTAGTATCCAAAATCTATAAAGAACTGCTCAAACTCAACACCCAAAGAACAAATAATCCGATCAAAAAATGGGCAAAAGCTATGAACAGACATTTCTGCAAAGAGGACATCCAAATGGCCAACAGACACATGAAAAAGTGCTCTGCATCACTCGGCATCAGAGAAACAAATCAAAACCACAGTGAGATACCACCTCACACCAGTCAGAATGGCTAAAATTAACAAGACAGGAAATGACAGATGTTGGCGAGGATGCGGAGAAAGGGGAACCCTCCTATACTGTTGGTGGGAATGCAAGCTGGTACAGCCACTCTGGAGAACAGTATGGAGGTTCCTCAAAAAGTTGAAAATAGAGCTACCCTACGACCCAGCAATCCCACCACTGGGTATTTACCCTAAAGATACAAATGTGATCCGAAAGGGCATGTGCACCCAAATGTTTATAGCAGCAATATCCACAATAGCCAAACTATGGAAAGAACCTAGATGTCCATTAACAGATGAATGGATAAAGAAGATGTGGTGTATATATATACAATGGAATACTATGCAGCCATCAGGAGAAACAAAATCTTGCCATTTGCAATGACGTTGATGGAACTAGAGGGTATTATGCTAAGTGAAATAAGTTAGTCAGAGAAAGACAATTATCACATGATCTCTCTAATGTGAAGAATTTGAGAGGCAGGGTGGAGGATCATGGGGGATGGGAAGAGAAATGAAACAAGATGGGATGAGGAAGGAGACAAACCATAAGAAACTCCTAAACTCACAAAACAAACTGAGGGTTGCTGAGGGGTGGGGGGAGGGGATAGGGTGGCTGGGTTATGGACATTGGGGAGGATATATGCTATGGTAAGTACTGTGAAATGTGTAAGCCTGACGATTCACAGACATGTACCCTGGGGCAAATAATACATTATATTTTAATAAAAAAATAAATTAATAAGAAAAAAGAAAAGAATTAGTCTTGACAATGCTCTAGACCAAAAGTTAGACCTGCAAGTGAATTGTGGCCCACTACTTGTGTTTTGTAAATAAAATTTTATTGTATCAAAAAAAAAAAGCAATTTCCCCTTTTCAAATGAATATATAATCATTGAGGAGTATTATAATACACCAGTGTCAGGTGCTAAAGACTTGTTCAGGAAAATAACACACATTTTTAATTATCATCACAAATACTCTATATTCTTTCATGTAGAAGCAAGATATGTTAGTGTTTCATCCTTTATTTACTGTCAAATTTTTATGCAGACCATGGTACATGCTAACAATTTCATGTTACTACTTTCTTCTCAGAAATTTTGGAACTTTAATGCCTCCTGAAGTTCTACTTTATTTTTTAAAGTTTTAATTTAAATTCCAGTTAGTAGAAATAAATGGTATAAAAACTAAAACAAAAACAAAAACAGATCAATGAAAGTAGGAGCTGGTTCTTTGAAAAAATTAGTAAAATTGATAAATGTCTAGCCAGACTTATCAAAAAAGAAAAGAGAAAGGACCCAAATAAATAAAATCACAAATGAGAGTGGAGAAATAACAATGAACACCACAGAAATACAATTATAAGGGAATATTATAAAAAACTATATGCTATCAAATTGGACAAACTGGAAGAAATGGATAAATTCCTGGAAACATATAAGCTACCAAAACTGAAATGGGAAGAAATAGAAAACTTGAACAGACTGATAACCAGGAAAGCAGCATTATCTGTAACAGTCTCCCGAAACTTTAATGAACTCCGTACATCTATTTTTCCCATTGCAGGTTATATGTATACTAAGTAGCATTTTTCAGTCTATTACTTTATCCAAATATTTTTTATCTCTTGTCATTTTCTTGCAATTTATATCATTGAGACATTTATAGATTTATTTTTGTTATATAACTTATTAGATCTAAATTCTTTATTGGTGAATTGTAATTTTAATAATCCCAAAGAGCTTTCTAAAAGCATTATTCTATTTATTGCAAACAACCCAGTCAGAGGTTTTCTTTCTCATAAATATATATATGAGGAAAAAATATATATGTGCATATTTTAAAGGTATCATATTTTTCAAACTCTTAGCAGTTTCTGTTTCCATCACCCATTTACTTGCTCACATTCTTGGGGGGGTTCATAATTTATTAACACATTATTTTTAAAAATTTAAATGATATATGATTGTACATTGTTGAGGAGTTAATAATTAATAGCATCAATATAGAACATTTGCATTTAATGAATGGAATGGTGCATTCCAGATGGAGAGAATACAGATCATTTTACATTCATAATTTTGTCTATCTATATTTTTTAAATTTCTACCATGGGCATGTATGACTTTCATAAACCAGCACTCTGAGGATGTTGTTGCTGTTCTGTGGTTGTGTTTATTTGGGGGCATTAGCATTAAGAATCACCCAGAGAATCTAGAAATCTAGTATTTCAAAGGATTCTTTGTTTGGGATCCTTGTAGAGACCACAAAATTATCTGTAGAGGATGAATTTTAAAACATTAAAAAACAACACTTTACACAGTATTAACCTATGAAATAGATGAACCATGAAAGATATATGCAAGGTCTTACTACCTCTCCCCAGCTCCTCCTCACTGACATCATCTGTCTGCTTCAAGTGGAGTAGGTTTTGTTCATTTTGGAACCTTGTCCTTAATATATGCCTTATCTCTAAGTTTCTCTTCTAAGTTTCCTGCTTATTATATCAGCAACCAAGAGAGTCCTTGGACATTGCTAACGCAAAATATAAAGGTACCATATAATAAATAATCTGCTTTCTAGAGAAGGACTCATTTCCCTGTAAATTGCTTGGCATATTCAGTCTGCTTGCATTTCAAGGTAATAGCAATGGCTGAGTGATACTGCAGCTCTCTTTCTCTATAATATTAAGAATTATTTTTTGGAATCTGAGCATCATATGTAGCTTTATGGTATTTTCTGCCTTTTTGACAGCAGCAACTTAGTTGTTTATTTACTTCATGCTCAATATTGTGTGTGCTACCTTAGCACCACATGACTATACATAAAAGAGACAATTGTTTTTATGGAATAGAGAGCTCATTGCTTTTTGGCTTTCCCTTTCATAGAGCACTTTTTCAACTAAAAAATATTTTAATTCACTTGTTTAATTATTTTTATTAAATCATTTTTTGAGTTATTTATAGGGGCTTAAGGAAACCTTTGAAATGGAGTACAGTGAGCCTTATTGCTTTAAAATGCACTCCAAGGACAAAGGACACTCCTGAATCTTTCAAAGCTATTTTCCAGTATAACCTATTTTTTGGCAGTCATTTAGAGAGTTTTCTCCTGCAGAATTATTTATTTAAATTGTATAATTCCTGTGAAAACCTGATATTATTTTTCCAGAGAATATGTGTAACTAGATGTTACTTGAATAACATCAATTTGTGCCCGGGTAATCTCATTCTGTTTGGCTGAAGTTTTTATTCTTTCATTTAAAATTTTTTGTCCTACCGATGAGTGCTGTATGATCAACATACCTAGCTCCATGAAGAAGGTATAGTTGGCTGCCAAGTGGGATACTGGGTTTATCTTTGCAGGAAGACGTGCAACTGTGTGGCTACAAAAGCATGACATGGTAGATTCCTTTCTATGGTATAATGGGTTGCATATCTGTGGATTCACTTGGACACTCGGTTTAAATTGATTATTATGTGAGAGAGGCTCTTAAGGGAATGGATAGGGTGACCTGGATCAGACGTTCTTAAAAAAAAAAAAAAGCCAACTTCAAAGCTTTAGGTTCAGAGGTCCATTACCTCCTGCTGTGATACCTACTTGCATCAGGGGTTAATGCAATCTTCTAACAATCGAAAAGCTAGATTGATCTTTGTCTTTTAAATGTCTCCTGGGGCTTCCAAGCTATGAGGGGAGAGCTGAAGGGCAACAACAATATATTTTCATGAAAAAGAGTGAATGTGACTGATTGCTAGTACACCACAGGCAGAAGAACAAAGGTGAAAATGAAAGTAACTCAGAGGCGCATCCCAATTCCGGAGTCTGCAGAACAATGACTTATTTAGTCGAACTCAGACTTCCTCACATTTACTCTAGGTACAATTCTTTGTGCAAGGGAAAACATATATATAAAGGAATCCACATATATTTTTCATTTCCAATAAGAGAACTCATGGTGGGGTGCCTGGGTGGCTCAGTGGGTTAAAGCCTCTGCCTTCCACGCAGGTCATGATCTCAGGGTCCTAGGATTGAGCCCCGCATTGGGCTCTCAGCTCAGCGGGGAGCTTGCTTCTCCCTCTATGCCTGCCTCTCTGCCTGCTTGTGATCTCTCTCTCTCTGTCAAATAAATAAATAGAATCTTAAAAAAAAGAGAGAGAGAGAGAACTCATGGTTGGGGAAAGATTCAGGTACACAGTAGTGTGTGAACAACAGCAGGAGATTGAAATTCACCACAAACTATAAGTGACATTTAAAGCAAGTTACTGGAACCCCCTAGGCTTTTTTAACTCTTAAATGTGCTAGAAAATTTAAGGAGTTCCTAAATTTGAAATCAGTCTTCTCCAAATGGCTGTGTGTTTTGTTACTGGAACCCCCTAGGCTTTTTTAACTCTTAAATGTGCTAGAAAATTTAAGGAGTTCCTAAATTTGAAATCAGTCTTCTCCAAATGGCTGTGTGTTTTGTTAGGAGTGTGTATGCTCAACAATACTGACAAATTACTAATAAAGTCCAGTAAAATATAGGAAAACTCATTCTAAAATGGAGATGTTGTGTAAAGATGTTTATGTGCTTGAACTAAATAATGTCTATTTGTATATAAATGTGTGTTGTGAATTGATAAACCCATATCGATATTCTAGTTTCAAGGACAAATGTCAAAATTTTATTACCTACATAGTCCTACATTTAGATAATATGGAGTTTAGAAATATACTTTGAACAGAACAGTTATCTGTTTATATGCCAAGTAAAGCCTTATGACAAGTAATATAGAAAATTGGAATTCAGTAACATTTCCATTTCATTCCCATTATCTAGCAATTAACCCTGTACAAGAGTATTTACCACAGTCACTTGCAAATAATTATTTGTAGATACAATTATGTATGTATCTTCATTATGTATCAGTCACTACCCAATTGTTTGACTATTATATTCATCAAAAATATTAATACTGCCTCCAGAACTTCAATTTTATCTATCCCACCTCCAGGCAAACATTTGCTCTGTTACTATTATGCCTCTCATCTTATTTCCGCATCTCCTTCTGCTTAACATGGTATTTCTCTGCTCTTCTTCATAGCAAACCTTATTCAGAGTTGAATAGACACTTTTTTCATTTCACAGTCTTTCCTCAAACCACTTCAGTGTTGCAGCAGTCATTAAAATGGGAAAAGCAGAAGAAGCTAGTTTATAGGGTTACCACGAGTATTAAATGAGTTGCTACACTCAACAAAGATATTTAGAGGAGAGTTTGGCCCATTGTGAGGCCTCATTAAATATTAACTAAACCATAATTATCAGTATTGCAACCAGTATCACTATTATACTTATCAGGACTATTTTGTGAGTAAAGATCTCTATGCTGGCCTAGAGTCCTTGAACAATGAAGATCGGGTTTTATTTATGTTTATAGTTCTCATACTGAGCACATTCCCTGAAAGAGAGTGTAAACTCAATACTATTATTCCAGTATTTCCTCAAATGTTCATTTTTTATAATAGCGCATGATACTTATTCATTTATTAAACATTATATTATTCCCATAAAATGTGGTTATGTAAATCAGATCTAAATATAGGGCCTTATAAGATCATGAAGAATATTTTTGCAATTAAATCCATTTATAAAATATAAAGAAACTCATTTGAGTAGGGAATCTCTAGCACCTCTTCAGATGGTTTTCAAGTATGGTACAACTCCAGAAATATGCTTAACTCTAAATAACATGCTACACATATATTTAGTGAGCACCTTCTTCAAGTCAAAACTGTACAAAAGACTGAGAAACAGTGGTGAATAATGCTTTACCTGACCTACAAACAGTTTTCCTTCAATTATAGAAGAATGTAAACAGACTATCACTGCAAAGTATGGTGAATGCAGGGTACTCTAGACTCATATAGAAAAGGCATCAGCAGATAATTATGGGATTTCTTGGCAAAAGTGGGAAGCTGGGGAAAGCATTACTGACATAAGCAGCAGCATCTACAAAAGTTTAGAGCCCAGAGAAAGGAATGCTTTCAGAGGGAAACTATGGTTTCATACATTTTTAATCTAAAGAGACTAAGTAGAAAATAATGAAAGATGAAATTGGAGAAGAAAATGCTTTAATGACAAGGGCCATAGAAGCCATGTTAAGGAACTCTGAAGGAATCAAAGAGGTCGTTGCATGATGAACTCCTCTAATAGCAATGCAGTATGGCGGGGACCGATTAAAGGCTGTGAGACTAGAAGAAATGTTGGGAGGCTGTTGCAATGACCCAGGTGACTGCTAACAGTTGCCTGAAACAAGGGGGCGCTAGTGGAGGGATAGGTAAAAGAATGGGTTTGAGAAATATTAAGGAGAAATGTCGAGTATTGCAGCAGGTATTCATAGGAATATTATTGGCTGAGAAAACCAGGATTGTAGAAGATTAAAAATGTTCCAGCCATGGTAATAAGCTTTACCAGTTGCCAGAGCTGAGGGGAGTGGAAAGTCACCCTCCATGCTTAAACGTGTCAACAGTGACAAATGGGAGCTGAACAGCAAACTGCATGTTTATCATTGTGACTGCTGAAGGTAATGCCTGCTAAGCAGTTAATATTACAGACACCAGAGAAGGGTGAGTGCAGATTGCACTTGGCATATGGTAGACATTAGCTCATTAAAATATTCAGACTAGCAGATGTACACGTTTCAGGATGCTAGGGAAAATATTAAGAATTAAAAACTCCTGAGACTTTGGAAGTTTTAAAGTTCTCGGTTCTCAAAGTTCTCTGTTGGGCAAATTGAAGGCTTTTCCGTGGTTATCTGTTTGGCTGAATTCTGACTACAGCTGAAATGCGCTCAAACTCTGCTACTAAGGTAAACCTGGGGAGAAGAGAATGAGGAGAGAAACATGCTGTAAAATCTCTGTAATTATACTTTCTGCCAAGCATTTGAAATGAAGACACACTACACACCTTACTAAAGATAGAAGACATTTCACAGAAGAGATTTAAAACAGTTTTGAAATATGAAACTATAGATATATATCTAAAGTTATTCCTTCATACTGTATTTTAAAGGAGATGACAAAATCTTATCGATTCCACAATCTACGACTGAAAGACTTTTCTAGCACAACTTTCCTTTTTGGCAAGTAAAGCTCAAAGAGACCAGGCAAAATCCTGAAGTTCTACTCAAAACAAAACCATGTCAAAAGAATTTGACACAGAGAATAAGAATCAGTTTCAAGTCATCATTTCCATTTAAATTTATTTGTTTATTTAAAGATTTTATTTATTTGAGAGAAAGCAAAAGACAGAACATGAGTGGAAGGGGAGGGGCCACAGGAGAGGGAGAGACAGACTCCCCACTGAGCAGGGAGCCCGCTGACATGTGGGACTCCATCCTAGGACCCAGGGATGATGACATGAACCAAAGGCAGATGCTTAAACAACTGAGCCACATAGGCGCCCCCTATTACATGTATGATATGAAAGAATTCCACACCCCCTTTTTTTGGTGGGAGATAAATAGATAGGAAAGGGAGAATGAAGGAAATGTGGGAAAAGAAAGCAAAGAATGAAAAAGAGAGTAAGGAAAAAAGGAAGGAAAGTACATTTTCTTTTACACTGAATAAAAGGAAAAAACAATCATTTGAACACATTTTATTTATAAAAGGGAGTTCATATTTTAGCATATTTATTCAATTATAACTAATAATTGAATTATTAGTGTTTATGAAAATGGTGTCTACTCAGAGTTTGAGTCCGTGTGAAGAGTGAACACTTGTGTTTAACTCATTTACAAATATATGTACATACAGTCATTTATATGGGATTGGGTGAACAGTCTGTCATATTTATCTGTCATTTTTAAGAAGCATATGTGTGTTTGTGTGTGTGTGCATGCACTCACAATAAGTCTAAGAAGAGTATTTTCTTCAATCAATAGACAGCAATTTTGAGGCATCCATCCCTGAAATCAAATAGCAGATAAAGCTGATTGTCAAAAATTGCCACAACCCAAAAATATGCCCTTGAGAGAACTATATACAACACTACCAGGACTGAGAACTCATGTAGCCAGGAAACAAGCCATTTGCATAACCTAAGGAAAATTGACAAGGATGGACTCTAGCATACTGGGAGAACACTAAAGC
Organism: Procyon lotor; assembly: GCA_028646535.1. NCBI lineage: Eukaryota > Metazoa > Chordata > Mammalia > Carnivora > Procyonidae > Procyon > Procyon lotor. The sequence continues at coordinate 53,687,429 of CM053615.1, forward strand.
CAGGGACATTGTAATAAAAATTGCACTGATTGTCAGTGGCACAGACGTTATCATTCAAGCTGAGAAAATACATTCTAACCAGCTAGGCTGATGAACCTCTCTACTTTCATCTATAAACACAAACAGATGATCAAGAATCAAGGAATATTTGAGGAAAACAAAAACAATAAATAGAACTAACCACAAGGGTAAACGGGAGGAAACTTTGAAATAAGTACAATTAATATCACCAGAAAAAAATTATGGATAAGAAAGGAACAGATTGTCAAGGAAAAAATAAGCAATTAGTTCTCTTTTTGACACTGAAACCATATTTACTGAAAGAAACTGCACCTTAATAGATGGGATGACATGTAAAACTGAAATACTGAAAATGAATTAGAGGAACATAGAGTCAAAGTATTCTTTCCAAAGGCATTATAAAGACACAAGGAAGGGATACCTGGGTGGCTCAGTTAGCTAAGTGTCTGCCTTTGGCTCAGGTAGTAATTCCAGGGTCCTGAGATCAATCCCCACATCTGGCTCCCTGCTCAGTGGGGAGCCTGCTTCTCCCTCTGCCCTGCTGATCCCCCTGCATGTGCTTTCTCTCTCTCTCTGACAAATAAATAAATCTTAAAAAAAAAAAAAAAAAAAAGACACAAGAAGAAAAAGTTGAGAAAACAGAAAATGGTTCCAGGAGTTCCAATAGCCATCTAATAAGAAAACCAGAGAGAGAGAGAACAAAGAAAAGGTGGGAGTGGGTGGTTGGAGAAGTTGTTAATAAAGTAAGTAAAGTAATAAAACTTCCCAGAACTGAAGACGTTAAGTCTTTTATGAAAGAGCCCTTTAAATGCAAATGGAATAACAATATGCAATTATACCGAAAAATAACTAATTTTAGAAATATCTTGGTGAAATTCATTCTTTTAATATTTTAATATCAATATTTATTTTAGGGGTATCTGAGTGGCTCAGTTGGTTCAGCATCTGACTCTTGATTTCAGGTCATGATCTTAGGGTGGTGGGATAAAGCTCTGCATCAGGCTCCACGCTCAGTGGGGAGTCTGTATAAGATTCTCTTTCTACTTCTCCCTCTGTTCCTCCTCCCAACTCATATGCTCTATCTCTTTAAAATAAATAAATAAATCTTTAAAAAATATCAATATTTATTTTATTAAAATGAAAAAAGGGGCACCTGGGTGGCTCAGTGGGTTAAGCCTCTGCCTTTGGCTCAGGTCATGATCTCAGAGTCCTGGGATCAAGCCCCACATTGGACTCTCTGCTCAGCAGAGAGCCTGCTTCCCCCTCTCTCTCTGCCTGCCTCTCTGCCTACTTGTGATTTCTCTCTCTCTGTCAAAATAAATAAATAAAATCTTTAAAAAATAAAATAAAATGAAAAAAACCTCAGATATCTCTCCTAACACCTTACTATGCTCAAATCCTACCACTCTCTTCAGAAGTAATTATGTATATAATAGTTTGGTATATTTTTTTCCTGAATTTCTCTTATAATATACAAGATGCACATAAATGTGTATGTGCTCACATATACACATATGTATCACACTCTACATTTTACTTTAGAAATTCAGATCCATTAAAAATTTCAAGAGATGCTCAATTTAGCAGAGGTAATTTAAATGAATAAAACAAATACAAAATGATGTCCAGCCTTACTATCATCTGAAAAATGCAAACTAAAATGATTGACTAAAAAAGCCAGTTTGTAATATCTTGTGTTGGTAGGAGTGGGATAGTCATGTGTAGTCAAACACGACTCATTGGAATAAATACAGTCAATTAGAAATTTGGCAGTATCAGCAAAGATGTACATAGTCTGACTCAGAAATACCATATCTATGAATCTATCTACAAAGGATTATTTACCCCCTAAAATATATATGTATTTATAGGTTTATATTTATTTAAATATCTAATCACAAAGTTGTTTGAGCATTTTTGAAAAGCCAAGAAATGAATTTGGAAAAACATACATGTTCACCAAATGTGGCAAGATTAAAAATATATCAACACATACTATTTTCCAAAGTGGCTACACCATTTTATACCCCCACTAGCAGTGTATATGGGTTCTGATTTCTCCACATATTCACCATTTATAACACTTGAAACCCCACTTTTTGATTCTCACCATCTAGTAGGTGTTAAATAGTACCTCACTGTGGTTCTGAACTACATTTTCCTGATAATAAAGGCTATTGACCATCTTTCTATGTGCTTATTAGATATTTATATATGTATTCTCTGGAGAAATATTTATTCATATTCTATGCCCATTTTTTTTTAAGAGAGGGAGAGGGGGGTTAAGGGACAGAATGAAAGGGAGAAGGGGAAGAGAATCCTAAGCAGACTCTGGAGTCTGATGAGGGCTCGATCTCACAACCCTGACATAATGACTTGAGCCAAAATCAAGAGTCAGACACTTAACTGACTGAGTCACCCAGGTGGCTTTTGCGTTGTAGATGTTCTTTATGCTTTCTAGACACAAGTCCCTTATCAAATATATGATTTCCAAATATTTCTCCCATTCTGTGGATCTTTTCACTTTGTTGATGGTGCCATTTGAAGCACAGAAGTTTTTAATTTGGATCAAGTCCAATTTATCTATATTTTTTCTTTCATTGCTTATGTTTTTGGCGTCATATCAAAAATCCTTTCCCAGGGTGTCTGGCTGGCTCAGTCAGTTGAGCATCTGAATCTTGATCTTGGGGTTGTGAGTTTGAGCCCCTTGTTGGGTGTGGAGATCACTTAAAAATAAAATCTTAAAAATAATCATTTCCCAATCCAAAGTCATGAAAACTTACTCCTATGTTTGTTTATTTATTTTTTAAAGAGTTATACGGTTTTTGCTCTTACTTTAGGTCTTTGGTTACTTCTGAGCTAAGTTTTGTATATAGTGTGAGGTAAGTGTCCAACTTCATTCTTTGGTACAAATTTGTTATACCTCTAAGTACAATATTGAATAGAAGTGTCAAGAGTAGACATCTTTGTTTCATTCCTGAAATTAGGGGGAAAGCATCACTCCTCTACTATTAAGTAAGTAAGATGTTAGCTATGGGTTTTTCATAGACATCCTTTATCAGTTTGAGGAAATTCCCCTCTATTCCCACTTTGTTGAATGTTTTTATAACAAAAGGTGTCAAAAGTTGCCAAATGCGTTTTCTACATCTTTTAAAGTAATTATGTGATATTTGTTTTCTAATATCCTGATAGAGTGTATTACACGAATTGATTTTCACATGTTAAACCAACATTGCACTGCTGAGGCTGAGATAAATCCCACCTGGTCATGGTGTGTAATTCTCCATATGCTGATGGATTTAACTTGCTAGAAATTTTGAGGATCTTGGCATTCACATTCATAAGAGATGTTGGTCTGCAGTTTTCTTTTCTTATGATGTCTTGTCTGTTTTTGGATATATATATATATATTTTTTTTTAATTTTATATGAGAGACTATAATATGGAATATGAAATACTAATATTACAATAATAATAGCTATACCTTATTGAGTAGAGAATCTCTGCCAGGCTATCTATTCTTCACCGTACAGATATTTACCACATAACTCTCACAAAAACTGTGTGAGTTCAGTACTATTTTTATCTATAAAAGCTGAAAACAAAACAAAATACAAAAGAACAAAATCCTGAGGCTTAGAGAGGTAATACACTTGCCCAAAGTCACCAAGCTAATTGCGGGTTATGTGGAGACTTGAAATGAGTATGCCTAAATCATATCAAAATCCATGCCCTAAATATGCTGATTTGGGAGTATTTAACTTTTTTCCCCTATTATCTCCAGTGACATTTTGGGAAGCAGTAGGAGATCTGTGCTATTCTTCTGGTATGAATGGCAATGCAATCACATAGCTACAGAATTCGTGTACAAGGGCATCAGAAGAGAAGAACTGTGTCACTTCCACACTAGCAAAGTGCTACACCTGAGAGATGGAATGTCAAATAATTCAGTATTTTCTCTAAGTAGGCACATTATTAAATTTTTGTCTGATAAACTGATTGATTTGAAAGTCTCTGCATTACAGTACAAAGAAAACTTACCAGATGAGCTGATTGAAAAACCAGTTATAAAAAGATAATCATGGAAATATTAGTAAGGGCTTATTCTGACAAAAACACATGGTTCTGTAAGAAAATGGCCATATTTCCTAGAAACTCATGCTCAAGTATGTAGAAGTTATGAACATGTTTTAACGATGACTTAAGAAATGCAAGAAGCATTGAAGAATGCATTGAAGCAGATGAGACTATGTATTTACAAATGTGGAATATGGATGATGGTTAAATAGTGATTAATTTCCTCTATATGTTTGTTTATAAATATTCACAATTAACTGTAGCAAAAATATGATCTTAGGGTTCAGTTTTCTTACAGAATGGAGATAGTAATATTGCTATAGTGAGGATTCTAAGAGATTACATTTGTATAAACACTTCCGAAATTTTTTTTTTAATTTTAAAAATTTATTCATTTGAGAGGGAGAGAGAGCAAGCAAGAGCATGAGCAGAGGGGAGAGGGAAAAGGAGAAGCAGACTCCCCTTTGAGCAGGGAGCCTGACACAGGACTCGATCCCAGGACCCCAGGATCATGACCTGAGCCGAACGCAGACACTTAACCAACTGAGTCACCCAGGTGCCCCCAAACAATTTCTAAGTTTTGTATATTTTACAAATAATTGCTTAATTTAACTTAGTGATTCTAGAAAAAATATTGATAGGTAGGCAATGTATATAAGTAGTGGGTGCTTTTAAGGATACAAAAGTATGGATGGCAGACTACTGACCTTGAGGGGAGTTAAAGTCTATTCCATTCTAAAGTCTGCAATTCCTGGATAGAAGAATATTTAATATCTTAAACAAATATTAAAATGCGTCTTATGGGGCACCTGAGTGGCTCAGTAGGTTAAACGTCTGACTTTGATTTTAGCTCAGGTCATGATCTCAAGGCTCTGGAATCAAACCCCACCTCAAGATCTGTGCTCAGCAAGGAGTCTGCTTGGGGATTCTCTCTCTCCTTCACCCTCCAATTATGCTGTCTGTCTTCCTCTATAGACAAAGAATCGTATGAGAAATGTTGGATTGGATTTAACCTGATGGAGATTCCAAGAAGTTAATAAAGGTAAAGACAGGTAATATTTTAAAATTGGATACATATACTGTTCGGCTTTTTTAAGATTTTATTTTAAAGTAATCTCTGCACGCAACATGGGGCTCGAACTTACAACCCCAAGATCAAGAGTTGCATGCTCTACTGACTGAGCCAGCCAGGTGCCCCTGATACCTATACTATTCTAGATCTTGTTCTATATGATGATCATTATCCCAGCTGAAGTATTGGAAGTATTCAAAACTATCACTGGATGCCAAAATATCTAAAGGGTACAGATTAGACACACTGATTATATGTAACTAAAGGGTAGATTCAAAGTTTAGGTCCCTTCTGAGCTGGTTTGACATTCTTAGCAGACACATCTGCACACATACTTTCATAATTCAAAGGGCACTGCATCAGAGTCTCCATGCCTCCCCTCTTACTATGCTTTCTGGACCTTCTTAGTGTGTAATCTGCTATACTCAGTTTCCTCCTTTATACCAAATGCCTGGAGTTAGCCTCTTACTGTCCCCTCTATATCTAAGCCTTAGCTTAAGAGTCATTCTGATTTATTCCATCTGGCTTTGGCCCAATCAGTTGTCTTTTAGAACAACCTGGGCTTTAAATCTCTGTACTGCAGTGCGAGCCTTTCCTGTCCCATTCTAGCATCTGAGTGACAAACCTCAAACTTCCTCGTGTCCCAAAGAGAAATTTGGACCAAAAGCCATATTATTTTGCCTACAAATAGCATTTTTCAGATTTCTAGTAGATTATTTTCATAATTAAGTTGTTTAATAATTTAGTAGCTCGAGTGTATGCTCCAAACGTACTCTGAAACAGAAAATCACAACCAAATCATGTGACATCATATTAGTGGTCCCTGTGTGTGTGTGTGTGTGTGTGTGTGTGTGTGTGTGTGTGTGTTTCTTGCTAAATTTCATGAGGAAAAATCTTATGAAGACATTGGACAAATATAAAAAGTTAGAATAATTCAGAAAACAGTTTAGAAACTCAAGAAGAAATACTTTGCCAGAATCTGGGAAGAGTTTTCAGGATATTTTAAGTCAAAAAAGCAAGATTAAGATAAATAATTAGTTGTCTAGTGATGTATTTGTGCTCATAAAACAAAGCCATCTTGATTGAGGGGAAAAAAATTTAAAGACTCATTTCCTCTCAGTGCATTTCCCTTATATCAGACATTTAAGATGTGTATTTACCAAGCAACTATAGCCATCCCTCTATTTCATGAGTATTGTTCAAAGTAGTGACAGTCCTACTTTTACTTCCATCTTTTTCTGTCTTTTGGGAAATAACTCCAAACTAACATCAGAAAAGAAAGATATATGATGGATAATGGGTACTGGTAATGTTACCTGGGAAATGAACTCCCTAAAATATAGTCCTACGTTGGGAATACCTTTTAGGAATATAATTCTTCACTTTTGTATCAGATCAATTATAAAACAAGCAACAAGCAGTTAAAAGAAAAGAGGATGTCATATAAATATAGAAGAATGGGGGTGGGGTTTCCTGGGTGGCTCATTGGTTAAGCGTCTGCCTTCAGCTCAGGTCATTATGCCAGGGTCCTGGAATTGAGCTCAAATGGGGCTCCCTGCTTGGCGGGAAGCTTGCTTCTCTCTCTTCCCACTCCCCCTTCTTGTGTTCCCTCTCTTGCTATATCTCTCTCTGCCAAATAAAAAACCAAAATCTTAAAAAAAAAAAAAAAAATAGAAGAAGAATAGAGGATTATCTGGCTGGCCCAGTCAATTAAGCAGCCAACTCTTGGTTTTTGCTCAGGTCATGATCTCAGGGTCCTGGGATATAGACCGGCACTGGGTTCCACACTCAGCACCGAATCTGCTTGAGGATTCTCTCTCTCCCTCTCCCTTTGCCCTTCCCCCTACCAGTGTGCATGTACACTCTCTCTAAAATAAATAAATCTTTAAAAAATATAATATATATAGAAGAACAGAGTAAAATTAGTGTTCATTAGAAAGTAGAAATTGAGATGCAGATGATAAAAATAAACCTGTCTTTTAAATGACAATCAATACCACAATAGAGAGTGACAGTAACCAGTGAATCACCAAGTACCTAAAAAAAATACTTCTGAAAAAAACATACTTCTGAAAACCAATAGAAAAAACAGAAGAAAAACTCAATAAATCATTCAGTATTTCCCAAAGAAGGCAAGAAAACAGGCCTTCTTTGCAATGACATTAAAAATAAAAACAATAATGACAAACATAAATACCAAAATAGGATCAGGGACTGTGTTAAGTGCTTTAGATATATTTTCTCACTTAAACAGAAATAATGGAGAAACAGTCTGAAATAAAGGCCAGTGGTATGTACAATAATGTATTAAGATCAAAGGGAAACAATAAACTGAAATGGTTCAGTAGTGAGAGCCTAGGCAAGGAGATTAAAACTATAGTAGAAAAATTAAACTCTGCATTTACAATAATAAAGAATAACAATATTATTGTGGAAAATGGGGGAGTTGATGTGGAAGACACTCTATTAGAATGAAGAGAAATTTGGATAAAACTGTAATGACTAGAATAGCCACAGAAAACTTTCAGGGTTATTAGCACTGTTTTCTTCATACTAAAATTTATACCAATCTTCTTTCTATTCTGATAGCAAATTATTTTTATAATTAAAATGTAACTGCTTGATAACTTCATTGAGATAGTTTCTCTGCTCTCTTGGCCCTAATACACAGTTTTAATATTTTATAATTGCACAAATCACAGTATGTTAGATTTTAAATTTTATTTCTCTGAACTACTGAATATATTTTCAAATATAGTTTATCCACAGGATGACACAGCATTAAAAACTTCGAGTTGGATTTTGGGTTCAAGTCCCAGTATGGGATTTTGCCTACTGTAACTTAAAGTCTCTGCCTCTGCTTTTCCATATGTAAAGTACAGATAATGACTTCCTTAACTATTACTCAACACTTTTTTGAAGATCCAAATCCTGGGAAACATTTGCTGAACCCTATGATTAAATTAAGTGCTACTAATATTTAATCCCATAATACCCTGCACTTCTCCAATGACACACTCATCACGTGTGAAAATATCTGTTAAGTGTCTATATCCCAAGCTACACTATATACCTCTTGAGGCTAAAATACATATCAGTCTTTTTCATTCAATATTTAGAGCTTAACCTGGAGTAAATGTTAAAAATATTGAACAAATGAAATGATAACTAAAAGGACAGATGAATTTAAAACTTTTGACAGAAAGATACTTTTAAAATATCATATAAGAAAAAAGCTGATATCATCTAATATTCACTTTATATAGAAGTCTGTATTTCCCAATCCACAGGGACGTGATGAAAGAAAATTAAAGTTTATTTGGCTCTTTAATGTATGTGATCTTATAGAACTATCCATCATCGATTTATCATTCAAAAGCATTCTGTATTTATGGTAGATCTATTATTTTATTTATAAATTCTGTAATTGTTTTTCCAAAGGTTATGTTTGCTAAAGTCTATAGATTCTGACATCTTAACTATCTTAAAAAGTAAAATGAACTCAAAGCTTAGCCCCAGTTCCATTTCTAAAGATAAGGAAAGATGATATTAAGGCAAAAGTAATATTTGAGCCAGGGTTCTAGAACAGAATAAGATTACAATGACAAAAAATTCATTCTCACTTTGGATTGTTGTAAAATTGTGTGTTACAGGCTGAATAATGACCTCCCCAAAGATGTCCATGCCATAGTTCCCAGTTGTCTATGTTACACTACACGGCAAAAGGGACTTTGCAGATATAATTAAGAGACCTTAATTAATTGCAGACCCTAAGATAAGGAGGTGATCATAGATTATTCTAGCAGGGCTTAATCTAATTACAGGAGTCCTTAAAAGCAGAGAACTATCCCAGGATGGAGTCAGATGAAATGTAGCATAAGGAGAAGTCAGAGGATTAAAATTATGAGAAGTATTTGGTGTGTGTGAAAATGGAGGGGACAGCACGATGGAGGCATGAGAGAGGCTCCTTGCTGAAAGCCAGCAACAGGACAGGGGCCTCAGCCTTGTAACCATGAAAAACTGAATCCGCCAACAACCGGAATGTGCTTGGAGGCAGACTGTTTCCAGTGTAGCCTGATAAGAGCTCAGGCAAGCTGCTGGCATGTTAATATTGGACTTGAGAAACCCGGAACAAAGCTTACTTGACTTGTGACTTTCAGAACTGTGAGACAGTAAATTTATGTTGCAATTCACTAAGTATGTAGTAATTTGCTTTGGCAACAGTAGAAAATGCATGCGCTGTATTTATACTGACAATGGATGTTGAAGCCAATTTTATTCTGGATTTTAGGGTTACCAAGCCTTTCTCTTTTGGCAGGATTTTCCTTGAATTGTTTGTGTGGTATTTCTTACCACATGAAAGAGAAGAACTCTAGGGATAAGAATGAGTCTAAGAAAAAGTTTTCAAGAAGGTCGTTAGTTGAGCTTCCATTCTAGACATGAGGGAAAAGGTTTAAAAATGTAACCCTTGGCACCCCACTGTAATCTGACCTAATTTACTATGGAGGCTAAATAAGCCTGTTGAGGTAATAGTAATAAATAAGATAGTAGAAATTACATTTCTTCATTTTCCAAGAGCCTTCCTGATGCATATTGACCTCTGGAATCTGAATTGGTTGCTCGTTTCAGATTCAGATTTTAAACTCCTAGCCACCTCTTTTTCTATATATTAAATATATAAGGATATTGATCCCACTGGAAAATGTACAATTCTAAGTTTTGAAGACCAACTATTTTTGCTCCCTCACACCATATAGTTTTTTATAGCTAAAAGATTCATTAACACACAAAGAAAATTTTAAAAATATGGCTCAGGAAATCACCCATTTGCCCTTGGTGTGCTGTCTCTGAACACGCTATAGACTACTTAGAAATTCATTCCTGAAATCCTAAGTATAAAGGGATAAAATGAGTGTGCATGATATGGGTCTGTGGTATAGGCCTTTCAATTAGAATGTAATTACAAGGGGTGCCTAGGTGGCTCAGTGGGTTAAAGCCTCTGCCTTTGGCTCTGGTCACGATCTCAGGGTCCTGGGATGGAGCCCTGAATAGGCTCTCTGCTCAGCAGGGAGCCTGCTTCCCCTTCTCTCTCTGCCTGCCTCTCTGCCTACTTGTGATCTCTCTCTCTGTCAAATAAATAAATAAAATCTTAAAAAAGAAGAATGTAATTACAAAATAATTAATATTTACTTACATTGTAATGAAGAAACTATGTGATGGGAAGTATAATATTTGAAATTATAATAATGAGCTTAACTTAAACTGTAACTCAAAAAACTAAATACTTTAAAATAGTATTATTTCTAATTATTGCTAATTACAGATAAAAATGTTTTCTTAGGTATTTTTATATGCTGTCCATTATTCTAGGCATTTTGAGGGGAAGAGAAACACAATGGAGTATAAAGACGAAAGAAGAAAAAAGTTTATCAAATTTTTTGATTATCTTACTCAATTCTTTTTTTTTCCTTTTTTTTTTTTTATTAATTTTTATTAACATATAATTTATTATTTGCCCCAGGGTACACGTCTGTGAATCTTCGGGCTTACACATTTCACAGCACTTAATAGCACATACCCTCCCCATTGTCCACAACCCAGCCACCCTATCCCTACCCCACCACCCCCCCCCCCGGCCACCCTTAGTTCATTTCTTGAGTCTAGGAGTCTCTTATGGTTTGTTTCCCTCCCCATCCCTTCCTGTTTCATTTCTCTCCCCCACCCCCCCAAACTCCTGCCTTGCCTATCAAGTTCTTCATATCAGAGAGATCATGTGATACTTGTCTTTCTCTGACTGACTTATTTCGCTTAGCATAATACCCTCC
>CM053615.1:53698923-53743887 GCA_028646535.1 Procyon lotor
GAGCACTTTTTCATGTGTCTGTTGGCCATGTGGATGTCCTCTTCGCAGAAATGTCTGTTCATATCTTCTGCCCATTTCTTGATCGGATTATTTGTTCTTTGGGTGTTGAGTTTGAGAAGTTCTTTATAGATTTTGGATACTAGCCCTTTATCTGATATGTCATTGGCAAATATCTTCTCCCATTTTGTCAGTTGTCTTTTGGTTTTGTTGACTGTTTCCTTTGCTGTGCAAAAGCTTTTGATCTTGATGAAGTCCCAATAGTTCATTTTTGCCTTTGCTTCCCTTGCCTTTGGAGATGTTTCTAGGAAGAAGCTGCTGCTGCTGAGGTCAAAGAGGTTGCTGCCTATGTTCTCCTCCAGGATTTGGATGGAGTCCTGTCTCACATTGAGGTCTTTGATCCATTTTGAGTCTATTTTTGTGTGAGGTGTAAGGAAATGGTCCAGTTTCATTCTTCTGCATGTGGCTGTCCAGTTTTCCCAGCACCATTTGTTGAAGAGACTGTCTTTTTTCCATTGGATATTCTTTCCTGCCTTGTCAAAGATTAGTTGGCCATAGAGTTGTGGGTCCATTTCTGGGCTCTCTATTCTGTTCCATTGATCTATGTGTCTGTTTTTGTGCCAGTACCACACTGTCTTAATTATTATGTCTTTGTAATAGAACTTGAAAAGGGGAAATTGCTTTAAGGCAGCAAAGATCAAGCTAATTATTTTTGGAGTCAATGCTTTAGTGGGCTCCAAGAAAAATTCCATAATTTTCTAGCATTCTAAATTTTCTTTTGTGGAAAAGGGAAATTAATCTCCTGTTCCTTGAGCTAAAATTTTAAAAAATGAATACCTTTTTCTAGTTGAAGACATAATTAAAATATGTTTAAGGGGTGCTTGAGTGGCTCAGTGGGTTAAAGCCTCTGCCTTCAGCTCAGATCATGATCTCAGAGTCCTGGGATGGAGTCCCAGGCTCCCTGCTTGGCAAGGAGTCTGCTACTGCCCCTCCCTGTGTCCTCTTCCCCCTGCGCATGCTCTCTCACTCTCACACTCTCTCAATAAGTAAAATATTTTTTAAAAAACCCTAAAAAATAAAACGTTTTATTTATTAGGTTGAACATGATTTAATAGAAAAATGCATCAAAATTTTTTCTAAATCTGTACAATGCTCTTATTCACTTATTGTCATTCTATACTTATGTTTGAGATTTTATTTCCTTCAAGCAAGGTTTTATTCCTTCAATTCATGGATCAATATTTGGTCAAAGCATTCAGGAGCTACCAAAGAATGATATTTGCTTAATTATATAGCAGATTTTATTAAATAATGATCTTCAATTTACATCAAAAGAATAGTTTTTGTCTTAACAAAAATTAAGTGGTTGGCTAATACATTAATCAATGCACTCAGTTAAACATATTAGAAACTATGGAATGAGGCCACATACAGTGTTTAAGCCTTCCCTTCATTGGCAATAGATTAAAAAGTTGAAACATCCACATAACTTTGAGGTTGTGCATTAGGTCAGTTCAAATCCCCTTCATACTAGACACTTGCTCTTAGGAATCATCAGAGAAATACTTCAAAACATGGCTGACATCACTGAGTGATGATATGGTGTAAAAGAAAGTTATGGGAATAAATATGAGGCTGACTCCAAAACACTTGAGTTGAGCAATTCCTTATTTCAGGCTTCAAACTGCCCTGATGAAGCAATGGAAATCAATCATTTCCTCAGCATGAAGCTTGACCTTCAGAAAAGGGTTGAATGATTTGCTGCAACTTTATAAAGAGGTACAAAGAGACCTTCATTAATAGTCCACTCAGATTATAAGTCATGTTTTTTATGAAAGTGATCTTGAAAGAACCTTCAAAGGAACAGAGATCAGAATCTGATTAAAATAACATCTGATTAGCCATCCTTGACTCAGCCTTTCCAGTTTCCACAAATATATAGAAATGAACACACAGAAAGAGATGAAATCTCATTAAAATATTGAGAAATAATGACACGTCTTTCACTAGATTCTTGAAGGAAATTCCACAAAATATGTGACCTATACAGTTGAATACGGTATCACAAATCTTAGAAAATTTGTGATTTAATCCATAGGAGAGACCACACCTGTCCCCCAGTAAGAAGGTAGGGAACCCACTCTTCTATCACTCCATGAATACTATTTCAAAGCTTCAGAAAAGCCTTTTCTCTATGTCTACACTCAAAATTATCAGCTGAAGTGAATATTGAAATATTCATTCCTAAGCCCAACCCAAGAAGTTTTAAATAAAAATATATAGGTTTAGAACATGGAAATAAGCATTTTTAATAAACATTCTAGGTGATTCTTTGCCACACTAAAGTTTGAAAAATGTTATTTTATATCATGATAATTCTTTTTTTTAAAAGTGAAGTTAAAAAAAAAGTAGTATACAAGTAATATAAACTCACCACATGAACAGGAGTAACATTTCTGCTGAATTTTCTCCATCTGCCACCACCATATAGCCCTTAGATTCTGTTTATATATAGATTTCATGAAGACTTTCTCTATTAATGTTGACATGGAGACTCCATGAGGAATCTTTATTTTTCAGTACTTATAAGTAAAGCCCAATCAATCTGGCATTCCAGTCTCAAGGAACAATTTCACATTAGGTTACAGAGAATAAATAAAGATTAAAAGATCATCTGAAAGTATATGCCTTGATAGAAGATTTGAAATTGTCAGAGATCCAATTTAAGACCAAGAGTAGCAATTTCTTATTACCTAAGCTAGGAAGTGAGTTTGGTAGTAGTTCCACTCCATTAACAAAATTAGAAGGGCCAGCTATCCCTTAGCGTGATAAAAAAATTTATTTACTCAATCTTAATCATGGGAGAAAAATATATAAAAAACCTTCCTCATGATCGAATGGGTTTTTTTTTATTTTTTATTTTTTTTTATTTTATTTTTTTTTATTTGATAGAGAGAAACAGCGAGAGAGGGAACACAGGCAGAGGGAACGGTAGCGGGACGGGTAGGCTTCCCGACGGGTAGGCTTCCCGTCGATCAGGGAGCCCAATGCGGGGCTCGATCCCAGGACGCTGGGATCTGACCTGGGCCGAAGGCAGACGCTTAACGACTGAGCCACCCAGGCGCCCCTCGAATGGGTTTTTAAAAACCATGATCTATAGTCTTGTAGAGACCCATCAAAAAAAGCTAAGTTCCTAGAATCTTCATCTTTAGACCATATCTATACAGTTTCAACTACAGTTGTGATTTCATTGAAAGTATATATTATAAAATTCACTGAATGTAAAATTCTTGGCATGACGAAGTATTAGCAAAACTCAAGATCATTTTTCTATAGCTCACCCATACCTTATCCATGCAGTCCTAGTTAAAGAATTTCAAGCTAGTTCATAAAGGTAAGTGCACCTATGGGCACTCTGGAAAAAGAATATTTACTGAGACAATTCTCAGGGGTGGATCACCCTTATAAGAAAGATTGTGATGAGCTGTTTCTGAGAAAATTTCAGTCAGTCAACAATATGGAGCATTTGGAACGCCATTGTTCAGGTTAGCTAGAGGGAACACTAGTTTGTGGGCAGGAAATGTAGTCAGGATACTTCGATGACAGAATGTACTTTTTTTTTTTAAGATTTTATTTATTTATTTGTCAGAGAGCACAAGCAGAGGGAGAGGCAGGCAGAGGGACAAACAGGCTCCCCGCTGAGCAAGGAGTTCAATGCCGGACTCCATCCGAGGACCCTGGGGATTATAACCTGAACCAAAAGTAGCTACTTAACTGACTGAGCCACCCAGGCATCCCCAGAATGTGCTATTCTAAATGAGAGCAGCATCTCCCCCTCCTGCACTGCCGGCCCCCACTCTCACAAGTTGACCCTGAAACCAAGAGGGCCAAAAAGAGGTCTAGAAGGAATAAACAGATAAACAAATGTGAAGACAACCAATTCCTCCAAAACGATAACAAAAATGTCCATCAAAACTCTGTATTTGGTAACATCATTAAAGAAGTAAATCAGTTTAATTTTACTTATTGTGCATGTGAATATTTCCAACAACAATCTCCAAACATATCTTTGGATCAATCCAACTAATCATTTGAGAATCAGAAGTGGAAATTTTAAAACTGGCTCATGTCTATGGGTAAGAAGATTTGTATTCATGAAAGACATGTAACTTAGATGAATTATATGTTTTCTCAGACTGGTTCAAGCATTGTCTGAATTTAAAACAGGCACAAAATTGGTGCCTCTTAAATGTGAGTTGGGTTCTCTTTACTATAGAAAGACCTCATAAATCTATGTGTGTGAGATTAGTAACTGGGAGTGCATAATAAGTACCTGAATGAATAAAAAGAAAATATAATCTGTGGGGAGTAGGCAGAAAGGGCAAAAATACTTGTGCAGAATTAGGACAATGAATGTGTTTAAAACAGCACAACCTTTCCACACCCCTTCAACTACAGTTGCGACCTACAATTCATCAAAAAAAAAAAAAAAAAAAAAGAGGTTAAATGAAGAGCTGTTACAATTTAAAAGCAAGATTTATCACTAAAAATGCTTTGAATCCCCTTAAATATATTTTGATGAATTTTGATGCCTGTATGAATAAAATGCATAAATGTGGATATAAAGCAAAAACATATGTGCATATGATAAATATTTGCTTAAAAGTTAATTAACCTAATTGAGGACATAAAGAAAACTTACCTGGAGAAGGCACAACTGAGATTTCTCTTGAAATATCAGTAACATTTCAACATGTAGAGTTGATAGATTTCAGAAAATGGAAATAACATAAGTGAATACTTGGATATGGGAAAAAATGGATCCTAGAAAAATAATTCCAAGATCAGGCTAAAATATGTATATGTGACTTAATTCAATGATGCAGAATAATCAAAGGTTGGGACCACTGGAGGCATGCAAGTAACCTGCACTGATCCCAGCTAATGGGCATGGCTGCCCTCAGAAGGTAGCCAGCCAAGCTCTGGGCTCTGGAAGACCTATCAGGTTGGTCAGCTGAATGGGTGAAAATGGAAGAATGCTGTAAGAGAGATGGAGGGTAAGAGCTGAACTGGCAGGTAGGGCCATTTTAGTCCAGACCCAGCAGGAAAAAATCAGCATCAAGGTGAAAAGTGATACACTATATATTAGAAGTGGAAGACGCTCCCTGGGAAATAAGCATGTCAGAAAAGGTCAGTTTAAACCATGGATCCCATTTCTCTTTGGTCCCATCTCGTGCACCTTAATGTAGCTCTGCTCAAGGATTCTTACTTGGCAGGATTCTTTGGAATAACCATGTTACGGTATTTTTCCTATTACTATAAAATTCTACTGACTCACTGTACAATTTGTTGTCAGATTCATGAGCCCTCTGGAATTAGAGTTACTATGAACTAATGACGATTATAATACAATAATGACTGTAGTATCAGAATCATTTGATTTTGGAATACAAGGATTGGTTTGTACTGACTTAGTTAAAATCTAATGCAATTAAATCACTGATCATAAGCCCAATACATCTAATCAATTTGTGCCTGGGGACAGTAATCTGGGTAGGATTCTTAAATTTCTTTTATCTCAGAAATACTTTCTTGGGACGCCTAGGTGGCTCAGTCGGTTAAGTGTCTGCCTTAGACTCAGGTCATGATTCCGGGATCCTGGGATCGAGTCCTGTGTCAGGCTCCCTGCTCTGTGAGGAGCCTGCTTCTCCCTCTACCTGCTTCTCCCTCTGCCCGCCACTCTTCCTGTTTGTGTTCTATCTCTCTGACAAATAAATAAATAAAATCTTAAAAAGAAAAGAAAGAAATACTTTCTTAAACCTCAGATCCCCCAAATTTTACTTCATTTCTTTACTCTCTGTCACAGGGAAACCTTGACAGTAATTTGTCTATGTGTTACATAATTCTTCAGTTTCAATCAATCGCAAAGGTCTATCTATTCTATTTCTCAGCCCTCTTTTCCAAGCTTACACACATTTCCTCCAGCTATATCCTTCGAATGGGCTGCTATCCTCTTTGCTCTGAGATTATTGTAATAGCTTCCCTTCTTGTTCTACCTGTCTCCAGGCTTGCTCCCCTATAATCCATTTTCTCAACTGTAGCAAGAATAATTTTTTTTCCTGAAATTTAAATCTGGTTATGTCATTGCTTATTTAAAACTTCATAATAGTTTAAACTTCTCAGTATACCACAGCAGGCTCTAAAACCCTGCATCCCTCCAGCCAATTCTCTCACCATTACCTTTCACTTTCTACCTTCTAGCTAGAGTTATGTTTTGGAATACAACTTACTGGAACAGGCCATGCTCACTCACCTTTAGCCCCTTCATAATCTGAAGCCCTTCAGCTCTTGCTGCTCAGCCTAAATCCATCCTATTCTGTACAACTCACTTAGACATTACATCCTGCTGCCTCATAACTCCCCATATTTTCCACATTATAGAGCTCACCACTCTTTGTTGTAATAGCCTTTTTTATATCTCCAGTAGACTTTTAATTCCAGGAGGGCAGGAACAGGATCTTTTTAAGATTTTATTTATGCATTTGACAGAGAAAGAGAGAGAGAGAGAGAGCACAAGCAGAGAGAATGGAAGAGGGAGAAGCAGGTTCCCCTGCTGAGCAGGGAGCCCTATGCAGAGCCCAATGCGGAGCTTGATCCCATCACCCTGGGATCATGACCTGAGCCGAAGACAGTGGCTTAACCAACTGAGCCACCCAGGCACCCCGGATCTGTCTTATTCACTAGGGAATTTTCATCTCCTAATACCAGTACTCAGTAGGATAAAATAAATGTTTTTTAACTAAATGAATAAAAGAGTGTGGACACAGAAAAGTCCTTAAGGTGTCAATGACTACATTTTGCTCAGCATCAATCAAAACAAGTATCAATTCGAGTAATGTGATGACACTCCAGAATATAATGACCATAAAGGATGGAGAACTGAGATAATATTTAACACACACATGCAGACACACACACACACACGCACACAAACCACAAAGTGAAAGGCTTCAAATCACAAGAAAAGGTTTAATTTTATTTGTTTGCTTTGGGTAAATCAAAAGACTTTTTAAGCTCTATTACAATTATTATAAAAGATTCTAAATACTAAGTGCTAGTTCTAAGAATAAGTAAGTCGAATAAGTAACTGAATGTGAATAGGAACAAACACTATAAAAAATCTTCCTTAAGAAATGTCATTTAAAGGTCAGCCTTGCTCTTTGCTTTTATTTTCTTTGGATTTAACAAACCAAATATTATTGCAAGCTGTTTCCCAGAAAGTAAAAGCAATCACTCAAAATTCAATGTCCATTAAAGAAGATTAAAAAGTATACACTTTTACCATTTATCATAAATCTATTACCTTCACCATAGTTTCTACTTTGATAACTTGTTTTTCTGTCTCCAAGTCCTTTTCAGTGGAGTTCTGACATAGAAGATAAAAGAATATAGCTAATTTCATCAGGAGTCCTGGTTAGATGAAGAATTAGGAAGCTACTCACCAATTAAGGAGTTTACACCAATTATTCCCAACATAATACAATGAATGCTTGACTCGGATAGACCATGCACATTCATGTAGATTTTCAGTGACTTGGTCTATACTTATTCTCATTCAGATGTTGCACTCACACATTCATATCTTACCCACTCACTTTCAAAGATGGACATTCATTTCATATATACTTGTGTGGACATTATCACACGTAAGGACCTGAAAACAAACTTTGAGTTTTTCAAAACTTAATTTTCTCCTAAAACCTTCATTAGAAACCTAATTAGAAACCAGCCCTTTTATATCTACTTGTACCACATCATGAGAATAACAGAAGGTTTGTGCTGCACAGATTAAATAATACCAGATATTATACACATAGTTTGGTTAAAACACTGCATACTCCAGGGAACAGTTTCAACCTTTATCTTGTGTTCTTAAAGCTAGCGTGTTATATCTATAGTCTCAAAATTCTATGAGTATTATATAGAAACCTGCAGTTTATGCTAATTAAAGGCCACTGCTTCTGCTAATTTCAGTTATCTCCTATAACTCACACTTATTAGCAAACACATTCACTTAAGTCTGAGCTGTTTGATTTGTAGTTAAACATTTTTCATACATTAGAGTTACAATCGTGAAAGTTACTGACCTTTAGAACCAGGTGAGTTTGACTTAGGATAGAGGAAGCTACTCATTCCTAGATTAAGCAAGCATAATTTTTAAAAGCATGACAGTCAAACATTACAGAGAAATTTGAAGCTTTGGGGAGTGAAGGCAAGCGGATTTTAAATCTCTGTATTTAAATAAAGGTCTCATGGCTTCTGCACCCTGATTAAATTAAATCAGCTGCCTGTAAAACATACTTGCATGCTTAGCATTACCAATTTACTTTCTACTTGGCACGCTATGAAATGTGTCATATTGAAAATTGGCGTAATTCTAATTGACATTGACCTGTGTCAACTGTGGATTAGCAGTTTTGCTTCAGTGATTGCATCATGAGTGTGAAATGCCTAATTGCTATAATTTTATTTTAAAATAGGTTGCAGCTAAACGAAACCGCTAAGAATGGCAACCTGCCCTTTGGAATGAGCCTTTATTCACTTAACTATTACAAATGCAGGCTAGGAAACAATGTGGAAAGAGGTAAAGACAATTGGATTCAGATTCAGAATTCAGAACCTATTACTGGATTTGTTATGAACTTGCATGGTCTTGAATGAGACATGTTATATTTCAAGACTTCACTTTCTGTATCTTTAAAATAAGGGTTGGGTTGAACTATTCTTAGTCCTTTATAGCCCTAAAATGTCCTGGCTTTCAATCAATTACTAAGATTGCATTTTTAAATTCAACAAGGAAATCACAATATATTCTATTTCTTGAACATGGTTTATTCCTGCTGGAAGCTGTGCATTTACTCAAAGATCTGTCATTTTGATCATATTTTTATGCAAATTTCATGTGCATGTAGTGATTATTTTAATATAAATAGATACTCTGGGGACAAGATTCAACAGGTTTATTTTCTTTTTTTAAAAGATTTTGTTTATTTATTTGACAGAGAGAGAGATCACAAATAGGCAGAGAGGCAGGCAGAGAGACCTGAGCCAAAGGCAGAGGCTTTAACCCACTGAGCCACCCAGACGCCCCTCAACTGGTTTATTAAATACTATTTTTTAAATTTGAATGTTTGAATGTAATGTCCCAAAGGCCATTGCTGATCAAATGGCATCTAGTCAATTGACAAATTTCTAACACCTGATCCAAATAAATATCTGCCAAGTAACTTTTATTCAGAAGCAGGTTTGGAGGTTTTGTTATTGTTTTTCTGGTTGTTTTGACAACTTTTGTTGGCATGGTAATAGAAGTGCTTTTGTTTCAGAGTGACATTGAAATGGATCTGTTTAAATAAATTAGCATTCCAATACCACATTGACATTTGGTTGGAATAACAAGTTCATGTCAGTGTGAACTGACCCAAATAATTCCACTAAAGTTCATGAAAAATACAAGGTATATTATTATGTATGCTTGCTACTAAAATGGGGGTAGTTGTGTTGGATTGACATCCGTTGCCCTACATCTGATCTTCTGTACGTGCATGTGCTGAATATTAATAGCATAGAGCAAAAACATAGGTAAAGAGAAGGAATAGAAGTGCTAGTTTGTTATTTATGAAGATATGATTACTGGCACTTTTTCAAAAAGCTATTTTCAATGGAGATTTTACAGGGTAAATAGAAATCTTTTTACCTAGTTTACAAGACCATTCGTGTTCTGACCCTTGCCCAATTCTTTAGCCTTGCTGCCTGCTATTTCTTCATTTCTCATTTTACCTCAGCCCCACTGACCTATTTTATTTATAGTTTTCTGAATATGTCTTGCTTTCATGCCTCTGAGACTACTTGCTATTTCCTCTGTCTATTATGTCCTCCCTTTCTTGGCAAAATCCTCTTAGTCCTCTCAATCTCTGCTTGAACATGACTTTCTTCATCCACTCTTCTATTTAAGCAGTATTTACCACTTACCCTCATGTACAAGAGTCTGCTGTAGATGCTGGGAATGATTCTGAAATCTTATAGTGAAATGAAATAAGCCAGCAATTTATAAATAGTGTAAGAGTTTGTGAAGGGGAAATATAAGCTGTTATAAGGAGGCACAAGTAATCCAAATGAGTAGGGGCCAGGAAGGTGCAATGAATGCTGTGGTATCCCACTCAGATATACCCTTCAAGACCAAGAAGACTGTTCACCCAACTTATGAGAGTTTTGGTCAGGAAGACCTTCCTCTGATCTTCAAGGTCCTTTTAGGGGCAACTGGGTGCCTCCGCCAATTGAGCATCCAACTCTTGGTTTGGGCTCAGGTCATAATCTCAAGGTCATGAGATCCAGCCTCAAGTTGGGCTCTTCGCGCAGCACGAAGTCAGTTTGGAATTCTTTCCCTATCCCTCTTCCTCCCCTTCTACTCCTCCCACTGCTTGCTTGCCCTCTCTCTCAAGTAAATAGATAAATAAATAAATAAAATCTTTAAAAAAAAAAAAAGCCCTAGTTGAACTTAAAATCAAATTGACATAAGACAAATTAACAGGTGAAAAAAAAATTAATATACATCTGAGGAATCCACAAACATGAAATTCCAAAGATAAAGAGGCAACATGAAGCTTACATGAGCTAAGGAGAGGGATAGGGTCTGAGGATACAAAAAGAAGGCAGGCCATTAGAAGAAGATGAAAGGAGATGTTTTACAGATCAGTTCCTTAGGTAAAGGGAAGTCTATATTAATCGGTCTCTTTCTGGTACAGGCTCTATTTTCCAATGTAAACTGAGGACTCAGGAGAGAGCTTTTCCTGCATCTTCTATTTTGTTTCATTTAACTCAAAATAATATTCATGCCAAAGTGGCCCAGCTTGGGGCAGCCTGCCATTGGTCCCTACATTGGCTTACAGTCAGTCCATTTTTGAGAATTTCAAAGGCCAAAGGGAACTTCCTTGCACAAATTTACACCCCCTTCCCTACATCAGTTCAATGTGGAAAAAAAGGTACCAAGATCTGGCCCATTTGCATCAATCTCTGGCTATTGCAACTTTCAGTAGGATTATCAGAAACTGCTGACAAAATGGGATCCCAGTGCAATTTGTGCCCAATCTAGTTTCTCCATGCCTTTTCAAATACAGATCCTGACAGCATTCCCTAATAAATCTCCATGTCTGCACTGGAGTTGTTTACTGGGAACCTGACTTAAGACAGAGGAAAGTGTTATGAGAGGAAATTAACATCTGGTATAATAGATAAAGGATTAGTTGTAGTTAACTAGGTGAAGAAAGTCAGGAAAAATTCTATATAAAGAGTAGCATTTGCAAATTCACAAACAAGGAGGGAAAACGAGTTTTAGTTTGTTGTTGGACTATGAAGTTTTGATTACTTACAGAAGGTAAGGTGAGCAGCAAAGAGAGATGAGGCTAGATATTACAGCAAAACCGGAATCTGAGGCCACCTTGATCTTCATAACTAGTATAATTAAGTAGGTATTCCCAAGTTCATATGATTGATTTACTAACCCTCCTTGTGTATCTATAAACCTTACATTTCTTTCCAGGAGAATAGAAAACCTTTGCTTGTCACAGAGCAGGAATTAGACCTCTTGCACAGCCCTCAAGCATGGAATGCTGTAAGGAGCCACCACTAAATCTATACAGAATTAGGAAATTGTGCAGGTCATTGTACCCCTCACTGACAGGCAATGTCATGTCACTTTAAAACTCTCTTGGCACAGCAGAAACCGCAGAGTTGGCTTTTGGACAAGAGTCCATCTTCTCTCTAGATGACTGGCCTCCTGAATAAAACTCATATTCCTTTTCAGCAACACTCTTGGGTGTTGGTCTTTTGAGCAGTGGGTAGCCAAATTTGGGATTCAATAACAAATCCTGAAAGACAACCATGTAGATCAGTTGTAACTTAGACTGACTCTGAGGCTGAACCCACTACTAGACAGGATTTGTTACATCTTTGCATATAGAACAGATATCCCAAAAACATGTTAAGGAATGCAGTTTTTGCTAAATACATTGTAGAGCTCAAGGGAGGCTTTTTATTGCATAGTGAATAGAACATAGACTCACAAATCCTTGTTGTATTCCTATCTGAGACAATTTTAAACACTTAAAAATATTTCCTTAGGTTCATTGGTATTCCTTCCAACATTAGGTGAAGCTGATTCCCCTTCTCTTGAATGTAGGCTGGAGTGACTCCACTAATATTAATGGAATGTGGCTGAAGTTATGCTCTGTGTCTTCTGAGGCAAGAGCGAATGTCTTTTGAGTGACAATTTAGCTAGTGGTTAGGAGGATAGCTCCTGCTTCACTCCCCCTCTTGGATCTCTTGCTCTAAGGGAAGAAATCACCACGTTTTGAGAACACTTAGCCCTGTGGAGAGCCCACCACCTACAGAGGACCCACTGTGTCTCTCTCCCCATCCCATCTCCCACTATTTCCAGCCTTCGAGTTGGCCAGCTAAGGCTCCAGACACATGAATGAAGCAGAAATAAGCTGTCCATATCATGCCTAAATTCCTGATCCACAGAAACCATGAGATAATAACAGATTGTGGTTGCTCTTGAAGTACAAAGCTTTGGGGTGATTGATTTCACACTAGTAAACTAATGCACCCTCCCTCCCAAGTCCCTTTAGTCATTCAAACAACTAAGGTTTCTCTTATTCTTCTTGTTTGAATCTACTAAGCACTCTCCACTCCAGCTCCTTTAAAGATCCATACTTAGCCCTCACCCCTCGTGGCAAGGAATCTTTTTGTTTACCAGACTCAAGTGCCTAGGTTTGCACAACTGGTAAGTGACTTTTTCATAATTAAAACTGGCTGAACTGTTTCACCTGCCCTACACAATGAAGTACAGTTGGAAAACTTGAAGCAGAGCAAGACTACTTGTATTCAGCATTGTACTGAGTATGCTAGTCAGTAACATCAGAAAAGAAAAAGAAATGAGGCATAAAAAAATTAAAGTAAGAGAAAAAGTGATCTTGCATAGAGATGTAAGGCATGTCTACACAGACATTTATTGTTTCAGTCCCCAGCTTTAAAACCAGCACTTAACAATTTCCAAACCCCACTGGTAATCAGGATTATGGATAGCAAAAACTACTGTTATCTTGACTCTTTATCTCTTATGTTTCTTAGAATATTAGAACATCCTATGGATTTTTCTTTAGGTAATTTTGGTTGTGGCTAGGAAATACGTAGCTATTAGTGCCCATCCGACAGACTTAGGATGGAGTATATGCAGAGATATCCCTTGTTTAATAAGATGAGACTTTTTAATACAGTTTTTGTTTCTGTGTTCTATATTAACCCCCACCCACCTTTATTAAAAGTCCATCCCTGATTGATTACATTAAAACCTCTGCTCATTAAAAGTATTTCCACTGGCTTTTGGATCAAACAACATGACAGATTAAACCAACATGGTCCTCTTTGCCCTCTAATACAATGAAACATTGGGTAGAATGAAAAGACAACAATAAAAATAAAGAGAAATATGTAACTTGAGTTTTAAAAAAGAGAAGAAATTCTCTTTTTAATCTTTTCTTTTTGAAATCATCATGTATTTTTTGTTGTTATGGTTGCCAAAAATGAAAATGAAACCAAGATGATGTAGCAAGGGGGGAATTTAGTTAGAAGAGGGCCCAACAATTGCATGAGGTGGTAGAAGAGGGCCCAACAATTACATGAGGTTGTTACACTTGCCGGAGGACATGGAACCATTTGAGTCAAGGAGCTGTGACTGAGAATCCTGCATAAATCCAGAATCTTAAAAAGTCTGCCTGTTCGCTGACAGAACTAAATCAACAGCCCCTTCACAAAGCCAGGGGAATGACATGGAAATATTTCTTTACTTAGAAATGCTTGGGTTGGGGTTGCAGGAGCAGGGAATAGCCTGAACCTTAGAACAGGTTTAATGATCATATTTAGATTAACTACATGGGTCAGGAATTCCCAAACTAAGAAATTAACATATATAAATTCCTGAATCAATTAAAGCACTAGAGAACCCAGCAATAAGAAAAAATGTAAAAGCTTTTTTTTTTAAATAATTATTTTTCAATAAGGGGCACACAAAAAAGGGAAATAATCCATCCTAATGGATATTCTCCAGATATACAAATAAAAGGATTAGTGTCTCTCAAAAAACGAAGCTGAAAGAAAATCTGAGACTATGAAAAAAATCTTTCAAAATTTAGAGGACAAAAAAGGAATTGATATAAAGGAAATGAACAGGCAGTTTTGCAAAAGAAAATCTAAAACTGAAAGCTTTATATTTCTTAAAATTAAAAATTCAATGACAGAGGGGCACCTGGCTGTCTCAGTCAGAGAGCACACAGCTCTTAATCTCAAGGTTGTGAATTCAAGCCCCACGTTGGGCATGGAGCCTACTTTAAAAAAATTTTTTTTTTTCAGTAAAAGATTTAAATAGATTAGATATGGCAATTTGTAAACTGGAAAAGAAAAAAAAAAGAGGTCTGAGGACAATACACAGATAATGAACAAGACAGAAATGTCGCAAAAGAGAGCTCTGACAGTGCTGAGCTGGAACTTACATTAAGGTAATAACTTCTGTACAACAGAGGATTTTTTTAGGTTAAAACCCCTGGCAGTTGATAGTAGAGTTCAAAAATTATAGGACAGTGGATGTAACCCCACGTACACCCTACCGTAGGGCACAGTACATTCCTCTGACAGATGTGCTATGCAACAACATGAAACATACAAAGAATAGGCATAACTATTTTTTAGGTTTTAGTATTGAAAGGATTTAATAGCAGCCTAGTTAAGTACCATAGTAGCTGAAGTTATAGAAATGCACTAAATGTTCTGTGCCTAACTAAAATCTGTCATTGGAACAATGATTGCTGGAAACTCTGGGACTAATCCACCTTAATATTATCAATCTTCATCAAAAGAGGAAGTTATCCTGGTGCAGATAAGGAAAGCAAATTAAAATAACCATGTTACACAAGATTATCGATATGTAATGCAAAATAAGAAACATAGAAGTAAACACAAGGTCAGAAGAAAAATAATACCCCTAATTGAATTTGCCCAAAAAATTCTCTAATATTTTTGGGGGGCAG
Organism: Procyon lotor; assembly: GCA_028646535.1. Taxonomy (NCBI): domain Eukaryota; kingdom Metazoa; phylum Chordata; class Mammalia; order Carnivora; family Procyonidae; genus Procyon; species Procyon lotor. The sequence continues at coordinate 53,714,061 of CM053615.1, forward strand.
AACTGGAAGTTAGGACCATATTGGAAAGTTGTTACTATATTAATAAATGTTTTATATATTGATGTAAAATCAAATCTATATCATATTAATTTATGCTTGCTTACGTTAAAACCTTTATATCAATCAGTATAATCTGTTTTAACGTCATTATTTGCTTTGAACTAAAAGTAAGTCCTTCTGCTATTATTAAAGAAAATAACTAAACCAAGCAGACAAAAATGAAAATAGAAAGCTGTTTAGATCTCAGGATCATGTGGAATAAGTCTGTGGGTAGTTTAACCCTGAGTGTCTCCAGGTATTACCCTCAAATTACCTTCTGGGCATCTTGGTGCCTCCATTTGAGACTGAAAATTACTTGCACCGTGAAACTTCTATTTTTTACTTCCTCCACAATTTCTTACTCACATCCATGATATTTGTTGAAGTGTTGAGTCTCTAGTTGGTAGTGTCATCGAATTTTTAATTGTACTATAACCCCATGATTATTACTCCCACTTTACAGATCAGGAAAACTAAGGTTCAAAATGCTAAGTTGTTTGTCTCTGATCAGGTCACAGAGCTTATAATACAATTGCATGGGATTGTGTGACAGGTGGTGTGAGTCAAAGTCTCCTTAGGCGGAGTCTGGGAGGAGGAGCCTTTAGCACCGCGGGACCCAGGTGTTTCTCAGCCCAGGCTTCTCCTGCAGGCTCCCCAAATCCCGCGAGATCAGGCTTCCTCCTGGAAATGCGCCTGCAGATGCAGTGTCTGGGACCGATTTGGCCATTTTCTGAGCTACCCTTATTGCCCAGCGCATCACAACCAGGCTCCCTGCACTCCCTCAGGACTTGCACTTCCTCACACACCCACCTAGCGAAGTCACCCAACACTCCAGCTGTGTCCTGTTTGCCTTTCTGGAAAACCTCGCACACCACCCACCTGGATCAGGTCCTGGCTAGCCCTGCTGGCAGGCGTCCCTTGTGGTCTTCAAAAGAGAGAGGAGAAAAAATTCCTTGTCATTATTTGGCTGTCTCATCACCTCTTGTTCCTCCTTGGAAGAGCACTAGAAATCCAACCTAGAAATCAGTGGACATAGATGATTGGGTCTACAACATAATGGGTAAGTTGCCTGACATCTCTACTTAGTTTCTTTAGATCCAAAAATGGAGCCAACAGGAGCACCTGGGTGCCTCCGTGGTTAATGCCCCTGCCTTCAGCTCAGGTCATGGTCTCAGGGTCCTGGGATGGAGCCCCGCATTGGGTTCTCTGCTCAGCAGGGAGCCTGCTTCCCCTTCTCTCTCTGCCTGCCTCTGCCTACATGTGATCTCTCTCCTCTGTCAAATAAATGAATAAAATCTTAAAAAAAAAAAAATGGAGCCAACAACAGTACCTGCCCCATAAGTAGGGTCATTTTGAAAATTAAAGCTTTTAATATATGCAGAGCAGTGCCTAGCACATAGTAAGCTCTAAATAAATATTAAGTATAATTCTCATGATGTCATCATCAGTATCAGCAGCAGCAGTATTAATTACCTTTCTTTCCTGAAAGTAAGAAATTATCTATTGGATTGTGTAGTCCAGTAACTTAGCACATTGACCTGATTAACACGATTTAATATAATCACCCATCATAAGTTTTACACCTAGAAGACAAGAGAACTTAAATTGTTTTGTAATTTATACTACTCGTGTAAAAGGGTCTAGAGACGGGATAAACTTATTTTCTCTGGAAATCTGTAAGGATTGTTCCTGGAGAGATGAGATTAGTGAATTCACTCAGAAAACTAAGACATACAAAACAAATTGGTGCAGTTGTCTTCCAAATACATTTTTGTTTTCCTGCCTTGAGACAGACAATTCTATATGGCAGTAAGGCATACTAATCTCCCTGTAAGGAATCATACTCACATCCTTGACAAATGCCATTCATCAAGTCTGTTGGGAAATCAGTGACACAGTATGGACAAGGATAAAACACAAGAATAAGTGAAAATTGTCTAGATCATTGACAGTAGAAAAGATAGGGTAAAAAAATACATTTTCCTAATATTTAAGCTTCTTTTCATGATAAATTAACTTTATAAATTATTTTGCTGTAATTTTAGGTATGATTTCCTGTTGGTATATTTAGAATTTTCTCATTTACTATCATAATTGACAACCATCTATAGTTTAGTATTGAAGGCTCTTTTTTTTTCAGACTTTTTCTAGCAGACTTACATTATAAACTTAGATTGTTTTCTGTATTTCTTCATACTCTAGAAGGATAATTATAGTATTAAAAATGCTGATTGAACTTAAAAGTTTAAATTAATGTCTTGAGCTATTTGCTCAGAGTTTATCTGAGGAAATAATATTTCCTTATTATAGTTTTCTATATCTATCTGTGTTTCTTTGCATCAATTTATGATAGTGCTTTGAATACAATGCACAATTTTAGATACCGAATCGGTCAGGGTTCTCAAGAGAAATAGAACCAATAGAATGTGTGATGTGTGTAAAAATGTTTAAGAAATTGGCTTATGTAATTGTGAGGGTGGGAAAATTCTAAATCTGTGGAGTAAGTTGACTGGCTACAAATTCAGGTAGGAGGGGCGCCTGGGTGGCTCAGTGGGGTAAAGCCTCTGCCTTCGGCTCAGGTCATGATCTCAGGGTCCTGGAATCGAGCCCCACATCGGGCTCTCTGCTCAGCGGGGAGCCTGCTTCCCCCTCTCTGCCTGCCTCTCTGCCTACTTGTGATCACTCTCTGTTAAATAAATAAATAAAATCTTAAAAAAAAAAAAAAGGAAATTCAGGCTGGATTACTATGTTGCAGTATGAGACATAATTCCTTCCCCAGCAAACCTCAATTTTTGCCCTTAAGGCCCTCAACTGATTGGATGTGTCGCACCTCATCATCAAAGGCTATTTATCCGTTACTTGAAGTCCACAGATTGTAAATGTTAAACAGTTCTTTAGGACACTTTCACAGCCATATCACAATATCCAGAATACTGTTTGACCAAGCAGCTGAGCACCACAGCCTAGCCAAGCTGACACATAAAATTTAATCATCCCGTATATCTTGCTTTTTAGAGTCAAACTGATGCGACTCTTCTTGAGCATTTTATCTCTTAGCTTAGTGTTAGTTGCTAATAATGATCCGAAGTTTCAAAGACTGACAAAAGACATGTTTATTCCTCACATTCCTTGCCTATGGGTAAGGTTGGCTATAGTTCCCCTCCATATTGTCTTCCTTTTAGGATCAAGACTGATGAAGCATCCTCTAGCTGGAACACTGCCAGTCTTATGGCAGATGGAAAAAAGAAATGATGAACCCTATACTGGCTCTTAAAGTTTCTATTTATGTCACTTGTATTCAAAATTCATTAGCCACAACAGGTCAGTTGGCCAAGTCTGCTATGGGGGTGTGGGAGGGGTTATATAACCCTCCCCATCCAGGCAGAGCCTGGCAGGTGACATGGTCAAGCCTGAGACCATGCCTGAGACAGTAAGGTGTAATCCTCCCTTGGGAAGGGAAAACCTCCCACTATACAGGTAAATTTCAATGTTTTATCACAAAGTATTCTCAAATATTTAAATAGCTTGACGTTTCTATAAAATTATTGTCAGTGAATGTTCACTATGCAAACAAGGACTTATAGAAAGTAATGTTAACTTCAATGTATTTATAATAGGATAAGTTTTTTTTAATGTTCTTTCTTTAAGGGGTGAAAATGGTTAATAGCTTTAAACTGATTCCCTACTTAATAGTTCATATGCTCTGATTAATTCCATAATTAGTAAGTTTGATAAATATAGGCTTATGGAATTTAAACTATTCAAGATAAATCTATCAAATAGTTATAGGGGTTGCATTCTTTCTAGCTCCCACCCACCTGATCCTTAGTAACATGACAGAAATGAGCATGGAGATTTAAAAATAAGGGGAAATCTGCATTACTACTGAAAGCTAGGGCAAGTTCCCACTTAAATTCTAGAAAATGCTATATCTAACATAGACATTTTAGGAAATAACCCAGTGAGCAGATTGCTATTCAACTTCCAAGTTAACAATATGGGCCCTTTGGTTAAATAGAGATTTGGTACCCCAAGGATAATTCCACAATTCTGGATGTGTGAGAATTATAAATAAGGATAGGATATGAAGAACGTAAAGAATATTTTACTTGAAGACCCTTTTGTTGCTGTAGAACACAGAATTTGAGCTGTGACTATCTGATCGATAGGAGGACTAGGTCCATATCTTCAAACACAAAGCTTGTAGTGATAGGTGTGGGAGTGGTATCCTTAAGTAACGAGAATCTCTAATAGTGTGAGAAATGAAGATAAGAATAATTTTAGGAATTCTTACTTTCTAGGAGAAATGTAAGGAGGCTACATTGAGAAGGGTGATAGAAGTAGGAGAGTAGACTGACTTCTACCTGAAGCAGCAAAATGTAAAATTGGGTTGGGGTGGGGGATGATATAAAATTTATGACAGGCGATATATACAATATAGACCTCCTATATTTCCCACTGAAGAACATTTATAAATTAATAAAACAAAGATGAAGAAATATTACTGTGTGCGCGCACACACACACACACACACACACACACACACACACATCACAGGAAACACTTCCAAAGAGCAATTGCCCTTATCATGCCCTAAAGGAACCTGGGATCGGAATCACTTACTTGGCTCTCAGAGTTGGATTGTGGATATAATGATGTCGTAGAAGTAAATCTACTTCCACCCTTACCAGAGTTGGTAGCTCATTTCTGGTGTCTATCTGGGCAGTGGAATGAGATATCTTAGGCCCTATTCAGTGCACTCTTGCTCTCTACTCCAAGATGGGAGTCCACACCTGTTCTTGGTTCTTGGCTTGAGGCCCTGACCTACATATGTTTCAAGACCTCAGGCCCGAAGATTCTGTGTTCCTAGCTTGTCCCAAGTTATGTGTAACCCCATTTACTAACTTAGGTCTTCTGTCTCAGATGATGACTTCTCTTTCTCAATTTCAAAGGTGAATATGTATTTATTTACTTTGTAAAGATTTATTTATTTTAGAGAGCACACACATGCACGCATGCACGTGGGAAGGGCTGAGGGAGAGGGAGAGAGAAACTTTAGTAGACTCCACACTGGGCACAGAGCCCAACCCATGGCTTGATCGCATGACCCTGAGATCAAGACCCAAGCTGAAACCAAGAGTCAGTAGCTTAACCTACATGGCTACCCAGGCACCACTATGTGTATGTATTTAAATACAAAATGATTATGAGTTTGGTGCAAGAAAGAATATTTTATTTTATTTTTTATTTTTTATTAACATATAATGTATTATTTGCCCCAGGGTACATGTCTGTGAATCATCAGGCTTACACATTTCATAGCACTTACCATAGCACATACCCTCCCCAATGTCCATAACCCAGCCACCCTATCCCTACTATTTTATTTTATTTTTTAAGAAGGGAACATTTTAAAGTGTTCTCAGTCTTCTTGATCCAAAAGTATCCAGCACTTTTTATATACACAGAGATGTCTTCATTGAACAAATGTTTTTTTCTTATTCAAATAGGTGAGCCAAATTTGGCTTCCGTGTATTGGACCTTAGTTTGTTTCTTGACTATATGCTAAGATCCATTAGCTCAAATACCCACTAGTGCCAAATTTTTACCCATCCAATCATTTAAAATACAGTCCAAACAGTAGATTTTTCCTTCAGAGTTCTCTGACTCAACGATTCCCCGCCTTGCTGCAGTGACATCCCCTAGACACATAAATTCCTCTCTGATATCCCTGCCCCTGGGGAATTTCTCTTGCCCTCCTCTCCTTCTGAGTAGGGACTCCATGCTGTAGCTTCTAGACAGACTTCTGCTATATGACACTTCTCTCTTACAACCCTATCCGATCCAAGCTTCTGTTTTCATTATTAATTCCAGGATTTTTATGTTGACTCCATTTGTAAGGCCCTTTCTCATTTTTTCCAGATAGTCATTTTGTACAATTTAAGCATGTTCATATGGTTTCATCCAAAACCAAATTAAAATAGGAGTAGATACCTAGAGAAAATGTATTATGAAGAAAAAGCGCGAGGAAAGCAATCTAGTTTTATTAATAATCATATGTGATTTAAATAGCAGTCTCTGATAGTAGCTGCATGCAAATCAAATCAATAGAACAAAGTTTATTCTGGTGTAATAACTCCACAGAGAGACACAAAATTCAATTTTTCCTTTCCTGTATCCATGCAAAACACAAATTGTAAAAATTTACCTGTATAGGAATTTAATTATATGTTCAAATAAATATATATTAAAAAAAAAAAAGACTTTGAGCAGTTTCTTTCCCTCCAAACAGCTTCGAAATTTTGGGTTGTACAAAGCTTATTTACTGCTTTCTTACAGTAAAAAGACAGTCTCAAAGAGCAACTTTTAAATATTTTTGTTCCCAAGATACCACATCAAGCACAAAATAATCTGTAAATACCATAGTTCATATCATAGGTTTTACAAATACTTGTTACCAAGGAACAAAACTATGTTATGAAAATTTTATTAAACTGAAATTTCTACATATTAAAGAAGTGATTAGAATTATTTCTCAAGGTCATTATGGAACTTAAATTTTATACACATTATTATCTTTCTTATCTTTAGTGACTTTTCTTGGCAAACACAAGATAAAATCGAGCATTTACCATTATATGAAACATTAAATAGCATACAATCTTATAATAGAACTTCTGGTTACATAGAAATAATTTGCATAAACTGTAAGCTTACTGTTTAGAAAATGTGTCTTAAGTTCTATATCATAATTATAATTCAGTTTTAAAGCCTGCATCAGGAGATGTTAATTCAAATGCTTTCAGCAGGCAAGCAGGTAATATAAATGCATTAGACATTATAGATAGATGACAATCTAGTTACTTGGTCAAAGATAGAGTGCATTTCTAACTCAAAGGCATTAAAATTCTTTTTATTATTATTACTTAATAGTGTTCTAATCCCCAGATCATCTGATATTATCACTGGCATCATTTTGCTCTCAAAATTTCCAAAATAATTTCACATAAATTATTTCAATTGAATGTTACAGTCTCCCAAAATGCAGTTTATTTCCCATTATCTAATAATAAACTAGAAATTTAAGGTCTAGAGATGTTGATTAACTTTCTAAGAATGCCCTCTGAAATTATATACATAGACCATGTCACAGACGTTACAGATATGGTTCGGAGGCTGTAGTCAGCCTTGACCTGGCAGCTTTAACCACATCAGCAGCCCTCATGGAATCATCCTGCTATTGTTAAACCATCATTATTTTCTTCAGGTTGAAAGGAAGGCAAACCTAGTCAGAGAAAGGGAAAAAGGCTAAGATGAGTGGAAATTTGCTATCAAATTTTGTGTTACTAAAGCATCTGGTGAGGACACACTCCTTTGGTATACATAAATCCTGACTGTGGAAAAGGATACAGATATTAATATAGTTACATTGTGAATGGAGCTGGGATTTAGAGGTCCAGAGTTTGATGATACAACTCTTTTGACCTAAGCTCCATGGAATTCTGTTGCATCTTGTTCAGGTAAACAGAGGTTATAGAAACAGAGGTTACAACAGAGCTGATCTTACACTGACTCTGAAAGATCTAAGGAAATGAGAATCCCAAGTGCATAGAATTCAGTACCTGGGACAGAAGCAACCAGAGTCACTTGGCAGGCACTGCTTCAACCACCTGGCAGTTTTCAGGAAATCAGCTGCATCAAATGAATGGGTTACATTTTTCCTCTTGGAGGGTAACATAGTGTGTAATTTTTAGTTTGAAATTTTAACAAGAAAGGATTTATTAAAAGATGCAGTCCTCGTCAAGTCAGCATGCATATTCCAAAGGCATTCACTAGGTTTTTTTTTTTTTTAAATAAATAAGGTATATGACAGAAAAAAACAGTTACACTAACTCATTTATTCAGAAGTAAATTATAAAAATAATTTTAACAATTCTCATGACCATTGAAAATCCTAAAATATATGATTCAATGGCAATATTCTGTAAAATCAAGAACAGGAGATTTCCTATCCCACTGTGTTTTTTAGAGGCAATATGTAGATTTGACTAACAATTTTATAAGCCCCCACAGAGTACAGATTAATGTGAACATTAAGAATAGATGAAATTACTACAGACATCTCTGAACAGACATAGTCTAAAAGAAAAATGAATATTTTTCCAGAGTACACCTTTTGCATTCACTATTTTTAATTTATTTGCTTGTATTTTAAGAATCTATCATAAGTATATTCAAGGAAAAGTGAAATCAATAAATAAAAGATTCAAATGTTTTATCAGCAAGTTATGTGCATATAATGAATCAAAGGAACTTCATTTTCCATTTCAATTGTATGCTAAAAGATGTGGCTTGATGGTTAATAAATAAAAGATATATTTTTATATTTGCAACAAAGAATTATATTCAAGAACATAAAATTTAATTAATATTCCACATAAATTCCATATAAATCATATATTTACATATATTAAATAATATAAATTCATATACTCAAATAGATAATATTATTTTTCATAGAGAAATTAGAATGATTGCTAAGGAAAAGGTAGAAGATATTTCCATATAAAATTACTTTATTAACATAGCATTATTTTCAATAACCATACTAAGAAAAACTGTTAACAATGTATAAATATTTATTTTAAGAAATAAACATAAGAAATACTTAGTAAAAATGTTAATTTGGTTTTCTTCATATTTTCAGCCAAAGTTAAAAAAAATATCCCTAAGCAATTTAATCATATAAAGACAATTTAATAAAAACAAGACTTCCATGAATGCATTATGCCCTGTTAGCTCTAAATTTAATCAAACTGGTGAAATACATGTCCCAAGGAAATTTGGTAAGAATTTATCATTTTTCAAGTCCAGAAAATTTCAGCATTAAAATTATTCCTCTAACGACTTACTTTTTAAGAAAATAAAAACCTAATATTTACAAAGTAATACTTTCCAAATTGTTTTCCAGAAAACTCAGGGACTCCAGCCAGTATAAAATAACCACATTCACACAAAACAGTGAATTGCGAGGTGCAGATATACAAATTATACAAATCCAAAAACATACAGTACATGTGTATTTGTAGGTTTTTGTTATTTATAATGTTGACCATATCCTCATGTATTTGTGTTTTTTCTTTCATATATATATTTAAATCTACATTCTCATTGTTGGTTTTTCATAATTGCTAATTGTCTCTGGTATGTCTTAAATGAATTATCTCCCTTTTATCTCTTTTATCCAAGAAAAAACTTATGGACAAATTTATATATGAAATCTAGCTTTTGGAGCACCTGGGTGACTCAGTGGGTTAAAGCCTTTGCCTTTGGCTCAGGTCATGATCTCAGGGTGCTGGGATCGAGCCCCACATCGGGCTCTCTGCTCAGTGGGGAGCCTGCTTCCCCCCCCTCCCTGCCTGCCTCTCTGCCTACTTGTGATCTCTCTCTCTCTGTCAAATAAATAAATAAAATCTTAAAAAAAAAGAAAAAAAGAAATCTAGCTTTTACATTTTTTTCTGATTGTTATTTTATGCTTTGGGCCAGTTGATTTCTTTTCTCTTCAAATCTTAGACTAGCTTTGAATTTTAAAAATTAGGAGACTTTCAAAATGTAAATTTGTTTTGGTTTTTAATATTTTTATTTACAAAATTAAATAATTATACAAAAATCAAAGAGTACAAAAATATATAAAATAAAAATAAAAATTCACAACCCTACCCTAACCCCACACTCCAAGTGTAAATGTTCTTAATGTCATGTGTATCCTTCCAAAGCATCCTGCTGATTATGTTTTTAGGGTAAATGTTTACATCCTGTGTGTGTGTATGTAATAAGCATTGAATGTGTATTTACATACATATTGTTTTTACATTCAAAACATACACTGGACAGTCTTTTCATGTTTAGTGCATACTAATCTATCTCATTTTTACAAAATTTTTTATTTAAATTCAATTTAGTTAATATATAGTGTGTTATTAGTTTTAGGCAATTATATGCAATTCATCAGTTGCATATAACACCCAGTGCTCATTACATCAAATGCCCTAGTTAATGCCCATCACCCAGTTACCCTATATCACTCAGTTACCCCATACCCTCCATCTTCCCCCCTGAACAGCCCCCCAGTTTGTTCCCTATGGTTAAGAGTCTCTTATATGGTTTGCCCCTCTCTGTTTTTATTTTATTTTTTTCTTCCCTTCCCCTATGTTCATCTGTTTTGTTTCTTAAATTCCACATATGAGTGAAATCACACGGTATTTTTCTTTCTCTGACTGACTTATTTCATTAGGATATTACCTTCTAGTTCCATCCATGTCATTGCAAATGGCAAGATTTCACTCTTTTTGATGGCTGAGTAATATTCTGTCACATATTTGTAAGCATCTTATTTATCCATTCATCTATCGATGAACATCTGGGCTCCTTATGCATTTTAGTTAATGTGGAAATTGCTGCTATAAACATTGGGGTGCATGTGCCCCTTCAAATGACTATTTTTTCATCCTTTGGATAAATGCCTAGCAGTACAATTGCTGGGTCATGGGGTAGTTCTATTTTTAACTTTTTGAGGAATCTCCATACTGTTTTCCAGAGTGGCTCTACCAGCTTGCATTCCCACCAACAGTGTAAGAGGGTTTTCCTTTCTCAGCCCTCCCTGGTATCTGTTGTTTCCTAGGTTGTTCATTTTAGCCATTCTGAATGGTGTGTGGTGGTATCTCTTAGTGGTTTTGATTTGTATTTTCTTGATGCCAAGTAATGTTGAACATTTTTTCATTTGTCAGTTAGCCATTTGTATGTCTTCTTTGGAGAAATATCTCATGTTTTCTGCCCATTTCTTGACTGGATCATTTGGTTTTTTTGGTGTTGACTTTGGTAAGTTCTTTATAGATATTGGATATTACCCCTTTATCTGCTATGTCATTTGCAAATATCTTCTCTCATTCCATAGGTTGCCTTTTAGTTTTGTTGATTGTTTCCATTGCTGTCAGAAAGCTCTTTATCCTGATGAAGTCCCAATAGTTCATTTTTGCTTTTGTTTTCATTGCCTCTGGAGATGTTTCGAGCAAGAAGTTGCTATAGCATAGTTCAGAGAAGTTGCTTTCTGTGTTCTCTTTTAGTATTTTGATGGATTCCTGTCTCACATTTAGATCTTTCATCCATTTTGAATTCATTTTTGTATATGATATAAGAAAGTGGTCTAGATTCATTCTTCTGCATGTGGCTGTCCAATTTTCCCAACACCATTTGTTTAAGAGATTGTCTTTTTTCCACTGGATATTCTTTCCTGTTTTGTTGAAAATTAGTTGACCATAGAGTTGAGGGTCCATTTCTAGGTTCTCTATTTTCAATGGCACCATTGTACCTTTATACAATTGTTAGACCTGAAGTAGCATTCCATGGAAGGTTTTCCACAGTATGTAATTCCATTAGATGAAGAGAATCCCTTGGAAAGGGATGAAAAAAAAATCAGTGTGGTGAGTTCCCCAAGCAACTAAGAATAAATGGAATATAGAGCACAAGGAAAAGAATAAAGAGCAGGAAATATGAGGGAAGATATAGTGGATGAATTTGCATACAGGTACCTGTATAGATGTGGTGACAGGACATTCTTTCAGTTTCTGTCTAATGTCTCCTCTTTATTCTTTAAAGAAAATTATCGATTTTGCTACAGATAATGATAGAAGAGTTGGTGTAGTGGATTTGGATTTGTTATAGTGTCAGGTTAACTAAACTGGAAGTAACTTGCCATAATTTCTTTACTTAAGATTTTAAGGTCAGCTTTAAGAGAAATTTGTATGAGATTTGAAAAGTGAAAGGTACTTAGTAGCTGCTATTGTCCTCTGAACATTGGTGTCAGACATGAGACTCCTGTTGCAGCTTGTGTAAACTGTAATTCATTTGCTAGTTTACTTTAGTTAGACAGCAGCCAGCCTGTAACTCCTTCAACTCCTACTGGATCTCATCTCTCTTCCTCCAGTTTCTCCAAGACCTCAGAGAAATGCATGTGTAACTCTCTGGTGAAGGTTATCATTTCCTGCAGATCACCATCTTATCACTGTTAGAGATGGTGAAGAGACAGATATCAGCTCCAGTTTTTGCTCAGTACTTAACAGTTTGTCCTTGCTATCTTCCACTTCTTCCTATCCAGTTTTACTTCCAATTACTGACTGAAGTGTGGTGACTTTAGGCTCTTACCAGACTCAGAAGTAAAATCTTCCATAGAATCCCACCCCAGATCCAACAATTGCATAAAGGTATAATTACTATAGTAAGTCCTTTAGTGTATATTACTCATGTGGCTCTGGTTCTTGAATCAAATTCTAGGTAGTTAGCATGCTTTAATATATCAGGATTCTTTTTAACTCTCAGCAATAAATGAGAGAAAGCAAATTCAAAGTAGTTTAAAGAAGAAAAAAGATATGCATGGCTAACTTAACTGGAAATTACAAAGTTGGTGTGCCTTTAATCACATCTGGCTCAATAGGCTCAAAAGATGTTGGTAGAGCTCTCTTTCTCCACTTCTTGTTTCAACTTCCTCTTTATATTGGCTTTATATTGGCTACATTTTCAAGCTGATTTTATATTGTATCAGACTAACAATTATAGCAGAAAGCATAAGTACATATTTTCAGTAGTTTTAGCAAAATTATTAGCATTGACTTTTCATCAGGACAGCTTGGGTTATGGCTTCTTCCTGAAGTCAGTCACTGATAATGCTATGGCGTGTATTGATTGGCCAACCCTGGATCATGTGCCCATCTGTGAAACTCACGTGACTTAGAGCAAAACCAATGGTATTGTCTGAACGTGGAAGGAAAGTAGTTTTCTAATTGAAGATCAATGTAATGTTCTCAGAAAATAGAGGAATAGATGCTAGGCAGACAAAATCAAGAGTATCTATTATAAGAAAACTGACAAGATTTGACATACCAGTGTGGAGAATGTGAGATAAAACTTAGAAGAACTTGGAAATGTCTTATAGACAACATTAAGGACCCAGCTACAATTGGGATCTTTAATGTATAGAGATTTTGATTTTCAGAACCTTGGGCAGCAGCCAAGAGTTGAGGTATAAAAATCGAGAAGGAAGATATATTCTAGAGGATAATCTGTTTCCTTGTCTTTGTCATCTTCGAGGCCTTTAATATTCCTTGTCTTATAACTCTCATCCCCCATATTCAAAATCAGCAATGTGTCATCTCTATGACTCTTCCTCCACAGTCACATCTCCCTTTCTCTGTTTACAGCCCGGAAAGATTCTACACTTTCAAGGATTTATGATTCGATTGGTCCCACTAGGATAATCCAGGATACTCTATCTCAAGGTCCATACCCTTAACTACATCTGAAAAGCCCCCTTTGCCATGCAAAGTAATATACTTACAGTTTCTGGGGATTAGAGTGTGGACATCTTTGAAGAAAGGGGGGACGTTATTCAGCCTACCACACACATCATCTCCCAATGACTTTTTAAATGTGAATCTCTGACAAAATGACATATTATGGAAATTCTCTTTTTTAATTGAGATAAAATTGGCATATAACCTTATATAAGTTTCAAGTGTACAGCATTATAATCATCTGTATCCATTACAAAATGTTCACAACCGAAAGTCAAGATACCATTAATTTCCATACATTTGACCCTCTCTCTCTTTCTTCTTCTTCTGGGATCCCAATTATTCTAATACTGTTTCACCTTATGGTATCACTTACCTCTCAAATTCTCCCCTTGTGGTCCTATAGTAGTTTGTCCTTTTCTCAGCTTCTTTATTCTCCATCATTTGGTCTTCTATGTCACTAATTCTCTCTTCTTTCTCATTTATCCAAGCAGTGAGAGCCTCCATTTTTTATTGTACCTCATTAATACCTTTTTTAATTTCAAATTGCTTAAATTTTAGTTCTTTTATTTCTCTGGAAAGAGATTCTCTAGTGTCTTCCATGCTTTTCTGAGCCCAGCTAGTATCTTTATAAGCATTATTCTGAACTCTGGTCGACGTCTTACTTATATACATACTGATTAGGTCCCTGGCAGTCAGTATTGCCTCTTGTTCTTTTTTGAGGTGAGTTCTTCCATCCTGATAATCTGTCCAGAGAAGGATAGATGAATGAGAGAAGAAATTACTGAAATGGCAACAATGACCCCAGAGAAATATACACTAACCAAATTAGAAGAGACCCGAAACTGGGGGGAGAAGAAAGGAGGGTTAAAAAAAAAAATTCTAAAAAAGGAATTGATAAGTTGGTTTAAAAAAAAAAAAAGAGGAAAGGGGCATCTGGGTGGCTCAGTGGGCTAAAGCCTCTGCCTTCAGCTCAGGTCACAATCTCAGGGTCCTGGGATTGAGCCCCACATTGGGCTCTCTGCTCAGAGGGGAGCCTGCTTCTCCCTCTCTTTCTCTGCCTGCCTCTCTGCCAGCCTGTAATCTCTCTCTCTTTGTCAAATAAATAAATAAAATCTTTAAAAAAAAAATTAAAAAAAAGAGGAAAGAATGTGATCAGGCTAGAGACTAGAACAAAGCTATGCAATAGATTTAGAGTATATTTTGATATGTTAGAAGAAACTGTATCCCAAAATTTAAATTAAGTTAAAACCTATATGTATACAAAAAATAAGATTACAATAAAGTGATAGAATATAACTATAACAATGAAAATTTTAAAAGATTTTTAAAAAGGTATCGATAAAATAGTTTAAAAACATTAAAATAGGAAAGAGGAAAAATTTAAAAAATAGAGTAAGAAAAACAAAATTAAAAAATTTTTACTTTGGAAGACTAAAGAATCATGGGGAAAAAGCTCTGAATTCTATGTGCTGTAATCCCATAGCTCTGATGTTTTGCAGTTCTCATTGATTAGTAAAGTGGGTATTGGCGGTATGTTCTTTCTGATCTTCTGGGGGAGCAGCCCTTTGCAATGCTTCTCAAATGTCTTTGCTCGAGGCAGAATTGCACTGCCCTTCCCAGGCCAAGTAATTTGCTCACGTTTGCTCTCGGGAGCTTTTGTTCCCTGAATGCTTTCTGTTCAGCTCTGGAGGACAGGAATGAAAATGGCGGCTTCCCAGTCTCTAGCCATAGGAGCCAAAAGCTCAGGGCCCTACTCCTCAGTGAGCTCTCAGAGAAAGGCAGTCAGTCACTCCCATCTCCCTGGTCTCCAGCCACACTCTGAGCTCAGCCGGCCTGTGACAGTGTTTCTGTCTCTGGCACACGGCCCCCGTTTGGAGTCTCCAAACCCAGCAGATCCCTGCAGCTCACTCCCATGCCACTCCTCCCGAAGGAGGAAGGTGAATATCCCGGAGCTGCCGTTTGTGGCGGCCCTGCCTGAAGAGCAGTGGCCTGATTGTGCCTTGGATCACAGTTTAAGGTAAGCCCGAGCTGAGAGTGCACTCCTGGGCTTTGTCTCTGCAGCTGGCTTCCCCGTTTGGATACCTGGGAGCTCTGCCGCACTCAGACACCCCTGGTCTTTTTGTGACCCCACGGGTCCTGAGACCACACTGTCCTGGTGAGGGTTCCATCCCCTACTTAGCCTTGGGAGCGATGTCCTTCAGTGGAGCAGACTTCTGAAAGTTCCAATTTTGTGCTCTATTGCTCTACAGCTTGCTGGGAGATGCCCCTCCCCCCGGCAGTCTATCTTACCATCACTTTGGATTCACGTTTCTGCACGTCCTACCTTTCAGAAAGTGGTCCATTTTCTGTTCCTAGAATTGCTACTCTTCTTCTCTTCGATCTCCTGTTGAGTTTGTAGGTGTTCAGAATGGTTTGATAACTGTTTAGCTGGACTCCTGGGACCCGATGATATTTAGGTCTCTTACTTCTCTGCCATTCTGCTCCTCCATGGTTGAGAATTCTTTTTTTTTTTTTTTTTCATGGTTGAGAATTCTTTTTTTTTTTTTTTAAAGATTTTATTTATTTGACAGAGAGAAACACAGTGAGAGAGGGAACACAAGCAGAGGGAATGGTAGCGGGAGAAGCAGGCTTCCTGCAGAGCAGAGAGCCCGATGTGGGGCTCGATCCCAGGACCCTGGGATCATGACCTGAGCCGAAGGCAGACGCTTAACGACTGAGCCACCCAGGCGCCCCCATGGTTGAGAATTCTTAAATCAAAATTATTCTCCTCAAAACTTGATACAAATTATTACATTGTTTTTTGATTTCTAATATTGAAGAAGATACATCTAAAACGTATCTGAATTTTGTAACATTTGACATTTTTTTACTCTAATGTTTGTATGATTCTTTGTCTTAACATTCAATAATTTTTTACAAAATAAATATCCACTTGATTGCTTTTCATTATATGTGTCAGTCACAAACAATTTTACGTGTAAACATTAGTCTTCATTTAGGAATTGTTTTCCTCCAATTTTTAATTATTTTTTAGATATACTTGTGTTCTCCTTAATTATGCTAATTATTAATGAATTATATATAAATTATATTTTTTTCTGATGAGTTTCATCTCTGTTTCTTTTCTCTATATTCTGGAAAATTTTCTTTTAGCTATGCTCCACATCAATTTATTATGTTTCCAAAAGTTTCAATTTTATATTATACTGCTTCTAATTTAGTTTTAGGTTTTATATTGATAGTCTCATCTCTTAAATTTATTCCTTAGATATGCCAGAAACTTTTTCATCTCAATCTATTTTATTATCAGGATATCTCTTATTGTACAGAACTTATGCTTTAATTTCCTGGAGAATTCAAGTTTATTCTATCTCAAATATTCTACTGATAATCTATTTCTGAAGTAAATTATCCAACAGACACTTCGTATTTTTTTTATTTTTTATTTATTTTTTAATTAAAGATTTTATTTATTCAGTTGAAAGGGAGAGCACAGCAGAGGGAGTGACAGAGGGAGAGGGAGAAGCAGGCTTACAGAGCAGGGAGCCCAATAAGGGGCTTGATCTCAGAACCCTGGGATCATGACCTAAACCAAAGGCAGATGTTTAACAACTGAGCCACCCAGGTACCCCAACAGGTGTTGTTTTTTTTTTTAAGATTTATTTATTTATTTGAGAGAGGGAGAAAGAAAGAAAGCATGAGCAGAGGAGGGGCAGTGGGAAAGGAAGAGGGAGAGAATCTCAGGCAGATTCTCTGCTGAGCACAGACCCGGGAGTAGGGCTTATCTCAAGACCCTGAGATCATAACCTCAGCCAAATTCAGGAGTTGGATGCTCAACTGTGAGCCTTCCAGGCACCCCCACAAGAGATCCTTTTTAAACCACCTTTTGCATGTTTATCAAGATAATATGTGGGCTATTAATTTGTGCAGATCAATTACTTGAGTCGGATAAATGAGTTGTTTTATATTCTTTTACCAAACATTACCTAGCATATTAATCTTAAAGAAGACTCCAGGCTCTAATCACTAGGTTTGAAAGATCTACCAGGGGGAAGCCAAAATAAGGAAGAAATAAAATATCTTTAAAACTGATTTTTCTCTCCTGCTTAAGAGAAAGGGGTAAACAGGAAAGGAAAATAGGAGTAGGATAAGAAAAAGAAGTGAGAGTTAATAGTGTGAAGTTTTCTGTGGTGACGAAGTAGATCACTGGGGCTGGGAAGAGTGGCCCTAATTCTCTCCTTAAATTTCTTGCTGACAGTGACAAAGGAGGGGTGATGAGAAAGTAGAATGAACCTAAATGGAACTGGAGTAGGGGTTCAGACTCAAATATAGCCCATTTCAAATAATATTTTTGCACTTCAACTCTAAGACTATAAAATGTTATACAAGCTAGATTTATTGATTCAGGCATTTTGTATGAATTTGTGTTTGTTTTAATGGATATTCATGTTTAAGCGAGAACATACCTAGTGTCTCCCCATTTCCCCCTAAAAAGTGTAGGTGAATCTTGTAGCTCCTCTCTGTGATTTATGTCCAAGAGTTTATTTAAGACATGAGTTTTATCATCTATGTTCAGTCAAACAGCAATCTGAGGAAAGTTGGGTAGTTTCAACTAAAAAAAATTTCTTATTTAGTTCCTTATTTGGTTTGTTTTGTGGTTATTGTGACTATTTTGACTTTTGAGGGATGGGGAGGATTGCTAAACTTCCCCTGGTGGATGAGGGTTCTGCTATTTCTGGATTGTTCATTTGCATTAAAATGAAGTCACAATGTTGCTGAGGAATTAGGTTAAAAAATAACTGAATTTAATGAGTCTGCATATTGTCACCTTTCCCACTGTAGCTGTCTTTACTGCTGCTGGGCTTTACATAAATGGCTCCTTGTAGGCTGTTTCCCACCTTTTTCATGGTCCAACTTTATCTCCCTCTTCTCTCAATTAAATGAGAATAATCTCACATCATAATTAAGAATCTGGGTCAAAAAAAGGAATAACCACACGTTTTGTAACATAACCCTGTCACTAGGGCCTTCATCCCTCCAAATTAGTGTATAGTTTATGGGTTTTCTGAAAGGTCTTTCTGTAATTTCCTTTAATACTGCACTACTCTCCAGAAAGGGAAATTTTGCATTTTCTCCTGGTGACTTCCTTTGATTTGGCTCAGTCTGAATTATCTGGAGCGTGTGGTTGGCACCATTCCATAATTTCTGCCCTGGTGAAGGGTTTGGCTTTGTTTTCTTTCACATTTCTTTTTGGCTGTTTAGATCAGTTTCTTCTCTATCATCTATTATACCACAGTCTTTCTCAGAATTCCCTCCTGCATGCTTTTTCATTGTTAAAATATTTATATAGCCTGCCAAGACAACTCTGGGAAAACAAGCAGGTCTAGAGGAAAGAGATTGGCAAGCTGCCTTAGCAACAGCATCTGGCAGTAACAACCAGCTGGGGCTTACAATGCTCGGCTAGAGAACATGTCAATACAAACTTCACAAAGCTGAGAGCACAGTGGTTCCATCAACCTGGGCCAATGGCAGTTTGTCTGAATTTCCATGTTCCTTTAGTGTCCTGATGACTATAAGCCAGAATGTGCTGTTTGACCTGAAACCATTGTACTTATCACATCACCCCATAGAAAAACTGCAGGGGCAAGAGACATACCTCTGCTGAGACAAAAATAGCTTGGGGAAGTGCAGCCAACCTTGGGCGAAGTAATTGCAAAGCTGCAGGGGTAACCCAGAGCAATAAACCAAGTTCCTAGTCATTTACTATCCTACTATAATCACTTTTGCAGTGATCTATGTTAATAAATCAGCAGATCTGGCTAAGGCAGCCACTCCTGGGGTAAGACAAGATTAATATCAGAGTTTTTTGTTTTTTTAAGATTTTATTTATTTATTTGAGAGAGAGAAAGAAAGAACAGAGAGTGAGGGAGAGGCAGACCACTGAACAGAGCCCAACATGGCCCAGTCCTAGGACCTTGAGATCATGACCTGAACCTAAGGCAGATGTAACCACCTGAGAGCCACTGAGGCACCCCAATATCAGAGTTTTGCAAAGAAGTGTACTCATTCACAGGATGGAGACAACTCTCCTTCCATACTTGAAAATAATGGACCTGTAAGAGGAGAGCTATACAAGTCCCAGATTATAACAAGTAACTGACATTACTAAAAACAATACTTTTTTTTTAAATAATACTTTTTTTAAAGAGAAAAGCATATTCATATTCTTTCTAGACACCTTTTTGAGGGAATGTAATATCTTTTAGCCTTGGGAAGAATGACAAAAAGCTCGGAAGTGAGACTTTTAAACTAAAGTTTAAGCAATTTATATACTTTTACTCTGAAAAAAAAGTTTTATCTTTTGCTAAAAATCAGATTTTATGCAGTTCTATATAAAATCCCTGTGTACATACGCAGGTTATTGAATGCTTTTTACCTGCATTAGCTACTGAATTAGACTGTATAGGGAGCTAGAGTACAAAATGATCTTGGATTTCCTAAGTCAACTGTAACATTAAATTATGATTATTGAGCCACTTTAGTATATTCAGTTAAATCTAGGGATTAACTTTTTAAAGTTTATTCATTAAAACTGAAAAAAAAGGTTTATTGAGTATCTACACTAAGAACTCTGTGGAGTTTGGGATAGAGAGTTGAATAAGTTGTTGCAGTAGATGGAGGTAACTGCTATAAGTGAATAATTATAAGAAAATGGAGTGACTAGCCACCCAGGCTTTTAAGAGAGGCTTTGCACAGATGACATATGGGTGGGTATAGAAGGATAATTTGTAGTTCATGGGAAGAAGGTGATTTCAGGATTTCAGCGAGAAAGAATAAAATGAGCAAATGCATAAATATATAAAAGGCTATGATGAGCCCAGGGAACAGCAAATTCTTCAATGATACTGAAGTGTACAGTACATGAGAAGTGCTGTGAAATTAAAATGAGAAGGAATCTCATGCTTAATAAAGAAAGACTCTGTGCATTAGCGTAAGAAATGTTCATTTTATCAGCAGGCAAATGGCAGAATTTGAGTATTTTTAAGCTAGAGACTGGCATGAGAGAAGTGCCTTTTTTTTCTTTAGTGTTATAAAATTCATTGTTCATGCACCACACACAGTGCTCCATGAAATACGTGCCCTCCTCAATACCCACCACCGGGCTCAACTAACCCCCACCCCCCTCCTTTTATAGCAATATGAACAATGGAAGAGGGTGAGATTATATTTAAGGAGAAAAATTATTCTACTTTCAATCTCTAAACACTCTAAAAACATTTTTTATCAGTAAAGTAATATTTATTTAAATGTTTTTATTTTCCAAAATCAAAAAGTAATACTTTATCTTTCTATTCAGTTAAATAATTTTCAAAATGAATTAATCATCTGAAACATACATGTCAATAGTGAGTGTTTAAGAAATGTTTCACTGTTTTAACTTGATATTCTTGATTACAATTCGTTTTTATATTAGAATATTTTCCAATCTCCTTTTATGATAAAGTATTTTGTTAAGTGTCTGGGAGAAGACTCATTTGTCTTGTG
This sequence comes from Procyon lotor, assembly GCA_028646535.1. Classification (NCBI taxonomy): domain Eukaryota; kingdom Metazoa; phylum Chordata; class Mammalia; order Carnivora; family Procyonidae; genus Procyon; species Procyon lotor. The sequence goes on from CM053615.1 coordinate 53,734,994, forward strand.
GCATCAAAATACAGAGAGTTTCCTGCTTTTGAAATGATTGGTTGAAACTTGAAAGCCTACCAGTGGTTCCAAAGATACAGATAATTACCTCATCAGATGGAGTCCCTGAAAACAAACCCCTTAGAAATAGTGCATTTGCAGGTTTACTACCCAATCTGTTAATAATTTTCTGCTAAGTCTATCTGATTTTCATGTTTTCCCAAAATAGTTTTTTAAACTGCATGAAGTAATGTATTAATTATAACAAAGCAAGCAACACAAAGCAAAAAATAAGTCTTGTCCTACACACCTTGAACTCCACCCCCATGATAACGTGCCAATAGCTGACATCTAGCCAGGATTGATATATTTTCCAACTTTCTTAGAAATATTAAAGTGTCAAAGTTGAAAACAATAGATGGAAGCAACCTTTGAAAGAAAAAGAGGAAGGGAAGAGGGAAGAGAGAGAGGTTGCAAAGCAAATCTCAGCTTGATGTTTCATTTCATATAAACAGACAGCAGGAGTTTAAAGGAAAGCATTCTTCTGAATAGTGAATTGCCATTAGTGGGAGCGCCGTGGCCTTTCACCTCACTTCTTACAAGACAGAGAGCTGTTTACTTACTCTTCAAGCAAAGTGGAGAGGGCTCTTAGAGGGACCGGAGTGCCTGCAGGGGGAGCTGATCTGAATTCCCACTGGCTGCCTAATAAACTGCAGAAACATTTAAGCACTCACTGCTAAAGCAAAGGGGGCTGAATGAAGGGATTGGGTGAACAAAACATCCATCTCCTGGAATTTGGAAATATCCAGTCCCTGAACATCAAGAAGTTGTTTCTGTCCCTCCTGGGAATTCTTCAGGCAAGACCTGGCTGGAACAGTTACGTAAATGACAGGCAGGACAAGCAGCTAGGAGTTGAACTCCCAACGTTTGGAGGTTTAAATGGGCCAGGCAGTCCCTGAGGAAAGTACCTTGGCTTGAGCTATCTTTATAGTATTAAAGTAAAATTAAATGGACACCAGGCCTGAAAATTACCCAAGCAGAAAATAAAAACATTTAAGCCAGGTAAGCAAAATAAAATCTAGCTTACTTCATGAACATAAGCAAAACTTTGGATATTTCTTATAAATGCTTCTGATAATGGTAAAAGAAAATTAAGTCATCTGCCAGAAATGGTGTAAGATAATCTCTTTTAACTAATTCTCTGCTCTCTGGAAAACCCTCATCGTAATGACCAGTCATTTTAAAGGTTAAACAGCTTCTTCTTTTTCACTTTATAAGCCATCCTATAATGCCATGCCTCTGAGACTTATATTGGTTTTGGATTGGAAGACTCTGTTTCGAACTGTTTTCTTGTGCACAAAAAACTCTTATTAATACTATTTTAATGATTTGGTTTTAATTTTTACCATTTCCGAATTTTTTATAAAAGCAATCACCTAGAAGGGAGTCTTGCTGATATGGGAACACCCAGAAGTATGAAGCTGTGAATGGTGCTGTACATCAGGAGCACAAGCTGATTCAGAGATTGTAGGGAGGCCACAAAGATCAGTCAGAGATTGCTTCACCTGCGTCAGAGAACCGAGCTGTGCTAAGGCAGCTGCAGATCTTCCAAAGAAGCTATGGTTGAGCCTTCATAATTCAGTAAGTCCAAAAAGCAAGATCCAGAAGACTGTATTACATGATTCCCTGTTTTGAAATTAAAAATCAAGCAAAACTAAATGTTTTTATTATATATATACATGTAATGACTCTTTTTTTAAAAACAAAAAAAAAAGGCAAGCATAAAATTTAATGTAATTATCAGCTCTAGAAAGAGGCAAGGAGACAAACTAGAGGAGGACTACTTAGGCAGAAGTAAGTTAATATCATTGTTCAAGTTTTTGGCTTCAGTGGTGAGTTTGAGGGTACTCGTTACATAACTAAAAGTAAATATGTGATCAAATGAATAAAAAGGCCTTTGCACAGGCCAATGATGTCAATATATAGCAAACCAATGATTATGATGAATCTATTTCTGTTCACCAGAGATCCATATTTAGAAGGAGGGGAAAGAGTCTCACTATAGTATGTGTATTCTCTATTGCAGTATTATTTTTCATTGCACTATTTTTTAAATTGGTAACAGTTGCTAATATCTTCCAGATGTATCATAGCAGATAGTGTTAATAAGCTTCTAGGTGTATACACCAGATAAGTTGCGATGTACGTGGAAACAGGTTATGTGCTATCTACCAGCTGCCCCTCAATCAACCTTGATCCTCAGCTTTTCCTGCTCCAAACGTCATATTAATTTTCCATCTTGGTGAATCATATTGGTTGAATCACTCTTCCTTTAAACCAATCTTGCCTGTTCTAAGTTTTTCAGCGATTCCTCAAAAATCCTTTATGCCTTCCTGGCTGAAACAAATGTCCTTATATTTCTTTGATCATATATTCACATTCCGGAAGGTGGATCCAAGTAGAAAGTACAGGCTAAAATCACTAAATTTGTAGCAGAAGTCATCTCAATGCAAGTTGTATTAATTTTAAAGTTTTTTTTCCCATAAATGCTTAATTGAAACATGCAAGAACTAACCAATTATTATTGAACTCTTACTGAATAGAAGTAAGATCAGTTTCAAAGAGGATTTGGAGCTGAAGGTAAGAAATCCTCCTCTGCTGTTACTGTTGTTGCTTCTTCCATGGGACTGTAAGTCATGGAGGGATAGCAACTACCCACTAGATTCTTCTCCAATTACCTGCACTGCTTTGGGTGGGCAAGGAGAGTAGTGCCAGCAGTCTCTTTTCTTGTTTGCACCCAGTCTGAGTCAAGGTGTTCCTATATGAGAAAACCTTCAGCAGGTACTCACTTAGGACCTTCAATCTAGTTGTTCCCTCTGAGAGATATATAGTTCTCCTAGTTATCTGTTTGCCTAATGTCCTGCCCTCTTAAATTTTTGCTTGGTTTTCACCTTCTCAATGAAATTATCTATCTCGGGCTCCCTATTGAATACCAGAAATTTCCTTCGTACTCTCAAGATTCACAACACCTCTTACCTTGCTTAAGATTTTCTTTTGCCAAAGGACTCTCTAATATATTATTTACTTACTTTGTGTTTACCATCATTTTTGTACTCCTCCAATTAAAATAAAGGTAAGGATTTTTAAGTATCTTTCACTTATTGTTATATCACAGGCACTTAGAGACTACCTGGCCTCTAGTGAGGATGTAATAAATTAAAGGAGCGTGAATGCCTGAAATTTGTAACATGTTCATGGCACCTTTCCCACTTTCCAGTAATGCTTGTTTCCTTTAATATTTTATAGTGAGTACTCATTTCAGTAGGACTCTGGAATAGGAGAGTTAGCTCTTTTTAACAAAGAGTTTTCATTGCCAAGTAACCGAAATGAGTTTACATTGCCGTCTTACCAAAATGCATCATAATTTTATAATTTCTAAACAGACCTAAATAATCTACATGCCTGATAAGTGCCTTCCCTTCCCACTGGAAACACACACAAGTCAAGTAAATGTGTTATTGAAATAGGATGTCATCTCATTAGCATGGAAACAGAGCAGGAGATGTAAGTTGGACGACTTTAACTGCCTATGGCATCAAATAATGTTTGCCCGATGCATCCAATCTTACTCAAAGAGAGACCCACAAATAAATATTCGTGCTGGTTCATCAGAGAAACCTCTTCCAGGCATAATGGTGCAAGTATACTATGATTTTCTGCTCATTGGTTGCATTTGCAAATTTATTGCAGACCCTTCATCCTGTAATTACAGAGCCTTTCTTTGTTACGGTGCCATTGCAGTCATGCATCCTAATGTGTGCAGACAGGACATCCTTGATTAAATTTTTAGTATTTTCTGAAGTCTTTGATAATACAGTCACAGGCAGCCTCATGGATTGTGTCATTTCTGAAGCAGAATGATCTCATGCGTTACATTTGTATTCTCCCCAATTTCGTTTTTAAAGGGTAATCTTAACTTTCATTTGGGAAAGGCATCATACCATTGCATTCATATTCTTATGACATTTACCTATCTTAAAGGGCTGGTTTGAGGGTCACATAACTGAAGTATTTAGAAATGCTCTAAAAATTATCATCTAAATATAACGTGACATTTTACTTTTTGGTTATTGATACTGCACCTCCTCTCTGAGAGGAATTTTCTTTTCTTTTTTTGAGAGGAATTTTCTACCCACCATATAAACTGACAAATGTTTGAAGAGTCATGATTCATTTGGTTATAACAAATTCCATATCATCTATTTGAATATCTTCAGTAAACAGAATTAAATTACAATGTTTATCATTTTGAGCAGATCATTAGATTTAAAGAATAATAAATATTTTATATCAAACAAGAGTTTTATTATTTATTATAACAATCTATGTATCTGATCTTATCTCGGATCTTTCAGAGCAGATGAATTAACATTAACAGCTCTCAAACTTTCTCTTTTTTTCACCCAAGATCTGTTCAAATTATTTTAATTTCTGTTTACTAACAACAAGTTCAGGTAAATATCCCTATATTTTAATATATTTTCACACCATTTACTGCCTCCCATTATGCTTGTCGTGGTGTTCAGATCTCAGCTAGCCTAAATATAAGAGTCAGGCCTGGAGTGCAGGAATAGCTGTGGTTTCTTGTGTAAATCTGTGGATCAGTTCTTTACGGATAATAGAGATTTAAAGCAATAAAAACCTGCAGTGACTAAATGGAATATTTTGTTCTTATTGAAGAAGCTGAAATCCCCAAGGCTTTCTAAAGTAATAGCATTGAAGGTTTCCCAAATAGTTAACAAGTAACTTAAGAAATCAAGAGTCATTTATGAAATTGAGTGGTAAGATCATTATCTAAACTGGAACAAATGATGGAAGGATGGCATTTCTCCAAAACTGGGAATATATAAAAATGATCAAAGGTATTTTGGCAAATTATTTTTGCAGTATGAACTGTGGACCTCAATAACATAACCTGAGATATGAAAAGTGCCATGAGCAATATCATCTATACCTCAGCGAATGAGCTAACATCAAAGATGTCTCTAAGGTTTGATCCCTTTATATCTTACAGTTACCTTAGCTGTTGTTCTGTGCGGCCTCTTTAGGTCAGAAAGCTTGAACTTCTTGCTTTCAGGTATTCGGAAGTGTGAAGTCATTAATAAAAAAGTGGAAAGTTATTCTCATCATGTTCCCTACCAAACCTCCTGAGAAATATGCACAAATATAAATGCTTCCTGCTAGTAAAGTTATGGGTAAAACTTTTCCTATTATCATAATGTATTATAGATGGCTTCACATGTGGGATCATATGCCTGTGGGCACATCTTTACGCAAAGTGTCAGAAGAGTCTGACCCAAGTTCTGAGAGCTACATAAAGCTATTATTTCTAACCTGAGTGGACTTGTAGGAAGTAAAGCAAGCCTAAGGAAAAACCAATTTAACTGCCTTTAGTTGCCTTTCAGATAAATCAAAAACCCAGATTGCTGAGCCTGAATGCCTTATAAGTACCTTCTAAAAATTGTAAATAATATTCTGTACTTGAACAGGACAAATGTGGAAGATGCAATTGCCTTTATTAAATGTCTAGCTGTATACACATAGGGACAAATCATATGTGACTGAGGGGAATGGTTTCTTTAAACTCAATTTTTTTAGATAGAGGCATCTTTTGAGTCACATCATTGAATCATTTTCTTAGTCTCTTTGTCCTAATTTACTTCCATATAGTTCTAGCCTTAAATTTAAAGTGAAGAAAGAAGATTTTTCTCTTACTATAGAGTAAAATTAGGTCAAGGAATTAGAAATAAGAAATATTTGAACCTAATAGAACATAAGGCTAGAGAAGTGGATTTAATCCCACCTCTACAATAATTAGTTGTTTGAAAAACATGTCACTGAAATGAACTTCACCAATCCCCACATATGTTAAAATAAGATAACATGTGAAAAGACTTTGAAACTCTAAACACAAGATCATTTTTTAAAATTCCTCAAACTCTTAGCATTTTAATACTGATAGGCTTTACTCTTAATTTTTTCCTACAACCAAAAAGTTAAATATACATTAATATCAAATTTATTAACAGATTTTGTAACATATACTAAATTATTTAAAAAGAAGGCTAGCAAACCAAAAAGTAAAATTAAATCATGTATTTCCGACAACTATATAATTTTTCTCAAGGTTAAGATGCTTAGAGAAAGAAGTTTCTAAGAAAACGAATCTCCTTTTGCTCATTGAGGCTGACCCATTGCTTTAAAGTTGCTTTAGGCCTTCTGAGTAAACATGGGAAGTGACAGGAAAATGGAGGCAATCCAGTAAGAAAGAGCTGGCAGAAACAAGATGGGGGCCGTAGTACCCCACAGAGATTTACACTTTCTAAGAAGTTGGGGAGTGAAATGAAAGCTGTTGAAAAACAAACCCATTCGCCAACACCCCTCAAGTCCTGATTCCTAAAGATACAGTAAGGAGACATGCCAGGCTTATTTCTCGAGACAGAATATAAGATTACATACTGCTTAGGGGTAACTGTAAATCCTCAGATGTCTGTATTATCCAAAGCAGCAGACTTTCATTACCAACTTGCACTTTGCATGTTTAGCTTCAATACCCTGCTGGGATAACCAATTTTTTTTTCAGATTTTATTTATTTAAGAGAGGGAGAGAGACAGAGAGAGAGAGAGAGAGCGAGCGCGCACATGGGGGCAAAGAGAGAGGGAGAAGCAGACTCCCTGCTGAGCAGGGATACTGATGCAGGGCTCCATCCCAGGGCCCTGGGGTCATGACCCCGGCCAAAGGCAGATGCTTAATAGACTGAGCCACCCAGGCACCCCTGGGATAATTGATTTTTTACCAGCATTCTTGGGTTCTATTTCTAATAACAGCCCACACTTCCACTTTCCTTTTTTTCACCATCCATTTTTTAAAAACATCCATATCAGCTATTTCCATCATTCCTCTGTCAGTTCAGCAAGTTTTAAGCTAAGCAATGAGGAGAGAAAATCTCTTTTACACTATGACAGAAAGCACTGAATTATTTTGTAGTGATTGAAGGAGTTTCCTGTTCTTTGTGGAGCCATGTAATAGAGGCTACATACTGTGTGGCTATGTACAGTCATTTTTTTAAGGAGATATCATTGTGTAATAGAAGAAATATATGGAGGTAGAGTTAGAAACATTTGTGTTTGGGTCCCAATCTGTCTCTTAGTAATTTGTCACTTATTATGTCCCCAAAGCCTCATCATTAAAACAAAGATATTAATCCAAATGATTCCCAAGACTATGGGGCAGATGAAAATGTTCTGTAAGTAAATGGGAACATTGTTTTGAAATACTATTTATTTAATTACATCTAGTTTATCTTTAATCCTTATTGATTCACAGATACAGTATAATATTATATGTCACATGCATCATCCTTAACTTTCAAGACAGATCTAAAAGCAGCCAACTAAAGTACATATCCATTATTTCAAATTATATTTTCTATATCTTACCAGTGGTAGAGACAGACTGTGAATCCAGGTCTTCCAAAACCAAGATGGTTTTCTTAGAATACCACACTTCCCTAAAGGGACTATGTTACTGGCTATTTTAGATAGGTGTGGAACCAATGTTGAGGCCAAAGACCCCATCTCTAGGTTCAGAAGGAGGACAAAGAGGTCAGAAACTCTAACCTGTGGAAAAATAAGGATGGAAAATCCCTGAAGTCTTATGAGAAACTACAAATAGTCTCATTAAAATAAGCTGAGGGAAGAATAAAAATTCTTCCATTTGGGTTTATAGAAAACTGGAAAGAAGCAGAGATGTCCTTACCTTTGTAACTAAGCCAAGGTGACTATAGCTCACTGACTCTTGAACTGGGCAAATAGTACTAGTTTTGGTTTTGGCTTAGTGATCTCAGAAGATGATGTCGAAACCCAACAATCACTGATTAGAGTAGTTTCAATTCCACTTAACAATGTAGAAAATTAGAAATAGTGTTGTTCCCACCCGGACAATAAGAAAGTGCCAGATAATCTAGAAAATCATAACTATTCTTTTTTTTTTTTTTTAAAGATTTTATTTATTTATTTGACAGAGAGAGAGAGATCACAAGTAAGCAGAGAGGCAGGCGGGGGCGGGGGGGGGAGCAGGCTCCCCGCTGAGCAGAGAGCCCGATGCGGGGCTAGATCCCAGGACCCTGAGATCATGACCTGAGCTGAAGGCAGAGGCTTAACCCACTGAGCCACCCAGGCGCGCCCCAATCATAACTATTCTTGAACTCATCAGATAGCTGAGATATCAAGCCAATGTCGTAGCTGAAAGTCTAGGAAGAGAAAAGTTCCTCCAAAGACACAGAAAGCAGTGGCTTCCCCACAGCAAACCACAAGGAAGAGATGTCAAGTCAAGTGCCATACATGCAGACAAGAATATTCCAGCAAAAATACTTTGCAAATTGCCAAAGTTCAAATGCTGGGTGGGGACATTAAGAACTTGAAGTCAGTACTGCTTGAAAGTATCCAAAGTAACAGTTGAAACAAAATAAAACCTGGGAATGCAAGCTGGTACAGCCACTCTGGAAAACAGTATGGAGGTTCCTCAAAAAGTTGAAAATAGAGCTACCCTATGACCCAGCAAAAAACGTCGTGATCCGAAAGGGCACGTGCACCCGAATGTTTATAGCAGCAATGTCCACAATAGCCAAACTATGGAAAGAATCTAGATGTCCATCAACAGATGAATGGATAAAGAATAAGTGGTATATACATACAATGGAATACTATGCAGCCATCAAGAGAAATGAAATCTGGCCATTTGCAACGACGTGGATGGAACTGGAGGGTATTATGCTAAGTGAAATAAGTCAGAGAAAGACAATTATCACATGATCTCTCTGATATGAAGAATTTGAGAGGCAAGGTGGGGGTTT
>CM053615.1:53743987-53764293 GCA_028646535.1 Procyon lotor
AATAAATAAATAAATAAATAATAAAACCCAGTTCAACTTCTGACCAGATTGTCTCACTCCACATGCAAAACATTAGCAAAAGTATGTTGAAAAGAACTATGCCTATTTCCAGGAATAAATGCTATATAATTTAAAATCTGTTCTACAATCAGTGATAGGAGTTCAATAAAAATCATGAGAAAAAAGAAGAAAACAGCTCATTGTCAAAAGACAGAGTCATCAATAGAACCAGACTCCCCAAAATGGCTCCCTTATAGGAACTATCATAGAAGAAATTCAAATTAGCTTTGATTAATATGGCAAAATTGTTTTGGAAAAAGTTAATGTCATTACATGACTATATGGGAAGTTTCAGCAGAGATAGGGACCCCATTAGAAAGAAACAAATGATATTCTAAAGATAAAAAGCATATTAGAGGTGAAAATGCCTTTGATGGACTCATCAGTGGACTAGACATAGCCTAAGCAAAAAAGCCAGTGAATATCCAAAGGAGTAGAGATAACCAAGACTGAAACACAAAAAGAGTTATATAAAAAAACAAAAACAAAGAAATCAAGAGGTATGGACCAACATCAAATGGCTTAGCAAACATTTCCTTGAAATCCCAAAAAAAGAGGAGACAACAATAACAGAAATTTAATTATGGATAAAAGAAATTAAGCCACCGATCCAATAATCCAGAGAACCACCAAACAGGATAAATACTTTCCTCTGAAAACAAACCTATCATTTTAAATTGCTGAAAAACAAAATAAAGAAAAAATCTTGAAGGCAGCCAAAGAAAAAAGACACATTATGTCCTGAAGAACAAGAATGAGAATTATTATTTTAGAAACTATGTAAACCAGAAGACAGTATAATCACATAACTAAAGACTTCAAAGAAGAAAAAACAATTGCCAACTCAGAATCCTATACAGAGCAAAAATGGTATTCAAAAACGGAGGTCAAATAAAAACATTTTCAAACCAACAAAAGCAAAGAAAATGCGTTACTAGCAGACCTTGAATATAAGGTATGTTAAAAGAAGTCTCTCTCTCTCTCTATGTATGTATATATATATACATATACGTGTATATATATATTCTCAGAAACAGTAAAATGAGGATACATGTATTCTTCTCTTTTCTATTGAAATAGACAGTATAAAGCAATAATAATATCTATGTAGTTTGGGTTTATAGCATATGTTAAAGTAAAATGTAGATGATAAGAGAAGACAAGGTGGGAGGGAGGAATTACAAGTATGTTGTATAAGATTTAATACTCTATGAAGTGATTTAACAATATTTGGAGGCGGATGGTGATTAATTAAAGATGAATGTTGTACCTAGGGTTTTAAAAAAGAAGTATAAATATTGAACCAGTAATGGAGAAAAAATAGAATCCTAGCAATTATGTAATTAATCCAAAAGCCAGCAGAGAAAGAGAAAAGAAAAAGGAGGGGTAGTATAAATAGAAACAACTAATTAAATGGTAAGATTTAGTCTAAACATATCAATAATTACATGGAATATGAACAGTCTAAACACGTCAATTAGAAGACAAAAGCAAAGACAAAATATTATTTATAATTTTTTTTTTTTAGAAAACATCTATATAATTGTACGAATGAAAGCATTTTTAAGTAGAAAAACACAGGGGTGCCTGTGTTGCTCAGTCAGTTAAGTGTCTGCTTTTAGCACAGGTCATGATCCCGGAGTTCCAGGATCAGGATCAAGCCCCGCATCAGACCCCCTGCTCAGTGGGAAGTCGGCTTCTCCCTCTGCCCTTCACCCCACTGTCCTGCTCTCTTTCACTCTCTCTCTCAAATAAATAAAATCTTTAAAAATAAATAAACCCCTGGGGCAAATAATACATTATATGTTAATAAAAATTTAAATAAATAAATAAATAAATAAATAAATAAACCCTGATAAGTTGAAAGTAAAATGAAAAAATATATCCTGAGCAAACATTAATCAAAAGGAAGCTTAAATGACTGGCTTAGTATCAAAGAAGGCTTCAGAACAAGGAAAACTGCCATGAAAAAATTTATCAAGAAGAGTTCATTTTTAACAAGAACATATAAGAATCTTGAATGAGAATTCACTTAATAACACATGAAATAAAATTAATAGAAAGGAGAAGTAGATGTATCCACAATTATGGTTGGAGATAGTAATGCTTCTCTCAGTAACTGATAGAATGAATAGAGAGGGAAAATTAAGGATATAGAAGACCTGAAAAATACTATCAACCAATTTGACATAATTGGCATTTATAGAGTCCTTCACCAAACAAAAGCCAAATATATATTCTTTTCAAATGTACAAGAAATAGCCACCAACTTATACCATATTAGCCACCAAGTTAGACCATAGACCAGAGTCCTGGGATCGAGCCCCACATCGGGCTCCTTGCTCGGCAGGAAGCCTGCTTCTCCCACTACCATTCCCTCTGCTTGTGTTCCCTCTCTCACTGTGTTTCTCTCTGTCAAATAAAAAAAAAAAGAGAGAGAGAATTTGCTTTATAATTCACCACCTTAATATACTTAAAAGGAGAAATTCTGACCCTTTTATAAAATTTAACAGTCTTTTTTTTTAACAGTCTTTTATTATAAAATTTTCTGAAAAGAATATACTATGATTTTCTTAATCAAATAAAAATATATCACAAATGTGAGAATACAGGCTTAGAAGCTTAGTGGTGAAGTTTTGAAAACATCACTACTAAAATCAGAAAGATGGTAAGGATTTATCTTATTGTTCTTACTATTCAACATTATACTGAAAATCTTTCCCTAAACAATAGAATAGAAAACAAAAGTGGAGAGAAGATTTGGAAAGCACAAGCTTACACTGAAATTATTTTTATGCATGTGTTGGTTCACAAAGAAAATGCAAGAACATTTATATGTTGACAAATGGAAATAAGATTTCAGGAGAGTTGTTTTTATGCTTTAGGTCTTCTGTTTGATCACTTTGCTGTTGTGTTCTACTTTCTGAAACTTCAACTCAATTTATATTTCAACCCACTTACTGAAATCTTAAAATTTCTCATATATTTTTGTTTTTTTAAAGCTGTTTCTTGTTTTCTTATAATACCTGTGTCGTAGAATTCAAATCTTGTTTGTAGATACGACATCACTTTGAGGATATTACTGATTGTTGTCTTTGGCTTCATCTCTCTCATGCTGAGTAATTATAACAATTAATAGGATTGGTAGTATCTTCATGTTGAAACTATTCCTCAAATTCTTAGTGAAATTTTTGTGGTCTTTTTAATTTAAGGATAAGCCAATAAAGGTTGATAAGGTGAGGCTTGTTAAGTTGATGATCTACTTAATATCTGACTTTTTCCCCATTGGACTCCCTGAATTTCACACGAACAACTTTCCTCTTAAGATGTTTTGTTTTTGTGGACACGCATCCTCCAATCCCCTGTCAGTATGTGTGTTCATAATGAGGTCAGAGAAGGTAATATGTCCATTCCGTTATCCTAAGAACAAAGTGGGTCTGAAGACCACACAATTCAGAGTAAAGAAATTAACTTAATCCCTTTGTTTTCAGCTCCTACCTAGGACTCTACTTTCTGCTATGCATAAATTCCCTTAGGAAGAGCCTTTTCTATTCAGATTATCCTGAGGAAAAAGTAGGAGGCAACATATCAGTCGTTAATAGAACGGAGACAGACTGCCTGGGTTTGAATCATAGTACCCATACTTACTATGTGGGTGACCTTGAACAAGTTAACCTTTCTGTGCCTCAGTTTCCTTAGCTGTAGAGGGATAATATTAATACTCTACTCTTAGTTTTTATTTTAGGAGTAAAACTTTATTTTCTGTAAAGCACCAAGAATGTGCTTAGCACATAGTGAGTGCTATCTACATCCACATAAATGCTACATTAAGTAACCACTCTCTAGGACAAACTTCCAACTAGCTCCCCAGTTTTCTGGCCCATATTTCACACCTCTCTGCCAAAGGCAGGGTGCTGCCATAAAGAAAACTTACTGGAGATACTTATTTTCATTGGTTTTGTCAGGGTTGGTATTTATTCACCTAGTCCAGATACAACACGAATTGACTGGTAAGAGCCCATGCTATCCAGATCATGAGTAATCTAATTTAGTAGTGATTTAGTAGGGATTTTCAATTGAGTAGTAGTGATTAAATATTTAATCAGAAACTGATGTCTTACTTTTCCTTTTTTTTTAAAGAAAGCTTATAATATCACATAATAACAATGGAATCTGCTTGTTTAGACACATTACTATGTGAGTGCCCCTATGTATGTATTTGTAGGTTTTAGGTCAGCAGCAAAGTCTTAGGAATTCCATAGGGATATGTATTGGGGATGAGCTGACTGTATAGGAATGGACTCCAGAACTCTTCTTTTTGAGTTGTTGAGATCTCAAAAAGAAACGCTCCTTTTTTTTATTGAGTTCATATATTGCTTTTCCACTTAAGATTATATTTGAAGAAAAATGCATTTGAGGAAATCACTAGTTTTAACCTTTGTGCTTACCAGAAGAACAAAGATAATATAAAAATAAGATTGTGAGTAAAGACAGCCATGTGGGAAATATATCAGTGGCCCCCAGAAATAAAACTACTTACTTGCATAATTGGATACTTTCATGGATACATGAAACCTGTTAATTGCAGTTGATATTTCAGGATGAATAAATAAAATACGAGTGAGCAATCCAGAAAAGAGCCAGGATCTAAGGAAAGAGAAGGGTAGATAGATTCTACCCTTCCTAGTAGAAAGGAAGACCAGAAAGCTGTTTGTAAACTTCTTGTTGCCATTAAGAAACTTAGGATAATGACTACAAGAACAGCTAAAAATCCTTACATTATTGTCCTGTTACCATATTTATGTTTTTAATGTGTCATGCTCAGTCTCTTTTCTCAGGAACAGTTTTTATTAAAAATCTCTGGCAGCTACTCTGGGGCATGTCACATGACAATGGGTGGTGATACAAATGAAGAGAAAGGAAGATAGACTTAAGTGTTGAACCCCATAGTGTGAAAGAAAAGGAAATTGCTTCATGCTGGTCTTGTCAGACTCTGAGAAATGCACAAAGTTCAGGAACATTCAGAATTGTACAATTCTCCAACAGAAGCTCATACTTTCCAAGGATGAGATTCTGTTTTCTCTACTATGTCAGCAAAAATAAAACAGCTGCTAGGACACATGATTAGTAGATATTATTAAAATACAAGCTTTTATTCCACTCTGTCCCTAAAAATATCGAGTCAGCATTGAATAGCAATGTGCACAGGTCAGCAGGTGCTCCCTAGATTTTAATGGATTCATTTGCTGGAGAAGAGCACACAGTGTCTGAAATTAGTTTAGCATGTAACTATCCTTGTACTCTGAGTTGCCTGGAAGAAAAGGAAAAGAAAATAATCCCTTGGATCTGCTGGCCTAGTTTAGATCCAAATTTTGGATGGCCTTTCTTATGGTTTATCATGAGTTTGCTTCTATCACACGGTGGTAAGGGAAAAGAAAAAACAGATCAAAGGTACAACATGATGTCACTGTCTAGTTGCTGATGTACTATCCCTACCTTTTCATTGTTTAAAAAAAAAAAACATGGAAATTTACATGGCAGGGAAAGGTAAGATTATCAATAAGAATTTCTTTGGTGAAGTGTTTTTCAAACTAGAATTCACAACCCAATAATGGATTGTGAAATCAATTTAGTGGCTTGTAACCAGTTTTTGTTTAATATATATATATATAATTAAATTGAGTCAAATCAATGTATAGAATGAACTAGAAGTACATCTCAAATGTATAGGCTGTTAGTATTTCTTAAAATATTTATTTCAATTGTGAGCATTTATGAATGTGTGTTTTGCATCAAAATGTAAAAATACATTGTGAATCACACTTAAAGTTGTTTGAAAAACATGCTTTTAGGGTAACTCTCTCTATTAAATAAACTGTAGCGTAGGTAGATTAACAAAAATTATAGACAAATTCATACCCAAACCTCTGAAACAACATGACACAAAGGAAAAGGATTGGCAAAGATTTCTGTTCTTTCCTTGAATACATAGTATGTTATGTATAGTACTTTTCCATTATAATATAATATAATATCCACAGAGACAAATCTAATTATTTGTAACAGCTCTCTTTTTTTGAAGTAAAAACAATAAATAAACAAACAAACAAAAAAACCCCACCTGTTTGTGATTTTCCAGAGGCTTTCTGGGAAATTTCAAAGATATTTTTGCATGTAATAGGTATCCTAAAGTATTTTATTTTTTCTAAATTTATTTTGTGAATGCAGATTTCAAAAATATTTTCACAGATTTGTTTACTTGGATGATTAAAAAATGCAAGTGGGTGCCTGGGTGGCTCAGTGGGTTAAAACCTCTGCCTTCAGCTCAGGTCATGATCTCAAGGTCTTGGGATTGAGCCCTGCATTGGGCTCTCTGCTCAGCAGGGAGCCTGCTTCCTCCTCTCTCTCTGCCTGCCTCTCTGCCTACTTGTGATCTCTACCTCTGTCAAATAAATAAATAAAATCTTTAAAAAAAAATGCAAGTGACTGGGGTACCTGGGTGGCTCAGTAGGGTAAGTATCTGCCTCTGGCTCGGGTCATGATCTCAGGGTCTTGGGATTGAGCCCCATGTTGGGCGCCTTGCTCAATTGGGAGCCTGCTTATCCCTCTCCCACTCCCTCTGTGCTCTCTCTCAAATAAGTAAATAAAATCTTTTTTAAAATTAAAAAAAAAGGAATTGCAAGCAACTGAGAAACTACTTGGTTACCTATTTTAACAAATTAACAATAAAACATTTAAAAATACATATAAAAGGTAACACAGTTGTAAAGTATCTTAGCTCTTCCATAAGTGAAGAACCTTAGTTTTTTGTGGTTTTTTTCTTCCTTCACTATCACAGACATAGTAAGAGTGACATAAAGCACAGAAAATTATTCTAAGAAGCAGGATCACTTTTACTTGGGCAAATAACACAGAAGGTAAAGAGCACCTGTCGATAATATAGGTTAAGGCTTCAATTAGTTTACCAAGAAAGCCAACCCATTAAGACTTAAGCAAATGTTGCTAAAATTTTACTATCTTTTTTTTTTTTAAGATTTTATTTATTTGACAGAGAGAAACACAGCGAGAGAGGGAACACAAGCAGAGGGAATGGTAGCGGGAGAAGCAGGCTTCCTGCAGAGCAGAGAGCCCGATGCGGGGCTCGATCCCAGGACCCTGGGATCTGACCTGGGCCGAAGGCAGACGCTTAACGACTGAGCCACCCAGGCGCTCCAAATTTTACTATCTTTTGAATCCTACTTACAAATTCAGGTATTCTACAAATTCAGGTATTCCAAACCAAGGCAAATAAAATTCAATTCCATATTGTTCTTCACAGTGCCCTTTGGTATGTCTGGAACACATATTTCACTTCAGAACAGTGATTCTCTCTCAATAGGTCTTCAAGATCAAAACTATTTTTATGGTAACACTACAATGTTACTTGCCTTTTGCACTCTTCCAGGAACATACTGGGGAGGTTCCTAGAGACTATAAAACATGTGAGATCTCAGAAGACCAACTACAGAAGCAGACGTAAGAATCCATCTGTCTTCTAGCAAGTAAGACATTTAAGAGATTTGCAAAAATCCCATTGTTATCATAATTATTTTTTTTCCTTTGGAAAAGAGTTATTTCATAAAAATGCCATTCTGCTAACATAAAATGAATTCACTTTGCGCATTTTCAAATGAATTAATACATATGTATCTTAAAGTTTTTCTTTACTTAATTTTGAGAATATAATTTTGATAGTAATCATTTACATTATATTCCACATAAAAGAAAAATTTTAGGGGCCCAAAAAGTTTGGGAGCTGCTGCTTTAGGGAAAAACTACTCTTTTCCTTAGGGGGAAAAAGAAAAAGCATACATCATTGAAGTTCTCTGTCATAAATATTGTCTCAACTTTCTATATTCAGTATAACTTCTACCCAAATAACTGACTTATTTCACAGAGAAAACTGGGGTTGGTAATTGAAAATACACAAGCATTTTAAGGTTTGTGAAACTCATGAAAACAACACATCTCATACCCACACACATTCTTTTTACATCTTCTTAAAGTGGATAAAATGAACATATCTCAGTAATATGACCCAAGAAATAACTTTTATGTAGCATATAAAAATAAGAAGCAGGTGCACCTGGGTGACTCAGTTGGTTAAGCATCTTCCTGTAGCTCAGGTCATAATTCTGGGAGCCCTGTGGGGAACCTGCTTCTCCCTCTCCCTCTGCTCCTCCCCCTGCTTGTACTCTTTCTCCCTCTCTCAAATAAATAAATAGAATCTTTAAAAAATAATAAAATAAAGATATAAAAATAAGAAGCGAAAGTATATAACCTTAAAACTATTCTTAGTAATCTGTGTTTTGTTACTATCTTACTTAGAAAGTATCTGAATATACTATGTTATTTATTGTTTTTAGGGAGATGAATCAAAAAGAAAGATTTGCCCTAGAAATCTAATCAATAAATTTAAAAAAGTGTGAATTCAAAAAAATAGCTGTAAGTTTATGTAAGACTTTTTATGATGCTACTATATGACATTCCTTCCCCAGAATATTGAAAAGCTGTATAAAATTGACAACATGGTAGAAAAATATGAATTACTATAGTTTGCCACAAAAAGAGATCAAATCTGTAAAGATCAGTGAGTAAGAAAAGTCATATGAACTATTTAAAAATTCTCTTCAAATAGACTCTGTAACACACACACAAACACACACAGAGAGAGACAGAGTGGGAGAGACAAAGAGAAGATAAGTAAATGGGACAAAATATAAATTCATATAAATATAAATAAGACTATCAGTCATCCAGTCAGCCTCAGTATGAGCTAGCCTTGTTCATGTAAAAAATAAGAAAAATTTCATCAAAAGCCAATGTCCAACATTTAATTAGAGTAAATGTATTTACGTACACAAACAGTAACACTTTTAAAAACTTAAAATGAGGAACAAGCTGAATTTTGCCCAGACTTCTCTTTCCTAAGCTACCCTACTGGTTGAAGAATTGAGGAAATATTCCAGAAAGCATAAGGCAGAGAGATAGAGGCAGAACTGGAGTTGGAAATAAGAAGGTGGCATAGGAGTGGGAAGGAAGAAATACAAGCAGAGAAAGAAAAAGGTGCAGGTTCTGCTCAGAGGGGTCAGGGGGTTCTAGAGAGAGAGAGGAGTCATGCTTTCACCTTGAGAAGACAGATTTCTAAACGTGGGAAATAATCCAACTTTAAGGAAGGAAGGAGTTCAGTGTGTTGGGGAGCCTTAAATGATCTATATCCCATGCAGTTTTCCATTATCTTCACCATTGTAGATTTATGATTTCCATTCTCTGTTGCTGTTACTGCTGTGGGGGTCTCAGTAAGGGGAGAGATTACGGGACATCTTCAGTCATCCTTCTAGTTAACTCTTTTTAAAAACATATGTATATATTCATCTCTATATACACACATATGTAAATACATATATATGCATATGTGTGCTGTGTATTATATGTATATAGGTATGTGTATAGAGGGACAGGGACAAAGAGAGAGAAAGTATTAATAGGAGAGTTGTTTCTGTAAGAATTTATTTATGGGAAGTAGGTACAGAGAGGGTTGAAAAGAGCTAACCAAAACTCATGCTACTATCATCTCCTACTATAACAATTCAAGACTTTCAGTTAACATATTTAAAATGTGAAGGAGTTATTTTATTTCAGACGACAAGCAGTTACTGAATACCATGAGAATGAGCTCCTTGGACCCGTGGCAAAAATTAATGGAGAGAACACAGGATACATGTTTGTGTCTAATTTAGGGCTCTGGGTCAGCCAGTAAAGAGTTGCCTGTGAGATTCCCCATGGTATTAACCTCAGTCCTGCAATATATTTTTATTTTCCTGGGCTTTATATATCCTACAAAGTAAAAATCTTTACCTTCGCTAATATTAAAATCTGCCATATAATACCATCTGCTTCTACCCCTTCCTAAGTGGTTTTCTACTCTTTCTCATAAAACCTAGGTTTTTCCTAATCCATACCATGCATAATCCTTTTGTATTCTTGATTCCAATTGTTTGTTGAGGCAAATACAATCTCTTGATTTTCTTGAAACTCTAATTCATATACAGCATCTCTTATATTTATTTTTTTTAACACTTTATCTGTGAAACACTCTTTTAGGCTCTGAAGAAGCAGTGGTGAGCAAAATGGAGCAAAGACTCTACTTACTTAGAGCTCAAAATCTTATGAGAATTCACAGTTACCAAATCATCCCACAAATAAATGCAATGTTATAACTGTTATACTTTTTATGAGTCAAAAGCACATAATGCTATGAGGGAGAGGTTGATTTGAGGAGGCTTCCTAACCTTCCTAACCCTAGTGGGTTAGGGAAGTGATCAAAAAATATTTGCTTGATGAACAAGAAGTTGAATATAGTTGAATGAAATAAGTTGAAATAGATAGCTGAATGAAAATAAGAATAATTTCTTATGAAAATAAGAGTAACTTATTATGAAAATAAGAAAAAAACACCTTCCCTTGAGATAGAAAGCAAAGAAAGCATTTAAAAAAAATCTGCCATCAAATTCCAATATTTATGTAACAGGATATTTTTGGTTTATATAATCAAAGTACATAAATTTATTAAACTAAGCATGAGAACCTGGTTGGTTTTGTGTATCCATTACCATTTTTAAAAAGGATCTTGCTTTTTTATGATGTTTTGCTCCTTCCAGATTGAATTTATATTGCCTTCTTATTTTATGAAAATCTAATATCATATATTATCAGCCTTTTATAATAATTCTTTCTCTTTACTCTGAATTTATGAATACAACTAATTAATTCACAACCTTAATTTGGTAAGGTCAGTAAATAGCATGAGAGATTATAAACATCTGGATGGAAAATCCAAGACCTTTGAATTAAAGTGTTTAGTTTTCATTTGATGTAAATCTTAATAAATAAAACCCCTAGGCTATTTGCACAAGTGACATGTCTCAGAACAAATTGATGGTGTATGTATGATAAACCGTTTGTATGCATAAAAATTCCTGATATTTACTGGAATTAGGTACAGCAGATGTCACATTAACATTTGGCAAGAAAAAGCCCATATGAATGATTGGAGAAAGTAAATAGTCGACAGGGTTTTAATAGGATGTGTGTACACACCAGAGACTTCAGAAGACTATTAAATATTGAAATATATAAACTGACATTGTACTTGGTAGATGTATTTGGAATGAATGGGCCAAAGTAGGAATCAATGAATCAATGATTCATGGCAGGGGGGTTGGGTTCTTCTCCCCTGTAAATCCCGGAAATATGTCCTTCACCAAAATGTTATCAATCAACATTTGTTAGGGATTTGTAGAAAATGATAGAAAACTAGTCACAGGAGTATCCAGACAGTGAAACAGCTTCATTAAATACCTGATAAAAACAGCCAAAATACACACAAATACTTCATTCTGTATCATTACAAAATTTAAAATTCACCAAGAATATCCACAAAGGCCTCTATTATTGTTATTTATAACAATTATAGTCAAATTGGTATCAGTAGTAGCTAGAGATACATGGAATTGGGAAGAGAGAATGGACTGTAGACTATGACCCTGAGGTTTTGGATTCTTTCCTGTGTTGAAGAATGTAAGTAAGTTGTGAGTAGAAGGCAAAATAAACATGGTATCAGTACTCCTCCAACTCCTTGAAGTAGCAATCACATATGTAAACAAAACTTTCCCCCTTAGCGGGAGCTCATTTGCCAGAAGTGAAGCCCAAGAAAAAGGGAGAGGAGAGGAGAGGGGGGAGAGGGGAGAAGAGGAGGAGAGAACAGGAGAGAGGAGGGGAGGGGAGGGGAGGGGAGGAAAAAGCTAAATCCGCTTGGCCCAGTGGCAGGGTAGAAGAGTTAGACTGAACCAAGGAAATCCTTGCCTTAGGAAATGTGAACTGAAAGATTAGAATTTACTGTTGAGGGAAGAAACTAAACAGAGTAACAAAAACACTGTGTAAATTCCACACTCTCAGTTTTGTTAGACAATGAGCAAACTGTATAACCAAAGGAAATGAAGAAAAGTAGAAAATGAAGAATTATTTTAAAAAGCAAAGCATGTAGCCTACATGAGAAAGAAATCTCATGCATTGCTCTTGGGAATATTAAATGATAAAACCAATTAAAAAACTGTTAGTTTCTGCTAAAGCTGAATATTTGCCTTCCATGTCACTCAGCAATTTCACTACTGGTGCATTCATAAGACAAAAGAGTACATCTGGCCACCAAAAAACATTCCCCCAAAAAACCCCAAAACAATAACATACATAATGTTCATAGCAACTTTATTCAAAGTAGCTAAGACTGGATGCCCACCAGGAGGAGAATAGATATTTTGGTGTATATTCATACAACAAAATCCTACAGAGGTATAAAAATCAGACTACTACATACAAAAACATAGGTAAATATCATAGATATTATGTTCAGTGGAAAAACCAGATACATAAGTGTGTCTTCAGTAACATTCCATTTATATTTATATTAAACTCAAAACAGACAAAATTAATCAATGATTATAGAATTCATAATTATAGTCATCTGATGGGAGATATAGTCTGAGGTACAGACACAAAGGTATCTGTAATGGAGTGTTAGAAATATTCTATATATTCCCTGAATAGTGACTAGATAAGTATAACTATGTAAAAAAGTCATGGTTATTAACATTCAAGATTAGTATATGTCATATATCATTTGAAAAGAGAGAGTTCTGTTTCCTTTCATGGCAAATAGACAACTCATTCTAACCCTCCTTTGATGATAACTGGGAAAACTGGAAAAAATATGAAAAGAACACCCATTTGTAAGTATGGGAGAGCTAACAAACCTCTGAAGAATTCAGACGCCAAGATCCAAGAGAAAAAGGAAACTATGATATGTGAGCTCAGAAACCGGGACTGCTTTTTCCGGGCTGTATCTACCAGTCCAGGTGTAGGCTAATGCTGCCGCATCAATTCCCATGGAGACTGTGTGTCATACCACGTAGAATTTTGACAGTTTAAGTTGACAAAAATTGGAGTTCGGTATTTAGCTATCAAAGGGCTTCAACTTAGAAATAGACTACTCTTAGGGTACTGTGGAATTGGAAGCCAGAAAACAGAGAGAGAAAGTAAGAGAATCAAGATTTAAAGATGTTAATTAACACTTTGTAAAACTGATTAGTTACATAAAGCCACAATTCCAGGTGGGGGGTGGGGGGGTGGGTACTAGGAAGTAAAAGAGAAAATCTTAAAACCAGCCAGAGTGACAGTAGAACCCAGATCTCATTGGAACATGTCCTTTTATTTTTTTTAAAGATTTTATTTGTTCGTTTGACAGGGAAAGAGAGCAAGTAGGGGAAGAGGCAGGCAGAGGGAAAGCGAGAAGCAGGTTCTCTGATGAACAGGGAGCTTGACACAGGGGCTCCATCCCAAGACCCTGAGATCCTGACCTCATCCAAAGGCAGATGCTTAACTGCTTAACCGACTGAGCCACCCAGGCGCCCCAGTAGCATGTCCTTTTAAAACAAAAGCAAAATAAGACCTTTTCAAAGAGAAACAGATTATTTGTCAACCAGATTTGCACTAAAAAGAAGATAACAGACATTCTAAACTCAGAACAGTGACCCACAGATTCAAGAAAAAAGCATAAAACAACAATAGATATAAATATGTGGGTAAGATCAGTAAATATTTAATATTTAAAAATTATACACATTTTGTGTTATATTTTTGTTTATAACTAAAATGTATGACAATATATGGCAAAATATAGCAATAGCATGAAGTCAGGAGACAAATGGTGTTAAAACATCCTGAGAGGAAATGACATGTTAATATAAAACTTCAATGAAGTTTTCATTTTGGCAATGAACTTCAATGAATCAGAGATGTGTGTTGTAATCTATAGAGTAACGTTAAAAATAAGTAAAAAGTGTACAAACTGTGAAGTTAAGGGCAAATATTGACATTAAATTAAGAAATATATATTTAACCCATATATCAAACAAGATCACAATGGAAATTGAAAAATATTTTTGAATACATGATGAGAATATTGCAAGGAAATTATGTGGGATGTAGTTAAACTTGTGCTTAAATGGAGAATGGATAGACTTCAACTCAGATATTACAAAGAACAAAGCCTCAAGGTGTAAGAATGCAAATTACAAAGATAAGAGCAGAAATTATTGAAAGAAAAAAATCAACGAGGAAGATGGAGGGAGCCATTTTACACTTTCAGACCTCTAACCATGGAAGCAGTATAAGGTTTCCCTACAGGTGGCAGCAGTCTCAAATCCGGGGACAATAAAGATGATGGAGCATGCGCAGTACTGATGCTGGTAAATGGGACTGGCAAAAGGCTCTGAGTTTGAGATTTTAGAGGTCTGCTAGAGGTCTGAAGAGGAAGAGGAAAAAAAGAGCTAACCAACCCAGGAGCAACGATTTTTAAAAAAAGAAACAGAAAAGGAAACATACAGCACAACTAAAAACCAGTGAAGGTAACACAAATCTTAGCTTTGGATGTATTTTTATTTGTATTTTTTTTGAGTAGGTTCCATGCCCAGTGTGGAGCCTAACTCGGGGCTTAAAGCCACAACGCTGAGATAAGACCTGAGCTGAGATCCAGAGTTAGATGCTTAACCAGCTGAGTCACCCAGATGCCCTTAGAGATGTATATTTTAAATTAACATAACTTCCATTAATTCTTATTAAGGATGTTTACAAGGATGTAAAGAGAACATCAGCTGTTCTGTATGTATTTTTCCAGATGTACTGGTTCGGAAAGGGATACTTCCAAACGACCTAGGGATTTTCTCCGATGTAAGCAACTGAGAGAACGTAGTCAGGCTTCAGACTAAAAATATTTGATCGCCCCAATAGGATGTGGTTCAAGGTTAAGCTATATTCTTCCTCCTGCTGATTTTGGTAGCAACAAATCCTAGATTGTATTTAGATTAGTAATTAAAAGGTGAACACAATAATGGAGAGAGAAAAAAAAAGATTGGTTATCTAGACCTGGACATAGGAAGAAAATAATTTCAGTAGAGTCCAAATGGATTACAAACACACTGTTTTCTATCATAAATACCCTAAAAATGTTAGATGTCTTCTAGAATTGTTCTGAGTATGTTGATTTTAAAATATAGCCATTTGAGAGCACGATTAATACATGTAAGATAAAGTAAGATAAAATTATGTCTTTATCTCATTGTGTCCTGTAGCCTTGAAGCTACCTAATCAGAAACCCTTGACGGGAAGATTTTAAGGGTAAGTGGGGGAAGGTGAAGCCTAAATTTCACAAGAAAAAGAGACAATAGAAAATCTTAAGTTTTCTGATAAATTACAGAGGATGTACTCTGTTTTATTATGTTCAGACTTACAAATTAAAATCTCAGATCATATTTCTCATTTTCACCCTTTTTATATTTCCCTGAGGAATATCTGGCATTTCATTTCATTTTGTCTCCTTAATAGTAATGAATCAACATAAAAGCATTGGATTCAGAATTGTCCATTACCATTAATGGTAACATTGAAGAAGGGCATTGCCTATGTCTAATGACATCTGTCTGTTTACTTTTGGAAAGCATGACTTCTAGGGTTTATATAAAAAGAAAACCTCCTTCAGAAATAATTTTGTCAGGCTAATGTTAAAATTCCTTCCACAATAAACTGTTAGATTTCTTCCAACCCCCTAAATCAGAATCAATCACTGTGTGCCTAGTAGCATTTCATCATACTTCTCTCAAGGCATTTTTTGGTCTAACATTATTAAAATTTCTCATAAACATGAGTACCTCACCCATTAGATTATAAACTACTTAAAGGTAAGAATCAATCTTGTTTTTCTTTTTCTACCACATGCAGTAAGCACATGAAATATTTTTGAATGAATGGAAAATCAGCTTAATAAGAAATATGCAGTATTTTACAAGTCCCTATGGGGGGAAAGGAAGTAATAGGTAGAGTTTATTTTTCTTACCTTGCTAACATATGCACATATATGAGCATAAGGGATTCAGTACACAATGGAATTAGGAGGAGATATTGACCCCTCAGAGACATGTAAAGAAGTCAGTGCACAATTGGAATATTAACTATCAGCTTATGAATCTTGTTTTCCCTAAGGATATATGAACCAAACCGTCCAGGGAAGATAACAGAAACATTAAACATAATGATGTTGAGGAACAAAAATATATGAGACAAAGTCATGGGTAGTTGCTTTAGACTGAGAGCTATGCAGTCTTTTTCAACTGGAAATCAGCAAATCAATATCCAGGGGAGAAAATTTTGGAGTCATAGGATAGGGAACTGCTAGAGAGCCTTGCACCCATGAATAAGTCAGTCACCAAGATTTGAACCAATATGATCATAATTCAGCAGAAGAGAGAATAAATCTAACTTTACCAGGAAAATGGGGCTAGGAGGAAGAAAACACTATGACACATATGGATGAAAATACACCCACCCCCCCACCCCCCCGCGCCTCCTGGAACATCTCTATCAGAGATGTTAAAAAAAAAAAAAAAAAGATTTATTGCCCCCAATATACAGTATGGTGATTAGAGATAATATGATTGGGAAAAATCCCAAAACCTGAGCTGAGAGCTCTAGTCTTTTTTCTGTGGGCCTTTATAGACAGAAAATCAAAGACCATTTGCTATCAAGATCCCATGGAGTTCTTTCTTTTGTACATGTAGGTATGGTGTGGGTGGATGGCAAATGTGTGTAGATTTTATTTAGTACTTTTCAGAACAAATTAGCAACAGTATCCTCACTAATTAGCCCAATTAAGGAATGATCCTTAGAGTTTGAGGATGGAACCTCTCACAGTGCATAAATTGGAAAACTGTTTTTCACATAATTAATATTAGCTGCATGACTCTTGCCGTGCTTTTAGTACCAGAAAGCACTTGCACGTGTAGTTGACGACAAAATCTCCCCCATTTCATCCTCCAAGACATGGAAGTAAAGTTGTCCAATAAGAATAAGATAAAAATCAAACCAATCAATCAGAGCACAACTACACAACGTATAGTATACCTCAAAAGAGAATGACTCTAAAGCCAGGTAAACGTGGTAGCAGATCTGAAGGTTTATGTTGGAATGTGGATGGTGCATTGAAAGCATCAATAAGGAAGAGCTATAGAGACAAACTTTGACATTCTTTCCTATTTCCGTTCTTTCCCAACTTCCTATGCTAATATCCTGAGCAACTTTCTAAATCTGTTACAATTATCAGATGGACACATTGGATATCAAGTCTGATATCATTAAACTGAACATCTCAAATAGGTGGCCTGATTTGACCTGAAAAACATATTGTCTTTGGCCCAGTCAGTTTTTAAAAAATTGAACTTAAGTTTACAAAATAGAATTTCCTCCCTGAGACCTAAATATTGGGCTTCTCTTGAAAGATGAGATCTTACAACGTTTAGACAGCATTTCTGCCTGATGTGATACCGTTCTTAGAAGTATCTGCAGAGTGGTGACTCCTTGTGATGGGACGTACCTGCCAATTTGCAAGCAGTCAGCATTCAGTCACAAGGCCACCTTCATTATCTGCTTAGCTGCTAAACACTGAAATTTCAAATCCCTTAAATTAATCTGAAATACTAGTGGCTTTTCTATAGTTCCTATGAACAAGGACAAATTATCAACAAAATGTCCATGTAAGTTTTTATTTTAATTCAGGTGCATAATGGATAGTCATTGTCAGTAATCATTTTGTGGGTCAGTCAATAATTTATGAGAAAGCCAACTAACATAATTGTGTATTCAAACAGGGCCTCCTAAATTCAAAGTTTAATCCTTCTGATAACTTAAGGATGTTGAAAGTGTAAAATGGTTGATAAACAATAATCCCAAATAATTACTCTTCTAATAATGAATAATTACTTTGTGTAGTGTGGTCTTTCATTGGAATAGATGTTTTAATAAGCAAGGATGTGATGAGTAAAGAAAATAAATATTTTTTATATTCTTTATAATCATAATAGATTTCCCATAGACAATCACATTAAAAGCTAATTTTGATTAAAGAGATTGTGAAAGCATTCAAAGAAGTATATTACTCTACTAATGTGTGTGGAGGGACAGGGACAGATATATTTTCTTCTGGGTGGGGAGTAAAGATGGGGAGGGATATGAGATATTTGAGAGATAATTCATAGTGGAAATTTGTCTTGTTAGGAAATAAATATTTCCACTTACTGGGGAAAGATATGAAATAGTGATAGGGATGCTATTATAATGTTCTGAATAGAAATACCAAATCATCAGTGTCACTGTGTTTTTCTTCTGTTCATATGTTCTGATAATAGGTCCACTCCTGAGGTATAAAATGTACCCAGTGATTCTGATCCTTGGTCCTCATAATATCCATTATTTAAAGAAGGGGCACTTTTCTAGACCCTGCCACTTTGGTTTATTCACTGGGCATAAGTGAGAGTGTGGATTGAGTTTTATGGTAACTGTATTTAGCTATCAACCAACCTTACTGTGGTAAGGCAAGGTGAAACACACCATTCTACCATTAAGCACACATAGACTCCCTCTTCTCAAATCTGCTCCCCCTACCTCCATTTCCTAGAGAGTTAGGGAATGGCATTACGCTTTCTATTTTGACATTCCATGATTAGTAGCATCCCAGTAATTATATTTTCTCAGAGTTCTCAGAATTAATAAAATGTTCCAAATCTCTGTGTCCTCCCAAATTCAAATATCTACCTGTCAAAATAATAAATAAAATCAATTTTATATGCCAGAAAAGTAGAGCCATATTCTTGTGGAGTATTACGGAAGGTAATCCAAGGTAATGTAGAAAAGCAATTAATTGACAAGGAGGGAACTGTTATTCCTGGGACTCTTCACTCTGAAGGTAGACCCTCAGAGGACTTAAATGGTGAGGTCTATGTTATCATGTAAATTATGTTCAGTAGTTCCAAAATTTTGTACTTACTTGTATCTGGGGCCTTTATTCCCCAAATGATCGAATCAAACATGAGGTTGTATCTCACATATCACAATATTGCCTTATAACTAGAACTACTAGAAATATAAGAGAACAAAAATATAAGAATATAAGCAAATGAGCATTTCTAAAGGAAACTTTTGTACATCACAATACAAAACATTCATTCAATTTATGCCTGAAATAGTTCTGGTAAAATCATTAAATACAATTCCTTTGGAGGAGTATTTTTAAAAAGAATTTCTTTATTTATTTGCCAGAAAGAGAGAGAGAGCGAGCACACAAGCAGGGGGAGTGGCAGGCAGAGGGAGAAACAGGCCTCCTACTGAGCAGGGAGCCTGATACAGGACTCGATCCCAGGACCCCGGGATCATGACCTGAGCCCAAGGCAGCTGCTTAACCAACTGAGCCACCCAGGCGTCCCTTCCATGGAAATTTCATCTTGCTCAGGAGAGCAGCCATTTTGTATGCCACATGATCTGCTTCTTCATCATACATGATCCTTCCAAGGAGAAAGCATCTGGATCAAGAGTCACTAATCTACAGTTTGACAAAAACCAAATATAAGTGAGGTGAGATGACTGAGAGCGAGACTGTTTCCAAACTACAGGAAATGTTAAAATTGTCCAATCAGATTCTCTCTTTCTGAAGCGTGAAATAGAAAAAGAAATAGAACCAGAGTATTAATAGCTGGAGAAAAGTTGAGCAAGATGCAGGGAAGCAACTGCAGAGGACCATGAGGACCCATTAGTATAGAGTAGTTTTGACTAGCCTCTTTGTACTCATTTCTTCATCTGCAAAATATGGGTGTGATAACAATCTGTCTACTTTATGGATCTCTTTTGGTAATTGATGAGATAATACTTGTAAAGCTCTTAGCAGAGTCTGGCATATTGTAAGTGCTCATAAAAGTTAAATGCTGCTTACATCACATTATAGTATAATAATTGTTTTAACTCTCCCTCTACCATTAGGCTCTGGGCTTTCTGAGAGCAGGGACTATCTTACTCTTCTCTGTATCCTCAGTTACTAGCACCGCACCTAAACACAGTAACTAGCACATTGCAGGTCCTTCACTATATGTTCATTAGATGAGTGAAATAAAGTTTTTCTGCCTCTACCCATCTTCTTCATTTTTTTCTTCATACCCATCTACCTATCTCATCATATCTGAGGACCTTAGGAAAACCAGTGTATTCAAGTAGCAAACTGAGATGTAGTTCACTTTTATTATTGTTTCGTTTTATTTTTGTTTTGTTTTTAA
>CM053615.1:53770957-53784899 GCA_028646535.1 Procyon lotor
GCAAGGTACGAGGCAGTACTTGGCTGGATGTTACTAAGCTTAAATAATTTAACCAGAAATTAGGAGGAAGGACTAGAGCCTAATTTAAGGCTTGTAATTAATGCAACAAAAGGAAAAGGAGGGGGTTTTGATGTAGAGGGTGATAAAGATCTCATAAATTGCCGGTGGGGAGATTAATCCCAAATTTCATTGTTAGTGAAGCTATCTTAAAAAACAATGTGATAAGCCAGCAACCTGGGCTGGCACATTGGATTCTGACTCTCAGTGGGCATGAGATCTAAGCCACAACAGAACAGACCAGGAAGGGAAGGATGAGTGATGGAGGTTCCTGATCTACTTCTTGAATATGTCAGGGTTAGCACAGAAACTGCAACAGGAAAGAGTTTCCAAGGAAGTGACCAGAAAATAGACTGAGCTATGGAGAACTAACACAGATGCAAAGAGAAACAAGATAAGATTGACAGCTACCTTTGGAACTGAGAGGAAGCTGTTGTGTAATGCTTCCTCCCATTCCTAAATGTTTAATTGCTTAACTGAAATGAATTCAAACATGGCTTAACAGCCATTTGGTATGATTAGATTTTAGAAGACGAATGTTATTTAATTCCATAGGGATCTGTGTGTGCGCCACATGAAGAGATGAATTTTGGTTTATGAATCTTTTACAGAAGACTGGAGTTAGGTTCTAGATCAGAGTTTACTTTCCCCTTAAGGTAACAGGTTGCTGGTTTTGTGCTGCAGTGTTGTCCTGGAAGCATGCAACCAGAAGCACTTAGAAACATGTGGTGCCCTTTGTGGGCAGCTCCCCTTGGTATGGTGCAAGAGTTGTATTCAATCAAGCTGTCAGAACAATGACAGCTGTGAGAAGGGGCCCATAAAGCTATTCATCAAATTCTGAAACAGCTCACACTTTACTTGTCTGGAGTTATTTACTAGTGGTTGATGATGACACAGTTGAGTGAGGCAGAGGCTTATGAGGCATCTTGGCTCTTTATTTTGGTGAGAAGGTCATTTTGCAAAGGAGAATTTTAAGGTCTTTAGTATATCCAAGCCAGGCCTTTTATTATTTTGGTAAAAAACCAATCAAAGAAAAGTATTTTTAGGGAGAGTGAGGACTATGATGTTATAAAAACTTGGATTCTGTATCAATGTTCAATCAGAAAAGCAAAACCATTAGAATATATAAATCATTCTAATACGATGAAAAAAAAACTGATAGAAGTACATCTTAAACTTTGCTACTAATTAGATGTTTATCTTTGGGGAAGGACTTAAAGTCTCCATCCTGAGTCATCACCTATAAACACTGAGATTTGACAGTATTTTTCATTGTAGTGTTTCTTTTCTAACTATATGTGATTCTCTGTGTGTATTGACTTTATCTTTCCACTAGCGTAGTGAAATCCCTGCAGGTCAGAAACCCTGAACCATTCTTCTAAATCTCCTATTGATCACAGACTAGCTATCTGCTAAAGAAGAGATCCTTGAATAGAGATTTCTAGAAGAATAATTGATGGACAAATAAACTCTTAGTTATGTAGACTTTAATACTGTTTGATTAAGTGCAGTGATTTTTAAATATGTTGTTCTAAGTGGCTAGAGTATAGGGATCTTGGAGAACCACACTTCCATTTGTGTGTTTTAAAACAAAAGAAAATAAAAACCCCTTACACCTTGAAACTTGAGTTTCAGTCCAAGGCAGTTTGAATTTTCATTTTTTAAGTGTATAAAATCTATGACCCAACCTCCTAAGAGTTTTAATTAGAAAAAATCTATCATATCCTTCAAATTTGGTTTTAGCTAGTGAGAATAAAATATTGTGCATTTCTTTTAGCTGATAGCCATCTGCTACAGAAACATTCAAATGTCAGCTCATCAGAATTTAAAAGGACTTCCTGAACAGAAGTTCACTGAAATTTAAGAAACTTTAATGGAACTTCTGTTGCAAAATGATGCTGTCTTGGCTCTAGGCTAATCCCCAAAACACACCTACAAATCCATCTCCCAAAATGTCTGCCACAGAGAAGGAGCTGGATCAGTTTTACAATTTTTATGGCAAAGGTTAAAATAAGTAATTTCCACAACAGCTGTCGACATACAGTCTGTCTTTGGAGGCTGCTTTCCCTGGAGAATTTTATTTCTTCAAATGTCATAATTAGAATTTCATATCCAGTGACTACTCAAGGAAATCTGGCAGCAGGAGACAGTATGGGTCACGGTTTTATTACAAATGCATCCTTCCCCTGTCTGAAGGGCCAGGAGCTTGTTGCTAGTCTTGTCACAGGAACCCTGATGCACCGTGAATAATTAAGTGCACTTTTCAGTGGATAGCACTTGTTTCCTTAAAATTCAGCAAGATTTATCCAAGCATTAACAGATTTCTCTGTTCCCTGTTTCAAAACCTGATGGGGGACAAAGAAGTAGATTTCCAGGCAATTTAGAACAGTGAGTTGTGTTCACATACTTACTTATATTACCTATGATGGACATGTATCAACAGGAGGGCACTTTTAATGTATTCACCTATTCATTTTCTTTCATCAAACATGTAGATGTTGAATATCTACATTGATGTTGAGCATTAAACTTACCACTGGGGAAACAAAGTTAAACAACACTATCTTTTTCCATACTAGAGACATATCTGAATTTGTTTATAAGGCACCATTAAGTGAGTGATATAGTGGAGTTATAAACTTGATGCTTTGGGGACATCAAGAAAGAAGTAACTAGTCTAGTTGGAGAGATCAGGAAAGACATGGCAGGGAAGGTGATATCTCAGTTGAGCTATAAAGGATAAATAGGAAGGGATTTGATAGATTGATAATGAAAGGACAGCAATTCCTGACAGAGAACTGCATCTGTAGAAACAAGGGTATTTGAAGACACCTGTGAGGTGTCAAAAAGCAGAAGGTTTTTGAATAAGTAGTAGAAGATGGGCATATGGTAGAAGATCAGTGTATATTTTAATGCAGGCAAAAATGTAGATATTATGGACAATTTTATCTTTACAAAAGGTTTATGGGTATGACAAATATTGATCTCCTCAGCTCTCAGAATAGCCAGACAGGATTTTTGAGTATCTTTGTCCTTTTATCCCAATTGCCTAAAAAAAAAAATCTATCATTTTCTTTTTTTTTAAAATGAAGTTTAAAAGATTGGTATATCTCTATGATGAAATACTACTTAATAAAAATAAATGAACTACTGAGACATGCAAGAAAATGGATGAATCTCAAAAGCATTTTGCTAAGTGAAAGAAGCCAGAGAGAAAAACTATTTGATGTGTGATTCCATTTATGTAAAATTCTAGAATAGGGAATGCTATAGTAACACAAAGAAGATTGGCAGCTTCAAGGAGCCAGGGGTTGAACAGAAGATACTGACAAAAAAGGGGGCACAAAGGCATTTTGGGGAGAGACGGAAATATCTATTTCATGGTAATGGTGGTGGTTATGAGACTACAAACAGTTTTCAGAACTCATCACATTATACACTAAAAATTGTTGAGTTTTATTGTTTGTAAATTATAGCTCAATAAAGCTGATAACAAAGACGAGGTGTATCAGAGTCTGGGTTGGAATGAGTTAACTTCAAGGTGCTATAGCCTTCTATGCCAGAAGCAATAGTTTTTCTAGTAAAATTATCTAGGAAGGATAGCCACTGAATGGATAATCAATGAATGGATCTCCTTAAGCATCTGAAGATGGAGAACATGTTAGCTGATACTGAGCAGAATGAGAAACTGAAGAATGCAGGGGTGACTGTTTGACTTCAATGTAATTTTTAAGTTACAAGTACAGTAGTAAACAATAATTTTTATAAAACCCTTACCTGCCAGAGATATCTCTAAAAGTTTTATAAATATTAATTCATTTATTTTCATAACTCTGTAAGTCTTATCATGTTCCCATTTGTCAGATGAAAAAGCTGAGGCAGAGGGAGGTTAGTGAACTTACCCAGGATTACAAACCACGTAAGTGTAAGGACCGAGACTTGAAGTCTGGTGGCCTGGTTCAGATTCTGTGCACTTAACCACAGACACACTATATTTGAATTTAAATTTTCTTAGAAATTTAATAATGAGGTGAGTTTATATTCAACCTCGGGACGTCTTAATGTTGCTGTATTTTGTTATTAGAGTATGTTAATGTTGTCGTTTTATATCACTGCAGAAGCCCTGATAACCTTTATAAGACAGTGTGGCTGGACATAATTAGAGTAGGGAGTGAATTTTCAGCTTCAAATACAGTGTAACATTAGAATAAATTAATTGAGCACACTGTTTTCATCCATTTCAGTGCCTTCTGGGGGGCAAAATCTATACAGACCACGAGAGGTACAAAGAATGTCCACAAAAGAACAATGGTTGATTCGAAAGGAGTGGCTATATGAAGATGGAGATGAGTCTGTCCTTTTCCCTCCCAAGGAAGATCAAGACAGTTATGTATGATCATAGGTTTCATGAATAAACTCAATGGATTTGATGAAGAAAAATCACCGGAGAGCATTAGGGGTATGTATTACAATCCACTACACACGTTTTCCATGCACTTGAACTTCCACTAAAGAAGTTCTTCTGGAATACGTATTGAATTCTTGTGTGACACCAATGATCCATATTTCCTAACTGAGTGGAGACGATTTGTAAGCACTGGGAACCTGGCCTCTCTTCTTCATTTTTCTTTCATTTTGTGCTAGTGCAAAAAAGAAATCCTTAGTAGTTATGTCTGCCCTGAAAATCAAAGTTTCCTCAGTTCAAGTGCCCCAAGATCTAGGCTGGGAGGTTCAGCAAAGAGCATTAGCAAATCAACCTGGTCATAAACTTCAGTCACAAACTCTAACCTAGATCTTGCAGTAACAAAACTCCTCCTTTGATACCCATTTGTCTTAATCTGCATGATTCTCACTTGGGTCAGAATAAGATGGCAAGGAGAGGGGTGTTATTTATTAAGGGACCTGAACAACAGCAACAATGCTGCTGGGCTTCATTTTGTGATTTATAGTGAAGGCAGAAAGAAGGGATAATATTGGGAGTAAGGGCATTATGGAAATCTGGCAAGATAATACGGGAAGGAAAAATAGAGCAAAACTAGTTTTTCAACCTCTCATACAACCTATCTTCATCCATGGTATATAACTTTCTTTTGCTCTTCCTCCCATCATGGCCAACATACACATACATGGCACTCTTCCAACTTACCCTACCCCTGCCAAACAACCACAGTGACAAGACCGTTTATCCACCAATAATTTTTCCACAGTTTTTGTTTGTTTTGTTAAAGTCTGGTGCCCAAAGATTACCAAGAACACACCTGTAGTCAAACAAATGTAGGTCTATTAACTTGCTGCAGCAAGGAAAACTGTATCCTATGGGGAAAATAATCATAGTGAGGTGGAATCAGAATGGTTGTGTATGGGGTTTGGGTTTACACTAGGTGATTTGGAAGAGTCTGTTTTTGATTGAATTGTCAGAAAGTGGAGGCTACTCTCTTACATAAAAATAAACTCAAAATGGATTAAACACTAATTGTGAGTCCTAAAAACCATAAAACTCCTTAAAGAAAACATAGGCAGCTATCTCATGGACATCAGTCTAAGCAATATATTTTTTAAAGATTTTATTTATTTATTTGACAGAGAGAGAGAGATCACAAGTAGGCAGAGGCAGGCAGAGAGAGAGAAGGGGAAGCAGGCTCCCCGCTGAGCAGAGAGCCCAATGTGGGGCTCAATCCCAGGACCCTGAGATCATAACCTCGGCCGAAGGCAGAGGCTTTAACCCACTGAGCCACCCAGGAGTCCTCTTAGCAATATTTTTATAGATATGTCTCCTCAGGCAAGCAAAAGCAAACATAAACTATTGGACCACATCAAAATAAAAAGCTTTTGTACAACAAAACAACAAAGCAACCTACTGAATGGAAAAAGATATTTGTAAATGAAATATCCAATAAGGGATTAATATCTAAAATATATTAAGAAGTTAAACAATGCAACACCAAAAACCAATTATTCTGGATTTAAAATGGGCAGAGGGGTGCCTGGGTGGCTCAGTGGGTTAAAGCCTCTGCCTTCGGCCCAAGTCATGATCTCAGGGTCCTGGTATCGAGCCCCGCATCGGGCTCTCTGCTCAGCAGGGAGCCTGTTTTCCCCTCTCTCTCTGCCTGCCTCTCTGCCTACTTGTGATCTCTCTCTCTCTCTCAAATAAGTAAATAAAATCTTAAAAAAAAAATGGGCAGAGAACCTGAATAGATATTTCTCCAAAGAAGACATACAGATGGCCAACAGACACAAGAATCACTAATAATTAGAGAAATGCAAACCAAACCACAATGAGATATCAGCTTACACTGTCAGAATAGCTAATATCAAATAGACAAGAAATAAAAAAGTGTTAGTGAAGATGTGGAGCAAAGGGAACCCTCTTGCCCTGCTGGTGGAAATTGGTAGAGCCCTTGTAGAAAACAGTATGGAGGTTCCTCAGAAAGGTAAAAAATAGAAATACCATATAAAACAGTAATTCCACTACCAAGTATTTACCCAAAGGAAACAAAACAATCATTTGAAAAGATATATGCATCCCTATTTTATTGCAGCATTATTTATAATAGCCAAGATATTGAAGCAACCTAAGTGTCCATTGATAGATGAATGGATAAAGAAGATGTACAATGGAATACTAGTAAGCTATAAAAAGAATGAGATCTTGACATTGGTGACAACATGCATGGACCTAGAGAGTATTATGCTAAGTAAATTAGTCAGAGAAAGACAACTTCATATGATTTCACTTGTATTTGGAATCTAAAAAGCAAAACAAATGAACAAACAAACAACAAAAACCAAACAGAATCATAAATACAGAGAACAAAGGGGTGGTTGCCAAAGGTGGGGGTGGGGTGGTTTGAGGCCAAACAGATGAAGGGCATTAAGTTGTACAAACTTCCAGTTATAAAATAAATAAGTCATGGGGAATATAAGTCCATAAATTGTAATAATGTTGTATGGTGACAGATGGTAACTGCTCTCATCACAGTGAATATAGCTGAATATACAGAATTATTGAATCACTCTGTTGTACGCCTAAAATGAATATAACATTTGTATGTCAACTATACTTCAACTTTAGAAAAAAGAAAGAGAATGGAGGCTCTTTGGTTACTGAGTACATTAATCATTTTAATTCGGAAGAGGGGAGGGATAAAGCAGAGCTGTCACAGGTAAAAGAGCATTAGTCACATTGACTTTGAGAGGAGAATGTGGTTGCATCTCGTCCTTATTTTTGTCTTGTTCCATTAAGGTCACAAAATAACCTTATCTGATGGTGATATTCTATGAAATGGTTTATGTTCAGGAAGCAACACTACAACCTAGATTTTGGCGGCCGGCAGCTACAAGTTGTCAGCTGTCAGAGATTGTTTTTTTTTTCTCAGCTTTTTTTTATACCCATTAACTCACTTCTCTCTCGTTCTGAGGCCTTGAAAGTTTGTTTTTAGAGGAGAAAAAAGCAATCTGTGTTAGTTGCCATCTCATCAACCACGACTGAATTTTAGAGCAGAAATCCTGAGAGAAAGAAAGGGGGGGAATTACCTTTTAAGATATGTTTTGTGCAAAAAAAAAAAAAAAGGAAGTGCATTGACTGCATATGTGCAGGAGACCAATTTACTGGAGGTACAAATACCATTCATACAAATATTTATAGCTGTGTTAGAGTTATAGTCACTAATAACACCAAATTATTTGAGGTAAGCAAACATATTAGAAAAGTTTCAAGTGTAGTTTGGTTATGTTAAGCTGACTGCAATTATGCTTTTAAAGACATAAAAAATAATGCAAGGAAAAGGTTATATAAAAGGTACCAGTAGATTGAGGTATTTTAATTTGTTTTTCATAGATGGAATATTAACAGTTGAGGAAAGTATTATATTTCAAACATAGTATAGCTAAGCCTCAAATGAAAATTGCATTAGGTTTATCTTTAATAGCAGATTGGGTACACTGAAGATTGCTTTCTACATGTAACGTGAACCTAATGTAGAATTTTCAGTGATTTACTAATTCTCTTTGAAGAGAGTTAAATTCCTTAAAATATAAACTTCTCATTGGCTTTCTGGTTTGGGGCTTTTATTTATCTATTTTTAAAAATATATTGTTATTCTTTTTACCTATACAGTTTCTACAGAAATAGTTATGAATGTGATCTGCCTCTTAAAAGTAAACTTTGGCCATTTTCTAGTTTTCTCATTCATTAATTAATCTACATGCATGCCCATCCATCCATGAGTGGATGTTTCAGGGAAGGAACCAATGAATGGTGAAGAAACTACCCCATTTTCACTACATTTGATTAGGGCCTTTTCTTCCTCCATGCATTTCTCAGAGAGCCTGAACTCCCACTCTGAACAATGCTATCCTTATTCCTCACATCACCTCATCTGGAGAAAAGAGTTATGGAGACCACTATGGAAGAATTGGTAAAAATAATGGAGAAAAGAAGGCAACGAGAAGAGAAGGCTCTTATTTGGAGTCTTTTTCCTTCTTTTATCCAGGCACAATTATTAATAGAAAATAATCTGAAATACATAGACTGAAGCCTCTGAGCCCTCTTTTCCAGTTGAAATGACCAAAATTGGTGCATTACTCTTTTTTTAAGATTATATTTATTTATATGGCAGAGAGAGAGATAGTGAAAGAGGGAATACAAGCAGGAGGAGTGGGAGAGGGAGAAGCAGGCTCCTGCCTGAGCAGGGAGCCTGATGTGGGGCTCAATCCCAGAGCTCTGGGATTATGACCTGAGTTGAAGGCAGACACCCAATGATTGAGTCACCCAGGTGCTACTGGTGCATTACTATTAACTGAATTCCTGACTTTATTTGGACTTTACCAGATATTCCACTAATGTCTACTTTATATTCCAGGATCTAATTCAAGTACCACACTGCATACATGTTTCCCAGCCTCCTTTAGTCTGTGAATTTGTCTTTTCTTGTTTAAATGACCTTCACAATGTTGAGTATTAGTACTATCTAGCGGAATGCCCCCAAATCTGTATTTGTCTGACAGTTTTCTCATGATTGGTCCTGGGTTAAGGATTTGTAGAAAAACACCAAAGATATAAAGTGCTCTTCTCATCACATGACATTAGGAAGTACGTATCTACTTGACATCAGTGATGATGTCAATCTTGACTTGGTTAAGGTAGTGTCTGTTAGGTTTCTCCACTAGAAAGTTAATTCCTCTTTTCCCTATTCTATTGTTTTGGAAGAATCACTAAGTCCAGCTCACCCTTGGGGCCAGGGTGGGATTAAGCACCACCCACTTCTGGAGAAAGGATTATCTATATATATTATTTTGGAATTATTTTGTAAGGAAGATTAATCTCTTCTTCATTTACTTATTCAATCATTAATTTATGTCAGTGCAGATTCATGGATTTTTAAAAATATTTTGCTTTATAATCCAATATTACATTATTCATTTCATTGCTCAAATAGTTCCAGTTTTGGTCACAGGGTGCTCCTTTAGGTTGGATCCTGTGTTCCTTTAACATGTTTATTCTTTCAATTTGTTTGAGCACTTCTGGTACTAACAGAGGATCTACATTCATCTTTTGTCTTCTCTGGCCCAGTACCAAAATCAGTCATTTTTCCAAGCAACCCTGGTTTCTTCTACTGGAGGACTGTATTTAAAATCAAAATATGGGCACCGAGTACGTTCTTTGCTATTGACATCTCTTCCAGGCCTTCCCAGTGTACAGAGTTACCTAATTTATGTTATTCATTTGTTTGTTAAAAATTAGAATTATAGTTCACATAATCTTGTGTAAGCTTCTTTTGCAGCTAAGTTTTATTTACATATTATTAAATATAATGATTCATATGGTTTAAAATTCCAATCTCTTTTCTAGGCTACACATATTGTTTCCCTTAGAGACAATCAATATTATGAATATCTTATATTACTCCCAGTGATATTCTATGCATACGTGTACGTATTCTTCTCCTAATACTTAGATACAAAGGCAGAATACTATATGCATGGTTCTGTGTCCTGATTTTTTTTCACCCAACAATATATCTTAGAGAGTTTTACAGATCAGTTTATGAAGAACTTCCTCACTCATTTTAATGGCTGCATTGATTATCATTGTATGGATATATATACCATAATTTATTGAAGTAATCCTCTATTAATAAATATATTGCTTCTATTCTTTGATTATTACAAGCAATGCTGCAATATATTGTATATATGTAATTTCTTACATGGCTGAAAAGAACTGTAGAATAAATTCTTTAGAAACAGAATTGTTGGATCAAATGGCAGCTATACTTATCATCTTGAAAAATATCAGTGTTTTCCACAAATGTTTAACAATTTATACGATTTCAATGATCTTTGGAGAATTTCTGTTCCTCCACACTGTCACTAATACATTGGTGTGTTTTAAAACTTTTATTTTTGTCGAACTAAAAAACTGCATCTCAATGCAATCTTATTTGCATTTCTCTTAACATTGTAAACATTCTCATATGTTTAAAATGCATAGGTATGTTATCTTCCTTAAACCTAACATATTTTTGTCTTTTCTCTTATAGGTTGTTTATATCTTATTGATATGAAGTTCTTTACATAATAGAAAAATTATCCTTTGTCTCTAAAAAAAATTTGCAAGTATCTTCCCCAGTTTCATTTATGTTTTTGAAATGCTTATGTTGGGCTTTTCCATAGTGTAACTTTATATTTTATATAGATCATTGAACTTTTATGTAATAGATTTAAAGCATTTGAATCTGGGGCGCTTGGGTGGCTCAGTCGTTAAGCGTCTGCCTTCGGCTCAGGTCATGATCCCAGGGTCCTGGGATCGAGCCCCACATCGGGCTGTCTGCTCGGCGGGGAGCCTGCTTCTCCCACTACCATTCCCTCTGCTTGTGTTCCCTCTCTTGCTGTGTTTCTCGCTGTCAAAAAAAAAAAAAAAAAGAGTCCTTTATGGTTTAAAAAAAAAAAATAAAGCATTTGAATCTTATGTCATATTTACAAAAAAAAAGCCTTGCCATTCTAAGATTACTTTAAATTTTTTTCCATGGTTTATATAGTATTTTCACATTTTTCTTATTGATTTTAAAAATATCATGAATAAGTTTTGAAGAAAATAAACATGGAGTTGATGTTAAAATTTATTTTAATTTATACAGTTTTTTATTATGGGTTATATTATACTTTGCTTTAAAACTTCCTCTTGCTGGACATTAGGTTCTCATTTTTGTTTTGATTGGATTTTTATGATCAATTTAAAAATTGTATAGCATCCCCAATATATCCACAATGATATTTTTAAGGGGCATGGATATTCTACATGTTTCCCACTACCAGTATATATACTAATGAATATATATGTAATCATATTTATTAGAACAAACATATTGATGATAGTCTACTATGTGCTGGGCACTGTGTTGAACTCTAGAAGCACTATCCTAAGAAGTATACTAGTACCTTAATTTTTATTTGATACAGAATTAGGTGGAAGCCTGTGCCTTTCCTCCTCATCCCCCAGAAAGTGAATGGTTTATGTTTTGTGAATTTTTAAAAAGAACCAAAATATCTTCCACTGCCAGTCAATGAAGGTGTTGTTTAGAAATTTCTGAGAATATATACATTTCTTGATTTATAAGATGTCATTTCTAGAAGCTGGCTATATAAAAAAGTGTTCAATGCTGGATGGACAATTACTAGGCCAACTTTATAGAGATGACAAATATGATAAGTGGATTAAAAATTGCTTCAAGATAGTAGCACAGATATGTAATGTGCCACAGCAAGATGAAAGAAGAGGAAAAGTAGGCCTTTCTTAGCCAGACTTGGCATCAGGTGCTTTCTTGCTCACAAGTGCACCATACTCTAGATATATCTTCATTGACCCATCCATCATTATAATTAAAAACATTGTCTTTCAAAGGATACTACCAAGAAAGTGAAAAAAACAACACCCAGACTGAGAGAAAACATTGGCAAATTATATATCTGATAAGGGACTCATATCAAGAATACATAAAGAACACTCATAATTCAATGATAAAAAGACAACCCAATTTAAAAATGGGTAAAATATCTCAATAGATATTTCTCCAAATAAGATCTACAATGGCCACTAAGCACATGAAAAGATGCTAAACATTATTTATTGTGAAAAAATACAAATCAAAATCACAATGAGATGTTACTTCATACTTACTAGGATGGCTAAAAATTTCTTTAAATTCAAAAACATACAATAGCAAGTGTTGATGAGATGTGGCAAGTTGGAACCCTCATATATTGCCAGTCGTATTGTAAAACAGTCCAACCTCTTTGGAGAACAATTTAGCAGTTCCTCAGAATGTTAAACTTGGTAGTATATGACTCAGCCACTCCACTCCTTGGTATAAAACTAAGAAAATGTATGTCAATATAAAAACTTGTACACAAACATTCCCAGCAGCAGTACTCATAATAGCAAGAAAAAGTAGAAACAACCCAAATGCTCACAAGCTGATGAAAAGATAAACAAAACGGTAGAGGCAAAAGTAGATTAGTGATTGCCAGATGCTGAGAGAAGGGTGGAATGAGGAGTGACTGCTCATGGGTATGGCTTTACTTCTTGGTCATGAAAATTTACTCCTATGCTTCTATCTAAGAGTTTAATAATTTTAGTTCTTACAAGCTTCTGCTTGAGATGGCCATTCAAATTACATCTCCTCCCTCCTCCCACCACATCCGATGCTGCACCCACAAGAAGCTACCTTCATTTTAAGATCCAGTTTCTGAAAATAGGTTGTGTGTTAGTATTGGTGTGTATGTTTAATTTTTAAAAATTTACTTTCCTCAAAAGCCATAATTAGACTATTAAAATTATAAGATGTCTTAAAATATGTAGATATATATTTTAGGTATATATACACTTACATATGTATGTATTATTACATATAGGAATACATACATACCTACATACATACATACATAGGCTTGTACATGTATATATGTACACACATATATATTGGTCTGTTTTCCTGGGAAACCTTGACTGTTACATTATGCTTTCAAGAAAAAGAAAGATTTTAAATTATTTTTACTAGGCTTATATTCAACCTACTTAAAAGCAGCTCATGTTCTGAAGTGTGCTGTAACACAAGGCTACAACCGTTATTAGCAAACATGGAGGTTGTTGCAGGGAAGGTTAGCTGGTTGTCTTCACCTATTCTA
This sequence comes from Procyon lotor, assembly GCA_028646535.1. Taxonomy (NCBI): domain Eukaryota; kingdom Metazoa; phylum Chordata; class Mammalia; order Carnivora; family Procyonidae; genus Procyon; species Procyon lotor. Next base: position 53,784,200 of record CM053615.1, read on the forward strand.
CAGGATGACATTAACTTAAAGAATCTACTATGCTTCAGGTACTCATTCTCAGTTCTACTTTTCCAGAAAAACCAGACTTGTATATGAAAGAGTATGAACAGAATTTTGGAAGAAGAGCTTACACTTAAACAACATCTTATTAGACTTCTGTGAAAACCTAGCCAAAGGGCTTTAATGGACGGTCATGTCCTCCATCAGTGTAATCTCTCTGGACTGAGAAATCCTCAAAGATGGCCAAGCACAACCCATAATTGGTGAGGAAGAAAAGCAGGTTATGTTATTTACATTAATATAAATAAATTAGATTTAGGAAATTATAGGTGGCTAAGGATTCTGCTTCACAGTTACAGATATCTGTCTTTCTGCTCACCCACACTCCTCTTCAGAGTTGATGGAACACTGTCAGCCCTTCCCTCACGAATGCTTAATAAGTGTTTATTTGCCAGCAATCTGTTAAGTACAGCATTATCATGAAAAATAGAAGTGGTTGCCCTATTGGAAATGGCACATAATACATAAACATGAGAGAACAGTTAATGGAAAGTGATACTAAGAAATCAGGATTATTTGATGTGATGACTGGAAGGCATTATTATATTGGCTTTCCTCATTTTGGAGGTCTTAGTTGGGTATAGTTTCAACATAGACATTTCTAACATTGATAATGTCAGTGTTAGTGTACTTTCTAGGGAAGGCTTCA
>CM053615.1:53785399-53797584 GCA_028646535.1 Procyon lotor
CTCAAGTCCTCTTAATAAAGGGTCCCCTTGTGGCACCTGGGTGGCTCAGTGGGTTAAAGCCTCTGCCTTCAGCTCAGGTCATGATCTCAGGGTCCTGGGATCGAGCTCCACATTGGGCTCTTTGCTCTGCAGGAGGCCTGCTTCCCCCTCTCTCTCTGCCTGCCTCTCTGCCTACTTGTGATCTCTCTTTCTGTCAAATAAATAAGTAGAATCTTTAAAAAAAAAAAAAAAAAAGGTCCCCAGAAGGGCCCTAACATTGGGTTAATACAGTCACACAATTTTTGTAAAGTTTGTGAAGGAGGATATTCTACTTATACCTACTTACACCTACAGATAAGTATTCTAATCTAACTGCCATTTCTTTCCATTCCAACCTCAGAGTCTCTGGAATAACCAGAAAATTTCTGAGTTTCACTAAAAGGAATTTGAATCAGAGATATAGTTAGTTTGTGGTTTTTAGTATATATGTAATTCAGAGCCACTGAATTACATGTAACTATATTATATATAACTATATCATATAGATATTTAGAACCACTTATACTTAGCTGTAGGATATTATTAGCTTTATGGTATAAAAATGGATTCCAGAAATATTCCTGCTGCCCACTGTGCCAACTTACCCAGTTTGTGTCATGAAGAATTAGAATCAGAATGGATACTATAGTGCAAATATATCCTATGATAGCCAGCACTGGAAGTATATGGGTGGGGAGAAGAAAAGGTGGACTTTAGTGTGGAACATCTGTGCAGTTGAGAGTCATTTGTTGTTTTTTGGTTTTGTTTTTGATTTGTGTGTATGTGTGTGTACTAGGCAGTTCTTCATAGATGATGCGTAATCTGCCTTCAGCAAGATGACTGTGTATGATGTACTCATTTCTATGTTTGGTACAGACATGAATCCAGTGGGCGGCAAGGGTAAGGTAGCATCAGACTGATTGACCTTTTCATTCCAGATTACAGCAACTGGTCAGTGAAGATTTGTTTTAGGAATAACCTCTTAATGGGAATGAGTTCTTCTCAGAGTCTCAAAATTAGATAATCTTAGAAGAGACAGTCAAAGACTTCCTAGTATAGTAAATAAATAAATAAAATTTAAGTTTTGACCATCAGTTTTATTGTCTGACATAGAGTGAGAAGTTGAAAGCTGGTAAAATACATGTGAATTATAATAAGGAATTTCAGAAGAAAATGCCCTGGATTATAGACTCAGTAACATGGGGCATATGTTGACTGATAGAGAGGCAAATACCTCCTCACACTTAAGGTTATCTCTAGAAAATATATGATTTTCCAGAACCTTCTAGTGAGTCAAAATATGGAGTCTATGATTAGGGAACCATTCCAATAAGAAAAATATGTGTATAATAAATCTCATTTCACTTACTGCATTGCTTTATGCTCTGACTGTTGACAGTGCAGTATTTTGCTTGGTGCTTGTCCTTCTAGGAAAAGAAAAAAAGTAGAGTTCAATCATTAGACTATAAATAAATTCAACATTAATAGAAAAATGAATTATTCATCCATATTTATAGCCTATGTATAAGTATCTGGCCTTTGCCATCATAGCTGTTTTTCTTATGTGAATTAATAATAGATAAAAAGCCTACTGACTTTCAAATGCCAGAACCCTTTTGCTTGGTTTTTTTAAACCCTAAATTTAAAAAAAATTGAATTAATAAGTTTGGTGTATCATATATCACTTCTGATATCCTCAGGCTATAAGATCACAAAAATTCCATCTTTAGTGGCATTATGCTGCAGCAATATTAACTTCTCATAAGGGAGAGAACAATTAGCTTCAGTCTGTATCTTCCTCCTGACTAGAAGTGGTCACTGAACATAGGATTTATAGAAATACATTTACAGAGATATAAGTGAAAGTTACTGCTAAAAAATGACAATAAGTGATTTTAGAATTACTTTGAATACTTAATAATTGAGAGTTTTGTGTAGTGAAATAACTCATGATTCATCCTTGAGAATTCCATTCATAGTTATTTTAAAATAATAAAATAGTTGCAAAATCCTTCATCCAGTTAATTGCATCTGCCTCCTTATCTACCTAATGGACAAGGTATAATGGAAAGAATTTGTGCTTTGGATCTTTTTGACCCTCTTTGGGGGCATCTTGACTCTCTCACTAATTAGATATATTGTTATGGTCAAGCAATGTTATCTCTAACACAATTTTTATCCACTGAAAAATGTGGATTTTAATGGATAACTTGGAAAGAGTTTATGTAGATTATATATAACAGTGAAATATGATGATTATTAAAGTCTCAGTCAGTTCAGGTTCCCTCTTTTTTGCAAGAGCCTACTCTGTTCTTCCCATTTTTCCTTCTGCCAATGGGGTTTGTAAACCTCCTCTCAACTCTCTTCTAAAAGTGCTCTTAGGGGCGCCTGGGTGGCTCAGTGGGTTAAAGCCTCTGCCTTCGGCTCAGGTCATAATCTCAGGGTCCTGGGATCGAGCCCTGCATAGGGCTCTCTGCTCAGCAGGGAGCCTGCTTCCCCCTCTCTCTCTGCCTGCCTCTCTACTTGTGATCTCTCTCTCACTCTCTCTGTCAAATAAATGAATGAATGAATGAATGAATGAATGAAATAATAAATAAATAAAATCTTTAAAAGTGCTCTTACTTTGTGACATCAGTTTATGTTAAAGCAACTTCATAAAAATAGTCTGTTGTGGTTATCACAGCATGTGCTGATCAGTTGTTAATGAGAACACTTTTCATCGATCACCCATATGCCCTCTATGAGGACCCATAAGAGAAATTCAGTTTTGGTTTTTCCTTCCAGAAAGAGATTCATCCTAAACATCAAGATGGGTTTTTATCTTATGTGCACTATGAGTCATAGTGTTAATAGTGGTTTGTTAGTTTAGAGCAAAATTAATGTCCGTCTTTAGCAAAGGTGTGCAAATTTGTGGTATGTATCCTGGGTACGAATTTCATCTTCAAATCTATTGTATTTCCAAGACTTAAAGTCTCATCTCTTGCTTAAATATATTTTTTAAAGATTTTATTTATCTTAGAGAGAGAGAGAGCACAAGCACACACACAAATAGGGAGGGAGAGGGAGAGGAAAAGGGAGAGGGGAGAATCCCAAGCAGGCTCCACATAGAGCATGAGTCCAGTGCGGGGCTCCATCCCAGGACCCTGAGATCATGACCTAAGCCAAAACCAAGAGTTGGGTGCTTAACCAGTTGAGCCACCCAGGTGCCCCAAATATTTTATATTTTACCTTATTTACTTAATCTTAGCCATTCTAAATCCTTTTCATAAGAAATTAGAATATAAAAAATAAGTTAATAAATATGACCTTGCCTAGTTCAATGTAGCTCTCAAGATTATGAAACACTGTATCTGGTGGCCCTGTGTTTTGTTACTTGTCAAAAGTTAAACAAATGCTTAGTAATACTTCAGTAGTCTGTATTTTTGTGTGCGTCCTGACTCATTCAGGATGTTCTTTTGCTCAATTTTTTTCACTAAGATTCATCTGAGGTAGACTCAGTATGCTTTTATTTTCTCTTGGAAATTAGTATTCTTGCATATTTATCAATAAATAAAATAAAACAATTCAAAGTGGCAAAAATTTAGAATATGTCACTCAGTTGTAGTCAACAACCTGACAGCTAACCAGACTAATTCAGTCGGCTGTGCTGAAAAGACAAAAACAAGAAGCTAACTTTAAATGTTGTTATGGAAAAAAAAAATAAAAATAAATGTTGTTATGAAGAGAACGCATTCCCCCAGCTGCCAGAATCTCCATCATTTTTTGATCTTATATTGAACTTGATGCACACATGTTATGTTGCCTGCTGGCCCCTATAGGCTTTATACTTTGGTAATCTATATTTTATCGTGAGCTCTAGAATAAAGCTAAATATAAAGAAAATCACTTTAAAGGAGGTCATACTTTTTTTTTCTTCCCTCATGTGCAAATGTGTTTTCTCCTTCTGGCCTCCCTCTCCTTGTGGTCTCGATGAAGACAGCAGGGCACATGCCATCTTGGGACAGAAGAGGTTATGATATATAACCTAGAGAAATAGGTACAGAAGACTGCTGTGTTGATGTGGATAAGGGGAGCAAGAAGGAGTAGGACGACAATGGAGACAGACCTGCGGTCTATAACACCTGGGGCTCCTTTCAGGGTAAGCATAGAAATTTCAAGTGTGGGGAGCAATGAGTCTCTAAGAGAATCCTCTTATATGAAATGAGATCGCAGGACATGAAGGGTGAAGGGAGGTGGCTAGAAAGATGAACTGGAGACATCTTTGAAAGAATTCATCAATGAAGCTATCTGGCCCTGGAGTTTCTTTCTCTCTCACCCCTCTCACCCTTTTCCTTTCCTCCCCCAAATATGTATCCTTTCTTTAGTAACAGATACCTTTATTATAATAGATAGAGAGCCATTTAATTTAGTTTTTCTAATCCATCTTGTATCAATTATGGTAAGTTGTATCTTACAAGGTATTTGTCCAGTTGATCTTAATTGTTAAATTTATTAACTTAAAGGTATTGTTCATAATATTACCTTTTAAATCTTTTAATGTGTGTTGGATTTCTGCCACTATCCACTTTTTAATGTCTCACAGTGGCAATTTCTGCACTTTCTCATTTTTCCTGATCATTCTAAGTAAAACTGGTTTATGAATTTTGTTGATCTTTTTGAAGAGCCAAATATTCCATGTTAATTGTCTCTATTGTTTTACAGTTCACAGATCTCTGCTCTCATCTTTATAAATTCCATTCTTCTACTTTGAGTTACTTAGCTCTTCCTTTTCTAGCTTCTTAAAGTAGAACTTTAGGTCATGGTTGAGGAAACTTTTTGGTGAAGAGCCAAACAGTAAATAGTTTAAGCTTTGCAGATTGAGGATATCCTATGATAGTCATTTTTTATAAGAATGTATATTGAAGGTATTCTATATAAACACATCTGACTATCGAAATATAGCCATTTAAAAAATCTAAAAGCATTTCTATTTGATGGGCTGTAAAGAAGTCCCTAACAGGTTTTGGCCCACTGGCTTTTGTTTACCAAGCCTCCTTCAGATCACTGATTTTGTATCTTCCTCCTTTTATAAAATAAGTTATTAAAGTCAAAAATTTCCTTCAAAGCACTGCTTTAGCTGAATCTCACAAATGATTATATTTTCATTGTCATTCAAAAAATTACCTTTTTGATTTCTCCTTTCACCATAGCTTTTCTTGAAGTTTTTAAATTTCCAAATCTTTGGGGAACAGTTGTTCTGGACATAACATTGTTCCTGATTTTAATTTAGGTCCACTGTGGTCACAGATAAACTCTCACATTTCAATCTTTTGTAACTTATTGAGATTGTTTTGATGGCTTAGCATATGTCCTATCTTACTGAATATACACTGTACCCTTCTAAAAAATGTGCATTTGGCAATTGTTAAATGTAGTTTTCTATAAATGTCAATCTGATCAAGATGGTTAGATATTCTATGTCTTTACTGATATCTTGTCTGGCTGTTCTCTCAGTTATGGAAAGTGGTATTACTATCCCAAAATATGCTTATGCATTTATCTATTTTGCTCTTTATATCTGTCAGTTTTTACTTTATGAGTTTTGAACCTCTACTTTTAGAGGCAGATGCATTTTTGAGATGTTTTTCTGCAGAATTAATCCATTTATCATTTTGAAATATTTCTCAATCTCTAGTAATAGATTTTGTCTTTATTACCTGATGTTATCCTTATTATTTATTTGGTATTTCTTCTAGTACCCTTTGAATTCAGCCCTTCTGTGTGTTTATATTTTAAATGCATCACTTCTAAATCGCATGTGTTTAGGTCTTGCTGAGATTTTTTCCTTTTTATTCATATATGCAAGTTATAGTAATTGGTTGATTTACATTTATGTAATTATATATGGGTAGATTTATGTAATTGTAGATATGATTATGTTTATCCCATTTTACTAATTGTGTTCTGTTTATAATTTCTGTTCTTTGTTCCTCCGTTATTCATTTCTAAACTTCAGGTTAATTTAATTTTTTTCTTAGAGTTCTCTTTAACTCTAATCTATTTTTTGACTCTTTGCTATACCTCTTGGCATTTAGAGATTTCTTTCTGTAATGTCTCCCAAAGTAATTAGAGTTCATATATCTCTTCATATAAAATGTAGAAGCCTTGAAATTATCCACTTTGTGCTATGGTTTCCATGTGTATTAATCTATTTACATATGTTACTAAACATAATATGTTACAATGTTGTTTTAATTAATCATATATATTTTAAATAAATAAATAGAAAACCCCATTCTGATATTATTCCTTCCTAAAAAGCAAATATCTATCTGGTATCATTTGTGTATGGCTTGAAAAACAATTTTTTTAAGATTTATTCATTTATTTTAGAGAAAGAGAGAGGGAGCACATCAGTGGAGGGAGGGGCAGAGAGAGAGGAGAGAGAGAATCTCAAGTACACTCCCCATTAAGTGTGAGCCTGACATGGGGCTCGATCTCACAATCCTGAGATCATCACCTGAGCCAAAATCAAGAGCTGGACGCTTAACCGACTAAGCCACCAGGGCACCCTTTAAACATTTCTTGTAATGTAGGTCTGCTGGTGACATATTGTTAGTTTGAATTTATCTAAAAATGTCTTTATTTTACCTTCATTCTTGAAAGATATTTCATAGAATATAAATTCTATCTTCTGAACTGTATTGTTTCTAGTAAGAAATTAGAACTCCTATTTATTATCTCCCTATGTATAAAATCTGCTCTTAAATTTTGTGTTTATCTTTGCTTTTCAGTGGTTTTTTATTTGCTTAGGTATTATTTTCTTGGTTTTTATACTACTTATGGCTTAATGATTATATTTAAACTGGGTGGTTGATCAGGTCAGCCCAGTACTGACTATACAATCATCTGGGGTGTTTTTAAAATACTTGATATTTGGGAATAATTGATTATGGCCCACTCTTGTATTGAGTCTGAACCTGTCTTCAAATCTTTCTTATTTCAGAGTTTCAGGAAGCAGTCACAATTTTCTCAGACTTAAAACTTCAGGTGAAAACATTTTGTCATATATGCTGTAAACCATGGCCCTTCAGAGTTGCTTTCTATAAGGAAAACCAATGGCTTCATAACATGCACCATAACAGATTTATTCATGAGTTAGATTTGGAAGATAAGCCTAGTTATTTACCTTCCCCAATTTTATATATATGTGTGTGTGTGTTATGCATATGTGTGCATATTACATACATATTTTATTGTATGTACTTTTATTGCATATACTATTTTATTTGTTATATATAATATGTATTATTTATTTATATATGTAATTCCAAGAATTTAGTATTAGCGTTATTTCAAATAAGCATATGCCATTTATATTTCAACTTTTGAAAACCCAAGGCCCCTGAGAGTTAAGTCTTAGATAATCGCTCTCTTCTCTAAGAATTGATATTTCAGATATAGTTCATTTGTTTAACTTCACATGGAAATACTTCATTCTTTTGATCTTTGGAGCTAATTTTCAAAACATTTTAAAGATTTTTTTTCAGCTCTAACCTTAATCCTTTGTTTCATACTTGGATATTTTCTATTCATCTCCAAAATGATATTTTTCTTATAAGCATATTTATAGCTTCTAACACAATGCAGAGTTCAGGAGAGGATGGAAGGAAAGACCATGAAGTAAGCCAGATATTATGCTTTACATGGAAAGAAAAAGTTGTTATTTAATATTGAATTATTAATTATGGTGACCATTATCATAAGTAACACTCATAGAAAGCTTGATGTATTTGAGGTACTCCCTCTAAACATATCACATTCACTAGTCCATTTAAAAATTTCAACAACCATGTGAAGGTATTATTATTAATGCCATTTAATACATAGTAAATATTGTCACTCACATCTTTATTTTACTGTTGATGAAATGGAAACTCAGGGGTAATAAGTAACTTAAGTAATTAAGACACAGAGATGTAAGAATTTGAAATGCGGGATTCTAAATTACCACTCTATGGTTACCTGATTTCCAAAAAGAAGAAGAAGAGGTGGAGGAGGAAATTACTCAGAGTAGAGATAGAACTAGAGCACTGATCTCTAGACAGTGTATTTTATGATGCCCAAGTGTTTCCCCAAGCTGTGTAATTATCCATATGCCAGAGCACAGGCATGGCTGATGACAAAAAGTTCAAGACCATGAACATGGGTATGTTTCACATGGGAGATAAATCCCTGTGCTAGAGATTGAACCTTTTAAATCACTAAAATCAGTGACTCACTCTACTTGTAATGAATCTGGGCTTAACACGCACATTTCTGAATGTCATTATTTCTTCTCTATAATAATAACTGGGAAGAGTAAAAAAGCACGACATCCTTATGAAACACCTATCACAAAATAATTGCCACTCTTAAAACAACTGGAATTTTTAAAAACTGTGTATACACACACACACACACACACATATGTTATACATTTAATAAACATTTTAAACAGTTTTTCTCTAGTATTTCGGCTAAATTAAAATGAATTATCCAATTGTATCATCAAAGATTTAAAAGTAAAGGAAATTTTTTCTACAAAAGGATATCACTTATTTTTTAGCATAATATATTTGTCTCCAGAAAGGTTTCCAATTTGCAATACCATATGGTATTGTGTTTTTTTATGTGATTTTGTACATGAAATTGAAATAAAAAACTCATTTCAGTTTTAAGTTAATAATTTTATCTTTAATTCTAAACTTGCTGCTGGTCAAATATATGTTAATAAAATATACTTATTTCTTGGCACACAGTAGATAGTCTATCTCCCCGATGATTTATCTTAGTAAGTTTCCTGAATCTATAAGTATTAATTATCCATGCAAAGAGCTGATTTCTCTGGGAAAATATGTTCATCAATTTCATATATTTATACTTTCCTAAATAAATATTCACTGTGGACAAAGAAAAATTCACTGTCAGCCTAAGAAAAATAAAATAGTTGAATTTTCCTGTTTGTGTACAGTACAAGGTCAGTTTCACCTATCAATCTCAGAACAATGTCTCTTCAGAAATTTAATACTGCTTAGTCCAGAAAAAAAAATCTAAAACAACTTGTAAAATTGCCATTGCCGTAAGGCAACCACCAACTTAATCTTGAAGAATGCAAAGAAATTCCAACTTCATTTATTATGAAATCCACAAATTTGTTAGAAAGGTACAGGCCATACTAGTGTTTCTGAGTGTTTATTTGGAGAATGCATTTAGAAATTGCCCAAATAGGTGGAAATATATTACCTTTGACCAAATGAGTTTTATCAACTCAGTATTCACAAGCATAGTCAAAAGTGGATGTTGGATTCATCCAATCTGCAAAACCACTGTGAAAGGCAATGCTATCCATGAAAACATCAAGGAACTGTGTGGGTAACATGGCGAGGTACTCTAATTTCCTTCTGGTTTTCTAACTAATAGGATTTGCTATTTTAGTGCAGAAGAAAACCTCTGGGCCTTTTGGTATTTGACTGAACTTTAAATACAAATTCTATCCTGGCATTGCTGAGCTAGTCTGCTCGATCTGCAAACTCAAAGCCATGTCTACATTGGAACAATGAGAAAATAGAATCTCTGATGAAGAAAAGCTGAAGGTCTGCTACCGCCCCGACCTGTCACTCTTAGTAGTGTGAAAGTCAAACTTCTGGATTTGTTTGTTTGTTTTTTAAGATTTTAATTTGACTGGGGTGCCTGAGTGGCTCAGTGTGTTAAAGCCTCTGCCTTCAGCTCAGGTCATGATCTCAGGGTCCTGGGATCCTGCCCTGCATCGGGTCTCTCGGCTCAGCAGGGAGTGTGCTTCCCCCACCTGCCTCTCTGCCTACTTGTGATCTCTCTCTGTCAAATAAATAAATAAAATCTTTAAAAAAAAGAAAAAGATTTAAATTTGAGGGAGAGAGGCGGAACACAAGCAGGGGGAGTGGGAGAGAGAGAAGCAGGCTCCCGCTGAGCAGGGAGCCGGATGCGGGCCTGGATCCCAAGACCTGGGATCATGACCTGAGCCGAAGGCAGATGCTTAACAACTGTACCACCCAAGCTCCCAAAACCTCATGGTTTTATAATTTACCTAATTAAACAGTGACTGTCTTCAGGTTTGCAATATTCATGAAAAGTTCCTCTAAACAGATCCATTATTTTAACACAATTACCAAAGTAAGGGTTTAAATTACTTCAGACACAAAGCTACTTTCAAATTTTCAAAACCCTTATGCATGTAAGGTATAATTGACAATCATTAATCAACTTGTCTCAGATAGTTATTTATTCTCTTTTGATGTTCAAACATAGATAAGTATAGTATTACTATCAGGAAATATGGTAATACTAATATTCCTATGTAGATGTTATTATGAAATAGTCACATTTTTAATAAAATGGTGAAATCAGTTTAAAACATTTCCACAGTAACTAATAAATCATCATTAGAGGTGATAGTCTCTAATACAAAAAAAAAAAGTTGTAGTTAAACCAGTGTATTCATACTCTACTCATTTCAGTGTGGATTGCTTCTGAGAGGAATATGCTAATATGTAGCAAAAAACAAAGATTTTCATGGCTTTTGCTACAGTAATTCCACATTTGGAAATTTGTCCTAAGGGGATAATTCAGCAGAAGAAAGAAGGTATATGCCCAAAGAATATTCAGTGCAGCATGCTCTTTAATAGAATAAATGTTCAACAATAGGGAAAGGCTTACTAAATTATGGTACATTAACATAATGGGATATTACACAGCTATGAAAAATGATGATTATGAAGACAAAGGGGAGACAACTATTTGTAATACAATTTCAAGTGGCAAAAAAAAACCCCATAGATTATAATTTATACTTATCAACTGTGTAAAATAAGATATTTGCAAATAACACACAAAAGTAACACATGAAAATGAAAAATACTTGCTACAATAGGATAGAAAAAGCCATGGGTAATTGTTTTTCTTTTTTTTCCATTTCATTTTATTAGTAGTAACAATGGTGAGAATGACAATGAAAATAAAAATACGAATAATATATCCAAGGTGAAAAGCCACATCACAGTCAGAAAAGCTGAACACTTTTAAAGGGTTTTTGAAATAGACTATTTTTTTAAAGCAGTTATAGGTCATAGCAAAGTTGAACGGAAAGTAAAGAACTCTCATATACCCTCTGTCTAAAACCAGGCACAGCCTCCCCTACTGTCACCATCCCCCACCAAAACGGTAGATTTGTTATTATCTATGACCTTACATTAACACATCGTTATTATCTAGAGTCCATAGTTTATGTTAGGCTTCAATCTTATACATTCTGTGAGGGTTTTTTTAATTGCCTCATGGGGAGTTTTATATGATTTATAAGTTTTGACAAATGTTTCATGACATGTTTCCACCATTATAATATTATACAGAATGATTTCCTCAGTGCTCTGCCAATTCATCCCTCCCTGCCCCAAGCTCTGGCAGCCCCTGATCTTTTTTCCTTCTTTTCTTTTATACTTTTAGGTTTACCCGTTTATTATAAGGGATAAAACTCATAAACAGCCAAATGGAAGAGATGCATAGGACAATTAAGAACAAACAAACTTGATATTTTTTTAGTGTCTCCATGGCTTTATTTTTTCCAGAATTTCATATAGTTGGAATCATACTGTACATAACCATTTCAGAGTGGCTTTTTTCACTTAGTAATATGCACTCAAGATTCCTTCATGTCTTTTCACAACATGACAGCTCATTTCTTTTTAGCACTATTTAGCACTATTGTCTGGATGAAGCATGGTTTATTTATCCATTTACCTACTGAAGGGCATCTTGGTTGCTTCTAAGTTTCAGCAGTTATGAATAAAGCTGCTGTAAACAACCATGTGCAAGTTTTTGTGTGGGCATAAGTTTTCAGTTCATCTGGGTGAATATCAAGGAGTGTGATTGCTGAATCACGTAGTAAGAGTATGATGAAAAATCACATAGTACGAGTTTGATAAAAAAAATGTTTCTTTTTGCAAAAGACCACAAAATGTCTTCTAAAATGGTTTTATTGGGGTGCCTGGATGGCTCAGTCAGTTAAGTATCTGCCTTCAGCTCAGGTCATAATACCAGGGTCCTGGGATCAAGCCCTTACAGTGGGCTCTCTGCTCAGTGGGAAGTCTGCTTCTCCCTCTCACTCTCCCCCT
>CM053615.1:53797684-53814908 GCA_028646535.1 Procyon lotor
CTCGTTGATTTTAAGAGTTTTTTGTATATTTAGAGTAGTAGTCTCTTATCAGATGTCTCTTTTGTAAACATTTTCTCCTAGTCCATGGCACATCTTTTTATTCTCTAGAAAGATTCTCTCACCAGAAATGTTTAATTTTAAGGAAGTTCAGTTTATCAATTTTTTCTTTCATGAATCATGCCTTTGTTGTTGTATCTAAAAAGTTACTGCCAAACTCAAGGTTATCAAGACTTTTTCCTGTTTTATAAGTGTTTTAAATCTATGACACATTTTAAATTAAGTTTTGTGAGGCGTGTAAGGTCTGTTTCTGGATTCATTGTTTGTAGGTAGAAGCCCAGTTGTCCGGACACCATTTGTTGAAAATATCTTTGCTCCATTGTATTGCCTTTGATCCTTTATCAGAGATCAGTTTACTATATTTGTATGGGTTGATTTCTGAGCCCTCTATTCTTTTCCATCTGTTCTTTCACCAACACCACCGCATCTTGATTACCGTACCTTTATAGTATATCTTAAGCTGGGTAATGTCAGCCCTCCAACTTTGTTCTTCTCCTTCAGTATTGTGTTGGCTATTCTGAGTTTTTTGCCTTTCCATATAAACTTTAGAATGAGTTTGTCAATATCCACAAATTAACTCTCTAAGATTTTGATTGGGATTGGGTTGGGTCTATAGATCAATTTGGAAAGAACTGACATCTTGACAATATTGAGTCTTCCTATTCACGAATATGAAATATCTCTCCATTTATTTAGTTATTGATTATCCATCAGTGTTTTATAGTTTTCATCACATAGATCTTTAACATATTTTGTTAGATTTATACTTAAATTATTTCATTTTTTGGAGTGCTAATGTCAACGGTAATGTCAATTGTAGTGGTTTGTAATTTCAAATTCTACTTGTTCATTGCTAGTATACAGCAAAAGAAGTTGACTTTCATATGTTAACCTTATAAAAAACCTTGATATTATTGCTTATTATTTCAGGAGGGTTTTTTTCTTTATGCTGATTTTTTTAAAAAATTTTCTACATTGACAATGATGATATCCTTCCTGATCTGTTTACCCTTAATTTCTTCCTCTTGTTTTATTGCATTTTCTAGGACTTCCACTACAGTTTGAAGAGCAGTGGTGAGAGGGGACATCCTTGCCTTGTTCCTGATTTTATTGGGAAATACTCAAGTTTCTCATCAGTAAGTACGGTGTTAGTTGTAGGTTTTTTGTAGATATTCTTTATCATGTTGAAGAAGTCCCCTCTATACATGGTTTACTGTGAGTTTTAAATCACAGTTTGGTGTTAGAATTTATCAAATTCTTTTTCTGCATCTATTGATATGGTGATGTGATTTTTCTTCTTGATTGATTGATCACATAAACTGATTTCTAAATATTGAAATATCTCTTAATACCCTGGATAAATCTTATTTAGTCATGGTGTATAATTCTTTTTTTACATTGTTGGATTGTATTTGCTAATATTTTATTGAGAATTTTTGCATCTATTTATCATGAGAGATTGGTCTATAGTTTCCTTAAAATGTCTTTGGTTTCCAAATATATTAGGGTAACGCTGGCCTCCTGGAATGAGTTAGGAAGTGTTCCTTCTGTTTTTGTCTTGTGAGAGATTATAGATAATTGGCATAATGTCTTTCTTAAATGTTTAGTAGAATTCACCAGTGAACCCATTTGGACCTGGTGTTTTCTATTGCATAAGGATGTTAATTATTGATTCCATTTATTTTATAGATATAGGCCGGTTCAGATTGTTTATTTCTTTTTGTATGAATTCTGGTAGATTGTCTCTCAAGGAATTGGTTGATTTCATCTAGATTACTAAATATGTGGGCCTAGAGTTGTTTATAGTTTACCCATTTTTTAAATGGTTTGTTCATTTTCTTATTGTGGAGTTTAAGACTCTTTGTATATTTTGGATAACATCCTACACTTTAAAGATTTTGAGCCAGATGGGAGCATGTGCCTTTGCTAAAACTATACTCTGTAGCTTAATCTCTGGATGAATACATTCACTGTGATTATCTGGTAAAATAGTCCCATTCAGAAAAGGGACAAGTAGAAGACATGGGTTATATTATCAGTTCTAATCTAACTTAGTTGGTGAGTTTTGTAAGTCATTTAACATCTGAATCAATCCATACATATAAGTTTAATAATTGGTAACAATGAGCACTCTACCCCAGAGATTTCATACAAGCTGCAGTCTAGTAGAGAAGTTTATGGGATTCATTTTTTTAGCAAATGATATGTGAGCACTGTTTTCCAAGCCTTTCCATTTTGCCATGTTGAGATGATACATTCAGATGGTGGCAATGGTTGCATGGTTATCAAAGATAAAATTCTGACAGACATTAGAAACGTGACGGTTCTCAATTTTAGCATGACTTTGGACAAGTTAACATATCTGAATCTCAGTTTCTGACTTTGAAAATAATGCTGGGAGAGTGGGAAACACAATATTGGTTTTTAGTCAGTGATATATACTAAAAATATATTAAAAGAATGATTAGTCCAAGCAGTAATAATAGCTCCTGCTTTCTTTTTTTTTTTTTTTTTTAGATTTTATTTATTTATTTGAGGGGCGCCTGGATGGCTCAGTCGGTTAAGTGTCTGCCTTTAGCTCAGGTCATGATCCCAGGGTCCTGGGATTGAGTTCCATGTTGGGCTCCTTGCTCAGTGGGAAGCCTGCTTTTCCCTCTGTCTGCTGCTTCCCCTGCTTGTGCTCTTTTTCTCTCTCTGACAAATAAATAAAATCTTTTTAAAAAGAGAGAGAGAGGCCATGAGCAGTGGGAAGGGGCAGAGGGAGAGGAAAAAGCAGACTTCCTGCTGAGCAGGTAGCCTGACGCAGGACTTGATCCCAGGACCCTGAGATCATGACCTGAGTCAAAGGCAGATGCCTAACCAACTGAGCCACCCAGGCCCTCCATTAACAGCATGTATATGGAATGATATGTTTAACATGTATAATATACTGTAATAAGCACTTTGCATCCATTACCTCTCTATGTCTTGCAAAAAAAAAAATTTTAGCAGAGAGTTATATTTATTAATCCTGTTTCACAGAGAAGCAAAATAAGTCTTTGATAACACATTGTTTAAAAAATTCCATTTAACTAGTTTCATCTCCCAAATATAATCATTGATAGCACTTCAAAGTGATTATTCAAAACTGCTTTTTCACATAAATATACATTTTTCAATGTTAATTAAAATTCTTCTAAACACTTTCAATTATTTAATGTCCTTAATACTGTGTATTTAAGGTTTCTAAAAGTTTTAGTCTTTAGAAATAATGCTGCAATGACCATCTCTGAGCATAAAGTTTTATTTTTTACTCTATTTCAGATGATGCCCTTAGGATAATTTGAGAAGAGGTAGATTTTTCATTTTTTAAGATTCTTGATTTATTTTTTAAAAAGATTTTATTTATTTATTTGACAGAGAGAGACACAGCGAGAGAGGGTACACAAGTAGGGGGAATGGGAGAGGGAGAAGCATGCTTCCCACCGAGCAGAAAGTCCAATGCGAGGCTCAATCCCAGGACCCTGGGATCATGACCTGAGCAGAAGGCAGACTCCTAACTGAGCCACCCAGGCGCCCCAAGATTCTTGATTTAAATGGGCAATTTGTTGCCCAGAAAGTTTGTACCAAAATATATTTAATATACATATGAGAATAATATTAATGTGTATAAGTAAAGATACACAATTTTAAATCAGTTCAATATATTCGTAATACTTATTTTTTGAAAAGAGATTTGAGGAAGCAAGCCAATCTGGTATATGTGAATGAGAATTTCAGAAATCACTGCTAACGTCACCCTACAGAAAATAAGCTTTCAACTGTGCTGGGATAAAAATCACTGAAGCAAATAAAATTTCTCCATTCATAGATTACGGAAGTAAATTGGTCCAAAAGGGTAAACAAAAAACATCAAAGCTAATGGAAGAGACAGATGCTAGATAAGAAGATGAGTGTGTTGAGCTGAAGACTAGCATTTGCTAGGCTTTAAGGAACAGATGACTAGAAAATATAAGATTCTTTCTTCAGGGCTGTCAGAGTGAAACGACTTATAAATGATCAATTTTCTCTTTTGTAAAGTTAGAAACAAAGGATTACTTCAACTGACAGCCGAAGGAAAGAAGAAAGGGAGCAGATTGCTAATAGAAAATGACCCTCAAAAAAACTTGTGAATTTTTTAAAATTAACATTTAATGTATTATTAGTTCTGGAGGTAGAGGTCAGTGATTCATCAGTCTTATGTAATATCCAGTGCTCGTTATATCCTGTGCCCTCCTTAATGTCCATCACCCAGTTACCCCATCCCCCCACCGCCCTCCCCTCCAGTTATCCTCAGTTTGTTTCCTATAATTAAGAGTCTCATGGTTTGTCTCCCTCTCTGATTTCATCTTGTTTTATTTTTTCTTCTCTTCCCCTACGGTCCTCTGAAAAACTGGTGAATTTTTAAGGAAAATGTTGGAACTTCAAGAAAATTAAATAGCAAAGGAATAGTTAATTTAGACAATAAAAATTAAGAGCCAGAAAAGGTCTTAGCAGCCCCTGAAACAACACATCCTTTTCTTCATTCAATTTGAATATTTTTTGATTACCTAATTAATGGATGCTGGTCAGTGAGTGAGTTAGACCACATCAATAAGGACTACTTTAGACGGTGTCTTTGGCTATGGAGGTTGAATCTATTTTAGGTGTAAACAAACAAAGGCAATTATAACACCATGTAATACTTCTTCAATAACTATAAAAGTATACATATCCAAACAAAGAGATGCCTTCTTTACACTGTCAACTAACAAAGCTGAGAAAGTTGACTTTATTTTATAATAGCCAATGTTGTCAAAAGTGAGTATATACGCACTCTATCCACTTATTAATGATATTGTTAATTGATAATACAAGGTATTGGTGAAGGGAAATTTGACCCAGAAAAGAACTGTGAAGAGTTAAGAGATTTTATCTTCCTTGAAAGCTAAAAATTTATCCTGCAGCATGTATATGGAAGTTGGCAAAGGATAAGACTCCTGTAACCACAGTATCATTATTTTCTTGTGCCAGTCCTCCAAGCCCCGGTGTCTACAGAGGAAAGTGAAGAGGGCCAGGTGACACACTCATATGTGATAGATTGTAATAGAAGAGAGGAACTTGAGCCTTAATTATGTTGGACAGTAAGCATGCTCTTATTGCTTGAGAGGGAGACATCATCTCTATTTTCCACAACTCTTCACTACATAAACATCTATGAAAATTGTTTGGAACAAAGGTAGTAAGTGATTGTGCTTATAAAATGTAGATGATTGTCTCCCAATATACCCTACACATCAAAAGTCTTAAAAAAAATCTGATATTACATAAAGGATGGGATTAAAATCAGATTCAAATGAATAAAAAAATCTAAAAAAAAATCTTACTCCATATGGAGATAACAGTTTCAAGTTTATAAATGATCACAGGGGGAGTTTGAAACCATCAGGACAGCTCCCCAGGTCCTTTCCTGTCACATTATGAATACTCTAAGAATAGTATATAGTCATGTCACTTGCAAAGAAGGGGGCTGTTTCAGTCGTTTCCTACTTATTCACTTGTCCGATTTCATAGCCATTTACATAGGATATATGACATATTCCAAGGACCTATTCCTTATAAATATAGATTTGTTTACCACAAACAATTCTAGACAGATTCAATAGACCCAGCTAAAAGCATTCCATACTAACGCCTCCTCTGCTAGCAAATGCCATGATTGGGTCTGCAAGCAGATACATCACTAATATATTTATTAGAAGGCAGGTGAGGTAGGTGCTGTAATTATTAACTTCTTGACAACTCAGTTCCCTTATCCATAAAAAAAGAAAAATAATACAAAGTAAACTCATGTTTACTTTGAGAATTAAATATGTTAATACATTTAAAGAATTTTTGAATAGTATACATCTCATACTACCTCATATACAGTAAAAACCTATGCTGTTTAACACTATTATGATCAAACAATAAGATCTCTTGGAGGGAAATGTTTAAATACATTGATATATCCATACGATAAAACCTAATATAATCTAAAAAAATCTAATATAATCTTTTAGTTTTGTGAAATATTTAGTGCAATAGGAAAATGTTCATAACATATGGTTAAGTAAATCTACCTTGATTCAAAATCACATTCCTAAAATAAACCTATTTTGCAAAATACATATTTGCACACATATACACAGAAAAATAGAATAAAAATCCCCAAATAATATTCACTGAGGTTGAGCAGATTATTATTTCTTCTTCATACATTGTAATATTTTCCACCTTTTCTACACTAAGGATTTATCTTTTAAAAGGGATTAGATCTATAACACTTTAATCATGGGGAAATTTGGCACTGATAGGTAAAGTGAGGCTTTTTATTTTTAAATTTTTTTAAAGAGTTTATTTATTTGAGAAAGAGATGGCACGAACCTGGAAAGGGGCAGAGAAACAAACACTCCCCACTAAACACAGAGCCCAGCATGGGGCTCAGTCCCAGGACCCTGAGATCATGACGTGAGCTGAAATCAAGAGTCAGAAGCTTAACGGAGACATCCAGGTGTCAAAGTAGGGTTTTTTAAATACCTTTCTATAGATTCCATTTGTACTAGCATGTGAACCTTTGTTAGTAGCATGATGAACTCCAGACCGTGCAAAATCCTTTTGTATTAGATTCTACAAATTGTAGGAAGAACCTTCTAAGAAGAAAAATATTTGCATTAATCTTATTACGATGCTTCTGCTTTTTAAATTTTTGTTTGTCCCCAAAAACCAAAGCTTTGTTTATCCCTCTATTAATAATACTTCCAATATCTGAGACCCTAATTAATGTTTCCTACATGACAAAGTCTTTCTTCATTCATTCAATAGAGGGAGGTGTTTAGTTGTAGATTGTCTTTGCTTTCCAGCAGGAATGGTAAGTGCTCTAATACAACTCTGAAGCTAGAATTGTGTAAAACAAAACAAAACAAAACAAAACAAAACAGAACATAACTCTGAGACTCCACATTAATGATTGTATTAATTGCATGAAAACCAGCTTGATTATAAAACCAGTCAGTAACTAATTCATAAACTACGCTAATTATTTGACTATCTTTTCCTAACAAATAAAAGTGAATTATTGACTTACTTGGACCTGACGGACACTTAAGGTATCATCTAATTAACATAGAATTCAGTGTAGTCCACCCACCTACCTTGTGATTAAATTCAGCTGATCTGTCCAGGCTTTCTTTTTCATGTATGGTACCTTTCCTTTGTAAATTTCAGTACAGGGGTTAAGGAGGACAGTGGTGAGTATCTGAGTAGATAAATTTCTCTGCCTCTTCCAAATAGGCTCTGAAGATGCCCCTTCCCCATTTAATAGATGCGGAAACTAAGATCCAGGGTTAGCTAGGTGGTTGCTTAAAACAAAACTGTTAGAGATAGAACTGGATCAAGAATCTAGGTTTTGTTTTTTGTTTTTTTTAAAGATTTTATTTATTTGACAGAGAGAAATACAACGAGAGAAGGAACACAAGCAGAAGGAATGGTAGCGGGAGAAGCAGGCTTCCTGCCAAGCAGGGAGCCTGATGCAGGGCTCGATCCCAGAACCCTGGGATCGTGACCTGAGCCGAAGGCAGACGCTTAACAACTAAGCCACCCAGGCGCCCCAAGAACCTAGGTTTTGACATGCAATCCATATTGTTCTTGGTATGCTACACCAACTCTTTTTAAAGCACTATCTGGGGGCGCCTGGGTGGCTCAGTCGTTAAGCGTCTGCTTTCGGCTCACGTCATGATCCCAGGGTCCTGGGATCGAGCCCCGCATCGGGCTCCCTGCTCGGCAAGAAGCCTGCTTCTCCCACTACCATTCCCTCTGCTTGTGTTCCCTCTCTCGCTGTGTTTCTCTCTGTCAAATAAATAAAATCTTTAAAAAATAAAAATAAAAAAAATAAAGCACTATCTGTCCGAAAAGCTACCCAAGACAATTATAGTAGAGATATGCACACAGGGCTTTTTTTTTTTTTTTTTTTTTTTGGAGGGTGGGAAGTCATCTGGAATGAGATGGTCAGGTGTAAATATCATAAATAGATTTTCACATACATGGGTAATCTAAAGCGAATGCCATCTGTGAAATGAGTCAGTGTGGGATGTGGGACCAGGAATGAGAGAGATTGCATGGCTGACAGCTCAAATGGACTAGAATTTCATCCATGGCATACTCTAGCCCGAGTTTGCGAGAATAAACAAATTCTAGGACTGGGTAAATGGTGAAACAGAGGGCGTGGACTTGACCAGCTTGACCTCAGATTTAGTCGGGTCTGGCAGTGCAGAGTAACCAGAGATATCTGAACTATAAGACTGGGAAGGGCAGAAGATGTCTGTATCCTAGTAACAAGGAAAAAAATAAAAAATAACTTGTTAACCAAACATACACTTTTGCATTGGAAGGTTTTTTTTTTTTTTAAGGATTCTGTTCATGAGTGAGGAATATTCAAATACATGCTGATAATTTTCTGTACTTTATCAATAATACTGATTACTAGGACTTCTTCAGAAGATGTTGATGGGCTATTCACTTAGCCCGAGATGTATGAAATAGCACTGCCTGAGGGCTTTCTACGGAGAAAGAATGGAAAACCCAGGCAGCTGCCAGATGGAATATATGTTTGCAGAGTTCTGAAAACTGCTGCAGAGCAAACATTGTTGAACAATAGCAACTGGGGCCTGGCTTGGCACTTGTCATGTGTTTGCCATCATTCATAAAATTTTAATGTTTGGCCATTAAACAGAGCACAGAAGAGATATTGCTATGGTCTGCTAAGTGTTAGTGCTGGATTAAGACCTATAGTCAGAATTATGAAAAACACACCAACACAAGCAGCTCTGATGATTGAAGGGAAGGTGACTGCCGCTGTTTGTTCATCTAGGAGGATGGCGCTTCCTGATAAAAATACAAAATACTTCATATCACTTATTTATGATCGGCATGGAATCATACAAAAGCATCAGGCTATCCTGTTCTGCAGTGACATCTACTATCATTGGCCAGGTTTATGGAAGTAGTCTCGAAATTATCTTTCCTCAGGGTATCAATGCGTAAGAACGAAGGACTATTGCTCGAGCTTAATTTGCCTAATTACCACAGATTACTCCATGTAAGCAAGGGCAATTTCTGGAGTCAATCTCTGCAGATGCTTTGAGTGATCTGGGAGTGTAAAAAATATGTCTTCCAATTAAGATCGGTGGAAGAAGAGCACAGAACTCAGAGTCAAAGGGAAAGTGTTTATCTCTCCATACCTCATTATTTTTTTCTATCTATGAAAACTAATAATACCTAGTTCACACAGTGTTAGAATAACTTAATAAAATACCATAAATGAATGCTCTGATCACAGTCTGCTTTATAACAAGGGAATGGTCATAACAAAGAATATTTGACTGTTGCCAGCAGGTTCCTCTTCCAACCTAGAATTATAAACAATGAAGGGGGAGTGAAAGTCTCTCTACAGGAATACCCTAAGAGGAAGTTGGCCTCTCTTTATCACTCACCACCCTCTACCCCATATTGCCCACATATCTCAACATTCATTATGACTTCTTTAACCCCATTCCAGGAATGATCTATGTGCACCTGCAGGCTAAATCCCAACCAGTGTGAAAACTAACCAAAATATATTAATAGTTTGCTTCTTAGCAAGTGAAATTCAGAAATAGTTCACAGCTGCCATCCATGCCTGATGAATGAGTTTCTGGAGGTGTTCAAAACCCCAGGTGCCTGTGAGAGCATCACGCTGAAACTTCTTGACCTACACTAATACTGTGCAGTGTCTCTGCTTGACTGACTACAGACCATACTCCCTCCGATAGGCTGGGAATACGGAGTCTCTGGCCTCAGTGTGTGGTCGTTACTCATACTTCTTACCGGTGTCCCCTCTGTTGATCTCAAATCTGTAATGTCACAGAAAATATGTGCCCCATTTAGAAGAGAGTTTTTTTGGAACAGATGTCTGCCCGACTTGGATTTGAGCTTGGCCAGTGTCCCTGGGGTTTATGATCCTAGATTTACACCACCATTTCCTTCTTCTTCACCTTGTGCTTGCACCCTGTCTTGGTTGCACCCTCAAATCCACATAAACTAGTTCCAGTTCACATTTATTTGGTTATTGGTTTCTCATTCTTGAGAGAGTTCCTAATAATGCAGCCCAGGACTAAAGTTTAAGACACTCCTGCTTATTTTATAAAGGCTTATTTAGCATAAAATTCATGCAATGGGGGAGGTTTAATTTGTGGCTTCTATGTCTTATGAAGTGGTTAAACCAAGTTTGCTTAGATTAACAAACTGGTTTTCTACTGAAACTAATTTCTTCATTTCCATCCTATGGTCCATATTCAACAAGTAAAACATTTTAAATGAAAAGAACTAGTTTTAAGATGTTATAAGAATTCACCCTGGATTCTGAAAGGGGGAGTATTGTACTCCATAATACAATGGCTTAGGAAGAATGAATGAAATTTATTCTCAGCCAATGGAGAATGAATATCTGACTGTTCTGTATCCAGAAAAATAAAAGACCCAGAAGAGAAATATGCTGTTATAGAAAAGTCTAAAAGTCTATAGAAATTTTTCTAAAAGTCTAAGCTCTTTAGAAAAATTTTATTTTCAAAGTTGTTTATATCTATTCACACTATTTCTACTTCCTAACAAAACATGTCAAACCACACATTCCTGCATAACTTTATTAGAAGCCTCCAATTTATGCATGATTAGTCAGGGTACACTTTCAGAGCTTAAGACATTTGAAAGTGTTTTTTAAAATAACAAGCAAAAAAAATAAAAAATAAAAATAATAACAAGCAATAATTTTTAAGATATTTCTATTACAGGGAAATGCATAAAAGAACTAGAAAGAAGTAAATACTTCTACTTTCTAAAAAAAATAATGGTGGAGCGCCTGGGTGGCTCAGTGGGTTAAAGCCTCTGCCTTCAGCTCAGGTCATAATCCCAGGGTCCTGGGATCCAGCCCTGCATCTGGCTCTCTGCTCAGCAGGGAGCCTGCTTTCCCCTCTCCCTCTCTCGTTCTCTCTCTCCCTCTCTCTCTGCCTGCCTCCCTGCCTACTTGTGATCTCTCTCTGTCAAATGAATAAATAAAATCTTTAAAAAATTTTTAAAAATAAAAATAATGGATAGATCTCAGTAATATGGATCTAAATAGATAAATAATAATGAAACAAAAACTAAAAAAAAAAAAACAAATAAATTGGCTAGGAAAAATCATTAAGAATGAACCTCAATTAATTGTAGAATGGTTGGATAAGTATTAGTTAAAATTCATTTTGTGTCATATTTTAGGAGTCCCAACCTAGTCAAGTTCCAAGCTTTGCTTAACAGTTTTGGGTGGGAGGAGCCATCTCTGGAAAGAAGGAGTGCTCCTTGTTTGCAGAATGAGTGAAGGGACTACTCTTTTCATTCTATTATCCCCACCACCTGATTATTCTCGTTGTCTTTCCTCTTCTTGTCTGTATTTGTAGCTGAAATCATGCTGATGGAGAACAAGGAGTCACAACCTATTTTCCAGGATGAAAGTTCTTTTCATTAATCAAGTCTTTTTTATTTTTCTTCATTCTTCTTTGTTGTTACATATTTCCCATGGTGTTTTCCCCCTCCTGTTCTTATTTCCTTTTGTCTTCTCGGTTTTCTCCTCCATCTACCCATTCCTGCTTTTCTTGATCCTTTCTTCTCTGTTATCTTCATCAATACCTCTCTTCTTTTTCCATTTCTTTTCTTCTCCTCCAGAAAGACTGCAAAAGTACATATCACTCATTCAGCAAGCTTGGAGCAAGTATTCAGCATCTTCATAGGACCAAGATCAAGATAGCAAAGCTCACCACCAGGAATATATTAAATATATTAAGGCCTTTATGAATAAACAGGGCCAGCTCCCTCATAAAGACCACCAGAGAAACCCGTTAATCCAACAAAACTGAGTTTATTAAACTTTACTGAAGCAGAAGAGATCACCATCCTGATAATTTCAAAAATGTCTCAAAAGGTAGAAGTTTGGGAAGGTCCTGAACTTTGGAGTCTGGGATAAAGTGGTTTAAGGCAAGTCTGTCAGGATGGGAAATGAACTGGGGTTGGGAAAAGTTTATGATGTATCCTTTAATAGTGCTATAACATCGGGTCAAGGATCTTAAAGCAAGCCTTGATAATGAACCTATTGCTCTGGTAAGCAAGCTGTCTAGGTGATGAACTTTTGTCCAGATCATTCACCTGGATAGTTTATTTATAAAAATTTCTTCAAGCAAAAAAATGAATTATCTACTGGGTTACAGTTTTATCTTCCTGGTTAAAAATTTCCTGAGCAAACAGATGATTTATATTGACATGAGTGGTCTCGGTCCTTTAGAATTTAACAACTATTAAATTCTATGGAGCAGTGGTCTTAGTTTTTACAGAAGGAATGGCCTTAGTTCAACATAGAGAAAAGTATTGAATAAAGTCTCCCATGACAGACTCTGGAAAAAAGGGAAAATATAGGTTGAGCAGTTCTCAATCAGGGAAGGTACTGTACCCTTGTGGTATTTGAAAATAGGTCTAGAGAGTGTTATTTGCAGGTAGAGGGTAATGTCAAGGGATGCTAAATGAATAACAATATGCAGAGCATCCCATACAACAGAATTGTCATATCTGAAATACCAATAGAAACCCTCTGAAAAAACAATGACTGGCTGATAGTAACTTTAGGTAGAGTTCCACTTGTTTAAAAACCACACTAGAATTTTGCAGATTAACAACTTGTCACTTTATGGTAGTCCTCTCCATTAACATATCAGAAAGTTCTGTACTTTTATTTTCAACATTCCAAAAAAACCCATGAGGAAGTAGAAAGAATGAAGTAAAGTTGGAAGGGATAGCTACTACCATAGGTAACACAATCAAGATTCCAATTTTTTTCTCAAAAAAAATAAAAGAAATGGGAAATTCAACAGGGATAACATTAAATTTAGTATTCATCTATCAAAATAAAATTAGGTTGGCTTCCAGAAGACCATGCTTGGCAGTAGTTTAAGTAAGGAAGGTTTAAAGATTTTAGCAGATCACAAAGTTAATATGAACCTACAATTTGGTGAAAATTGGATTAAATTATTGGAAGAACACTGGAGTGCCAATTTCAAAGCACATTAGGAAAATCGTACTAGAGTATATACATTGTATTGTATAGGAGACATTAGCGAAACAAAATGGAGCCAGGAAAAAATAACCATGATAATAAAGAGAGTAGAGACCATGCTGTATGAGTAATGGAGGGCTTCTAGCTTGGATATAGGAGTCTTTTTTTTTTTTTTTTTAAGATTTTATTTATTTGACAGAGAGAAACACAGCAAGAGAGGGAACACAAGCAGAGGGAATGGTAGTGGGAGAAGCAGGCTTCCTGCCAAGCAAGGAGCCCGATGTGGGGCCCGATCCCAGGACCCTGGGATCATGACCTGAGCAGAAGGCAGACGCTTAACGACTGAGCCACCCAGGCGCCCCAAGGATATAGGAGTCTTGATATTCAACATGTGGTTCGCTGACCAACAGTGTTGGCTTACCTGGGAACTCCTTAGAAATAAAGAATCTCACGTCTCATCCCTGATTCATTAAATGAGAATCTGCATTTTAACAAGATGCCAGGTGATTCTTACATACACATTCGTATCTAAGAAGTGGCTAGAAGAACATTTCTTGAACTTATCTGAAAGCATTAATCATCTGATGTGTGTGATAAAATGCAGATTCCCTAGGCCCAAACTTAGACTTTTGGGTCCAGAATTTCCCAGGGAAAAGGCCAGGTAATCTATAAGTTTAGCAAGCTCAACAGGTGATATTAATTAGGCAAATTTGGGAAACTGTTCCAATTCCCAGAACTAGATCTAGAAAAACTATTAAAATCAGCTAGATTTTAACTACAATTTTTAAAACTTTGTTCTGTCAGAACAATAAGCTGCTTTGGGAGGTAATGAGCCCTGGTCACAGAGCTATTATAAGTAGAGGCTCACCATCTCTCAGAAATGACAAGGAAGGGAAGTTTGTTCTCTGTAGGAGGTAGAACTAGATGATTCTATATTTCCTCACAAATGTAAAATGTAGAGTCTTCTAAATCCAGCTGTGATTTCTCAAACCAATTTGTAGAGACACTTGATAATAAAAGCCAGAGGCAAATCCAAGAATAAAAATTTTGACCCCCATTTCTGCGGCCTCTTCCCACTGCTGCCCTTCATTAGAATTTTCTGGTAATTCATCTAAACTGTGATCCCAGTGGCACCAGAAACTGAAAATAGATCCACAGGTTCCAGGAAGTAATTAACAGTTTTTCTACTGAACTCAGCTTGAATTAACTTCGAGGAGTCTTGCAGCTGCCTAGATTTTTCACACCAAGTCATGTCATGGTGCATAATTTGATGCCGTAATTTATTCACAGTTAATTCTTATTAAATGAAGCCCAGTGGCAGTTTTACTGTAATAAGGAAAGAAAGTACTGCTTGTTTTATTGCCAGAAAAACGTTCACTGAGGTGAAAAATCGAGACTCACCTATGATCTGTTAATATACAGGTAATTGTTATGTGGAGTTCTCAAAATGAGCAGCTACAAGAGTTCTCAAATTGAGCTTCGATGAAGTCCGCCCCTATTTCTCTTTTATTACTCTGGTTATTTGAAGATTAGATTCAATTAGAGTTTTGCTCTTCTGTTTCGAACCCTAGCACCAACTTACACCACTCACTCAGGATTTTGAAGCAGGTATTATAACAAAATGAGACAGCCATCATTTCATTCAGGCATGCTCTCTCTCTCTCTCATGTACTGAAGCTATTATGGAGGGAAAAAGTAGTTGCTCTGAGTAAGGAGGGAGAGCGGAGCAAAGGAGAGAGGATCTGACAGGTGTGAAAATTGGCTTTGTCAGTCTAAGGTGTGGACTTGAAATGCATAAGCCGTGCTCCAGGCCAGTATGCATCACTTGTGTGAGAAAAATTTGTGTTGCCATGATTGGAGAGAAGCATAAAGAGGGGAAAGGCAGTAGATGAGGTTCTGCGATGTTCGAATAAAGTCCTTTGCTGGTAACTTTGTTTTTTTTTTTTTTTAAGAAACAATCTTTTCCTTAAATTTGAATCTAAAAAAAATAACACTGGATCCTGCTCAGTGAGTGGCATTATTATCCACCAACCATTTCATGCTAGACATGATACTGCTCTCAGTAACGCTCAGTGCTCCCTCTTCCCAGTCCTACATTCAGTTTGTTCACCGCATCCTCTAAATGCCCTTGAAAATAGCACATACTCACCCAACTAATGAATTAATAATTCATCCATGCATTCAACGTGTATTTCTGAGCAACAGTTATGCGTTGGACAGTCTCACACTGAAGATTAAAAAGTGAACTAACCGAGGTCCCTGATAATCAGGTAGCCCCTAAATTATAGGACAAGCCTCCATCTTCTTTCCCTCAAATAACTCTCTTTCTCCAAGCAGTACATTTGTTCCAAGGTGATCTCTATGGCAGGTGTGACTCCCCTGAAATCTAAGTGACTCCCATCTGGCTGAAAAAGGATTTCCTAGTGTGAGTAATCATGCAAGTTACCAGAATTCTTTGGAAAGGAAGAAAGAGAAGAAAGGAAGGAAGGGGAGAGGAGAAGACATTTTGACATTCAAAATTCTCCATAATCTTCTCTGACCCACCATATACATAATACTTCCCATTCTTTAAGGTACTCTAGCCTCCAGTCCATTTATTCACAATCTTATTTGCAAACCATAATAACTATAAAGCTTTGTAAATAACCCACATGTGTAGGTCTCATCCCTGTAACTCTAGAGTACACGATCCTGTAGATCTAAACTGTGGCCCATAAACAGCCTCATGGGTGATTCTGACACACAGCCAAGTGTGAAACCTGTTGCCCTAATTTGCGAAACAGCCGATCCCTTTCCTCTCACTTTTCCTCCAATGATGTTCTTTCCTTCTGGCTGGGATAATCTGCCTTTCTCCCTTTGTGAATCCAGGAAGCCAATTTTCAGAACTCTCTTTCATTGTCACCTCACCTGTACAGACTTATTTGCCCCACTTCAGCCTTCAAGAACCTTCAAGAAAGGGTTCTGTCTTTTATTAAGTTTTTGTAATACTTGGCTCACATTGCTAACCTCTGAGTGCATTGTTTTATATCTATTTGAATAAAATGGCCTCTTCTGTTAGATTGTAAGAGTCTCCTTACTAGAGATGGTGATATTTTCATCCTTAAATACCTTATATCCTAGCAACAAATCTAAAAAAAGATTGGAAAATAGAATGGAAGAAAGGAGCAGGTATTAAGAATGTGCACAATGGAAGGTATTTGGATGTTATTACTATTCTTCTTCAGTTTCTTCACCAGAGTAGTGATTATATTGATGTATTCATTTTATGATAATTCATTGAGCTATACACTTTTGATTTGTCTTTATCTGCTTATGTATGTTTTACCTTAGTATTTAGTTTAAAAGAGAGAAAAGAGATGTAGTAAAAGTGTCCACCCTAGTGAAGATGAGCCCATTGCCTAAACTCAGAAAGGAAATGACCTGGCTACTTATCTCTTTTCCCAATATCCTGAGCTATTTCATTTAAAGAAGTTTCTGCTATGTATGCCTACTGATTTCCTCTTTTATCAAATGGAATCATGGACTTTTTGGCATAGTTCTTGACAATCTAGTGTATCTTTTAAAATAGGGAGATTCAGATTACTATTAAATGATTTGAGAGAATCAAAAATTCTGATTCTGATCAAATTCTGAGTCAAAAATTCTGATTTCCAACCTGTTATGTCTCCACAGCTTAGTAGTTGTGAACCTCAAACATGTTATTCTATTTTTTGTTTAAGATTTTGTTTATTTATTTATTTTGGATAGGGAAAGAGAAAGATAACATGAGTAGGGGCCAGCAGCAGAGGGAGAAGCAGGCTCCCCACTGAGTAGAGAGTCTGACATGGGGCTGGATCCCAGGACCCTGGGATCATGTCCTGACACAAAGGCAGATATTTAACCAACTGAGCCACCAAAGACCCCCATGATTCTGTGTTTTTGAAACATAGTTTCCCATATAATGAAATCAGTTTTCCACTTATTAAAAATACTAGATGCTAGACTTAGACTTGGGGTACAACACTGGAAACCAGACAA
>CM053615.1:53815408-53893763 GCA_028646535.1 Procyon lotor
AGGAAATTCCAATGGTTCTATGAACTAGGACTTAAAGACAGAACACATATTATGAGAAATATATTTCGTCATCTGAGTGTTTTGTTTTGCTTTGGGGTTGTGTTTTAACTCCTAATGTTAAGAAATATTTAAAAGTCTTAAAGTAAGAAAGTGAAGGAGCTCTGCATTGGTGGGGCTCAGAGGACTGCCACAGCTTATGGAATTGGATAGGTACCTATTTTGGAACACTAGGGATGTGGTATTTCTATCAGTTTCTTTTATTTTCAGTATAAGCCTATTTTTTTCTTTTAAGCTATTGTGCCAGGGGACTCTCAAGCAATTGAACTTTGCAGGCCCTGGTGACTTTTTGGCCATCAGCCACATAGCTCCTCTCTTAACTATAAAGCTATACCACAAAATTGAAAGTAGAAGAACGTGGTACCTCAGGGTTTGGGCAATTCCATTTCAAGAAATAATTTATGTAATTAACAACACAGGAAGAAACAAGACTGTGAGATATTGTACAGCCCTATATCTAAAAAAATTATTTCTATAATATTTCTATTAGAGACTAGGAGAGACTATCAGTGCCTCAACTGAGAAAAGAGAAGTTGTAAATTAATTTGCCTGCAGACAATTTTTTTTTTAACCCTCCATTTCCTAAAGCAGAAGTTAAGTCTTTACAGTTCATATGTAATATCTGATTATGATATACTGAGTATAGTTTTTGACAAATTCATTTGAGTAATGTCTGTCTCTGGAGTTCTAAATCTTTTTTTTAATGAGCCATCTAGTTCACTTAGCACTTAGCAAAGGTAAAGTTTCCTCTCCTTGTTTGAGCCAAAAATTCTCAAAAACAATTGGATGAGAGTTATTTTTTAAAATATCTATAAGTAAAGATGCCAGGGCCAACAGTAACAATCTAGAAACGCCGTTTTTAATGAACTTGTCTGTTTATGCTACTAGATTATAAATTACCTGAAGGTATTTATTGTAGTGGCAGAAGTTTCACAAACAAGTCTCTACTGGCGATGACAATAAATTTTGATGAACAAATAAATGCAACGGGAAAAAGTTAAAGCAATGTCTAAAGTATTACTGAGTTAATGGTATATATAAGAAAGTTATTGGATATACAAATTAGTTATTATAAGGCACTTTACAAGGAATACCAAGGGCACTGTTTTGTCCCAGTAGTTACAAAAAATTTTTTCTTCTATAAAATCATTCTGAAAAGTAAATTGTGATTATTATTTCTAAATGAACCAAAAATGAAAACTCCAAAGATATTACTGGGGAGGGAAGGGGAGAAAGAAGGACATTTCACATAAATAAAGAATAAATAAGAAAAAGTGCCAAATTATGGCTTAAGAAAATACATTGGTAGTACAGTATCTGAAACAAATTATCGATTCTGTCTTGACTTCTGATGTTAAAGGTTTTTCTATTTCTATATACATAGTACCTTGTACAAATAAAGCATTTCTTTCTCTGTCGGGCACATTATGGAGCTCTTAAGAAATTTTCAAATGCAGTCAAAATGTTAGGGTTTTGCTGTCAGAAAAAATACGTTAGTGAGGGTAAGAAACTATGCTCTCCGATTGCCCTGAGCTTCCATTTCTGATATCATTCTGCATCACAACTTCCTTCTTCCTTGTCAGTATCTCCTCTACTGGAACATAGGCTCTTTGTGTCCAGAAACCATGTCTAATTGTTGTATTGCCAGCAGCCAGCTCAGTGCCTAGCTCGTCAGGGGTGAGTAGATACCTATGGAATGAATAAATGAAAGAAGGAATGAGCAAAAACATGCCTCTGGAATATCTGTAGAATACAGTTTCAGGTTTATGCACTGGCAGATGAAGAAGACTGTCAGAATTAATCAGAAATGAAAATTATATTGTCTATAGCCAGAATTTAAGAAATTTGTTGATTCACATGGACCTGAGCTTTATGGCCTCATTTCCCCTGCTATTTGGATTTCAACACGGTGAAGGAAAATTGAACACTTACAGGATACATTACAAGGAAACCAAATTGGTGCAATAATAAAACCACAAAGTGAAGAATGAAAATGTAGGCTACCTTATCTGAAATTACTATGATAAAAGTAAACATTGGGTGGAATCTATAATTTTTTTTAAAGATTTTATTTATTTATTTGACAGAGAGAGAGGTCACAAGTAGGCAGAGAGGCAGGCAGAGAGAGAGGGGGAAGCAGGTTCCCCGCTGAGCAGAGAGCCCGATGGGGGGCTTGATCCCAGGACCCTGAGATCATGACCTGAGCTGAAGGCAGAGGCTTTAACCCACTGAACCACCCAGGCGCCCCCTATAATTTTTTTTAAATAAGAAAAAAAATGACCAAAACAAGCTTTACCTTATAATGTTATTGCACTTTTCAGTTAATAAATTGTCTTTAAAACTTAAAATTGGAAGCATATACTTGATGTATTATATAGTTTCCACATATATGTGCTAGATTATTATAACGTCATATATTCAATAAAAATTACTGTTAGGTAAATATTATTTGAACTTCATAAACCCTTTAGAGGCAGCTAAGCCGTAAATATTATTGTATTTACCGGTTAGGAAAATGGATGTTAAAGAAATTAAATTACTTGCTTACCACACAGGACCAAGGTTCAAGCAGAGATTCCCAACTCTAGGCATGTGAAAAGTACCAGCTTGCGTGGCCATCAGTTCCCAGAGAGCTTGCGAAAGGTTTGTGGAAAGGAAACAACCTCCTTGTCTGGCTTTCATCCAGATCACTTTCCTGTGTACTTACTTGACCTGCCTATGTGTCCATGACTTCCCAATCCTCTGGCTCATTTGGGCCCCAGTTCTCTCACTCTGAACTACTCATTTATCTACTTTTGTCACCCCTTCCTCCCGCTCAACCCCAGTCCGGAACTGATGATATTAACCCTCTTGCTTCCAGCTCAGAAAAGTCATTAGACTTTCTCCTATGATGCTGGCATCTCAGACTGTCATTAGGACTAGGGATAGCACACTCAAGATCAGTCTGGCGTCTGAGATGCATGCTAAGTGCCACATAATCCTGACACTGAACCTAGCTGCCAGTCCTCTTAGCTTAGGCACCAAAGAAAGCAAGGATCCCAGTGGCATCTGTGCTCAGACCTCTGACCTACTCAGCTTTCTGCTGCAGAAACAGAAGCACCGTCTCCAAGATGTGGGTCAATATCCACCAAGGAAACGAGCCATCTAGGTGCTATTCTCCTATACCATGGAAACCACAGACTACCCTGGCTTCCTAGCTCCCCAAGGACAGTCTTGTCTGCTAAAATGTTAAAAAACAAACAAACAAACAAAACAAACAAACAAAAAACAGCGAGTTGCTCAAGGGGGTAGAACCATTGCATAATACAAAAGCTAGATTTGTTCCAGTGCCTATCCCCTAGGGTTTTCCCCCTGTTACTTCATCAGTGCCTTCAGTTGTCCTACTTCCCTCCCTGCCAACCTTCCAACCTCCTCCCAACGTTCTGGGCTTCAGCCCAGAAAGGTTCTTTCTATCCTCGTGCTAAGAACCAGAGCCACCTGCCTCTAAGCCAGACCACAGGAGCCTCAGACAGCAGTGTACTTACAAGTTATCCAACTTTTTTATGTTTTATTTTTATTTTTTTAAAGATTGCATTTATTTATTTGACAGAGAGAAAGACAATGAGAGAGGGAACACAAGTAGGGGAAGTGGGAAAGGGAGAAGCAGGCTTCCTGCTAAATAAGGAACCCGATTGGGAACTCAATCCCAGGACCCTGGGATCATGACCTGAGCCGAAGGCAGACGCTTAATGACTGAGCCACCCAGGCCTTCGAAACTTTTATATTTTTTAATTATCGTGCTTTGCCTTTAAAGAACCTGTAGTGAATTTTCAATTCACAAGTTAAAATTCGCAGGATTTCACAGATTTCTCCTTTAGAGAAATTAAAAGGAATGTTGTAGAACTAGTTTAAGTCAGAGCCCACATTTAAATGTAGGCAGTCTGATTCCAGCTTGGGGGTGGGGGAAGGGCGTAGGAGGTGGGAGGTACAGAGAATGGATACTTTACCCCCACATGTGATGCCCTGATACCTGCTGCCCTGGCAGTGGCATAGGCAAAGGAGGCCTTTTGGTCACAGGAATTAAAGGTCTATAATGCTGATTTAGAGGTGACCCACGGGTAAGGGCAGAAAACACCAGGATAACATTTGGACTATTTTTAATCCCAGCTGCTTCAGTTCTGGTGGACTGTTTGGTAATGGAGCAAGCATAGATCAAAGGACTTCATATTGGAGAAATATTGTTTTTTTTTCCTCCAAGAGCCTCCTTTCTTAGGAAACGCTATCAAACACTTTGTGGCAAGATTTTTGCAGAAAGCAGTGTTTGGTTCCTCCCAGTTACCCAAAACCCTTGACTCTCTGTAGCAAGATTTTTATCCATTTAGTGCCTGTGGTTCTTGGTGGTGTCAGTTCAAAGAATGAAGAGGTAGGCCAGATGAAGAGGGGTGGGCAGCAAGGCAAAGTTTACTGAGCAGTGGTACAAAGCTTCCAGAGAGAGAGGAGATCTGAGAGGGTTGCCCTTGGAGTTTCTAAGTTTAAGGGGTTTTATGAGCTCTCTTGAGGAGCCATCTGAAGCAGTCAGGGTATGCTGAATCATGCCAATCAGGGCTTTGGTCACATATCTGTCTATTAGAGTAATGTCAATGTACTGATGGTCTTTTTTGCTGAATCTGGGGGCTTCTGTCTTAACTGCCCATCACTTGTGGTGGTGACAAATGCTTTGTGGTTAATTGTTTTATTTTAGGACATTTTGCAGAAGTGATTTCTGCAAAGGCTGCCAGGCAGAATGCTAGTGTGGTCCTTTCAGTGTGGTCCTGTCTAAGCTACAAAACAGGATGTCATTGCTGTTTTATCTTAGCTGTCCTGACTTCATAGTTTCTTGTTGGGAACTGTGGTCCTGACTACCTACCTGTCCCAATAACTCCTCACATTGATAGCATGTCTTTCAAGGGCTTTGTACTCTGCCTCTGTTCACCTCCCATAAATCATCTGTCCCTTCAACAGACTACCGGTATGAACTGTCCGTAGTTCCACCAAATAGGCTGAGTTTGTGTTTGCTCTTACGTCCTGATCCTTACTCACACCTTTATTTCTGTCTGGAACATACTTGTCTGGTCTCTTTTTTCTCTTTTGTCATCTTCTACAAATAAGCTTAGCCATTATTATATGTGGGAGATCTCTCTGAATTCTCCTAATTGCATATTGGTTACTCCTGATGTGTCTTTCTCTGATCATACATTGTATTGTACCCTCTTTATGATGATCTCACTCAAACATAAGCTCCTGAAGGGTAGAAACCTCTTCTAGCTGCTAGAAACATGTCTGGTCCATAATATACACTCCAAAAATATTTACTAAGTTAATGTTGAATTCTTGCTATTAAAGAGAATTTTATTTCCCAAATTATCTACATTTATAGGAATTGGAATAGTAGCAAATATAGACAGAAATAGAGGGATAGAACCATAATAAATGGCATCTGCCCCTCCCCAGACTCTTGCTCTCTCCCAAATAAGTAAGTAAAATCTAAAAAGAAAAAAAAAAAAAACCAACATAATAAATGGCAAGTTAATCGGGGGTAGATTGGGAGTGGCCTTTGTGCTAGATATTCTTGATGCGTTTTCCTCCCTAATCTACCCTGTTCTGGGTTCCAGGAATCTGAACTTTGGGAACCACAGGTGCCATGTTCCATTACCATCGGACTTCCTTTGGGGTTCTACTGGATGCATCAGAGATTATGAAGCATATACTGAGACATTTGTTTTTTTAGCTCCCTACTTTGCAGGCTAAATCCCAGCTTTTTCACCACCAAAGTGCTTACCTCCTATGGTGACCCTCTCCTGAAGCTGCAGCTCTCACCCAGCTCAGGAATAGAGGATAAGGCTTTCCCATCAATTGTGAATTTCTCTTTACCCTTCCCCCACAGACATTTGTTGTCTTTGTAAACTTCTAAGTGAGTGCACCATCTTCCTACAAGGATCCTAAGCTATACAGTCTTATCTTACATGAGATTTGAACTTCACTCTGCAGGAAATGAGACCCTAAATGTTTTAGAATATAAAGATATCCACACAGCTTGAATATTAGCAGCAAAAAACCAACCTATCACACTACAGGTTCCTTAGAAGCAGAGCCCTTGCCTTATTTGATGCCGTAACCAGCACCTAGAAGAGCACCTAGAAGACCGTGTGATATACATGGCCCACAACACATGCTTATTAAACAAAATAAGTAACCTTGAAAACAATTTATTAACTTTGCATAGCCTGAAGCTTGAATTTTAATCAAGTACAAAGAGAATGCATTTTTTTAAAAGAGCCCCTAGTGAAAAATATAAATAATAAATAAATAAATAAATAAATAAATAAATAAATAAAATAAAATAAAATAAAATAAAATAAAATAAAATAAAATAAAAGGGTCCCTAGTTATTGGAAAGAAAGAGCAACAAAACAGATTCCAGAGAAATCCTGTGAGCCAAAAGTAGGCAACCTAAATGAGTAATTCCCCAGGGAAGAGCAGAACTGGAAAAGCGCCTCCTCCCATGTAGGTGTTGTCATACTGGCTCTTACCCAGCCATCTTTCTGGGACCATAGAAAATTCCTCTCAGCGATTAGCTGCACAAGGACAGTGCTGCAATGAGCAATTACTGCTTTACAATCCATAAGGAGAGACCAGGAATCAAAGGCATTATTGCCAGCAAGGCACCATTTACCTCATCATGCAGACATCACTCTGATATCAAAAGGGGTTGACTCTGATAAGCTTTCCAAATATAGAGCCGGTAAAGGTATTTTTAGCATCGGGAAGTCTGCAAGATGAGTACAAGATGCCAAACAGAACTAAGGAAGTGGGGGGGTGGGGAGGAGGAGAAAGTAAACAAAGAGAAACACTGCTAGATTAACTGAACAAATTCTTCTGCTTCCCCCTTGTGGCCAAATGTCCCAAGAACTAGGATTTCTTTTTCCCTCAAAGTAACATTTATTATTATTTGGGTCAGATTATAAAAATAAAACTTGTGTATGACAAAAGATATGGAAAATGCCCTGGAGCGGATAGGTAGTACGCCTTGTGGGACGTGTAAATTCTGCAGTGGGATCTTATAAATGAATTCATGCCTCCACAGAGGCTTAACCAAGAACAAAGGGATCCATCCGGAAGCGTCACGACTGGTACAGAAAGGTGAACTCCATCTGTGGAGAACCTTATCTAACACTCATGATCACCCTGTGTGGTAAATAGCATTATCCCCCAATTAGTAATCTAAGAATGCTATGAAAACTATTATATATTTGCTGCCCACTGTGCTCTAGCATGTGCAAGCATTCTGCATAAACTCATTTAATCTTCAGAATATCCCTGTGGGATTAGGTGAGAAAGCCAACTCTCATTTAACTTCCCAAGGTAGTAGAGCTTATACCTGTCAGAAGTGAACCTGTTCTTTGAACTACAAATTTAGCCTGTTCTTTGAACTACAAATTTTCCAGTATCTCCACTATTCCATGTTGCTCATCATTTTCTCTCTGAATTCCCCCTTTTTAACTTTCCACTAGTTCTTTTTTTTTTTTTTTAGATGTATTTATTTTTGAGAGGGGGGCGGAGAGCTGGGGGAGAGGCAGACAGGGAAAGAGAGAATCCTCAAGTAGACTCCCTGCTGAGAGTGGAGCCCAATGCAGGGCTCATCCCAGGACACTGAGATCATGATCTGAGTCAAAATCCAGAATCGGCCACTTAACCAACTGAGCCACCCAGGAGCCCCAACACCAATTTCTTAAAACTGGTCTTGCACACCTCCAATAGGGACAGCGGTGGCCTCCAGGAGACTCTTCTATGTTTGTACTGTCCCGTAAATCTTCCATCTACCAAAGACTCTTGACCTTGTGTCTTAAGTACATATTCATATTAATAATTAGTGGGGTAACCAGAATTAGAAAAGGTGCTCTATTCTCTACAACCTACCCTACTCCTAGAGTAGGCAACACTAAGGAGATAATAGTGTAGCATTTTCTTTAAAATTATAATGGACACATTTCGATCCAAAAGACAATACACAGTGGGAATTGTCAAATTTTCTGAGTTGGAAGCGGAAGACTAGCAAGGTGTAGAACTTGTGAACTACTGTATTTCAGGGAATATTTGAAAAAAATTGCAAGATCACCTATGGCTGTTCAAAACTCTGTATAATAGAGAGTGGATAAAGGAATGTACTATTTGCTAGTTTATCTCTTTTATCCATACCAGAGAATCTTAATTCTAATTTTTTGGGACTGCTGGATGTATTTAGTTCTGCCAGGTTATCTTATAATACTTAAATGATAACTAGAAAACATATTAATTAGCATTTTTAAAAAATATTATGCAGGTTATTAGAGGAGTTGTTCTAGATTAAGTAGATGGAAGTAGAAGCAGAAAACTTGGAGCAAGTGGTTACCAAATCCCCAATATTTAATATTTTATTGCCAGATCATCTGGCAATGAATAAGGGCCATGTTGCTGCCTAGGCTTAATTCCCAGATTTAAAGCTCACAAAAGGGGCCTCCTAGGTAGCTCAGTGGGTTAAAGCCTCTGCCTTTAGCTCAGGTCATGATCTCAGGGTCCTGGGATCAAGCCCCACATCGGACTCTCTGCTCAGTGGGGAGCCTGCTTCCCCCTCTCTCTCTGCCTACCTGTCTGCCTACTTGTGATCTCTCTCTCTCTCTGTCAAATAAATAAATAAAATGTTTAAAAAAAAAAATAAAGCTCACAAAAGTGTGACCCTGAACAAGTTACTGACCCCACATTTATAGTGATAACAACAAAAATTTGTTGTGAGGCTCAGTGAGTATTGCCTTTAAGCACTTGGTGTAAAGGATGTTCAACTGATGTTTACTCTTTGTATTAGAGCTTGTAAATTACTCCACCCAAAATTTACCTTCAAGAGAGCATCTGCTAATGACGGACAGACAGCGGTTATACTGTGGCTAGGATCAACACTGGGAACACTCTGGATAGCATTATTTCTTTGGTGATTTTCCTGCTAGTGAGACTCCTTTTCAAGACTCAGTGGGTTAAGTGCTTGCCTTCAGCTCAGATCATGATCCCTAGAGTCCTACATCAGGTTACTTGCTCAGTGGGGAGTCTGCTTCTCCCTCTCCCCCTAACCCCTGTTTGTGCTCTCTCTTGCTATCTCTATCTCAAAAGACTCCTTTTCATGTTTTTAAACCTTGAAAATAGATCTCATATTTATCTAACAATTACATGTTTTCAAATGCAGTTGTATGTATTTTTTCATTTGATGTGACAATCAACACTTTAGTTTTATGGCTACTTGTGTTTCTGTGGCCAGTCCCACCTCTGAACTTTTAGGTTGTTTTTGTTTTTGCTTTAAGATTTATTTATTTGTTTTAGAGAGAGAGCGTGCATGTGTGGTGGGGAAGGGCAGAGGGAGAAGGAGAGAGAAACTCAAGCAGACTCTTCGCTGAGCCCTCAGCCCAATGCTGGGCTCGATCCCATTACCAGGAGATCACAACCCGAGCCTAAAACAAAAGTCAGAGATTTCACCGACTGTGCCACCCAGGCGCCCCTGGAGTCTTAAGTTTTGATTAAATCCTCTTAGGAAGGCCAGTATGAGAGCAGTCACATTTACCCAATGAGGTTAGAAGTTAGGCTGGAATTTAGAAAATCACTGAAAGCTCACATGACCCCTCCCTGCCCTCTGCCTAAACAACCATATAAAGTATCTGCTGGACTATGTGTAGAACCCCGAAGAGGTTACAGGTTAACTGTTTGACACTGATGTTCATATGTCATGATATAAATTATAAGCAAACTAATATGTACAGCATTTGTCTGATTATAAAAGTGAAGCAACTAGAGAGAGATATGAAAAAGAAAATAAATCCTTTTATTGGTGAGAGTGGAGAGAGACCCTGTTTAATGCCTTTAATTCCACTATTTTTCTGTGAATTTTGATGGTTTTACTTTCTTTTTATAGGACAATTAAAAGCACATATAGAATTTTCAATCAATCAATAAAAATATATTTATCTTACTACAAAGTCTTCTCAGAGCAGGGGTATCTGAGGGTATAAATATAAATATAATATATAAATATAAATTGATCTTAAAATGACAGTAATAATGAGGACACACCTATATACCACTTTAAGCACTGTGAGCACCAAAGCACAGTTATGTGAGTCTCCTCTTCTATCCACATAGTACATTTGTCATGTGTCCTGAACTATAACAAATCCATCTCCCTGCAACTACACTGTGAGTTCTTTGAGGAACGGATCTGTGAGTGGTGGTGGTGGTCTACTCGGGGAGAGAGATCAATGTGATAATTAAGAAAGAGAGAAGTAAGATTGCTGGAGTAAGATTGCTCAGGTTGGTTTGTAAACTCAGCTATTTGATATTTGGGGGAGTTACTCATTGCTTCCTCATTGAAAAACGGAACTCCAAAAGTTTGTTCCAAGAATAAGATGAAGTGATCCATATATGAAGAACTCAGGGTTTAGCAAATGTATGATAGACTTTATGTTGTATATCCAGAAACAAACATTGAATGTGGCATGGAGAAGGTACCAAAAAAATTATTGAGCTAAATATTTTCAGCCTGAGCAAATAATCATGAAGTTGAGATTGAGGAGATCTGATCCAGGGCCGTCAGTGACTTGTGGTGAGAGTTTGCATGTCATCCTCTTTGGGTTTTTGTTTTCTCACCTGTAATATGGGAATATGGTACAAAACTAAACTATTAAATAAGGGTCATACAAAGACATTATGCTCAAGCACCATGAGGAGATTTTCCTGAGAATCAATTCCTAGAGTGACGCTAATGACTAAGACAATAAATGCTTTTGAAGGTTTTTTGGTACATTTTACCTCTCTCCTTTCCAGAAGAGCTGTGCCAGTTTTTAGTTCAGTAACAGAGTGCCTGAATGCATGTTTTCTCTCCTCAAAAAGGTGATTGTTATTTTTAAATGATTGCCAGTTTGATGCTTTCTTCCATTCTTACTGATTTTTTTATAGATGTTTTGTTTTTGTTGCTAGTATTGAGATTGAACTTCTCGGTGTTTGACACATGTATCAGTGATTTGTGCTGTATACCTTTGTGCTTTCTCTTTACGTCCTTTATCCATTTTTCTGTAAGACCACATTTCCTTGCCAGTGTGTAGTATCTCGATACATATTAGGGATATTAACATGATGTTAGATGTTCTGATCATTTCTTTGTTGGATATACTAACAGAGGAATTATTATAAAACAGAACAGAAGAGGGGTGCCTGGGTGGCTCAGTCAGTTAATTATCTGACTCGATTTCAGCTCAGGTCGTCATCTCAGGATCGTGAGATTAAGCCCGGCGTCAAGCCCTGCGTTAGGCTCCACACTCAGGGCTGAGTCTGCTTGAGATTCTTTATCTCCCTCTCCATCTGCACTCTTCCCCCAGTTCTTTTTCTTTCTCTCTCTAAAATAAAAAAAATATTAAAAAAAAAAAAAAAGACGAAAACACTAAACCATAAAGGTCTTAAGAAATGTTAGCTTTTTTGGTAACATTTAAAAATAGTCTCTAAAACTCTAACTATAAACCAAATTTACACTTAGAAAACTAATTTTTACTAGTCTCCTTATATCCTATAGAGTTTTTAGCCTTCTATTCATAAGTATTATCACATTAGCAAAATCCAAAACTTCTGGGGCACGTATGACACATTGTGCAAAAAGAGCTTTAAAATTGTAAAATGTTAAGGTTGTCACATGACTTGAAAAGAGCCTGCTTTTGCAGTTAGAAGCTTGAGTGAGTTCTCACTGATGAAAGTTTAGAAGCTCTTAAAAAATTTAATGAACCAAAACAGTTGTTCTAATATTAAACACCCTCTCAGTAAGTCTTAAAGAGGCTTATCATTGAACCAGAATAACTTCTTATTTTTTTGAAAATTCAGAAACCATTTGCTTTAATACATACTAAAGGATTTTGAAACATTTTGGCAAAATAGGATTAGTTTCTTTTTCCTCAGTGTTACCCAAACACCAAAACTAAAACCAACACCAAAACCCCTGAGCTTGTTGAGAGAATAACATGGCCTTTATTTTTAAAAACAAACCACTGAGTAATTGAGCAACTACTCCCAGAAGGTTTTTTTCTGTTAATGGATTTTTTGGTAGCCTTTAGTTCAGTGCTATTAGTGAGACTTAAATGTACCTTCCTTTCTGTCACCAGGACACCTATGTTTATGTGTTTATTATCCCAGAGTCCTCTTTGGCTGGGAAGAAGGATTAGTCTCTTTTCTCCAGAGCCACACAGGGCTTGGTCCTTTACAGTTGCAAAGTAATATTTTACTGATCTGAGTCATGGTGAAGATGTACACAAATCCAAGGTATGAATTTACCCTTTTCCTGCTGATTCTGGGTAGAAAAGAATAATTTCAAAAAATTTAGCCAACATTTTGCAAATTGAGATTCCATAGAATAGTGTTGCCAGAGATTTTTCAAGTTCTCTGCATAATGGGAAGCATTTCCTCCTCTTGGAGGTGCATATGGCACTAACCATGAAGTCTCTGAAAGGTTATTGCAGGATAAGGAAAAGGACTATTTCATGCACTCCTCTTTTAGCTTCTTCTTCTTTTTTTTTTTTTTAAAGATTTTATTTATTTATTTGACAGAGAGAGATCACAAGCAGGCAGAGAGCGTGGAGGAAGCAGGCTCCCCGCTGAGCAGAGAGCCC
Organism: Procyon lotor; assembly: GCA_028646535.1. Lineage (NCBI taxonomy): Eukaryota > Metazoa > Chordata > Mammalia > Carnivora > Procyonidae > Procyon > Procyon lotor. The sequence goes on from CM053615.1 coordinate 53,828,149, forward strand.
AATGCGGGGCTCGATCCCAGGATCATGACCTGAGCTGAAGGCAGAGGCCTTAGCCCTCTGAGCCACCCAGGCGCCCCCTCTTTCAGTTTCTAAAATAAAGAGACAATAAGTTGTCTGTTTATTTTTAAAGTTGCCTCATGAAAGAGGGACAGAGAGCTATAAGGTAAGAGTCAGTAGACAAAAGTGTAGACTAAGAATCAAAGTGAACTCATTAAATAAAAATTAACAATGGCAACTCCAAAATCAAGAGCAAAATTTCATTCTGCAATGGGGTACAATAAGTAATAGGCCTGACTTGCAGAAAATAAAATCAATAATATGGCAGATAAACTTGAGAAATTCTAAGAAGGCAAGGTAAAAAGATATAGAGATCAATACCAGACAATACAATAAACATTTTGAGCAGAATTACAGATCCAACCTATGAATTAAATGTGATGCTCTTGAAAACACAGTAAGATTAATAGCAAGAGCAAAACCAAGATACAATTTAAGAACTTCTGGTGGAAAAAGTGAGTAAAAAAACTAGAAACTACACATGAAATGACCTAAGTTATGTGGAAAACACATTAAAAATCAAAGCCAGATTTATTGTAGGTTCTGGCATTTGTTATTAACTCTTTACTTTGAAACTGTAAATACAAATAGAAAAAAAAGGGAACAATATAAAGAATCTCCATGTATCCATCCCTTGGCTTCAGTAATTTACTGATGTGTTAGTTTTTCTTTTATTGTATCCCCCTTTTTTTTTCCTTTTGGGAGAAAAACTCCATATTTTGTGTCCTTTTGCCTATAAATGTTCAGTATACGATTTTAATAAGTAAGAACAAATTTTTCGTATAACCATATAACCATAATATTAGCAGATCTGACCATGTTAATAGTGAACTTAATTTACCTTTGGCCAGATCATAAAAACACAGAGAAGTCGGACAGCCATCTAACTGTTTGCAGTTAAAGTATCTTTACTTTGAAAAACAAACCAAACCATTATTGGAATATTGGAAAGGCTATGAAAATGAGAATCTCTAAGTCCAAGTGTCTATCACTTCCTGGTAGATTTGTGTGTGGCTGAAACCTGTTGCCCCTTGGTAGCATCCCATTTAGAGATGGCAAGATTCTACAGGGTATACAATCACATGATATACCAGGAGAGACTGGACTCTAGACAGAGAACAGAAAATCAGTCTGTCTTATTGCTGCTTTTTCCTCAACATCTAGGATGGTGCTTGATACATGAAGGATACTTAGTAAATATTAAATGAATGAACCATTGCAGCAGGATACCCGCAGTTTCAACAAAGATTTCTATGCCTTAGATCTATCAGAACTACTGAACTGTAAGCAGTAGTGCTGGGAGGAACAACGGGCTTCTCAGCAGTAACCAACATGGACCAAATCCAAAAAACCAGAGGGGCCTGCTCCAATTTTTTGACAGAGCATAGGATTCAGAGACCTTAGTATAGGGTTGAATCCAAATAATCAGACCAGAAGGGTTGAATCCAAATAAAGAATCAGACTGAATTTCTGCCTGGCAAGATAAGATGAGGGGTAAAATTCTAATTGTCTTGATTGAAAGGAAATAAATATTATTTGTCTTGGGCTGTTGAGGAGCCATACTAAGATTCCTAACTGCTGCATATATATTGGGTGCTTAAATTATGTTACGCACTGTCCTATGCATAATTCCACTTAATGTTATAGCGACCTTCTGAGTCTATAGTGCATAGGGATTAGGGGCTCAGGTTTTGGTTTCAGACAGACTTAGTTTCAAATACTGACTCCTCCATTTATTAATGCATGACTTAAGGGAAGATTCATAGCTGCTATGATTGTCAGTTTCCTGGTCTGCAAAATATGAGTATTGCTACTATCTGTATCATTGGCTTAATGCTGTAAAGATGAAATAAGATTGCACACAGTAAATTTCAGGATATATTAGCTAAGGTTAGCATAAGTATGTATGTGTATATATATACACATAGAGAGTGCATAATATATACATAGAGAGACAGAGAAAGATAGAAAAAAATGATAAAGAAAATAACTTCCCAAGGGGCACCAGGGTGGCTCAGCCATTAGGTGTCTGCCTTTGGCTCAGGTCATGATCCCAGGGTCTTGGGATCGAGTCCCATATTGGGCTCCCTGCGCAGCAGGAGGCCTGCTTCTCCCTCTCCGACTCCTCCTGCTTGTGTTCCTTCTCTCACTATATCTCTTTCTGTCAAATAAATAAAATATTTAAAAAAAAGAGAAAATAACTTACCAAGGAAACAAAGGTAGTATACAGAAAAAAATGTAGACACAGTTTTTGGGCCATATAGCTTGTTCCCTTTCCAAAGCCATTAAAAATAACTCCATCATAACAGCCACCATCTGAAGACCTCTAAACACTGCCAGTATTTGATATTTCTAATTCTGAACTTTTTTTGGGCTCTATTATTTTATAATTTTTCCAAATAGAACCACTGAGGTAAATTTTATTATAGACTGAATTTCCAAAGTTATACCTCTTTCTTACTTTATCTAAATGTTGAGGATTTTGCCTTGCTGGTTTCTCTTTCAAATGGCTTACAGAGATAAAATAAACTCATTATGAATAGATTTTCTGGAAATCAAGACTGGTAAATGAAGCCATCCAGCAATGTTTCCCATAGTCAATATCTACTGTTGTATTTCATTTTTCTATGAAATAATCACTACCTTGGCTTCCAGCTCACCTCAGCCTCACCAAATCAAACTTCAGAAAGGATTAAACTGAAACAATCTCTTCTGAACATCGTCTTTTATCACATAAGTAGCTTGGCATTTCTTAATAGTTCAGGTACAAGTTTTAATGTATCTTCATAAAGGAGATGTCTTCAAGTTAACTGTACTTTCAGAATTCCCCCCTTGGCCTTTTAGCAATCCTCACAGTTTATCTGGTAAAACAGCTGGCTGAGAGTAGCAAAATTGTTTGGTAAGAAAATAATCAGATCCACTAAAGTATTTAATAGCAAGTAGTTTGTTTCTATAAACCATATTCAAGCATTTTTGGGAGTTTTCAAGAATTTAAAGTACCTTAAAATGTGCATGCTTGTCTGAACCAGCTTGACTCCCTTACAAGTCTTTTCCAATATGCAAAAGAGTCCACTTGGGATCCTGTCGGGCAATATGGAATCAGAGGTCCCATCCAAGTGTAACATATCAGCATTTAGATAAATGGAGCCCATGCTCCTATTAATATTTTTGCATATGAATTATTAAATCTTCCTCTAACCTCCTCTAAGCCACAGGGAATTTTTCAAATGTTACATAGATATATATATATAGATAGATAGATAGATTCATATATAGCTCCTTTTGGATTCTATTTGCCCAGTTATAGTGTCTAAGGTTTCTTTTTTTTTTAAGATCTTATTTATTTATTTGTCAGAGAGAGAAAGAGCACAAGCAGGCAGGGTGGCAGGCAGAGGCAGAGGGAGAAGCAGGCTCCCCACTGAGCAAGGAGCCCAACCTGGGACTCGATCCCAGGACGCTGGGATCATGACTTGAGCCGAAGGCAGCTGCTTAACCAACTGAGCCACCCAGGCATCCCATAGTGTTTAAGGTTTCTTTTCCAGTCCTTACAATATAATCATTCTGTATCCCTCTATTCTCTTTTAGTTTTCTGCATGCATCTTGGGTCTATCTGGTGTGTATGTGTATATTTCCTCCCTCCCACTCCACACAATATTAAGGCCCAGAAGAAAGCAGGAAATCTGTATGTTTTGTTGTTGCTTTCTTGCTCCACACCTAAGATAGTGCTTGATAGTTAGAGAGAGCTTAATAAATATGAAAAGAATGAGCAAGTAGGGTCCACTGACTCTAACTAAATCCCTGTGACTATGGTTGGATGCTGTAATAAATCATTCATAGAGATCATACCTATTTTAGTAACAACTAATTTTCAAAATAAGTTGTTCTAGCAGAAATAGACCTGTTGTCAAAATATAAACTGAGAGGGGTGCCTGGTTGGCTCAGTCGGCTGAGTGTCTGCCTTCAGCTCAGGTCACGATTCCAAGTCTTATGATTGAGCCCCACGCTGGGCTTTCTGCTCAGCAGAAGCCTGCTTCTACCTCTCATCCCTACTCATGCTCTCCTCTGACTATCTTTCTCTCAATAAACAAATAAAATCTTTTAAAAAAAAAAGGATAAACTGAGGCATATTAAAACTTTTTGAGAGTTCATTTGAGTATTTATCAATTCCAATCAGGCAATGCTAAACAGAAGTGGTTAGGGACACTCTACCCCACCCCATCCCTACCAGGAACCTAGGGGAAACACCTACACAAAAAGGTGCAGAAGGAAAGAAAGGAAAATATTTGATTAGCTATAACTTAAAGTCTAGTTGGCTGTTTGTGATGGGTTGTCCTAGGAGGATTGCTTTCATAGCCTTGAGGCATTTACAGGCTTCAATTTTGATTTGCCTACATAAGCAGCCATGGCATTGGAGCAACATCAATCTAATGACCTCCTCGTTTAATTAATTTAATAGTATATTATTAAAAATAAGTTATAAAAACAAACCACTATGAGGAAAAGAGGTCTGTGAGGTAAAGAGTTTCAAAGTCGCTATAAAAATATTCTTTTAATTTTTGAAAAGGCACCCACACAGGGGTGCCTGTGTGGCACAGTGGGTAGAGCATCAGACTCTTGGTTTCAGCTCATCTTGTAATCTCAGGATTGTGAGATCAAGCCCCACATTGGGCTCTCCATGGAGCATGGGGTCTGCTTAAGATTCTCGTTCCCTCTCCCTCTGCCCCTCCTATATGTGCGCTCTTTTTCTCTCTCAAATAAATAAACCTTTCAAAAAAATTTTTTTCTGACAGGAATTTTAGCAATTGTGTATTTATTTATTTTAGAGAGAGAGAGAAAGCATGTGGTGGCGGGGTGAGGGGTGGAGGGACCAAGGAAGAGGGAGAGAGAACATTAAGCAGCCTCCATGCCAGTGGGGAGCTCAATGTGGGACTGGATCTCATGACCCTGAGATCATGACCTGAGAGGAATTCAAGAGTCATGTGTTTAACCAACTGAGTCACCCAGGTGCCCTTTAGTGATTGTGTTCTTAAACCTAAAAGTCTTGCTCTAAAAGTTAAGCATCTCTGATTAAATTCTCTCAGAGTAAACTGAGGTCATGATATATGGAGACTTTCAGGCAGTGCAAAGGGTTTAGGGTTTCTGCCTGCAATGGCAAGCAGTTGAAGAGTTTTACACAGGGACAAAGCTGTACTGTTTGGCGTTTTTGGTTTTTTGTTTGTTTGTTTGTTTGGCTTTTTTTTAAATAAGTTCACTGTAGCTTCTCCCTGATAGAGGAAGAAAGAGTGAGTATCCACAAACCCAGATCTGAAGCTCCCTGAAGAGGTGAACTTGAGGGATGATGGTGGACTTGTTCTGCTTCTGTACTCAGCAAGCACTCTTCAGACCTTAACTAATAAACACATTCTAGAAATGCCAGTATTATAAAGTGCAACTTTATGTGAAAGTTTAACTCTTCTTTTTAAATTAATATATTAACATTCTGATTTTATGCATCAGTTTGATGAACTTAATTACTGTGATTCTACTTGTGTTGGAAAAGAAACTTTGAGATTGCTAAGATGGCAAAGCTGATGATCATAGCCTGGACCTTGACAGATTCACTAAGATAAAGCCACCTCATAAAGCCTGGTGAAAGACAGCTAAGTCATCTTTTTCGGGTCATATCCTGAGCTCCACACTGGCTTCAATTTGAATTTAGAATGTGATGTTGATCTCTCAACAGCTGAGCTCAGAGTTGTCACTGTACCCCCGAGGGCCACTTTATTTCATAGCTGCAGAAAGATTCCCCTTTTTTCTCTATTTTATTTATCTGTGTTTACCACAAATATTAGTTTCTTAAAGAGCAGTCAAAGACCCAACTGTAGGTTTTTATTGTCCCTGCACACCACAAATTCCTTCAATAACTAAGCAGACATGAAGGAGAATGAAGTAATGAGGAAGATACATATGGAAACAAATAGATCTTAGTCTTTTCTTTGTTTTGTATTTTTTCCATAATCCTCCTCTTTCTCACTTTGATTCCTGACACCAACATTATTCTTAATAGCTAGCAGTAACAGCTACCAATTCATAGAGCACTTACAAATATTACTGTTAATAATATTTTTATTATAAACAATAATTATTTTATTGAGCTGTTAGAGTTTTCATTGTACCATACATGCTCTTTGTCTTACCCTACGCTTGGAGAATAGATTATGCCTCTTGGCTCATTGAAATTGAAGACATCTGTGTTCTAATCTTATTTTGTTTCATGCAAAAAAGGCATATCAAGAAGGAGATGTTTATTAGTTTATATATTAGCTTATGTTTATGTAGGTTTGTTCCATGTTTTTGTGTTGTTATTCCTTACTCCTATATTATTTTCCCATGAATACATCCTTGGGTTAGCTTTGCTTTCACTTGGCATTATTGCCATGAAATCTTGAGGGACTGCTTTCAAAATGTTCCCATTAACTGTATGTGGATCATAAAAGCCCCATTTTAGTCCTGATCTGGAAAACAGGAAGGAAGACAAAATTACTTTGACACCTCTAAGTCACAAAGAGTGCCATGATGCTATTAACAGTACTAGACCAGGGCAAGTGAGGAGCTGGATAAATTCCTCATCAAAATGAGCTGGGAGTGGCCATGTGACCCAAGACTGTAGAAGGGTGCAGAGGGGTAAATAAGGGTTTTCCCCACTTAGGTTTTGAATCAATCAAACAAATAAGGCCAGAAGTCAGCACATCAATATTGAATTATTTATGTTTGTTACTAACAAGGCAGAAATTTGAGACTGTGGCTTCTTTTGTGAGCAAGTAAGCTTCCTTATACTTAACTCCTGAATAGGAAAACCTTTTCCACCCATTTATGCTTAGATTCACTCACCTATATTTAGAGAAGCAGAAATTCACATTATTTCCTGCAATTAGCTCACTCACAAAGAAAAAAAAAGAAAGAGAAAGTGCCTGAGCTATTAAGGGACTAGTTTTTCTCCCAGACTCATCAATTAAGTATGTCATTTCCTTCTCCATCCCTCTAACTGCCCTCCTCCCCCACCTTAGGGAAAGAATAATGGAGAGTAGATACTTGCCAGGAGTGGCATGTTAATGAAAGTCCCTCCACATAAAAGGAAACATGAAGAGAATAGAATAAATATTCCCTTTCAAAAGTACCAGACAAGTCTGTTGCATCATTTTTCTCCCTCCTTTCTTTTTTTGAGGAGAACTCTCTTTACACTTTATTCCACTTCTTCTATATGTCACTGACCTCCAGTGGCCTACTGTGAGCACACAATCTTCTTTTCCCTTTTAATTGTACAACATAAAGTATATATAGATAAGTGACTTAAACGTGTAGAGCATAATAAAAATTAGTAAGCATACACCTATCTGATCACCATCTAGATTAAGAATTATAAAATTACTAGCTTTCCCAAATGGGGATGTGCTCCTTCTTGATTATAGTTCTCAATCTCCGACAGATAATCTCTGATCCTGATTTTGGTGATAGTCATAATCTTGATTTTTCTTTAAAGTTTTACCACCCATGAATGCAGCCCTAAAAGTGGAGATCGTTGGCCCGTTTTTGAACTAAATATAAATCAATACTGTATGTATTTTTACATTTTGCTTCTCTCAACCCAAGTGTGAGACTCATCAGTGTGGCTGTACATAGCTATAGTCGGCTCATTTTTCACTGCTTTAAAGAATTCTGTTTATGAATATGCCGTAAATTACTTATCCATTTGTGATGGTTAATTTTATGTGTCAACTTGACACACAACTTAGGGGATGCTCAGATAGCAGGTAAAACATTATTTCTGGATGTATTGGTAAGGATGTTTCTGGAAGAGATTAGCATTTGAGTAGGTAGACTAAATAAAGATTGCCCTCACCAATGCAGTGAGCATCATCCAATCCATCGAGGGGCAGACTAGAACAAATAGGCAGAGGAAGGGTGAATTTACTCTTTATTTGAGCTGGGACCTCCATCTTCTGCCCTGAACATCAGTGTTCCTGATTCTCAGGCCTTTGGACTTGGATTAATCCATGCTACCAGCTTTCCTGGTTCTCCAGCTTGCTGATAGCAGATGGCAGGACTTCTCAGGCTCCATAATTGCATAAACCAATTCCTATGATAAATCTTTATATGATAAACATATAACACATATGCATATACATATACATCGCCTATTGCTTCTGTTTCTCTGGAGAACCCTGACTAATATGCCATTTTACTGTGATGAACAGTTGGATATTATTAAGAATGTGGCTCTGGACATTCCTGTACATGTGTTATGATTTGGAAGTTCCCCAATTTCTTGGAGTAGGACCTCTAGGAGTAGAACTTCCTGTCAGTAGCCACATGAATAAGCCATCTTGGAAGCATATCCTCTGGTCCCAAACAAGTCTTTGAATGACTGCAGTCCTGATAAATATCTCCACTGAAGTCTCATAGATGACACGAAGCTAGAGCTGCCTAGCTAAACAATGCCTGTAATCTTGACTTTCAGAAACTGAGAAATAATAAATATGCATTATTCTAAGCTACTAAATTTGGCATAATTTGTTAAGCGGCAATAGATATCTCACCCGCTTTATTTTTCCCCACAGCACTTATTTCTATCATATCGTATAATTTATTTATTTTGATTATAGTATAACATCATTTGCAGAGCATAAACATATGGAGAAGGATTCCAATTGTTTTTCTTATAGATATATCTTCAGCATCTATAATTATAGTAATAATATTTACAGTAATAATAACATAATATTTATTGACTATGTACAATGCCTATTGTACACGTACATGTACAATGTAATGTACATGTAATCCATGTAGTGATTTCAAGAAAGAAGTCCAGAGTTACTGAAGGAGGTCATGACTAGAAATAACGGTATGAGAGTCATACTTGCACTGAGAATATTCCTGGATCTGAGTCAGGTCAACTAGCACTGTAGATAGAAAACAAAGGGTGTCCCAGATGACATCTTTCTAGTACTCTGACAGTTAGCAAGAAAGAGATGACAAAGAAAATTGAGGAAGAGTAGCCAGTGATGAAGAGGAAAAAAAATACCAATTATCAGAAAGTGACAGCAAGGAATAAAAAGATAGTAATAATAATAGAAAGTCTACTATTTGCCAAATGAGACACTTTAAATACTTTATCTCAGCTAGTTATCAAAATAACTCTGCAAGGTAAGTTTTATTACTCATAGCGTGTAGGAGGAAATCAGTGTCCTTGCAGGCTAAATTCTTGTCCTAGGTCATGTTGCTGAGAAGTAGCTGAGCTAGGAGTTGATTCCAGATCAGTATAGCATTATGTCTCTCTACTGAGTAGTTCCCAGAATGAGTATTTAAAACCCATCTATTCTGAAGATATGACACTTGTATTATCCTTTCTACAATCATATTCAATTTTTTTTTCAGTTAATACAATACAATGACATATAGAAAAGTATGGAGGCAGCTTGAGGTTATCACTTACAAGCAAAATGTGAAATGTTACAAGTCAAGGAATATGTATCAGGTTTCCCAGAGGGATACTTTGAAGACAATAGCTGCTTGATTTTCCCACTTACCTTGGGTCTTCTCTGACTTTACCTACATCCTGGAGTACATCTGAGTAAACATCATACATTTTATTTGGTGAAGGAAAAAGCCTTAATCATAAGTACTGATTATATCATATTAAAGTGTAGTCAAGCATGATGTTTCTTGGATGACTAGCAACTGAAATTATTAATCATTTAATTGAAGAATTCACTTCAGAGAAACTTGTGAACAAAGCTTATGCTAATATTGTCCTGCACATTTCAATTCATTTTCTCTAATAGAATAAAAGTAAACTGTTATTTATCATCATAATAAAAACTCATAATATTCCAAGATGTCAATAACAATGAGAGAGACTTTGGGTGTAAGATGCTATGGTATTTTCAACCTAGCAGTTTGTCACCAAGCTTACTTCAAGTGCCTGTGCATGAATGATTTTCAAGTGGGTGACAGAATGACTAAATATGTTAGAAATATCTCTGTAGTGTTCCCAAAATTTAAATGACTAACTCTTCAGCCATTTTTTAGTTGATCCAGATATCTTGATCCAAATTCTCAAGGAACTCAGATATGCCTCTACTTTGAAAACACTCCATATATGCATAAAACAGACATAAAATGGGAGAAATTAAGTCTCTGCTTAAAAATTATATAAATATAATTTATATATATTTAGATGTCATAATACATCGTATTATATAATATGATATCCTATGTAATATTACATAAAATACATATTATATTATGTAATTATATTACAGAATATATTATAGCATATAATGCATATAATATATACCACAAACATATGTAATACATATTATATACAATACATATTGTAATATGTATTACAGAATACATTTAATATAATGCATCTTATATGTAATGATGCATGATTATATAACAATAATATATAATTATATTTATATACAATATATATGTTAGATATTTTTATATATTATATGTATATAGTGGTGAATTCCCAAATTCAATGTTTGACCCAAATTATTAACGAAAAAGCCTTCTTAACAGGTTTCCAGTCACATTCCCTTCAAATTTACCAAGTGGAGGACTGCCAAAACTTGTTTTCAAAAATGCAGATATGACTGTGCCACAGTATCTACTCAAAACTCTTCAATAGTTTCCTTTTGACGCCAGGATAAAAATTCAAGTTCCTAAGTGGCATAAACCCTTCATTATGCATCCTCTGCCTTGTGTTCCGGCTGCATCTCTCATTACTTCCTGCCTTGCACTGTTGGCTCCAACAATTTCAAACTACTAACACATTTTCTATTCACACAGCCCTGTGCATTTACTCACACTTCCCCTTCTACTTAGGACAACTAATTCTCTCCCCCTAGGCGATGCTTATTTTCTAAGACTAACTCAGGCATCACACCATCCTGGAATCCTTCCTGAGCTTTCTAGACCTGGTTGCAGGAAAATGTAGTTCACACATCCTTATCACTTTATGCTAGTGATGTTGTAACTATTTATGTAGTGTATCTTCCTTGTTAAAAGTTGATCACCTAGGGCTCATCACTATATATCCTCGCCTGGTGTTGGAAATTTGGTTGTGGTTTTGGTGCTGGAATGCAAATATTCATTCTTCTTCAGGCATTTCTGCCATGAGGGCAAATATACAAAAGTAGCAATACCATAGTAGGTAATGAAGAATAAGCTTTCTGGACACCAGTCAATTTTTTATTTTTTCCAAATCTAGGGATTCACTGGTAAACTGTGCTGACAGGATAGCGTTAGGCCTTGAAGAATGTATAGCACTTCCTTTGCTGCACTTTCCTGAATCTGAAGTGCCTGTAATTGTGTCTGAGGATAGTACCCACTTTACCTACTTTAGTCACAGAACATAGATTACCCGGTGAGAGCTGGCCCTGCTGTGGTAGTGAGCCTTGCCAGGAACACTGCCCAAATAAGTTTAGGGAATATGAGAGGGGATATAGTACTTGAAATTCTCTCTATATAGTAAACTCACACCCTGGTAAAATGAATCCCAGCGAATGTCTCAGGCTTTCACCAGTTTAGTAATCCCCTGTCTCTTGAGAAGGCTCTAGAAAGATGGCTAGACAAAATGACCATGTGTGTTTCCTCTTGCCACCTCTCCTGTAAGTCTCTACTCCCCTTCCCCATACCAGTAAGACAGCTTTAAATTTTTAGAACAATCTGCAATAATCAAAATTTCACATACATCATATCATATAATCCTCAATATCATGTAATCTTTAACAAAATTGGATTGTTAAACCTTGATGTCTTTTATAGGGAAGAAGCTTGAGGATGATAAATGTAAAATAATTAGCCCTGATCATAGGGCTAATGAGCAGCAAAACCAGAACAAGATCCCAAGTCTTCTGATTGTAAAACTATGATGTGTTCATCCCAATAATTTGCAACAAAGTATGCTTCTAATGCCCGTGCATGAGTGTTTCTCAGCTGGGGTGAAGAAAGACTAAATACGGTAGAAATAACTTTCCCAAATCTACATGGCTGTCCTTGCTGCCATTTTTGAGCCCTCTCAGTTTATTTCGTTCTAGCTTCCCAAGGAACATTATGCCATTTGTTTTGAAAACTACTCATATGCAAGGTACATATATAGTATAGAGGGGGAAAAAAGACTATAAGTGAAAACAAATAGTCTCTTGAGGCTCTTTATTTATGAATGCATTTAGGTCAAGAATCTTGTGTGTAGCCTAGCTATTTCGACCTAGAATTCAGACATGTTCCCACCTGCCTGTAAACCTGAAAGGTTGGAACCAAAATGTTTACATGAGGAATGGAGATTTCCTTAGGAAAATCTCAGAAGAGGGAAATGTCAGTCTTCTAAGGACTGAGTTTCTGTAGGGAATCTCATCCTGAGAAAAGAGAAAGTTCAAACAGAAGAAAGCTTGCCAATTTTTCGGACCTCAGGAATTGACCTCAGAAGAGACGGAAGAGTAGGATTTGGTGTTTTTTTTTATGTTCTTTATCCTAGCCCACGAGGGCATAGAGTGAAACCTCTATCCATAAATAAAAGATATACTTGAAATGAGAAGTCTCCCTTGCCAGTCGTGTTTCAGGGACTTGAGTGTAGTCAACATGATGTAGGATCGTAAGGAGTTTCCACAATTGATAAGAACCCTGATGTCACCTTACAGAAAGTTTAAACATTCAAGTGCAGATAGTTTAGAAAGCCAGCAAAATGTGTATTGATACATTTCCACTGTTTTGATATATTTCCACTAAAAATAAGTTTAAAAGTTTATTTTAGCCATCTCTTAGAAGGGATCATTATGTTTACTGGGAAATAAGTTTTGTGAAACACCTAATTCTGTGATATACCAGTTAAATAGGAACAAGAATAATGAGAGAAGATCTTTAATACCCTCCAATTCAGGGCTTGATACTCAGATCTGCATGGTCATCATTCTGACGTAGAAATATTTTGAAGCTCTCAAGGAATATGTGAGCCCATTAAGTACAATTGTGAACTGATAGTCTTCTAACCTAATTACAAGACTCAGTTTCCCCTAGACTCTATTGCTGTCATCAAATATTTACCTGTTTGTTTGCCATGGTGTGTTTTTTGCTTTTTCTTAACTCATTGACAGAGACATTTGGTAGTATACAGCAATTGAAATCATAAATTAGTATAAAACAAATGGAGAACACTACAGACTAGAACTACAATTTACATTGAATCAGCAAACAAGGAATTAGGGACTGTGGAAGAATCAACCAAATAAACAATCTTGGTTCTTTTTCTATAGGATAAAACATCACCTACCTGTCAGGGCAAAAATTAAGGCAGATTCGTGTGAATTTGGAGAGGGAGTTGATAAAATATTGGGAGGATTATAAAGGAATGTTTACTTTAAAATTCATTGTGTTTTGTTTTGTTTAGAGAGAGAGAAAGTGCACACCTGAGTGGTGGGGAGGAGCAGAGGGAGCGGGAGAGAATCTTAAGCAGGCTCCCTGCCCAGCACGAAGAGGGGCTAGCCCAGCACAGCAAGAAGAGCCTGAAACAGGGCTCTATCTCCTGACCCTGAGATCATGACCTAGGTTGGATTCAAGAGTCAGACGCTTAACTGACTGAGCCGCTCCGGGGGCCCCATAAAATTCACTGTTTTAATCGAGGGCTATCACAATGTTTCTTGGCTAAAGTGACATGTGACAGGGCTCTATACCACAGTGTTAATAGTGTGGGGTGTTTTTGTCTGTTTTCTCCTTAATAGAACACAGGATGTCATCTTCTCTCCTTCAGCACACTCCAAAACAGAAATAAAGATTAAAAGCTCATGGGCTTACTTCGCAGGCTGTTTTTGCCCCCACACAGACACTGCATGACCTTAGGACTGACAGCAGAGTGGAAGAAAAGTGGTCACGTAAATAGAAGAAAAGAGATTCATAGGAAGAAGGAGGGGAACAAGGGTAGGAGGATGAAGACAAAACTTCTGGAGCAGTTTCTTTCTTTTTTTCTTTTGTTATTTAAATTCGGTTAATTAACATGTGGTGTATTATTAGTTTCAGAGGTAGAGTTCAGCAACCCATCAGTCTTATGTAACACCCAGTGGAGAACAGTTTTTTAAGCAGGGTTCTCCAGAAACCTAGGATTCCACAAGGGGTCACTAGGGGTTTCTTGAGAGGTTGTGACTCAGGGAAATAAATTAGGCAAGGATTTGGATCTTAGTGCTCTGTGGAACGCCAGTACTTGAGTGGGAGATGGCCCTTGTGCCACCTTGCTTGCGATTCATCAGATGTCTTTTAACCCCAAGTGGCAGTGCTCAGGATTTTGTTCTCTTGATTGTGTCCTTTCTCAGTTTTTGACACAAGATAAAGGAGGCCGGTGATAACCAATGAGCATGGTATTATATCCAGGAGCCCATGACAGGCCTCTGGCTTTGGAAACCAACCTTTCTTGAAGCTGTGTGGGTTGGATCCCCAGGTGTGGACACCTTGACGGAGTTAGAAGTGAAAGAGATGTCTTGGGGAAAATTCCTACGAAAGATAAAGAACAGAAGTCGGCCAGAGAGGCCTTCAGACTGGAATGTTGATTGGACATCAGTGAAAGAGGAAGGAAGGAAAGGAAAATCAGGTTAGAAGATTCTAAGAGGACAGTGCAGTTTGTTGTGAGAGTCAGGCGGCTTTAGAGGTTGCTGGAATCTCTCACAGGACATAAATTATCTGACCCTGTTACCCAGCCACACTCAGTCATTCGTGACGGGCTGCCTGGGAAGAACATGGCCTTGGTTCAAATACCGCAGTGCGGCATCCTTGTCACTCACCAGCAAATTCTCTCAGGAAAGGGAATCAGAGCAGCACGCCTCCGTGGCTGCCACATTCCACCTTCCACGCTGCATGAATCCTCCTTTCTGAACACGTTCGGGAGACAGATCCTCCAGGTTCCCATAGACCTCTCTTCCTGCGGAGAAATTAGAAGCAGGAGATTAGTGGGACCAAGTACAGTAGCTGGTATCCCTCCTCCACGGTCCTTTCCCAATATCCCTTCTCTGCTTGTGTCTGTGACTTAAAGGAGAGTGTGACTCTAATCCACATCCCCAAAGTAACCATTTCCTTCTCAGGCCAGTGTTGCTGCATTTGTCGTCTCGTGGTCACAGTTAGTCAAGGGGCCTCTGAAAAGCATCAAAGCAGGATTATCCAGCATGTCCAGCAGGTAATTTTCCTGCCTCCACTGCTTAAATAACTTTCATGCTTAGCGCCTCTTTCCAAGTGCTCATCCACATCAGTCTTCACCTGACCTCCTTACTTTGGTCTTTCCTTCCTTTTCCTTTCAGGCCCCTGGTCAGCAGCCCAGGCCTTTTGCTATTGCTCACAGTTCTGTATATACCGTCACCTGAGACCATTTCTCCTTCCACGCAGAATAGTTGACCACTCTGCTCATCGAGAAGGTTTTTCCTTACAACTGAATTGCAAGGCTACCCCTAAATGTGGCTGTTTGCAGCCCCTGACCATTTTTGGCTTCCACTCACAAATGAAGCTGATCTCTCTAAGCCAAACCTGAGCTTCTTTCTCCTTCTGTATGGCCACAGGTACAAGCTGAGGGAGGGACAAAGCGTTGGGTGACGTGAGGCCCTGCTTCTCCTAGTTGGGCTTGAACACAGACTCACCCTTTCTGTCTTACTGTGGACTATTGTTGAGCCCACCTGACTTCATTGACCTGGTAGGTCTGACAGACTCCAACTCATAGTGTAGCGTTCTGAATGCACGGTCACTTGGTTGCTCATAGTCAAGGGCTCCATCTCTATAGGACAAGTCACATGCCAGGAGTTGTTTCTCTAAAGACGTATAATTCTCTGCTGAAGAGGGCATGTTTTTATTGCAGATTCCCAGGGGCCTGTGTCCTCATTCTCCCATAGAGACTTGCCAAAGCCTATACTCCTACCATGGACACCTCTGTTACCATAGGTTCTTCTGGATCATAGGACCCAAATAAAAGAATTGCTTACACAGTCCTGCCACACAGTCCTCTCCTGCTCTGGTCCCACTCAGAGCTAGAAGCCTTCCCTGACTCCTAAAATATGGACCAAAGCATTATTCCTCAGTGTGGAATATGTTGCCTCCAGAATCCAAAGAAGTTTCCTGGGCATTGTGCTTCCTTTTCAGTAGTAAGGAATACAAAAAAAAGCAGAAATGTGTCTTTTCACAGAAACCAGAACCTGAATCTTTAAAAATTTTACCCAAGTGACAGAACCTTGAATCTTTATAAATTTTATCTGTCTCTTTCTATAGCATATAAATCTTATCTAATGCCTCCAACAGGCTAGCCCCCTCTTGCTAACCTTGCCTGATCAACATGATGGCATCAATAAAATGAATCAGTGTGATATTTTATAGTATGTCCAAACAGTCCACATCACTTCTGATTATATTAGGACAGAGAGCAAGAAAGTAAATGCAGTGGGAAACGAGACCGTAAGTAAGTGTATTTTGTTGTCCATTCTATGTGAATGCAAATGATTTGCAATAGAAAATAGTGCACTCAGCAGGTCAGTGGTTACATACTATGTGCCTGAGGCCACTGTAATCTGCTCCAGCCAAGCGAGCGCATCGGTGACGGCAGCTACAATCAGGACTACCACCTGGATGAGTCTGCGGTAGTATTAAAGTCATTCTCCAGAATACATGTGTTTTCTGCAGGGATGGACTTTAGAATTTAGTGGTGATAGAATAACGACTACCACCCTTAGGATAGGAATAGTTCTATTCCTACCCTTAGGAATAGAGCTAACCTCCACCATCCCCCTGGAATGCCATAGTGTATTGGTTAGTTATGTTTTGGTGGAGGAAGGGAACAGTTTTGGAGGCTTCTGCTTGATCACTCTGATTCCACAGGACAAGGATCTGTTGTGGGGCTTACATCAACCACTGAATATGTCAGTTCCAACTGCAGAGTCGAGGACTGGGAGGTAACCATTTCCATTTTACAGTGGATTGTTATTGGGCCCACCTGACTTTATTGACCTGGTCAGTGAGACAGAATCTAACTCATAATGTACAGTTCTTGGTGCATGGTCACTTGGCGCCCCATGGTCAGTGTTCTATCTTTACAGAGCCAGTAATGTTGAGTAGTCTCACAGAACCAGTAGTTCTACTATAAATCTGCCTTTGCGAGGACCCTATTTGCTACTGGTCCTTGTCTGCTCCCACTCTACAGGATCCTCAATAATACTTTGAGGCTGTGGATATGAGTGTTAGCTGCATCAAGTAACCTTCAAAATATCTAGATATTATCCCATTCCTGAAATACAGTGATCTGAGTAAATGACTAGGCATCTGGGGAAAACATCACAGTCTAAATCTGCCATGATGTTGCATGGTCCTTCTTCCTCGGGATCTAACCTCCTTAGTCATAAGGTTTGAGGTCTGATAATTGACTCAGGCTGAGAAATTTGGCAAAAGATCATGACTTCCAATTAAAGTGGTCCATCCACAGTCTCTTGAATATACATGTTTACCTTCCTTTGATTGCATATATTAAGCAACACTCTTGTTGGCTGCCAATCTGTATTACCGCTGGGGATACTATATTCTATTAATCCTCTCTAAGCCTCCTTGCTGCTGCTCTGACTTGTCAGTCATTACAATAATTGCAATCTCCTTGCTGCAGCTTTGGGACCTTGTCATTTGCATTATTATTTTAACAAACCAAACTTGTGCCCATCAACCAGGGATGATGGTGCCCATCTCTCCAGTGCATTCCTGAAAGCCTTAGTAAGTAATGTGTTTCCTCAAGTTTCCCATTAAACCTCTGATGGGTCTTTTGGCCTCACATACTATCTGTTCCAGCATGTCCACTCCCCTTAGTCTTTTCATCTTTTCCTACATTGTTGACCATGC
Organism: Procyon lotor; assembly: GCA_028646535.1. NCBI lineage: Eukaryota > Metazoa > Chordata > Mammalia > Carnivora > Procyonidae > Procyon > Procyon lotor. Next base: position 53,846,098 of record CM053615.1, read on the forward strand.
ATGTCTCCAAGTCTGTAACAAATCTCCTAATGTAACAGACAATCAGAAGGAATTTTTCACTACAGAAAAAGAATTTTATGTGTCACAATTTAACTGTCCTCCCGCCGCTTTTCTATTTTCAGTAATATTGCAAAACAGGGGCACCTGGATGTCTCAGTTGGTTAAGCCACTGCCTTCGGCTCAGGTCATGATCCTGGGTTCCCGGGATTGAGTCCCACATCGGTCTCCCAGCTCCACAGGGAGTCTACTTCTCCCTCTGACCTTCTCCCCTCTCATGCTCTCTCTCACTCTCTCTCTCAAATAAATAAATAAAATCTTTTTAAAAAAAATATTGCAAAACATAGATTGTGTAGGTTAGAAGACATTTTTGAAGTGTCTTGTTTACTTATTATACCCTTGTGTTTTATATTTTATTAATATTTGTGTGTCATAAGCAAGTCTGAAGGTTCAATGTGGAGTATCTTTGCAGAAAGGATGTGAGATGGGGAAGGGAGATTCTAAAGTTAGGCCTATAAACAATTCCCATATAGTTAGTGATAAAGAATTTCAATCTTCTTGGTTGTTCCACTGAGTTAGTATATCAAGGAAGACAAAGAATAAATTCTCTTACAGGAAGGCTATTCCATGGATTTTACATGGGCTGGTAATCCAAGTTGTCTTGATCTGTTGCATGTTGTTTGTGACAGGCAAGTTAAAGATTTATTTTTTTTTAAGTAATCTCTATACCCAACATGGAACTTGAACCCACAACCCCCAAGATAAGAGTCTTAAGCTCCATTGACTTAATCATCTGGGCACCCCCAGGGCAGGCAAGTTAAAATGCTACATTGTCTCCAGAAATCTTGGAAAAACACTTAACTACAAATCACATCCATTTGACAGCGAAAGGTGATGATTATTTTAAACATTCACTGGAATTTCAAAACAGAGTAAAGCTTTTGTCAAGAAAAGGTCATTCTCACTGAAAAGTCCCAAAATCAAGTTATTGAACAATAAAACATTTTCTTGAAAAAAAAAAAGTTACACGGTTGGTGAAAAAAATGCCAGTAAATAGTGAGCAAAATAAGATTCAGCAGGAAAAGATTTCATTCTTGAAAAAATATGTCAATACAGTGATGACATATCATATAATATCAAATGGAGTTTTATGTAATAAACTGAACAACAAGAGCTTTTCTATCCAGGTTGATGAATAAACAGATGTCACCAAGAAATGTCATGCTATAGCATTTGTAAGATTTGTAAATGATGGAGAAACTTAAGAAAGATTTTACTGCTGCCATAAGTTGCCCAAGAATACAGGTAAAGATATATTTAATGTTTTCTCTTTCAACTTGGAAAAAAATAAAGATGTGTCTTAGAGAAGTTACATTAGCTTTCATCCTGATGCCGCCCCACCAGTGGTTGGCTCTGGGAGAGGGTTTCCCTTTGTAATTGTTTAAAAAAAAATTCTATCATTGTATCTACACACTGATTTCTTTGCAAGAGGTGAAGATGAAATAAATTACATTCTGGATGATGCTACAAAAGTAATTAGCTTTATTAAGCAAAGACCAGCTTACTTGAAAATGTTTTAAAAGCTGTAAAAACCTGAACAGAGAGCATATAAATTTCTTCTAAATGCAGAACTCTGGCAGCTTAAGAGAGAAGAGTTCTCAATATGGTGTTTGAACTAAAATATATATTGTTGTTTGTGGCCTGCCCTGGGGGTGCCTGGATGATTAAGTCAATGGAGCTTAAGACTCTTATCTTGGGGGTTGTGGGTTCAAGTCCCATATTGGGTATAGAGATTACTTAAAAAAAAAAATAAATCTTTAACTTGCCTGCCACAAACAGCATATATATATATTGTGGTAGGAATACTAGGATTTTCAAAAAAAAAAAAAAAAAAAAAGTTGTAGCTGGATTTTGCTGAGTGGTTTGAAGAAGAATGGTATAGAAACTAGCCTACTGATGAGATATTTTTCTTTACATGAACTGGTTGGACAAAATTGAAAGATTCTTGAACTTAAAAGGAAACTGAATTTTGGGAAGAAAAATATCATGTTGCAAAAGAAAATTTTTTAATGTTTCCACTGCTGCCAGAGCTTGAGGATATATGGAGGGAAACAAGTTATATTGAAAACCACTTGGGAAAACTGCAGGGGAAAAAAAAGAATAGTTTTTCTTTTCTTCTCCCTTCAACACCTCTGTATGACTAGGTATGGTCCTTTCTCAGAACCTTCTGCCTAGCCTGAGAACTTTTTGCGAAGAAAAGAACCTTGTGAGCTACAGACTGATTTAATACTCAAGATGATATTTATTCACTTGCCTTAGAGAAGTTCTAGATTTCTGTGAATAAAGAGTACGCTGCCATTCACTGGAAAGCAAAGAGCATTGTGCTGAATTTTTCAGATTTTGACATGTTTGAGCAAGCTTATTCATTTAGCAATTGTCAAGAGCAAAGACAGAAACTATATTTCTGTTGAGCATGAAATTTGTGTGTGCTTATCTCAGGCTTCATCCAGAATTAAGAATTTGTGCAGTGAAAATGAAACACAAATTCCATATTAAAAGATAAAAGATTTCTTTATTTCTAGTTTCAAAAATAACCTTGTATGTATATATATGTCCATATAAGAGCGAGAAACTGACAAATGTGTATGATAATTTTGCAACTGATAGAATTAAAGTAGAGCTAGGATGAAAGTTGACATCATATGCCACTCAGTTAAAAATAATTATCAAAACCTTGCATGAAATTGTGTTTCAAGATATCTATCTATATATATGAAATCATATTAGCTTATCTTACAGTTTTAATCAACTTACTATATTCAACATTGTCAATAAATTTTCATGTTGTGACCCACATTACTTAAATTAATATATTATCTTTATTTAGATTAAATTTACTGAGCTTTCCTTTAGAGGAACTAAATCCTATTTTGACTTAAGCTACTTATCTAACACAAGCAAACTATAGCCCACAGGCTAAATTTGGCCTATAGGAAATCGTGTTTTCACCAATAAAGCTTTATTGTAACACAGCCATGGCCATTCCCTTATGTATTTTCAATGGCTATTTTTGCTTTACAACAGCAGAATTGAATAGTTGCAACAGAAACAATGTGGTTTCCAAAGTTTAGAATACTAATTATCTAGCCCTTTAGAGAAAGAGATTGTTGGCCCTTATTTAACAGAAATTTATTATGGTTACCTTATGAGTCTTTAGATCTTTAAGAAGTTAAGAAAAAAACTAAGGTAGGCTTAACAATCTGGTTGTTTTGTTTTGTTGTTCTCCCAAGAAGTTTGGCTATAAAGTCATTCTTGGCTTAAATAGAGAAAGACCTGATTAGAAGCTTGAATAATAAAAATTTGTGCCAAGACTTTTAGGTCTAAGAGTAAAATTTTTAGAAATCAAGTAAGAAATTTAAGAAAAGGAATGTTTGAACTTTTGTTTATCAACACTACTGTCTTATATAAAGCTTATTTCCTGTGTGGGGATGGGGAACTATAAAAGATAGGCTAATAATTTGGCCAAATAAACAGATCCACAGGAAAATATCATTCTGCACTCAAAAGAACATTGGCAATGATTACAAGATCATTTCATCTATGTCCCGATAATCCTAAGGCACCCTGAACTATTGCTATAATATTTTCTATGCAGAGGTTCCCGTAGAGCCCACAATTATTTCAGTAGTTCCTCCAGGGTAAAAGGGTTGAGAAAAGATGTTCTAGAGGTAGAAGTATAGTGGAGGGGACCCGGAGAACAAGCTGTCTATGAGTGGGATCCCCTCCCATCATCCTCCGATCATTATTGATAGATAGCATGCCTCCCAGGAAATATGTAAGCTTCCCTATTGCAACTGTGGAAATTGTGGACACAGGAGACAAAGACTTGGAGATAGAGGTACGAAGAAAGAACCTCACCATCCCACCGTAATAAATCTGACAGAATCACTTGAGAATGTTTCTAAGAGTGACACCTTATGAGAGGAATTCATCTCTCCCACCACAGAAAGAAAGGAGCATCCCCTTGACTAGGAGAGAGAATGGGCAAATTATGAAGTATAATGGAACAGAGTCCAAGTGCTAATTCCTATGTCTTACCTCCCTGAGTGAAAGTCTGGGATGAAAGAAGCACAGAGACAACGTAAAAGATACAGCTGAGAAGATGTAAAAAGGTAGAATGAGGCAAGAAGTTTCCATAGCTCCCCCCACCCCTGCAATACAACACAGGGGTTAGGAACACTGAATGACTTTATTCCATGTATAATTTTTGACTTCCCAAAAGCTTAACTAATAGTCTGTTGTTGACTGGAAACCTTACTGATAATATAGTTGATTAACACATATTTTGTATGTTATATGCATTATATACCATATTCTTACAATAAAGTAAGCTAGAAAAAAGGAAAATTTTATTAAAATCATAAGGAAGAGAAAAATACACTTATGGTACTATAGTTATAAAAAAAATCAGCATAAAACTAGACCTGCACTGTTCAAACCTGTGTTCTTCAAGAGTCAGCTGTACTTTCTTCCTGAGTACTGGCCACATGGGTAGGTCATCTGTAATGAAGGGCCGGGCAGCATCATATTGGATCATTATTTTCTTAGTGGGGGAACCAGAAATTCCACTTAGTAGATAGATTTCAATGGCTTAACTCCTCATGGCTCATACCAGTCAGGTCATTGTCCAATGAAAGCAAATGACAAATACTTTGCTACAAAGACTAACTTCATCTTGAAGCATATTTGCTTACTTTGTTCCATTTGAGGCCGAACAAGTTTCTTGGAAAAAATATGAGAGAAAATAATAAGCGAGAGATAGAGCTGGTGAATTTTGGAAACGGATCCCAGATTCCTTATGATGCCAAAAAGAAGAGAAGGCATGTAATTTGTGAAGTACCCTCAGGGTCCTAAAACATGATTAGTCAAACACATAGAAAACATTTTCAAACCTTTTCTTAATTGTAACAGATGGTTGAGCAATGCATTTCTATTTTGAGCTAAAGGAGGTTCTGCAAATATATCTGGCTGGAGCCCAGGTTGGCCAGGATAGTATTTTATTGCTCAAAGAAGTTTGCGTGTGTAGTAGTGAACTATTAGAATGGCTCCCACTTGCTGTCTGGGTGAAACTTTTATTATTGAAATTGAAACCCTTAGTGTAATGAAATTTCAAACCTAAAAGGAATAAGCCTTCCACATTCCTCTCATTTTGAAGACCCGCTAAGTGAAATCCTGCAAACTGCACAGCTAATTAATTGCCGAGCTGGAACCCAAACTGAAAGCACCTGGGTTTTAGTCAAGTGCTATCTCCGCGCACCATCATGTGTGTGATGCCGCCAGTAGTAATGAATGTCAACGTGGTTAGAAAATAAGTCATCCAAAGTCACACAGGCAGTCCACACAAAATTTTGTGTACATTCAGATCCACTTCTGATTCTAGAATTTCTCCACAAGACCCCACATGACAGCTTATAAAAGAGTTCCCAGGGCTGTAAACTCTCTGCATGGGGCAAAGAGAAGAACATTGATTTTGGAATTAAGCAGGCCAAAATTCTTTTTTAAAAGTTATTTTTATTTGAGTATAGTTGACATACAGTGCTACATTAGTTCCAGGTGATTCAACTTTGCTCTGTCTCATGCTCTGCTCATCACAAGTGTAGATACCATCTGTCCCCATACAATGCTATTACAGTATCATTGATTATATTTTCTATGCTGTACCTTTTATTCCCATGATTTACTCATTCCATAACCGCCAACCTGTATCTGCCTCTCCCCTTCACCCATTTTGCCTATCCCCCACCCCCTCTCCTCTGGTAACCATCAATTTGTTCTCTGTACTTATCAGTCTGGTTCTGCTTTTTGTTTGTTTATTTATTTGTTTTTATAGATTCCCCATATTAGTGAAATCACATGGTATCTTTTTTTTTTAAGATTTTATTTATTTATTTGTCACAGAGAGAGAGAGAGAGAGATCACGAGTAGGCAGAGAGGCAGGCAGAGAGAGAGGGGGAAAAGCAGGCTCCCTCCTGAGCAGAGAGCCCGATATGGGGCTCGATCCCAGGACGCTGGGATCATGACCTGAGCCGAAGGCAGAGGCTTAACCCTCTGAGCCACTCAGGTGCCCCATCACATGGTATCTTAAATCGACCTAAATCCTAATCTCAACACCATCACTTGCTAGCTGTATGCACCTTGGCAATATACAAGTCTCGTTAAATATCAGAGTTATCAGTTAATCATGCATAAAATGGAGATATTAACACTAACATATTAAAATTGATATGAGTTTTTTAAAAGATTTGTTTATTTATTTGAGAGAGAGAGAGTAGGGAGGGGGGGGAGGGAGAGAGAAACTCCAAGCAGACTCTGTGTTGACTGTGGGACCTGACACGGGGCTGTATCTCAAGACCCTGAGACCTGAGCCAAAACCAAGAGTCAGATACTCAACTGATTGTACCACCCAGGTGCTCCTTAATGTTGATATTAGTTTTAAACAAGAATATATATAAAATACCTACCACAGTGTCTATCATATATCAAGGACTCAATAGATGCTAGTTGGGTCCACTTTCCTCTATGTTGACATAAAATTGTTGATACTCTTTACACTGTGTATTGCCACTATGTCATTCATTTGAAGTGTCAAGAAGAAATTCTTCTAGTCTGTACAAACCACATCATCCACCCACTTAGACCTTCAAGTCAGTGGGGAGGTTGAAATAAGAAGAGGGAGTGAACAGGAGGGTGAATATGGTGTCTCCAGAAAATTTGCACCCGCCCACAAGTGAATTGAAACATCAGAAAATATATAGGCTTTGAAATCTGGTGCCATCTATTTTAACCCCTGTAATTAGCTGTGATTTATGATACGACCTGTCCTTAGAAAGTCTTTCAAACACCAACTATTCCCAGAGCTTTGCAACAGAAACTCACTTCACCCCCTTACTGTCCGCCCACTCCTGCATCTGGAAGAAATATGAGTCTCATCCTCCAGTCAGATGGGAAGCCCTGTGGGGAGAGAAAATAGCAATAAGAAGTCATGTACCCTGGGTCCCTTTGGCAAGGAGGTATGGAGAAGTTGGCTCTTATTATGGGTATCCTGAAGTTGGGCATCTTTTAGCCTGTCACTGCCTTATATCAAGAAGACAAAAGTCAGGGGCACCTGGGTGACACAGTTGTTAAGTGTCTGCCTTCGGCTCAGGTCATGATCCCAGGGTCCTGGAATCGAGCCCCGCCCCACATGCACTGGGCTTCCTGCTCAGCGGAAGCGTGCTTCTCCCTCTCCCCCTGCCTGTGTTCCCTCTCTCACTGTATCTCTCTCTCAAATAAATTAAAAATCTTTTGAAAAAAAAAAGACAAAAGGCAAATCTCAAATCTTTACCTAGTGATGTTATTATTATTACTACCATTTTGTATATAAGTAACTGACCCTCTGATAAAGACTGACGTATTGACCAAATTCACACAGCTTGCAAGTGACAAAATCAGTATTGCTAGGGTATATACTTTCAAAAAAGGAAATCATCAGAGCAAGAAATACAGAGAAGGTACGGGAATTAGAGTCAAATGACCCAGGAAAAGAAGTGGCAGCCATTGCCTTCAGTGGGGCTTCAACTTCTCTCAGGCTGGTAGAACTAGGAAGCAGACATGATGAGGGCCAGTAATGTTGGCAAAAAGCAAGGGAAGGGGACCCTCAGCAGAGATTCCTTCTTGAGCATTTAGAATGTGGGACTTTGCACAGGTGATTTACTCTCCCTGGAACACTTCCATTTCTTCTTAAAAGGATCTGAGATATAAGTAAAGATATTAATGATGCTAAAGAGTTTTATCTCTGTTCCACTGAGGAAACAATATTGAAGTTCTCCCAATAATGTATACAGAGATCATCTGGACATACCAAATTGTAGTGCAAAACCTTCATGGCTTAAAACAACACAAATTATCTTATGGATATGAAGGTCAAAAGTCAGACATGGTTCTTCCTGGGCTACAATCAAGGTATCTGCAGAGCTGCATTCCCTCTGTGGTTCTCAAAGATAATCTGTTTCCTTACCATTCCTAGTTTCTAGGGGCCACCTGCCATGCTCACCTTATTGTCTCTTCTTCCACCTCCAAAGCACATCATTCTGAAACTATCTACACCATCACACCCCCTGTCTCTGACCTCGATTATCTTGTTTCTTAGATATTATCTTGTTTCTTACCTTATATCTTGTATAAGGACCCTTGTTGTTATATTGAACCTACCAGAGTAATCCAGAATAATCTCTTCATCTCAAAATCCTTAATTTAATGACATCTGCAGAGTCCCTTTTACCATATAACATATTTACACTTTCTGGAGATTAGGATGGGATATCTTTGAGAGGTCGTTAGTCTATCTACCAAACAGGTCTTATATTTTTGTTATCGTTTAGTTGGAGTTTCCAAACTGAGTGAAACCCATTCCTCTGTTTGTGTTTACTTACATAACATGTTTCTCCTGGTATCCCACATTGGAAATTTCAAAACCAGAAGTAACTCTTCCCTCTCATTCTTTCCCACATCCAAACTCTAAAACATCCCCCAAATTTCCCCTTCTTTATCCCATTTGCACCCTTAATTCAGGCTCTTTTAAATTATTGCCTGGATTGTCTCAAAGGTATCCAAACTCAACCTCATGCCAACACTTTCTCCCTGCTCCAATCCATTTTACAAAAGTTCTTCCATAATTAATACACAATCATGTGTCAGACTCTTGTTTAAGACCACAACCACTCACATCTAACTATACACCTCAATTTGGCAATCAAAATCCCTCCAAAATCCTACTGCAAACTTCTTCCAATCCCCTTTCATATACCTTATATCCCAGCAATACAGAACTTTGCACAATTTCCCAATGAGATCTATGAGCACTTGAGGTAACTTTGACTTTACTCATTGTATTGCTGGGTGTCCTTAATCTTTTTCTTTACCTAATGGAATTCAGGTCAGCCTTTTCATACACCTACCAAGTGTATGAAATTCACCTTGTCAATTCCTCCAAGTATCTTTTCTCCAAATGCTGTACCCTACCAAATTATTCATTCCTGTATATGCCCCCAACAATTCCTACCTCTTTTTTATTATCGCATCTGTGACATTGTTTTTTATTACTTGTTTATCATTGTATGCCATTTCCCAAACTATGAGCTCATTGAAGAAGTAAAGAACTGAGTCTCATTTTTATTTTATTTCTGACCTAGTGTTTAATCTAGCCCTGGCTCATGGCTCAATTTTTCATTCTAAGTAAAACTGGGACCCAGACTGGCTCTTTGCAGAATTTTGGATTAGCGACAGGAGGGAATCAACTTACTAGTATTGATACGCATTTTCAATTTTGTTTGGGGTAGATTGATTAAAAAAAAAAAAGAAAGAACAGTTTCTTACATTTACTTTTTTTTTTCACTGATATTTGGAGAGATAAGATGAGAAAATGGAAAACAGAATATGGCTGTTCTAATCCAGCCTAAGAGGTAGATCTGACCTGGATAGAAAGAGCAACAGCAGGAAGAAGCTAAACGGATTATAAGAAGTAGTATTGTAAAACTTTAGAAAAGAAGTGCTATTTGAGAGTCCCCATAGCAGAGTAGCACAGAAGTGGGTGCAAAGTAATTTTCTTCCCCTATCACAGTGTGTAGGATGAGAATGTTTAGAATGGTGATCCATGAAAAATCTTGGTTATGACCAAGTAATAGAGGAAATTATGGCACCCAGCAAAAAGTTTCACTCTTATGAGAAGAGAGAGCCTCAGTTGTCATACAGGTGCAGAGGTCCTTCCCTGAAGTGGTTTTTGGACTTCAAACTTTGGCAAATATATCAGAGCAAAAGAACATGAAGAAATTTATTCAGAGCCTATATAAACTCCCTTTTGGGGACTCCCAGAAATAGTTGTGTTTATTCTGGAAGAATTAAGCAGACTGAGATTCTGTAATTGTGCAGATGAGAACTAGGAGTGATGAGAAACTGAGTGTTAAGGTTCATGCAACCTCACACTTACCCAAAGCTGGTGAGGTCTAAAGTCATTCAGGCTGCATAGAATATTTAATGAATGAGTGAATAGTAAGTGCATGATCAAAAGGAGGTCAGAGTTTTTTCACTATTACCAAAATGCAGGTTTTATTTTCAGTACCAGGTCTGTCCTTTATAAGAAATGATTATCTCATGTAATTGAAGGTCTGTTTCAGATAGGAGTTAATTATTTTAAAAGCTTAATGCAGTGGCTGGCACATATTCTAGGTTGGATTCCTGAGCCTTTATCCTCACCTAGAATCAACCACAAGCCTTTTAGAACACTACATTTTTTCATCCATGGAGCAGTGGTATCAGTGAACTACTATTTAGCCACTACATGGCCTAAAGGAAAGCTAGATATGTAATGTGATTTTTATAGGAGATGAAAGAAGCTGTATCAAATAAAGCATAATGATCTCCTTAGCCTTTCTATTAACTAGGGGGAAAACAAAACAGTATACAGAGTTAAAAAAAATAAATGGAACATTAATATAGTATATCTGTTCTGTTGTGCAAGTGCCTATGAGAAGCTAAGTTGAAATATTGTCTAACATTTTGCCAATGGGGGAAAAAATAACAGCAGATGGGCCAAGCAGAAGGCAGAACAAAATCATTTTATATTCTTTTCAATGTTTTTTTTTTCAGTTTTATTACAGATAGGACTGTGATAGATAATTCTACATCAGAAGACATGCATCAGATATTCTTGCAATTATATTACACATGTGTTTCTTTTAGGGCTACTTTCACAAGGAAGATATTACAAGTGAGTCTTTATTGAGAGGGATGGATGAAATGAGGAATCCATGAGAAGTACAAGAATGAAACAGGATGGTGAAAATGGAGAGGCTTCTACTCGGAAGTTGCATTCTGTGATGCCACTGCCCTGCATTTAATGTTGACTGATTTTACCCTTGAAGATGTTTATTAGTTATCATGCACTACTCTGATCTTATTCAATTTGTCATCAGGAGCAAAGTGGTGTAACAGCAAAGGCAACAGATGTTAGGGATGACAAGCCAAATTATTGGAAACTCAGCCAATAATTTCCCCTCAAAAAGTAAATGGTTTGACTTTATAATCTACTGACTTCATTTCTTTCATAAGCAGCCCATGGGTTTGCATTGTTGAATTGGAATGCCATCTGTTTCCTGGACACAGATAACCTTGGTTCCTGCCCCACATGATAAGTCCACCCGTCACAGTTCAACTAGCATACTCTTGTTATTGTAAACCCAACTGCCGTGTTCTCAGTCAGGACCACAACTGGAAGACTGATAATGTTCCCCCAGGAAATTTGCATATTTTAGCAGGCCACTTCAAATCCAAAGCTTTGAATCACACGTTGTCCAGCCTATTTTTAAAATGTATTGATAATGGTGAGAAGTATAAGAAATCTTTTGTAAACTTTTATGTTGAGACACATTCATTTATTAGTAATGGAAACTAGTTTTATTAAGTAATACCTTATGCTGGTTGACTATTGGCAAAATATATATTAATTCATATTGAGTATAATAATCCTGAAATTATTATTCATGATTTATAGAGGAGGAAATCAAGACCCTGAGAGTTTGTTTATCAATTCTTATTGAGAATTTCCTGGGTGTTGAATAAGAGAGGCACGAAGGGTATAGCTATCAATAAAATGGACATAGGGCACCTGGGTGGCTCAGTGGGTTAAAGCCTCTGCCTTCTGCTCAAGTCATGATCTCAGGGTCCTGGGATCGAGCCCCGCATCGGGCTTTCTGCTCAGCGGAGAGCCTGCTTCCCCCTCTCTCTCTGCCTACTTGTGATCCCTCTCTGTCAAATAAATAAAATCTTTAAAATAAATAAATAAATAAAATGGACATAGATTCTGACCCCCATGAGTCTTAAATCTAGTAGAGAAGATAAGACTTAAATACGTTATGTTGGTAACTATAACAAATTCTACGAAGGAAATACAAAGGTTTTCATCAAGATGATTTAATTTAGATGGAAAGGTCAGGAAAGCCCTCTCTGAGGAGGGGACATTAAAGCTGACAACACAGAAATGACTGGGAGTTACCTGGGCAAAAAGTACAAAAAAAAGGTGTGTGGGGGGGCGGGCTAGGCATAGCTTTAGGAAGACTTTACGTGGGAAAGAAGTTAACCGTTTCCAAGAATGGATGAGAGACAAGTGAGCTAGCTTATAGGTAAACCAAAGGAAAAGTGACATGAGGAATAATGAAGTAGAAAACAGGGGACATATTATAGGGTTGCCTTAAAGATCTGCCTGACTTGCCCCATGTCACACAAAGAGAAGTTGACCTCACTGAGGTTAGAAGCTGTCTCTTGATTTCTGTTCTATTTCTCTTCCCTCCTTTATGGTGCTTTCTTCATTAAAGAAAGAAATGCGGTACTCATATAGGGTCATAGAGGCACACAGGTGAACAGATGTTGCTGTAAAAACAAATAAAACAACACAGCAAGTTGTGGCTCCTTCAGGTTTGTTGCCTAAAAATGTGTTTGTCGTTGTTTTTGTTCGGTTTGCTGGAGGACTTAAGCTGGGCAGGTGAGGAGGCATGGGCGAACAAGTTTGTTTTTCCTGCCAAAGTCACCTTGGGCAGAATGGTTACTTTACATGAGCATTTGACATACATGAGAATATGACATAAGCATACATTGTGTCATTGTTAAGCAGAGCCAGATAGTTAATTTCTTTAGGGACAAGTTCCCTTGCCCGTAAGAAGAGAAGGCTAAGCAAAGTACCTGAGAATCCTTTATCAATTGCTCCTGGCAATTATCTGCCAACCACAAGGGTAATCAGCCTTAAGGTGCAGTTGCCCTGCAGATAACAGAGCGGAAAGAACAGAAACCCTTGATGAAATCATTGAGCCTTTGTATCAGTCAATGTCAAAGCCTGTTCTACCTGTCTGCTTTCTGTAGTGGGAATTAAGAAAAATAATAATGAAGGCATTTCTAATTAAGCTAATTGAAGTGGATTTCTCTATAGCTGAAACCATCAATATATGTATCCTTTCTATTTTAACATAAACTCAAGGCTGTATTGCATGTGTTCTAGCATATTCTGGACTTGTTAGTACACATTTCAAAGGCATATTTTTCTGAGTACTTCAAGAGTACAAAATTTTATTCTAGGCAAAGATGAATGAGGTGGAGTCTTTTCCCTTGACTTGCATACAGGCATGAAGAAGAACCAATGAACTTTACAAATGCCAGTTATCTGGCAGAATACTTATATATTATGAATGTGTAAGATGTGATGCATAGGGCCATCTGGGTAGCTCAGTTGGTTAAAGTCGGCTTAGGTCATGATCGTAAAGTCCTGGGATTGAGCCCCATGTCAGGCCTGTGCTCAGCAGGGAGCCTGCTTCTCCCTCTCCCTCTACCCCACCACCTGCTCATGCTCTCTGTCTCTCTTTCAAATATATAAATAAAATATTTTTTTAAAAGATGTGATGCCTAGGGGCGCCTGGGTGGCTCAGTGGGTTAAAGCCTCTGCCTTGGGCTCAGGTCATGATCTCAGGGTCCTGGGATCAAGCCCCACATCGGGCTCTCTGCTTGGCGGGGAGCCTGCTTCCCCCTCTCTCTGCCTGCCTCTCTGCCTACTTGTGATCTCTCTCTGTCAAATAAATAAATAAAATCTTTAAAAAAAAAAAGATGTGATGCCTAGTAATCATACTGAGGTCCTGTGTCCTATTTCTCCCCTTCCATGTATTTTTTTGATGGTTTATAATATTTAGTAAGTCAAATCCATACCTTAATTGAGCCAGCACGTATTTTTCAAGGAAAGGTATTTTATTTATATGATACATAATACATACATCTAGTCTCTGAAAGTTGTGATATTGTGTTTCCTCTCCTTCTTTTTCTATGCATTGTAATTCTCTTCTCTACATCAACTTCAGTGGGTTGAATGGTATTCTCTAAAAACAAAATCAGTATACACCCATAACCTCAGAACGTAACCCTATTGGAAATAGACTCTTTGTAGGTATGATCAAGGTAAGAACTGAAATGAGAAGATGGTTCTTGAGCTATATTCCTCACGTAAGAAGAAATTTTTAAAAATGAGAGTTCCCCTGGGCTGTGGGTGGAAGATGAGCTGGAGAGCAGTCAGAAGGATGACCCTGAAGGAAGTCTCTAGGACAGAATTCTGAAATCATATCCAGTTAGCATTAAGGGAGAGAGTGTCAGGAGACCCATAACATGTGTGGTGACCCAACAATAGAGGAGAACCATACAGTCCCCCTCAAAAATAACAGTAATTATAATAAAGCTGGGACCCTGGGAGACCACAGCAAGAGTTTCCCATCCTACCATAAGATGAGCACAGTAGAGCTAGTTGCCTAGGATTTCAGGTACCTCAGTGATCTAAAGGAGCCCCACTAATTGCCCTGAGACCCAGGGAGGCCTTACTCCTTCCCAACCTCTGAGATTAACAAGGAAATTAAGTGGGCATAGGCAGCCATAGACACTCTGTCCTATGATAGGGATTTCCTGAATGCAGAAAATTTCTCCCATATGCAAACCTGAACAGCTCAGCAAATATTAGGTGAAGGTATGATAATGGCCAAAGGCCAGTCAGGACCCTGCATTGCATGGATGTGGGTCCGTGTTCCATATAAATTATCATGATATCCTGATGCCATGTAGTCACCTTACCCCACACCCAACACTCCCCCTGCACTGAGGTGCAATGACAGGAAGAAGTGAAAGGAAGGAAATGTCAGTTTGAGGGAATAACACTGACATGACTAAGAGCAAACTTGAATTTACTGGTTTTACTTAGAATTGCTCAAATTAAGTTTGTGTGCCATCAGGTTTAAACAGTAGCTTAAAACAGAGATTAAATTTAATTGTAGGTATGACACCTAATCTTTCTTTTTTGTTATTCAAAGTCTGTGGACTTTGTAACTGTGTTACTATACAACAAAAAGTAAATTAGTTGTAATAAAGCAAATACATTTATATTTGTTATAAATAACCTTACCCAGCTATAAAATTTAATAGTGTACAGAAAATAACTTGGTCTCTCTATATCCTCTAACAACACATTTTCTGTATGATTTTTACCTCTTTTCCAATGTGTAACGATAATACACAATATTCTATAAGCAGTTCTTTATACAGACCTATTTTCTTTTTCTCACTTTCCAAGGTGAGATAATTGCAAATAGAACTTTAACAAAATCACACATAGTATATTTTCTAAATGAAAAAAATGGAAATACCCTAAACATTTAAATATAGAATAATCAAGTAAATTATGATATATTATGAACTGTCAGTTACTAAAAGTCAGAATTTCAGGGGTACCTGGGTGGTTAACCAACTGGCTCAGTTGGTTAAACATCTGCCTTTGGCTCAGGTCATGATTTCAGGGTCCTGGTCTCAAGCCCCACATTGGGCTCCCTGCTCAGCAGGGAGTCTGCTTCTCTCTCTCTCTCTCTCCCCCTCTCTCTTTTTCTCTCCCTCCCCACCCCCGTCTGCCACTCCTCCCTGCTCGTTTTCTCTCTGTCTCTCTCTCTCAAATAAATAAATAAAATCCTTGAAAAAAATAGTCAGAATTAAAAAAAATATTTAACGGTTGGAAAAAAGCACTCAGGATATATCAATCTGGCAATGATAGAGAAAGTTAAACGTATAATATGCTGTGCTTCTTTTCAGTTTTAGTATATTTATTCCTTTCTTGTCTAGGTAAAGTGCATCTGTTCTTCATCCATACATAAAAGTCCCCTCTTCACTGATAATCAGTCAAAAGGAATCAAAATCATCCTCCTTTGTGTTTCATCTATGCTCTGCACTTAGCTTTCATTACACTGGTGGCTTGTCTTGTTTCTAATCTTGCCATGTCCTACTTACCTTTCTATCACCAACCACTTGCATTGAGATCATCCCAGTTAGCTTGCTCAGTCCTTGTTAGTTTAATGAATAAAAAAGAGACAGGACCCTGATTTTAGATCATATATGCAAAACAACATTTCTGCTTAATTGAGGAATTTACACTTTAAATGGGAATTGTCAATATTGATAAACACTAAAAAGAAGAGACAAAAGAACAGGAAAACAGGCATTGATTTCAGGATTTGCACACAAATTTATTGAACGTTCATAAAATGAAAGTCTCAGAAAATGCCATGGAAACTCTGAATGTATGTGTGAAGGAGGGTGTCTTTCTTCCTTGGATTCTGTCAAGAGGTCAATTGATCAATTAGAGAACTCTCACACCAGCAATTTATCTTAAAACTAGACTGCTTTTATCAGCAAATTGTCTGATTAACATTAAAGTCACAAGACTACATTTCATTTGAACTGTTTTTCCTTTGTTAATTTTCCAGAGGGGAGGAAATTAGCTAAAATGAATAAGAAATTATGTAAAGAGACATAGTATAGACTCATCATTGAAACTTCAAATGCCATATATTTCTGTTATTTACCAAGAATTCAAATTGAGCTTTCATTTATATTATACCTCAAAATTCTAATCATAAGCCTATACCCTGACTAATACGGGTATTAGTACATAGAAGCATAATCTGGGACATAGCTCTGATTCTCAATATATAGTGCTTATATAGTGCTTTTAGGTATTTTAAACTCTGGTTTTGGTAATTGCTAGTTTACATTTCTGCTAATAATAGAATGCTTACCAGATCTCGATTGGATGTTTCAGTTTTGGGCATGGATCTAACTAAAAAAACTCTCTGATGTTCTTCTATTAGGCAAGGTTGATGTAGTCTGTAGATTGGGTTTACTGAAAACTGACAAAGCAGTAAGGTTTAACAGATCCTTCCTCCCTAGCCCCCCAAATCCCTATCATGCAAAGTGATGGTCTGCTCAATGGTGACTAACCAATAGTGTGAACTAGCCAAACTCTAGGGCCTTCAGGAGAAATCTGAAGGAGAAGAACCAATAACCTGGGACATTTAGAGCTAGAATTTATTTCTACTTGATTTTATGCCCTTCTACTTCTGTCTGCTAAGTTACAATTTTAAACTACCTCTGAAGAATGAGACTCAGCAATACCCGTACATTTGAGCACAAGTCCAGCCTATGGACAGATGTCCTAC
The DNA here is from genome assembly GCA_028646535.1 of Procyon lotor. NCBI lineage: Eukaryota > Metazoa > Chordata > Mammalia > Carnivora > Procyonidae > Procyon > Procyon lotor. The sequence continues at coordinate 53,863,191 of CM053615.1, forward strand.
AGAAATCTCACTAACTGTTTTGAGTTCTGAACTTATTAGCTCTAAACTGCATTGCCTTTTAAGTTCCTGCTGCCTCCATGAAAGTAATAGAATAATAGATAGAATAATAGACCAGAACTACAGCCATTATCTAACCCAGTGGTTCTCAATGGGAATACTCACATGTTCTAGGAAGCATTTGAAAGATTTGTGGGTGCAGTTTTTGGTTGCTGCAATTACTGGGGATCTGACTGGTATTTGATGGGTGGAAGTCAGAGATGTCCCCTAACATGTGCAACAGCTACCCAAAATGAAGACTTATCTCACATCCTAGGTAATTTGCAAGTATCCCTCAAAGATCCATGATTCTCCAAACCTTAGCTTGTATCAGACCACCTGGAGGACTTGTTCAAGCACAGAGTGATGCTCCCCATCCCCAGTTTTTGATTCAATGTGCCTAGGGTGGGGCCAGAGAATTTGCATGTCTAACAAGCTCCTAGGTGATGCTGATGCTGCTGGTCCAGGGACCACACTTTGAGACCTATAGCTCTAGATAGGTAGTCATGTAGGTGGAAAACTGTTTCTAGTTCTGGTTCAAAAAACTAGATCCATTTTACATATAAAAAAGCTATTTTTGTATGGTTTTAATACACATTGAATATGTTAGTACTGCAACTATCATATAACTTAAGAGATTTGAATTTTGTTGTGTTTAGGCTTTCACAAGAGTTATTTAACATTTCAGGAAATCTTTTCACCCAAAATTAGTCCTCCCCAGTGCCAGTGCCAGCCCCAGCACCACACACCTCTGTCAGCCTGCATTTGTAGCTCTTGCATGTAAATATGTATCAGAGGAGATTTGAAACTTCTTTTAAAAAAATCTATAACTAAGTATTATTAAATTGGTAAGGAGACATGAAAATCAGATATTTCTCCATATTTCATTAATATGTTATTTCAAAAATATTTATAAACACACTAGGGCAGCCCAAATGTAAAAACTGCATATTGAAATCATTTGTTTTGAGTATGCTAGTTGATTTTCAAGCTTATTCTAATATTGTTCTCAGAGATCTATCACATATCTTCTCTACATCCTCTTCATTGCCATTTACTTTTCCAGTCCATCTTCTATTCCCCACCACATGTCAAAAGATACAATTTCTAAGGTCCTTTCAAGTATTGCAGATTCATAAAAGGATTTGAAGATAGAGCATATTTTTTTCTATAGCTGCCTTTCCCATGTCATAAAATAATTATTTGGATACTGCACTTAAACGTAGGATGCATTTCATTTGAATTAAAATATATTCCCTCAGGGGTACCTGGGTGGCTCAGTTGGTTAAGTGTCTGCCTTTGGCTGAGGTCATGCATGATCCTGAAGTCCTGGGATGGAGCCCTGTGTCAGGCTTCCTGCCAGGCGGGGAGTCTGCTTCTCCTTCTCTGTCTGTCCCTCTCCCTGGCTCCTGCTCTCTCTCTTTCTCACTCTCTCTGAAATAAATAAATAAATAAATTCTATAATATATTCCCTCATTGATCTATTTCTCCATCTTTAATTAGAAATGTCTTGCCATGTTAACTTGCTTTTTTTTAAGATTTTATTTATTTATTTGACAGAAAGAGACACTGGGAGAGAGGGAACAGAAGCAGGGGGAGTGGGAGAGGAAGAAGCAGGCTTCTCATCGAGCAGGGAGCCCGATGCAGGGCTCAGTCCCAGGACTCTGGGATCATGACCTGAGCTAAAGGCAGACACTTAACTGAGCCACCCAGGCACCCTGTTAACTTGCTTTCAGTTAAGGTTATTTCTCTTTTTCCTACCATATACAAGTAAGTCTGACCTTTTTTAAATTAAGTCTGACACTATTTTTCTTACTTAAATGTATACTCTTGTGTCTCTTTTTTTTTTTTTTAAGATTTTATTTATTTGACAGAGAGATCACAAGCAAGTAGACAGGCAGTCAGAGAGAGAGGGAAGCAGGCTCCCTGCTGAGCAGAGAGCCCAATGCAGGGCTCAGCCCCAGGACCCTGAGATCATGACCTGAGCCGAAGGCAGAGGCTTTAACCCACTGATCCACCCAGGCACCCCTACTCTTGTGTCTCTTATTCTCTATACTTCTTCTATAGAATGGTTTCTCATCACCTGGTATCTAAGAAATCCAGAAATTCATTGTAAGGAAGTATAATTTTCTGACCACTTCAATATGTCCTTCTTTAAAGCCATAACTGAACATTTGCCTATTGAAATATACATATTATTTTATTATTAATTATTTTCTATTCAATTCATCTTTGTGTATATTTAGGGTATTATACACATTTTGATGGTAATTTTATATGTGGTAGATTATATTATATAAGAACTTCATTTCAGGATAACAAAGACAGCATTAGAAATATTTGTCATAAAAGGGGATGTTGGCCCTACTAGAGCTGAGAACCAATGATCTAGTCCAGTCTTTTTGGTTATTTTTTGTGTAAATTAGGTGAAACACTTAAATATAGTTACCCAAGAACCCACAGATACTTAGAGATACTGATGCTTCTAAAATCTGAGTGTACCAATTTCAAGTCCAATGATCCTACAACTAGAATAAAAATAATGAGGTTGTTTTGCCCTTTTTCCTTATTTCAATGTAAGAAGCAAGAAGTGGAGTACAGAGATTTATGTCACTTCTGATCATGGAGTATAAGAGCAACTGACTTTTCTTTATGGCTTCAGGTATAAGTTTTCTATGGCAAATTTCACTTATTGGTTTTCCCCATCTAAAATCTACAAATCCACAGGTTCTTCTGAGTCAAAGAAATTGTGTTGTAGATGATCCCTTTTTCATTATAGCATACCTTTGCTCTGCCTTCCAATGCTAAGAAATTGGTTCAGGCAGCATTTTGAAAGGGATACATTTCCCAGGAAAAGGCACAGAAATTGAGGCAATCATCTTCAACTGACAGAAAAGAGTAGTGAACTCAGAAAGGCTGAGAACTTAATCAATACTGAATCAGACTAAGCACAATGAAGTACCAGATTATTAGATAGCAGCCTTCAAAAGTGCAATACTTACCATCCAGGAGAAGCCTGGGTGCTTTGAAAGCTTGGCTCAGCATTTATTAAGCACCCCCATCGCACACATCATGGGTTGCTGAGAGTTGGTCAAAAGTTTACAACCACTGAATGCAATCATTGAATATGTCTTTGTGCGTGACTTGGAGAAATGCATCATTTTCAGCAGCTTATATTTTTAAAACTTATTACCTTAGCCTTCTAAAAGATCAATGCCACAGCATGGGTTTTATTACTGTTATTGTTGTTGTTTTATGGTTATAGTTTTTTGTTGTTTGTTTTTTTTTATATTGTTCTCTCAGCAATAGGGTAATTATAAGAAACAGCAATATGAAAATAGTGCAGGGAAAAGCTTTGTTTTTTTTCTGAGGAACCACATAATTTTGTTTTCCTCTCTCTAATCATAAAAAATGTGTAACACATCTAGTCTCTCCTTTCATCTTTTCTGCCCAAAATCTCAGAGTCCAACTTGCAATACAACTATACGAAATATTCGGGCCATCATCATAGGCATATTTGTCTTTTCTTTCCCACTCCTCTAATTTTTTTCTATTTTATTACCATTTAATAGAATTAATTATTGTTGTAGTCTACCTTAAATCTTTCATTGAATGATGTGAAGGATAGACAAATAGATTTTAATAAATAGGGTCAAAATTCTTGTCCCACAGGCAACCACTATGATTCCAATAATGCAACAGTTTAGGTTTTTTTAAAGTCTCCACTTGTTTTAAACTTGAAACATAGATATACTGTCTTAGAAAAAGCAAGTACTTGAGGGCATTTGCTTGGAGCATTCAAAAACGATCACTAGGGAAGAAACATTAGGCAACAGAATAGATTTCATATCTAATGAAAGAACATTTTCAAAGTTATTTAATTAAAAAATTAAATAAGTTCACAAAAATACCTTAGTGCATGGGTTGACACAGGTAGAACTGTGAGAGTACAGTCTACCTCTGTCCTGGCAGGGGAAAGGAGAGGCAAAGTGATAAGGGTATCTTGGAATTAGCAAACTCACAGGGGAGCCAACATTGCACCTAAATCTCATGGTCCTGGCTCAAAATCTTGTAAATCTTTTAAGGAAAGGAAAGGCTGCCATGAGAGAAAATAAACAGATAGTTAGAAGTGTCTCTAAAGAAACAACATGTAAACAGACTGGAAGGGTAATTCAGCCAGCCAGGTGAAGAATGGGCAGTGGAGAACGTTCCAGGCAAAGAACAGAGGTCCCAAGTTAGGAGGGCGCTTGATGCATTTGGAGAATAGAAAAGACCAGGATGGCAGAATACAATGAGCAAAAGTAAAAGTAGTATAACATTAAGTTGAAGGCCTGGGCATGGAGAAAGTTTAAACAGGGCAGACACATAATCAATTTGCGTTTTTAAAATATCACTGTGGCTTCCATGTATAGGATAAACTGAGTGTGTTGAGAAAGGAAAGGTGGGCAAAAGAAACAGATAAGAGACTGTTTCAGCATTCCACATGAGAAAGGATGATGGCTGGGACAGAGGTGATGTCTCCAAAGGTGGCAAGGTGTGTGTGGGGGATGGCAGATTCTGGATGTATTTTGAAGATAGAATTGACATATCATGGAAACAGAAGGAGTACAGGATAAGAAGGTAGAAGGTCTAAAAATGGATCTCAGGTCCATATAAACATCTAAGTGGATTATGGTATTTAACATAAGAAGATTGAAGGAATCCTGGGAATGGAGTAGGAAAGTGGTGATAGATTTTATTTGAGGCATCCTAATATTGGCAGGTTTAAGGAGGAGGGGCGCCTGGGTGGCTCAGTCAGTTAAGCATCTGCCTTCGGCTCAGGTCATGATCCCAGAGTCCTGGGACCGCGCCCCACACTGGGCTCCCTACTAATCAGGATGCCTGTTTCTCCCTCTCCCTCTACCTGCTGCTCTGCCTGCTTGTGCTCTCCCTATCTCTCTGTCAAGTAAGTAAGTAAGTAAATAAATAAATAAAATCCATCTACAAGAGATGTCACTTGGTTCACTGGATAAATAAGCCTGAGGTTCAGCTATGAAGTAAAGATATACATTCTGGAGTTAATGGCAGGTACACAGCATTTAAAGTCATAGTAATAAATGTCACCTAGGGAGAGAGTGTAGAAAAAAAGAAAATTCAAGGTTCCATACTTCCCTGTGTCTTCTCCTCCTTCTACCCCTTGGCTCCTAGGAGCAAGCCAAGGGAAGAAGCCTGTGTTCCATCATGTGCTGCGACTGAGATTGAATGGGTGATATTTCCTCATCACCCAGCTGTCAGTTATGCAAACTCTGTTAAATTGATTCAAAGGAAGATTTTCTTGATAACTGGATTGTGATCTTATAACTACCTTATCTCCCTGGTATTTTTATTTCAATTTTTTTTAAAGATTTTATTTATCTATTTGACAGAGACAGACACAGTGAGAGAGGGAGAAGCAGGCTTCCCACCACGCAGAGAGCCCAATGTGGGGCTCAGTCCCAGGCCACTGGGATAATGACCCGAGCTGAGCTGAAGGCAGATGCTTAACATCTGAGCCACCCAGGCGCCCCTCCCTGGTATTTTTAGTTAGCTTTTGTTTTGTTTTGTTTTTATCCTTTGCTTTTTTTTTTTTTTTTTTTTTTTTTTTTTTTTTTTTTTTTTTGCATTCCATTTCCTACTCATTTGAGAAGGGAAAAATACCAAAAAACCATAGTTCTGATTTTCCCGTTATTGCTACCATGTCTTTGGACAAAATGAACAAAGACCATGGGATCAGAAAAGGCAGCAGGTGGAAGGAGTCATAATAATACAAAGGAAACCCAAAGAAAATAGATTTATATAGGGTTTTCAGTATTTACAGAGTACACTTGTCTATGCTTTTCCTATAGCAAATATTTTGGTAAAGTTATCTGACATGTCCCAATATCTCAGGTATCATGTGGACACTGGAGGTGGAAGAGATAGGGATAAGTCTTCCAGGAGCTTGCACTGTATTTCATGTTTCCATGATTTTTTTAATTCTTCTTTAATTTCCTGGTTGACCCACTCATTCTTTAGTAGGATGCTCTTTAGCCTCCATGTATTTGAGTTCTTTCCAACTTTCCTCTTGTGGCTGAGTTCTAGTTTCAAAGTGTTGTGGTCTGAAAATATGCAGGGAATGATCCTCATTTTTGGTACCAGTTGAGACCTGATTTGTGACCCAGGGTGTGATCTGTTCTGCAGAAAGTTCCATGTGCACTAGAGAAGAATGTGTATTCTCTTGCTTTGGGATGGAATGTTCTGAATATATCTGTGATGTCCATCTGACCTAGAATGTCATTTAAAGCCTTTATTTCCTGGTTGATCTTTTGCTTAGGTGATCTGTCCATTTCAGTGAGGGAGGTTTTAAAGTCCCTTCCTATTATTGTATTATTGTCAATGTATTTCTTTGATTTTGTTATTAATTGGTTTATATAATTGGCTGCTCCAATGTTAGGGGCATAGATATTTACAATTGTCAGATCTTCTTGTTGGACAAACCCTTTAAGTATGATATAGTGTCCTTCTTCATCTCTTATTATATCTTTGGCTTAAAATCTAATTTGTCTGATATAGAATTGCCACCCCAGCTTTCTTTTGATGTCCATTAGCATGGTAAATTGTTTTCCACGTTCTCACTTTAAATCTGGAGGTGTCTTTGAGTCTAAAATGAGTTTCTTGAAGACAGAATATTGATGGGTCTTGTATTTTTATCTATTTTGATACCTTGTATCTTTTGATTGGGGCACTTAGCCCATTTACATTCAGGGTAACTATTGAAAGATATGAATTTAGTGCCATTGTATTGCCCGTAAGGTGACTGTTACTGAATATTGTCTCTGTTCATTTCTGGTCTGTTACTTTTAGGCTCTCTCTTTGCTTAGAGGACCCCTTCCAATATTTCCTGTAGGGCTGGTTTGGTGTTTGCAAAATGTTTTAGGTTTTGTTTCTGCAAGGGAAGCAAAGGCAAAAATGAACTATTGGGACTTCATCAAGATCAAAAGCTTTTGCGCAGCAAAGGAAATAGTCAACAAAACCAAAAGACAACTGATAGAATGGGAGAAGATATTTGCAAATGGCATATCAGATAAAGGGATAGTATCCAAAATCTATAAAGAACTTATCTAACTCAACAGCCAAAAAACAAATAATCCAATCAAGAAATGGGCAGAAGACCTGAACAGACATTTCTGCAAAGACATCCAAATGACCAACAGACACATGAAAAAGTTCTCAATATCACTTGGCATCAGGGAAATACAAATCAAAACCACAGTGAGATACCACCTCACACCAGTCAGAATGGCTAAAATTAACCAGTCAGAAAACGACAGATGTTGACAAGGATGTGGAGAAAGGGGAACCCTCCTACACTGTTAATGGGAATGCAAGCTGGTGCAGCCACTCTGGAAAACACTATGGAGGTTCTTCAAAAAGTTGAAAACAGAGCTACCCTACAACCCAGCAATCTTGTACCCAAAGTTATAAATGTAGTGATCCTAAGGGACACCTGCACCCCAATGTTTATAGCAGCAGTGTTCACAATAGTCAAACTATGGAAAGAGCCTAGATGTCCATCAACAGATGAATAGATAAAGAAGATTTGATACACACACACACACACACACACACACACACACACACACACACAGGAATACTATGCAGCCATCAAAAAAACAAAATCTTACCATTTGCAATGATGTGGATGGAACTAAAGAGTATTATGCTAAGTGAAATAAGTCAATCAGAGAAAGACAATTATCATATGGTCTCACTGATATGAGGGATTTGAGAAACAAGACAGTGGATCATAGGGGAAGAGAGGGAAAAATGAAACAAGATTAAACCAGAGAAGGAAACAAACCATAAGAGACTTTTAATCTCAGGAAACAAACTGATAGTTACTGGAGGGGAGGGGGGGTTGGGAGAGATGGGGTGGCTGGGTGATGGACATTGGGGAGGGTGTATGCTGTGGCGGGCACTGTGAATTGTGTAAGACTGATGAATCACAGACCTGTACCCCTGAAACAAATAAAAAAACAAAATAAAATATAATAAGCCCAGAAGAGTGAAGCACATAGTGCTGTTAGTCTTTTCTAAAGATACAACAAGAGTTTCATTCATATCTTCAGAATTATTAAATGAGAGTTTACAACAAATTAATTATTGGGGAAAGAGGAAAAAACCAAATTTTAGAAAACTGAGAGACAGCATAAAATCCTATTCTATAAACAAGTCCCCATACAATTAGGTTTAGTACATTACCTGACTGTGTGGTTGAAGTAGTCTTTTAATAGAGATGCAAAACAGGAATCTAGGCTAGTTCTACAATAATGGCTAAGTGTTCAGTAGGGATGGATGTTAAGTACTCTGGTTTATTACATTCTGTTTATTGCATTTTGAATACCTTAAAATGACAATTTAATGTAGCTGAAATTATAAAGAGTGGATTTTCTGCCAGCCACTTTTGAGCGAAAACCTGTGAGATGTGACCAGAGATCAGAGGCTAAGTCTTTATTACATTATGGAAACAAGAATGAATTTCTAAAAATGAAAGGGCAACTCCCAACTGTGAAGAGTTTTATGTTTGTTTTTAACAGACTTTCACTCCCAAGACATGACTCACATTTAAGAACTTCCCACTCCAAAACAGACCCTCAAGGCAGGGAGTTTTAAATCATAAACTTAAAGAAACATTGATTAGTTGAAACTTTTGAAGGCATTAAATATAGCCTTTGTGTGACCTTAGCAGGGATGGGAAAACATTGGTCAATCTTAAAACACTGACTCACTGGAAGATAAAAACCTTCAGTAGAGTATCACAGCCGAGAGAAAAATTTCATGTGATGAAGTGTTCTTGTGTTTGTTTTTAGGAAAAGGAAATATAAAATATTATATATCCTGGGGCACCTGGGTGGCTCAGTCATTTGAGCATCCGACCGTTACCTTCAGCTCTGGCTATGATCTCAGGGTCGTGGGATGGAGCTCCAAATCAGGCTTCATGCTCAGTGTGGGGTCTGCTTGAGATTCTCTCTCTCTCCCTCTCCCTCTGCCGCAGCCCCCAGCCCCAGTCATGTGTGAGCATGCTTACCCTTCTCTCTCCCTCTCAAACAAATAAATAAAATCTTTAAAAAAAAAATACATATCCTGGCTTTAGAAAGCAAGAATAGGAAACATAAAACCTGTATCTTTTAACTGTTATGGGATGATTCAACAACAACAAAAATACACTTAACTACTATTATTGATGTTTAAGGAAAGTGGGGGAATAGGCAAAAGAAAAAAGATATAATATAAATAAGAGGGTAAAGCTAAAGACAGAGGAGAGATTCCACCTGAGATGTAGGGAGGAGAGAGAGAAAGAACGTGTGCTTAAAAATTCAAATGAATACCTTCATTATCAGGTTTAGGTTTTGCTGAAAATAACTGAAAAAGCCAAAGCAACAGTAGCTTAAACAAAGTAGATGTTTATTTCACTCTTACATAAAAGTCTAAGCAGGAAGGAGAGCTCTGGTATTGGGAGGTCCCACAACCATCAGCAACCCTAGTTTATTCAGTCATATTGCCCTGCCCATGGTAATACGGTGTCACACACTTCCCCAGCAAGTTCATATTCTGACTGTTCTTTGGGAGTACTGACTTCCCTTATTCAAATTTCCCTAAAGTTGAACACTTTACTCAGTCACATAGCCATACCTAGATGTAAATAAGTCCAAGAAATGTAAAGGTTATTTCAAGTTTAAAATTGGAATTTCTGTCACTAAATAAAAAAAGAAGAATTGATATTTCTAGGTAAATAAATAAAATCTTTAAAAAAGACTTTATTTGTTTATTTGACACAGTACCACAATGGGTACTCTGCTCAGTACCACTCGGGCTCAAGTACCACAATGGGCTCTCTGCTCAGCAGAGGCCCTGTTTAATCTTAAAAAAAGATGTTATTTATTTATTTGACACAGAGAGAGAGAGAGATCACAAGCAGGCAGAGAGGCAGGCAGAGAGAGAGGGGGAGGAAGCAGGCTCCCTGCTGAGCAGAGAGCCTGATGCGGGGCTTGATCCCAGGACCCTGGGATCATGACCCAAGCCAAAGGCAGAGACTTTAACCCACTGAGCCACCCAGGCCCCCCTAAATAAATAAAATCTTAAAAAAAAATAATTGATAATTCTATACATAATTAATATTCATGTCCACCAAAACTCATCATTTATTGGTATTTTTTGGGATCACAAAAATGAGGTTTTTTTGAAGTTATAACAAATTAAAATGTCCCAATTCTTCTAAACAGTTATATTTTTCTAGGTTTAATCATTAAATGGTATTTTGGAAGACAGTCTATATTTTCCCACAAAATTTCAAAATTTTTCATTATCTGTAAAAAGGAATTACTTTGAGATTTTAAAATTTACTCTGGGGCTTTTATACTATTCAGTCAACTTATTATGTCTGCTCATATTCTGAGTATTTTCTTCCTCCTATGGTTCTAATTTGCAGTGGAATCTATTGACTGGTGTGATTGGTTAAAGCATCCAAATTTCATGTGTTCTTTCAAAAAAGATCAATTATTGAGTATAGTATTAAGTGTAATTAAGTTGTTTCTTTGTAGGACACTTTATAAAAAATAAAATTAAGGAGAAAATGTCATTTGTAATCCATATGCCCTTCTTAGAATTAAGGAAATCAAGCTGTTCCTCCTATTGGGAATAACTCTAAAATAGTTCGTGTTGAGGAAAAAATAATACCAAGAATTACACTTATGTAGTATTTACCCACATTGGAATGCATAATCAATTTTGTAAAATTCTGATGAATAGAATGCTACATGACTTTCAAGGCTAGCCTTTGGAAAGTTTCTGCCTGGCTTTCTCTTTCTCTGACATGAACTCTTGCAGCTCTGAGCTGCCATGGAAGAGCCCAGCTAGCCATGCCACCATGCTGGAGAGACTCTGAGGGAGACTACATAGAGAAGAGCAAGATACCCAAGGAGCCCCAGTTGTGAGGAGTGGCAGTGACAAAGACCCGACATTAAACCAACTCCTTGTCCAAAAACAGGTATTATCTAAGATGGGACAGTATATGCCAATGTTTATTGAATCTATTGATTTGTTACCTATTTCTGCTGACTCGCCTGATCAAAATATATTCAGTAATTATCTGGGACCAATCTCTGGAAAACTTGAAGTGGGATTAAAAAAGAACAAACAAAGATTTGCAAAGCATAGGCAGTATATTTTGCTTCAAAAAATAAAGGAAAAGTAATTCAGTGAAAAGAACAGACTTTCTGAGGCTTTATAACTTTTACTTACAGCAAAGCCCTCCTCTCTTTTTGAAGAGAAGAAACATGACATGTAGACAAGGTATAAATCCAATGGAAATAATATATAGTTGCAGAGCCCTTTTGGAGATAGTATTCTACTGAAACTCCAAAAAAAAAAAAAAAGGGGGGGTGGGGCGCCTGGGTGACTCAGTCGTTAAGCATCTGCCTTCGGCTCAGGTCTTGATCCTAGGCTCCTGGGCTCAAATCCCACAATGGGCTCTCTGCTTAGCAGAGGCCCTGTTTCTCCCTCTCCCATGCCCCTTTCACTGTCTGTCTCTCTGTCAAATAAATAAAATCTTTTTTTTTTTAAAGATTTTATTTATTTATTTATTTGACACAAAGAGAGAAAGTGAGAGAGGGGATACAAGCAGGAGGAAGAGTGGGAGAGGGAGGAGCAGGCTCCCCGCTAAGCAGGGAGCCTGATGTGGGGCTCAATCCCAGGGTCCTGGGATCACGACCTAAACCAAAGGCAGACGGTGAACAACTGAGCCACCCAGGCGCCCCTCAAATAAATAAAATCTTTAAGAAAGAAAGAAAGAAAGAAAGAAAGAAAGAAAGAAAGAAAGAAAGAAAGAAAGAAAGAAAGAAAGAAAGAAAGAAAGAAAGACGAAACTCCACAGCAGTTCTCTATAGGATTAAACAGAAGTTTTATTTCCACTGTAGAGGTGAAGACACTGAGATTTCAGAGAAGCAAAGAGTAATCTCTATTCAAGAACCACTTCCTCTACATCCACCTAAAGTCAGTTCTCTTTCATGGGTGTTGGTGGGACCATGTTCCTCTTCTTCATAGGGTTACATTTACAACTTGAATTTATTTGTGTGTTAGTTAAGTATTAAATGTGTCTTCTCTGCAAAACTGTACATTTCACTGGAGTATGGACTGTGTCTGTTTCTGCTAACCATTGTAAACTTCAGCACTTCCCTCATATTTAGGTTATTAGTAGTATTCAGTAATTTTTATGAGTGAATTAACAGTCATACTCTCCAACATTGATGGAAATAATATCCAAAAAACACCAAACTATTGAAGTGAATCTGAACTTTTAAATCTCTAGCTTTTGAAGTGTTTTAAAAAGACTTTATCATGGGACGCCTAGGTGGTTCAGTTGGTTAAGCCACTGCCTGCAGCTCTGGTCGTGATCCCGGGGTCCTGGGATGGAGTCCCACATCCGGCTCCTTGCTCAACAGGGAGCCTGCTTCTCTCTCTGCCTGCCACTCCCCCTGCTTGTGTTTGCTCTCTCTCTCTGACAAATAAATAAACAAAATCTTTAAAAAAAAAGAAAAAGACTTTATCTCAGGGCAATTTATGGTGAAAAATCATGTGCTCTCACAAAATATTTTTTTAACTTTTTTAAAATGTAAATTCAGTTAATTAGCATATCATGTATTATTAGTTTCAGAGGTAGAGTTCAGTGATTCATCAGTCTAATAGAACACCCAGTGCTCACTACATCACATGTCCTCCTTAATGCCTATCACCCATTTACCTCATGCTCACACCCCACCTCCCCTCCAGCAAACTCAGTTTGTTTCCCATGATTAAGAGTCCCTTATTATTTGTCTCACTCTCTGACTTCATCTTGTTTTCTTTTTCCTTCCCTTCCCCTGTGATCCTCTATTTTGTTTCTTTTTTTTTAAAAAAGATTTTATTTATTTGACAGAGAGAAACACAGCTGGAGAGGGAACACAAGCAGAGGGAATGGTAGCGAGAGAAGCAGGCTCCTGCTGAGCAAAGAGCCCGATGTGGGGCTCGATCCCAGGACCCTGGGACCATGACCTAAGCTGAAGGCAGACACTTAACGACTGAGCCACCCAGGTGCCCCTATTTCTTAAATTCCACATATGAGTGAAAGCATATGATAATTGTCTTTTTCTAATTGACTTATTTCACTTAGCATAATACCCTCTAGTCCAAGCATACTGTTGCAAATGGCAAGATTTCATTTTTTGATGGCTGAGTAGTATTCCATTGTATCTATATATCACACCCTCTTTATCCATTCATCTGTCAGTGGAAATCTGGGCTCTTTCCATAGTTTGACTATTGTGGACATTGCTGCTATGAACATTGGGGTGCAGGTGTCCCTTAGGATCACTATATTTTTATCTTTGGGGTAAATACCCAGTAATGCAATTGCTGGGTTGTAGGGTAGCTTTATTTTCAACTTTTTGAGGAACCTCCATCCTGTTTTCCAGAGTGGCTGCACCAGTTTGCATTCCCACCAACAGTGTAGAAGGGTTCCCTTTTCTCCATAGCCTCACCAACATCTGTCATTTCCTGACTTATTAACTTTAGCCATTCTAATAGGTTTTCACAAGATATTTAAAATGCTCTTCTCCTGAGCCAGAATTCAGATTTTTAAACTCAGTCATTAGAAGGACATAATCACTAACAAATCATAAAAGTGGAGGTTTGCTTCAAAGGAAGTTTTTTTTTTTCACTTATTCGTGCATTCACTTCTTTAGGTATTCTTTTCAACAGGCCCTTTTTAGTGTCTCCTATTTATTTAAAACCACATTAGTGCTATATATAATATACATTAGGTGCTATATATAGTATACTAAATATAATATACAATCCCGTCTCAGGACCCTTATAATCAATTTTAAGAGACTAGAAAATCATATGTCACCTTTTGAAATTGAAGATGATTAACAAATAATGAAGTTCCAAAAGTATTGTGCAGGGAATCCATCCTTATAAACATTTATTGGAGACTGAAGTTGTTGGATGCCATCTCATGGAAAAGGCCAAAGATGAACAGAAAAGATTATGGACTGATTGTGGGAAGTGCAAGGATGGCTGGAGCAACTAAAGGGTGTGTGGCCGTGCACCTGGGAGGGAGAATGAGCTGACAGTGATGAGAGGCGGTGAGCAAAGGTCAGATCATGAAGGCTCTGACCGTTTCTTAATCCCAAAATCTGCTGGAAACCATGACAAAATTTTCCATAGTAGAAAGGGACAGGACATCAATGCCTTATACAAGGCAAAGAGATAAGCTATGAGTATTTTAGAAAATCTAGATATGAAACATCAGAATATAGAAGCTACAATTTTTGGTTATTGAGCAAATACCATGAGGTGCAGGGGGTTGAGTAAGGTGTGGAAATAGACTATCAGCTGTAGGATTCTTATTTCAGAGACTGGGAAGAAGATGGCACCATTCATTTACAGGAAAAGAAAAAAGAACTACTGAGCATTGCAAATTTACGGCCCATCCAAGATTATTTGTCTACATCAGGACCTTCAGTACGTTGACCCTACCATTTTTTTCATTATTCACTCCCCCAATCCACGTCCTCACTTCCTTTTTACCCAGCTCAGACTCCATGCCTAGCATTAAAGTAAGCCTCTTGCATATCCCCACATTTCCTTTCTCCCCCTCTCCCTCTGAAGAACTTACATGGAAAAACCCTTTCTCTTATTAATCACAACCTTCTACATACTTCTTCCTCTATAGTTGAACAGCTAAACGTATTGGGAGAAAAAGCATAATCATGCTTATTTGTCATGCTATTTGTTAAAGTCTAAGCACCCAGTATTCCCAGGGAGTCTCCCATCCAAGTACTAACCAGGCCAGATCCTGCTTAGTTTCCAAGGTCAGACAAGATTGGGTACTTTCAAGTTGGTATGGCCATAAACTCATCTGTCACACTTTCAAGTCAAATCACAAATGCATAGCAGTTGTTTTTTGTTGTTTTTTTTTTTTTACCATTGCTGGACAGCCCTACAACATGTCCCTAATATGTACTTCCCTACTCTCCTATTTCACATTTTTCCCTCCTCTCTGCTCAAAATTTCAAAGCCCGTTCCCCTTCCCGCTTTGCCCTTACTTCTCACTTCGTTGATAACCAACATGTATGGCAAAAACTGCATAGAGTTAAATTAGCCTTGAAATTTCCTGGAAAGTTGCACATTAGAGACTGATACATCCTCTCTTAGGAAGTCTAATGTAACCAGTTTTTGCCCTGGCATGGAAAATTTCCTTAGATTAATATCAGCTACAGTATATAGACTACATTTATAGTCCATATTTTCCCAATGTCTTTAGACATTATAATCCTACTTTCTACAGCTAGATGCTCACACTGTGAGAGCTGTATGAGAAGTGATGTCGGCTGGGGAAGGAGTATATTCACCTCTCCCATCTCACCCTCACTCTGGGGTGGAGATGGTCACAGAATGAAATGGAAGGAAATGTTTATATAACTTTATACTCCTATAGCTTTTTATTCTCTCATGTTTTAGAGAGTGGAAGCTGATGAGAGTGAAATGTTAATTCACGTTATATTCACAGATGTATGATGTGACCCCACTGAAAAATGGGATGCATTTTCTGCTTGTTAAATGTAGTCATCTATTTAAAATGCTTAGCACAGTGCCTGGCATATAAGTAAACAATAAGTGTAAGCTGCTAGTAGTTGTTGTGTTAATATCCAAGAGTTTATGTTACAGCTAAATGGAGAGGACATGAATAGAAAGATAAATGGTGGCACAGGAGAAATACTAAATAACTATTATAGGTGCTTTAGAGCAGAGAGAGATCACCATCAGATAAATCCTCAATGTTTAAATTTGCAATGGTATGTATAAAAATGCAGGAGATTGTAATGAGAAGAAAGCTAGCAGCTGTGAACCAACAGTTCATATCAGATGCAGGACAACACTGGAGATCATTTCCAGACCATTTCCAGAAAAAAAATAAACCACAAAATCAAAGTTTGCACACATATGCTTTATGGGTTTCAAGAAATGTTTGCCTTCATTATCTGTCTCGTTTATCCTCATGGAATTTAGTTGATGGAAGGGAAGGTATTCCTATCCTCATTTTACTATTGAAGAAATTGCCCCGTTGGAGCTCTGTGACTTGCCTTGCCTCCCTCCATTCAGTGGAAGAGCCAGCACAACAGCTGCATTGGGTTCTCTGACCCTAAATCCAGTGCCTTATCCATCATATTCCTCCTGTTCTGCCTGCAATGATAATTCAAAGAAAAGAGCGTGTGCTCTGATAAGTGCCCAGGTTTAATATCTTGCTGAAAGTACTTCAGGGTGTTGACAAAGTCCATTTAAAAAGAATAAGAAAATCTTTAAAAGTTGTACAACCATCAATACTGTTATTCCATTAACTAGACATGCTGGTATCATCTTAATTTAAGTATTTGTAAGCAGAAAAGAAATGCTCATTTTTATTCAAAATGCCTTTCCTATCCCATCTGGCACAAGCAATTTCCTTTTGTGTGCCTTTAAACTGTGTTATAAAGAAATTAATTTTACCCTGAGGGCTTTCACTATGAATCTCACAACTTTCATTCTGGTTATTTCTCAGTTTCATCATCAATAACAAATTGTTCTTTTGGGGGAAATTGTGCCTGTCATTTTTTTCTAGTTTAGCCCATCAAGTTTTTCATTAGGTGTTACCACTAACAAATGCCTTTGTTTTCTTTCCAAAGTTGTTGGTGGCTATTATAATTATTTTATCAGAAAAACACAATTTACATTGGTATATATTTATTGATTGGAAAATTACCTTTCAAATTAGTTTATAATGAGAGTGATTATGTTTACTATCACTTAGACAAGTGGTAAATAAAAGAGTCAATTCAAATAAAGTATGTGATTAATAATTAAAAATACAAATGTGTGTCTTGTAATTGTTTCCCTGTACTTCATACTAAGTTTGTTTCAATGATTTCAGTAGGTGATTAGGAAAATCTGCTGAAGAGTAACCTCAGCCTCCTAAAGGTCAGTGGCCTCTGGGAGAAGAAAGACAAAAGATAGAAAAATGCTATTACTTTTTAAAAATATATTTATGTTATTTGAGAGAGAGCACAGTGGAGAGGGGCAGAGAGAGCCCTAAGCAGATGCCTTATGCCTTCATGCCTGAGCATGCAGCATGATGCGGGGGCCGATCTCATGACCCTGAGATCAGGACCTGAGCTAAAACCAAGCGCCAGATGCTTAACCAACTGCACCACCCAGACAACCCCCCAAAATGCTATTACTTTTATTAATTCTTTCTTGACTCACCTAAGTTAGACTTGGCTTTGTCATCAGGGCCATAAAGATGTACATGGCATAACCCCTGGCATCAAAGAGGTCAGTCTAAAAATATCACAATGTCGACAGCTATCAATTACCCAACATTTTCTACATAATCGGCAGAAGTCCAGGTTTTTTCACAAGGTATGTAAATATTTGTCATTTAAATCTCATCTTAACCTTGGAAGGAAAACACAATGTAAGGAATGTGAAATTCACAACTTATTTCCTAAAGGTTGTCGACCTAGGCAATAGCAGGAGGATTCAGGCTGTGAACCTCAGTCTCTTCTCTGTCTCTGTCTTTGTTTCTCCTTCTTGAACTACCATAAGGTAAGAGCCTTAGTAGTGGTGGAACCACCAGGCTATGCAAAGTCTCTGCCTTACTTTTCTGGGCCACCACTCCTCAGAAAGACCTGACCCTGAATGTTAGTCAAAGAAAACCCTATATACATTGAGCTCACCATTTTTCTAACATGCAATGTCATTAGAATATCCTAGAGGCAATATCTGTGTCCTCAGCAACCCTCTCCACCAATCACCAGGCATTTCGGAAGCTTTTGGTCAGAGCTTTCAGATGTCATCATGTTTTCTAAGCCTAGAGCCATGACCACTCAAACTCCCACCGTGGTATCATATCCTATCCCAATTTCAGATAAACAGATATTTCTGGGCCCAAAATGTGTGCCAGGAACTAAACTGGGAGATAGAGATAAATGAAAGATTAACACAAGATGTCTGTCTTCAGAAATTCTAAGGGAGGACCCCCTATGAGTTCATTTTGATTAGGATGAAGAGCACGGTCAAAATTTATTCAGAGATAAACAGCAAAATATATATATATTTTTTTTTCTTCTTATTAGAAATGTCAAGTCCTATGTTGGGTGTACAGATTACTTAAAAATAAAATCTTAAAAAAGAAAAAAAGAATGTTCTTCCTTGGGCGGCAATGATAGGGGAAGGATCTTGGTGAGGGAAGGATCTAGGTAAAGAACGTTTAAACATTTAAAACAGTTCCTAAAAATATTATAAAAAATCAAATTTAAGAGGTATTAAAAGTACAGACTGAGGTGAACAGATTAGATTTAAAGCCTAGTTTACTACTTCTCTTAGACTCAGTTTCCTCATCTGAAAAAATGTTAGTAATGACATCTATGTTTTTTGGTTTTATATATGATTCTAGAATGAGATCATGGGTGTCAGTGCTTAGCACAGTATCTAACACTTATTACTGAGGTAGAATGTGTACATATAACATAGAATTAGTATTTAAATTTTCAGGATACGTGTAATTTACCTCAGAGATTCTGGCTTATGTAGGATACAGGATATCAGACTGTTTGGACAATTTTAGATGAGTATATCCGATATTTATGTGTATGGAAGGGAGGAAAACATCAAAAGGCTAGCTCATGCAATCCTATGATTGATGAAATATCAAATAATACACTTTTTGTTTGTTTTTTTATCAAAGGATTGTTATGAATGCTTTAACCTGGGAGACCTCACATACTCAATATAAGACTGTGTTTATATGTCCTAGACCAGCATGTTCTCATGCGCTGACATGGGTGGATCGTAGTTACTATGTAAATGCCCATTGCTACCGTATTGTGATTTTATCACAGCGAGGACCATGACTTCTGTCCTTGAAACTTTAGTGCCTGACGTGTAGCAGGTACTTAATAAATGCTGGTTGAAGGGAAACGAATAACTTTTACCCATTTAAACATTATAAATTTCATTTTTTATGATAGGTATATACATGACATAATTTCAATTTCTAATCACAACATAATGGAATTATTGAGAAAAATCACACAACTGGGGAAATTTATGTAATTTGTGTCACTTCAAATTCATGAACACCTTGATCCCCAGCCTTTAATAGATATTCATACATGCCATGCAGTGTTACTCTGTTTCTCCAAGAAACTTATTTTTCTATTCTTTACTCAGACCATTACTTTTTATTACTCTGCACACCACCCCACACCATTTTATTATGCTGCCCTTGTCTCATAGCTCACAAATAAAACAGAAGCCCTGGGATGGGAAGAACCCCTTTTCCTATCACTAAGTCAGCAAACCACCTGACCTTCACTTGCTTTTGCTACCTTTCAGATGTAATGGAGAAACTCCCCACACCAGCTGAGGTCATTCCTTCACTCCGTGTCCCTTTGCCACTCACCTTTAAAGAGTTTTGCTTCCTGATTATTCCCCCTGTCTGCTGTATCAGTCTCTCCTTCTGTAATGAATTGTTCCTGCTGGTATGTAAGGATTGTCCACCATCACACATATTTAAACAGTATTTCCTTACATTCTCTTTACCTGTTCCCCATTTTTCTGCTCCCTTTCACAGCCAAACTTCTTGCAAGCGTTGTCAACACAAACTGTTTATACATCTTCTCCCAGCTGTTCACTCTTCAATTCCCTACTGTTTAGCTTCCGCCCCCACCATTTCTCTAAAATTATCCTTGTCAAGGTCTCTGGTGACCCTCATGCTTTCCACTCTCACTGGACCTCCAATCATGGACCGACTATTGGCTCACTAATTGCTCTTCTGAAAACAAACAAACAAAAAACAAATTGCTCTTCTGTCTTAGAATCTGCAATACTACTTTGCTCTAACTTTTCTACTCCTTCTGCACACTCCTCAGTCTCAATTGTCCCCCACTCAACAACCCTTCTTTTCTGTCTACTCTCTTTCACTGGGTGATCTCATTCATTCTGATGACTTCATTTTATTTTATTTTTTTGATGACTTTAAATATCATATATGTTCCAACTTCCCAGTGTGTATCTGTGGTCCAAATCTTTCTTCTCATCTTCAACCCCATGAAGCTAAATCCATTTAACATATAAACAATAAAATACATGTTTTTCCCCTTAAGATTTATATTTCTCTCTCTACTTTTCCTATTTCAGTAGATGGCTTGACAACCTACCCAAGCCATAAGTCTAAACATCATGTTTAATGCCACATTTTTGTTTATCTTTAACATTCTATCAACAAATAATTTATATACCTTGAAAATGTATCCCTGCATTTCCTTCTTTCTTCCTACCATCTGGCACAATGTCACCATCATCTTCCTTCTACCAGAACAGCTGTAACACTTGTCCTATGGGGACACTACACTTTCTTATTTTTCTGCTCATTCCCAATGCATTCTTTACATACTGGACAGTTGTATTTTGTAAAAACCCAATCAGATTATGAGACTCCTCTCCTTAGAACCTTTCTTTGTAATAAATATAAATTGCTTTTGGTAACCTACAAAGAACACCAAGATCTTGTTTCCATCTCCAGCTCACCTCTGGCCATTTCCTGCCTTACTCCCTATACTTGAAGCACATGGGCCTTCTCTCAGTTCATGAAACCATGGAGGTCATTCCTGCTGTAGAGCCTTTCTCTCCCTGGCATGTTCTCCTTCTTGTTCTTTATGTGGTTAATTGCTTCCCATCCTCAATACTGCTTTCTCAAAAGAGAACTTTAAGCATTAACTGTCCATCTTACTAAGTAGCATTACCCACTTCCCATCGTTCATCATAAAAAAAGGTCCCTTCAAAACAACTTTTTCATCTGTTGTGTTCATTGGTCAAATTCATCAGTGGATTGCCAATCCACTGATCATTTCTTAATATTCTTCTTCCTCATTCTGTCAGTAGCATTTGACACAGTTTGTCAGTCCCTCTTCCTTTAAACACCTTACTTCGCTTTTGGGCGGTGGTATTCTGGAGCTTGCTTTGCAAGAGACAGCTGTTAATTTTTTTAGACTCTCACAAGCTATCATTGAACAATAATACATAGCATAAAGTTGGTTATGGTAGAAGTTCTTATACCACAGAAATTGGCAAGCACTAAAAATCAGGGCTTTTATGTTTAAAAGGCCATTTGTTAAGCATTTATCATCACACCATTGACTCTGGGACATTGCTCATTTAGTTTTTTTCCCTGCCTTGCAAAAACATATTCCTCATCTTTCAACATTGGAGTGCCCCAACACTATCAGTTCATGGACCCCTTCTCTTATTTATCTATACTCATTTTCCAGGGGATCTTATGCAGACCCATGGTTTTAAATACCACCTACTTGTTGATGACTCCAAAATTTTTATCTCTAGCCCTGACTTTTTTTGCTGAACCTCATAGTCTATCTATCCAACAGCCTTGTTAACATCTTCACTCTAATGTCTAAATAAGCACCTCAAACTTAATATTCTGAAACCAAGTGTTTGTTTTACCACATTTCTTTCATATATGCCCCTCCCAAAGTCTTCTCCGTGTCTCTGGCCAGAATCTTGGTGCTTTTGTTTTTTTTTTTGGGTTGTTTTTTTTCTTAATTCTCTTGCTTTGACACCCCATATCTAATCCATCAGCAAATCTTTTTTGATTCCACCTTCAAAATATATTCCGAATCTGACTACTTCTCACCCTTTCCTCTACAGACTTCCTACTTTAAAGCTCCGTAATTTTTTGTCAAAATTTTTGCAATAGCTTCCTAACTAGTATCCCTACTTACCCCTTGCCTGACAACAATCTATTCTCTGCTCATCAGCATTAAAAATCTTATGGCTTTCTGCCTCATTCAGTGCAAAATTCAAACGGATCACCAGGACCCATAAGGCCCTATGAACCTAGCCTCTGGCTGTCTGTCTGACCTTGTTACTTTCCACTGCCTTCCTCATTCTCTAGGCTGCAGACACACCGGTCCTACTGATGTGTTCCTGCAAGTTCTAAGAACCTTTCAATAAAAACCTTTACACCTACTGTCCTCTCAGACTAGAATGTTCATTGCCTAAATATCTGCAGGGCTCATTTCCTTCAGCTCTTTACTCAGATGTCACTTTCTTGGAAAAGTCTTGCATGATCACCCCAATATTCTTATTTTTTCTTTTATAACCTGTATCAAAATATGTCATAATACTACATTTATGTGCTTATCATGATTCCCTCCATAAACTCCAAGAGGTCAAAGATTTTATCTGTTTTGTTAATTACTGATTCCTCAACTTTTAGAACTGTGCCTGGCACTTAGTAATTATTTACTGAGTAAATGGTGAATTAAATTTTTTTGCCTACTTGTTTATTTTTGCTGGTTATATATGCTCTGGCTCCATGAGAGCCCACCAAAAAAATGTATTTCTAATTAAATTATCACAGAAGCTGTTAATATACTAATATATCTCCTTATACTTCCACCTAATTTTCCCAACAGAACTAAACTCAACATGTCAAAACCAAACTTAGCATTCTACCCATCAACACAAGTCTTTCTGGCCTTACCATTTCCATTAGAACAATATATTCTCTCAGTAATGTGAATTTAAATATTTAAAGCCTTTCATCTTTTATTCTACTCCTTTACTGTTATGTCTTACATCAACAGAGGCCAAATTTTAAATTATTACTTCTGTAAGGATTCTTTGCCTCTTTCTTTCCATTCCCATTGCCACCACACTAGTTCAGACTTTTTTGTTTAAATTGTTTTAGTCATCTTCTAACCACTCTCTTGGTCTTTACCTGTGAGTGTTTTTTTTATCACTCTAAATTAATCACTCTAAACTGTAGCTCTCACACTCAAATCTTTAAATGTCTAAAATGATCTATTTTAGCAGCAGTGACCATATAATTTATTGTCCAAACAGGAACACTTTTAAGAGTGAATTAATGTATTATTAATCACATTGGGACAACAGGTATGGACCAGAACTCAACAGGCAAATGAGGCTATATGGGCACTATAATTTCCACAGGGACTGTTACTTGCCTACTCAACAATCATGCCTTTCTCCTCCTCCTCCTCCTCCTCCTCCTCCTTCTTTTTAAGATTTATTTATTTATTTATCTGAAAGAGTGCAAAAACAAGAGAGATCAGAGAGAGACAGAGAAGCAGACTCACCACTGAGCAGAGAGCCTGACACAGGACTCGATCCCACGACTCTGGGATCATGACCTGAGCTGAAGGCTGATGCTTAACCAACTGAGCTACCCAGCCGCCCCTTTCTTCTTCTTCTGGAAGAAAAAAAAAGTGTTTTTCTGCCATCCACTCCATCAACATGATTCAGTGATATAAATTGAATCATCTTAGCCAACCGTGGTGAGTAACTTATTGTCATGAGGTGACTGGCAGCCAACAAAGCTGATGTCCTAGCTTCCACAGAGAGAAAGATGAAAAGAACTTGGCTCTTTGATTATGTCTTTGAGATACTGAATCAACCAAACCTGGGGTACCGTGCGTCCAGAAGCAGGGTACTCTTCTGTTTGTGTGAGATAAATTTTTCTTATTGTTTAAATGAACTAAGGTAGAATTTTCAGTTACTTTCCCATTCAATGCAAACCTCTCTCTCTCCTTCCCTC
The DNA here is from genome assembly GCA_028646535.1 of Procyon lotor. Taxonomy (NCBI): domain Eukaryota; kingdom Metazoa; phylum Chordata; class Mammalia; order Carnivora; family Procyonidae; genus Procyon; species Procyon lotor. The sequence continues at coordinate 53,886,937 of CM053615.1, forward strand.
TCTCCCGTTTTCATGACCCTTCACCACTTGACTTCTCTCCTCTCTCCCACCCCTGCTTACCACACCTATTTCAATACACTTCACTTTTGAACTAAATGGAAAGACTAAAATCTCTTTTTGAAAATATTTTTTGTTTCTCATGACCACGCCTTTGTATAGACTGCCCCACATTTCAGAAATACTCTCTGTTCCATTGCTAAAATCCTTAGGACCCACTCATCTCAGATATTATCTCCTCATGAAGGTTTCCTGATTTCTGAAATAGTCTTGTCCTTCTCTTTTGGACCTAAGTTGCAATGATTTCATACGTCTTTCATCACCCAAATTTGACCCCATCCTATAGTACTACATACCATTCTAAATCTCTCCCCACTTACTCTTCTCTGTAAGCTTTCATAAAGCACCTGACACAGGGATTTTGCATATTCAGTTCTTAAATTGAAATTCTAAAAATATTTCACTATCTGTAGTTATTAGTGAGTTAAGTAATACTTTCCTATAATTTATAAGGTACCACTCTTAGAACAGTTGGGTCTCTCTCCTCAAATCACTATCTCAAAATATAGAATAAGGAAAAAATTAGTATCTAGCAATTAAAACATTTTTAATTGGCTAACCCTTGCTACAAATAATGTAGTACTTCTTTTGCACACTCCTGAGCTAGGTAACTAGTTGGCCCAAGTGACTATTTTATTGGCAATGTATTTCCACAATATATGTCAGATACTTTTTTTTAAGATTTTATTTATTTATTTGATAGAGAAAGAGATCACAAGTAGGCAGAGAGGCAGGAAGAGGGAGAGGGAGTAGGAGGCTCCCCACTGAGCAGAGAGCCCGATGCGGGGCTTGATCCCAGGACCCTGAGATCATGACCTGAGCTGGAGGCAGAGGCTTTAACCCCTCTATCATCTGTAAATGATGCATTAATAAACAGATACTATGAGCCACCCAGGCACCCCTATGTCAGATACTTTAAAGAGATAAATGGAGCCTTGCCATACATTATGCCAACTTCTTTATTGAATTAAAAGGGACAGAGAAAAACATAGAAACATGTATCAGTTTATGGTTCTATATCTTACTCAGATGAAACACCTCTGATCTAGCATGATAGTATTTTAAAGAGCCTTGAAATTCTACTACATGATGTTTCAGTTCCTTTATTTATTTATTTATTTATTTATTGCCTATTTATTTATTTATGTATTTATAATTAATGCATTATGTTTAGCATTACATATACTTAGGTCAAAAACCAGCCTTACAAGATACTAGTTCCTTTATTTTTAAAACACTGAATTTAGCAAGAGAGAGAAAGGTGGGGGGCAGGAAAGGACTTATAGTGAATGAGTGTCTAAAATGTGCCAGGCCCTATGTTAGGACCTTTGTGTGCATTTTCTTATTTTATCCTCAGAATAATCCCCAACCCCATGAGTTAGGTTTTTCACCTTCAATTTACTAATGAGAAATTGGAGACACAAAACAGTACCCACAAATACAGTTGTTAATGATAGAGCCAGGATTTGAACCAGGTAATTGGCTAACTAAACCCAGGTCAACTGTACCTAATATATAGGCAGCTTAATATTTTGGATTAAAAGTCAAAAGCTCTGTATAGCAATATAGAATTTTTAGGCTATAAATTGAGGAACTCACAAGTTAGTAAAAGAGGCAAATGTTCATAAATAATATAATATAAAGAAAAATCCAATAAAACCATAGGACTTCAAAATTGAAGTACTAAGGTGTCTGAATTCCCCTGAAGGATTTGGGTTGGATATGTTATTTATAAGGTAAGTACACAAAGCACAAGTGAAAGAAGGCAAAGAGGGAGACAGGAAAGGGCAAAGCATCTGTAAATGATGCATTAATAAACAGATACTATGAGCAACTGATGTTTAATCCCACTGGGAACCTCTGAGGAATTGTGTGGAACACACTTCAAAATTACTCTACTAGCAGATATGGAAGCTGGAGTAGTCACCTCCCCACCCTCTTCTCTCCTTGTTTGAGGATTATCCCTGGGTGGTGTCAAACCCCCAGCACTTCTGGGCTTCCCTGCATTCTAAGCACTAGCGCTGGAGAATGCCCTAAGACAGAGAGAGTCAGAGATGCAAGCACTTGAGGCAGGAAACAGACTGTATGTATGCCCTCTGCAACAATACATCCATGTGTGGGAATGTAAAGGGGACAATGTTTAAGGAATACTGAGGGAATCAGGGAGACATCACAGAGAGGATGCCTTTTGAACAGGGCATTGAAGGATGGGTAGAATTTCATCCTGCTACATATGATAAGGAAGAGAAGCAGGAAGTAGAGTTCAGTTTGGGTCAATTTCAGTCGAACCTGACCACCAAGTTTAAAATTGCATCCCATCCTCCCCACCATTTCTTACCACAATCCTGACCACCACCCCCTTCCCCATTGCTACTTGTTTCCACAGCAATCGTTAACACACTATAGAAATTACTCATTTGTTATATTTATTGTTTACTGTCCATACTACTCACATTCATTGGCATATAAATTCCAGGCAGGCAGGATTGTTTGTTTATTTTGTTCACTAATGTATCCTGAGGGCTTAGAACAGTGCCTAGCACTTCAGAGCTTTTTAATAAATATTTGTTGAATGAAAGAATGAACCTGATCATTGGACTCTTGAGCTACTGGATGACTATCTCTAGCTTTAATGACAATGGAGATTCTGAAAAGAGAAGGAAGCATCAGAAAAAAATTAATGTGTTAAGTGTAGGACCTACTTGAATCCGAGGTACCCATGAGACATCCCAGTATGTTTCATGACCTTGAGGAAGGATGAAGGGCAGGAATCAAGCCTGGCTTACCACTCTGTGTCTTTGCTGTTTAACTTGATATTCAGCATCACACATTTGGTACATTTTCAAGCATCTTTTTCCTCAGAAAATTATCTATATTTATAGTATTAATATACTCTGGTAGGCACAGTAATCTCACATTTTTCTGGCATCATCTATCCTCAAGGGCCTCTAGGTTTCTGTGCTGAAAAGTTATTTCTCTTACGGTTTTGCATTTACTTTTTTAAACTGAGAGCATCTGTTACAGAAGTTAATTCTGTTTGGCAGCTCCCACTCGCTCAGTGGTACCCTTAATATCACTGCTAAACTCAGGAGTCTGGCTTTCGCTGGGACTTACCCTTCTGCCCTAATATGTCACAGGATTCTCCTCTGACACTAGGTGGAACGATGAGATACAAGAGCTTTAGAAGTGGACACTGACCTTTGATTGTGTGTCATGTGCAGTCTTACAAGCAAGACTCTCTTCCAGCTAGAACTGATATATATGCTAGTTCTTGGTTGATCAGACAGACATACGAGAGGTTCAGTGATAGCCCATGTCCATTTCTGGCATCACGTTGATACCTGCTTCACCCTGGCAAAATGAAATTCACTTAGATAGCTCACCATAATTTGGAAATTTTCTTAATTAAGTTGCCGTTTACCTTTGTTCTAATGATGAAGAAATGGTTTATTGAGCAAATTAATAGAGGAAAACCATTGAGAACAGAATGCTTAAAGTTTATAACTAATTCCAAAGAAGAAATTACTTTCAAGCAACCTCAGGTACTTTAGAAGCATCATTTACATGTAAATACCTGGGATAATAGGCTAATTACAATTGTTTATATTTATTCATTGAAACTATTTCCCTAAAGCATGCTCTTAAACTACATTTTCATATTCTATCCTCTAGTTTCCTTAAAAGTAAAACAAGTTTTTTTTAATATTCAATAATTTAGATTTGTCACTAATTATGCTTCCACCCAATTAATAAGATTTGCCAACAGTGGATTCACCAGTGATGAAGCAACATTATCAGATAAAAATGTCAAAAGCTCAATGGTAAATCTCAACATCAAGCAATTCAAGGTTTTATAGAGTTGTCTGAAAAGAAGGAAAAAGCAGCAAGTGGATTTTATTTAAGCCAGCTGCTACAGAGCCCCTTTGTGGACGATAGACCGGCAGGGGGACCCAGAGCCACGGAAGACTATCCTTTGATGGAACCCTGTGCCTTTAGTTGGGTGAAGGAGCAAACACATAAAAAGTTACCACTCTTTGATGACCTTCTGCAAGTGTCTTCTTGTCTGACCACTGATGTTTCCATTGCATATTTCACACTGCAAACTCTAACATCTTTTATTAAAAATTACAAGTACTAAAAGGGATCTCTTATGAATATTGGGTGGCTGTGTTCCTCCCTCCAATTATGGTTCTGCCTCTACTGCAGCCAGAAGTCATCCCTATTTATCTACTTCACATGAAATTGTTTGAAAAAACAATTGGAAAAACATGTCTTTAGTGTTTTTCCTAGTAATCAGTGTGATGCTTTTAGTTTTTGTGTTTAGCTCTATGATATGACTGTATATAACACTACCCCTTGGTATAGAGATTCAGGGAATGTGTTTTTCTATGAATAGTTATTCACACCAGTTTTTCTTTTCTCACATTTTTTTTTATTCTAAAAGGAAATTTACAAAGCAAAGACAGGTGGGAAACAGATATACTGAGGACAATTACTGACTAGGACACTGGTGAAATTAGAGGAGTGTGAATGGGCGAGGCTTACACAGGCCTGACCATTGTGCCTATGCCCAAATTAGCCCTAGCATCTACTAGACAACTGAGCAAGGCAATTTAGTTATTTATGCTTGGCTTACACTCTTCTCTGTTGTTAGACCCCTACACTGACCCGGAGACTCCCTGGTTCTGCTACTTCAGTAACAAGGATTCTCTTGTCTCCTGCAGTGTGTGGAGGAAGCAGTAACTGATCTTCATCTACATTTTCAAACCAGTCTCTCATTTTCATTTACCTCATCCCCTTTATCCCTTCTGACCTTTTGTGGTAAGTGTTGCTTCTAATTCTTTAGGCATTTCCAGAATGCCATGGTGAAAATAATTATCCTGTTCTCATAGTACTTTCTCTATCAGCTCTTAGATTTGAAATTTTTCCTTCTTGAAGTGAGGTGCTGTTCCACATCCATTTCCATGATCGTACGTCTTAGCTTACAGACATTATCTAGAATATGTGTTTAGGGTATGTGTTTCTGTGTCTTATTCTCCTTGCTGCCTGTGGGTGATTTTCTTCAAGGAAAAGGAATTAAAACCTCAAGTTGAGCATTCTTTCTTAGAAACACTCGAAGTTGGGGCACCTGGGTGCTCAGTGGGTTAAAGCCTCTGCCTTCGGCTCAGGTCATGATCTCAGAGTCCTGGAATCAAGCCCCGCATCAGGCTCTCTGCTCAGCGGGGAGCCTGCTGCCCCCTCTCTCTCTGCCAACCTCTCTGCCTACTTGTGATCTCTTTCTTTCTCTGTCAAATAACTAACTAATTAACTAAATAAATAAATAAAATCTAAACATTAAAAAAAAAAAAAGAAAGAAAGAAAAAGACACACCCAAAGTTAAGTAAATCAGCAATGAGGGGAATGGGATTCCAGGAAAAGTCAAGAATATAGTTTCCAAAGCTACTTTAAGGTGTGTTTGTTGTAGGCAGAATACTGTCATCCCCATTTTATTTATTTATTTATAAATTTCTTAATTTTCATTTTTTTTAAAATTCCAGTTACCTAACATATAGTGTTATATTAATTTCAGGTATACAATGTATAATTCAAAACTTTCATGTATCACCCGGTGCTCATCACAACAAGTGCTCTCCTTAATCCCCATGCCCTATTTAACTGATCCCCACCCCAATCATCAGTTTGTGTAATTAGGAGTCAGTTTCTTGCTTTGTCTCTTTCCCTCTCTCTTTCATTTTTTCCCCTTTGCTTGTTTGTTGGTTTGTTTCTTAAATTTCACATATGAGTGGAATCATACGGTATTTTTCTTTCTCTGACTGACTTATTTCACTTACCATTATATACTGTAGATCCATGTAGTTGCAAACGGCAAGAGTTCACTCTTTTTTATGGCTGAATAATATTCCATTGTGTATATGTACCACATATTCTTTATCCATTCATTAATTGATGGGCACTTGGGCTGCTTCTATATCTTGGCTATTGTAAATAATGCTGCTATAAACACAGGGGCCCATGTGTCCCTTTGAATTAGTGTTTTTGTATTCTTTAGATAGACACCTGGCAGTACAATTGTCGGCTCATCAGGTAGTTCTCTTTTTAACTTTTTGAGGAACCTGCATATTGTCTTCCACAATGGCTACCCATTTGCATTCCCACAAACAATGCAGTATGGTTCCATTTTCTCCACATCCTTACCAACCCTTGCTGGTTCTTGTGTTTTTTATTTTAGGTGTGAGGTGTGAGGTGATATGTCATTGTAGTTTTGATTTGCATTTCCTGATGATAAGTAGTGATGAGCATCTTTTAATGTGCCTACTGGCTGTGATTCCCATATCTTAAGTCCCAAAATATGATACCTTACATGGCAAAAAGGACTCTGCAGATATGATTAAGTTAAGGATCTTCAGATGAGGGGATTATCCTAGGTTAGTTGGGTGGGTCCAATCTAATCACAAGGTGGTTAAAAGGTAAAGAAGAAGGAAGGAAGGGGAAGGTCAGAGAAGATGACCAGAACCAGAGAGAATTAAGATTTGAGGAAAGCATACTGCTGGCTTTGAAGATGGAGGAATAGGCCATAAACCAGGCCTCTAGAAGTTAGAAAAGTCAAAGAAATGGATTCCTCCTTGAGCCTCCAGAAGAAATGTGCCCTACTGACCCAATTTGAACTTCTGATCTACAGAAATTATAAGACAATAAAGTTGTATTATTTTAAGCCACTAAATATCCTAAATATGTAGTCATTCTTCATGGCAGCACTAGAAAACCAACTC
>CM053615.1:53894263-53909722 GCA_028646535.1 Procyon lotor
GATCCCAGGACCTTGAGATCATGACCTGAGCCAAAGGCAGAGGCTTTAACCCACTGAGCCACCCAGGCACCCCTCAGCACCTAGTTTTATAACACTTTTACATTATTCCATATTTGCTTTTGTTATTGTTGGGGTTCTCTCTAAAATCCTTGGTATTACCATGACCTTTGCCCCTTCTCAGAGGTAGTCTCATTAATTTGATGTTTATCATTTATAGTTAGGTTTTCTATTATTTCTACACTTGCATTTATCTCTAAACAACTTATTTTATAATTTTGCAGAATTTTAAACTTTAAGTAAATAGTATCATATTACAGGTATTCTTTTGCAAGGTGCTTTGTTGTATTTAACATTATTTTACTGTCATTCATATTGATACATGAATTGCTCTGGTTTGTTTATTTTGACTGTTTCCTATTTGTATCATCTAAATTATACTATTCATGACTAAATTATACAATTTATTTTTTCTCCTGTTGATGGACACATTGTTTCTAATTCTTTCCCTTTTCAATCAATGCTGCCATAAAATCTTGAACATATCTCTTTTTATACACACAGCAGAATTTCTCCTAGACAAGAGTCTGCTGAGTTGTAGGGAATATACACCTTCAGCATCACTAGATATTACCAATTAGCAATTCATTCACTGTGTATGAGAGTTCCCTTTATCCACAGTTTATCTACCTAAAGGAAGTTACATGCTTTCTTGTTATTATGTAATGTGCTGTGATCTCTTTTTCCTCTTTGATCTCAGGGTGTACTCAACTGTGTAACTGTCAAACTCTTTCTTCATCAAGATCATGGATCATCATTACAGAGTAGAGAGGAGCCATATCAGTTCTTCCACCACGGTTTGCGGCAAGGAAGAGGTTTCATTCTATTGGAAGGAAGGAATCTGGAATGTTGAATAGGGGCACCTCTCTCTGCTCCCCTATGGAAGGAATGTTTGATTAAAGGCTGACTATCTCCGAGTGAGTCCTCTGCAAATAAGCATACAGTTCTCATAGGACAAGACTTTTGGGAATCACTAAACATCCTTATCCTTCCACCTCCATAATCTCCTAGAAAGCCTTATATTGAAAAGCTCATTTTGTCTTTGGAATGAGGCACCTCTGGAATGTGTTATGTTACTGTCCAAGAGTCAGCAAAGTTTGCCTTCCTCCCTCCATCCCCCAGAAAGTGATAAACCTACTTTGCTTATTGCTCTGATTATGATGTCCCATGTAGCATCAAGTTCGCCTGATATTATAGCAAGACATTCACTTCTTCAATTCGTAATTGCCTCACTTATGGTAGGAGAGGCAACTGGAAATCAAAGGGAAAGCATTTTCTCAACACAGCTGGAAAGCAGCAAATCCGGAAATGTAACTTGGTTCTGCTTCTTAGAAAAATAATTTTCTACTGTACCTTTTTTCCAAAATGATTCCCTTTGCTTTCGTTTTTTCTCTGAGGTTTTTTTGTTTGTTTGTTTTGGTTTTGGTTTTTCTTTTTTTTTGTTTTTTTGTATTTTCTAGAGAAAATTGAGTTTTATAATGTATTTCTAGAAATAATATTACATAAACATGAACTTTAGTCTCAACATTATATAGGTCCTCTGCATGCCACAGAACTTGTCCTCTACAAGCCACAGAATTTCAGAACAAGAAAGGACCCGCATAAAGGTGTCTCAACACTCTCAATTTCTAGATATGACAAAGATGAGGAAATTAAATATAAAGAGGGTATTTGCCCAGTGTCGTCCTGCTAGGAACAGGCAGAGCCACAATCATAGTAATTTTTCCTCATTGTAATAGTAAAGAATAAAATTAAATTATAAAATTCTACCAAATATAGGTAACAACTATTAAAATATCATTGTTTCTCCAATTGAAGTATCCACTAACAGAAGAATAGATACCTAAATTGGGTATTTATTTAATACTGCAATAAGTACTATAATCCACTTGTGTTTAATTTCAGTCTAGGCATTTATTAGATGTGTGACCTTGAGCAAATTATTTAATCTCCCTGAGCCTCAGTTTCCCCATCTGTAAATACTGAGAAATAGTTTTGAGGATTTGTGGTAATACATAAGAAAACTGAGTACAATATCTGCCAATTATCAGAACTTGATAAAGCATAACTATTATTCTAAGTGAACATAGACTGTGTGCTTCATTATAATAGGACAGATACTTTCATATTTCATGTGTATTCTATTTGGTTATATACACAAAGTTTCTACATAGGATACTCTATATTCTTTAAATGTGTGTGTGTTTCTCTCTCCTTTTTTTTTTTTAAAGTAGACTCCACGCCCAGCGTGGAGCCCAACATGGGGCTTGAACTCATGATCCTAAGATCAGGAGTCAGAGGCTTAACTGACTGAGCCACCCAAGTGCCCCCTCTCTCCTTTTTTATAAAAGAATCTATCAGATCAATCAGAAATTTGTGCTACGTTGACCATGATTTTATATCAGGAATTGGCATCCTACTGGGCCCCACCCAAAAATTAATTATGTCCTGGAACAGACAATCAGTCCAGTGGAAGCATTTGCATCATATACCCAACCACACCTTTGTCTGGAGCAGTTAGATTTGTATGTGCATTACATATCAGAAAAAAAGTGGCAATGTCTAAAAATATGACCTTAGCTCTATATAAAAATTGTATATTAATATTAAGAATATGTACCTAATACACAAACATATATTTAAATTAGGAGAAAATATTCCAGGATGTTATCATGTACTTTTGAATTATGGTACTTTTAGAACAAGAAAATTCATAAAAGAAAAAAATGAAGGGATGTCTTCTCCTCTCTGTGAATTGTTTATATCTGAAACATAATTTTTTTTTAATTGAGGACAAAGACAAATCTCCAGATATCCAACTTAGATTGATTTAATATTTTATGTCATGAGTTAGGCTGCCTATTCATGACTTTACCTTTACCTATGCTGTTCCAGCTGCCTCTTTTCTCCTTTTACCTCCAACGCTCCATTATCAACCTAAAGGAAAAAACTTACCACACCTTCAGATACAACTTGTTTCTTCTCCTGAATTAAGATCTTATTAATTAGTAATAATTGGTCTCTCCTATCTTTATGACCCAGTGTGGCTTGAACATTTATATATTTGTCATGAACCTGAAATAATTTTTTTGCACCTTTCCAAAGATATGTCTGTGCCTTGGGATTACAGACTCTGTCTAATTCATCTGTGTTTCCCAGTATTTAACAGAACAGGTGCTCTGTGAATATTCGTTAAAGATAAGTAGGAAGGAGAAAGAAGGAGAAGGAAGGAAGGATGTACAGATTGTGTTAAATTGGAAACAGACTATTGTAATGGACAATAGGGCTTCTGCCAAGAGAACTCTCTTTAAAAATGGCAGGAATTAGTCTAAAAAGAGACTGGCCCTTTCAGTGTTAAGTTTTTATTTGTTTCCATCCTAACCCAGCTATGATTGTGTACAGGTCCGGGGAGAATAAAAGGGGCTGTGTATCAATTGAAAGGTCTGTCTCACTAGACTCAGTAATGATTTAGAACTCAAATATCTCTGCTGTGGAATACTTCTTTTTACAACTGAACATAACATACTTCACAAATGCAGTGGTATTATTAGCATAGTGGCAGCAGTAATGCTGGTTTTATGCCATCACAGGCCACTGGACATGGTGCCATTAAAAGAAAGACAAAAACAGTTTCAGAGGCCAGCATCTGGGAAGTCTCCATCATATTAGTGATCCTGGCTGTGACATCAGCAAATTTTGAGAGTGGCTGGTATTCTGTAAATAGTGCTGGTAGAGATGGCCTGATTCTAAGCCCATTAGGAGCTATCTCTGCTTAGGACAGATATATCTTCTTGGGACAGCATCTCTGTAGAACTGTTGGAGCATATTTACCTAGTGCTTATTCTATGTAAATCATAGACCCAAGTTTGTTGTTGTTGTTGTTGTTTTATTTTTTTTATTTATTATTTATTTCACAGGGAGAGAGATTACAAGCAGGCAGAGAGAGAGAGGGGGAAGCAGGCTCCCTGCTGAGCAGAGAGCCCGATGCGGGGCTCGATCCCAGGACCCTGAGATCACAACCTGAGCTGAAGGCAGAGGCTTTAACCCACTGAGCCACCCAGGCACCCCTGTTGTTGTTTTGTTTCTTTTTTTTAAGATTTTATTTATTTGAGAGAGAAAGAGTGAACTTGAGAGAGGGGTGGGTCAGAGGAAGAAGCAGACTCCCTGCTGAGCGGGGAGCCTGATGTGGGACTCCATCCTTCCAGGATCATGACCTGAGCCAAAGGCAGTCGTTTAACCAACTTAGCCACCCAGGTGCCCTTAGACCCAAGTTTTTGCAGGTGCTGGACACACTAGGGAATGCAATAAATGAATATTCTATTTTCATGGAGCTGAAATTTGAGGTGGAGGAAACAGAAAAAAAAATAGATGAGCAAATAAATAATATAATTTCAGGTGTTTATACTCTGGACTTCTATGGTTTTGGAGCATAGCTATGACATTACTGAAATATAGAAGCATAGGAGTTACAGTGAACAAAATCAGGTGTTTGGTTTGGACAAGTAAAGTTTCAGATTCCGACTCAGTAATAATGGAAATGTTGATTAAGCAGTTGGATAAAGGAGTCTCTGGATCTGAATGGATAGGGTGGATCACATCAATGACTCTCCGCTGCCGTAAGCCTAGAATTAGGGATAGGAACATTGGTAGTGCATCCTGGAGCAGTAAATCAAGGCTTACGGCCATTGGCCCCCTGGACTGATTTATAGTCCATATATCCGATCTAGGGGCGTTCCCATATATATCCAAGGATGGTTACTCTGGAAGGAAAGGAGCTGGAATTTTGGAGGAGTATGTGGGAGCTTGAAGCAAGATTTGAGTGCTAATGCTGATGTGATCTCATTGATACCCTCAAATTAGTAAGGTATGGCATGTTCTGGTAATAGATGTACATGCAAAGTGCTATATAATTGCTAAAGTGTCCCAATGTGATTATATACTTCCACTGTATAATTAATTCACAATTAACATTTATTAATGTCTACAGATTAGTGATGTTATATTAGTGGAGACAGTATGGTATAATAAGAGGGTACTGGATTTGGAGCCAAAGCGAGTAATTCTCCCTTGATGAAGAACTTGTTGCCTCAGCGGCTAGGAGTCCTGTTAGCAGATGGTCTTCAGCTGTCACCACCTTCAGGAATTGACTGCTTCAGCCACAGAGAACCACGTTTGCTTAATTCATACCCCTTCCTGGGGTGGCCCACGTCTAAAGTGGAAAGACTGTGGACAGGCCACAGAGAGAGCTGGGCTTGAGAAGCCCCAGCAGTTCTCACACAGGATGTTTGAATCTTTCCCGCCCAGGGATCAGACAGTGAGTGAAACCTTTGAGGTGACCTCAGCCCCAGCCATCACGTGATTGCATGATCCCCAGTGAGAATTGACTAGCTGAGCACAGTCAGTCCTCCGATGAGCAAAATAAATGAGTCATTATTTTAAGCCACCATTTTAAGGTGGTTTGTTCACAGCTATAAATAACTGCAGCTGTAATTAAGTCATTTCATTTCTTTCAGCCTCAATTTCTCTGTCTATGATATGGGAATAATTTTATTAAAAGTTCCCGGATCTATCTCATGAGCATGTTGTGGAAATAACTTTAATAGTATATATAAACTTGCTTTATAAGCTGTAAGAAGCATTAGAGTTGCAATTTATTGTAATTATCACCATAAATCATCATTAACTTGGAAGAGAGTGTACAGAATAACAAGCATGGCTCCGATTTCAAGGAGCAATGGTATTAGCTTTTGGTTCATTATAATTTATTCAAAGCACATGAAGATTTGTGGTGCTATATATGGAAAAATAATTTAAATGTAAATAGAAGGGTCTTAAATGGGAGGGGGGAAATGAAAATCAAGAAGTGGGTTTAAAAACAATAGCATAACATTCACTTTTCCTTATCTAGCTCTTCTGTATAGTTCAAATCAGAAGAGTATTTTCTTTCCTTTCTTTCTTTTTTTTTTAAGATTTTATATATTTATGTGTAAATGAGAGAGAGAGAGCACAAGCAGGGGGAGTGGCAGACAGAGGGAGAGGGAGAAGCATGCTCTCCGTTGAACAGGGAGCATGATGTGAGACATGATCCCAGGATCATGACCTAAGCCGAAGGCAGGCAGCCACTTAACTGACTGAGCCACCCAGGCCCCCGAGAAGAGTATTTTCAACTTTACTTGTAGAGGGTACAGTTTTGTCCTGTCCGGCTTTAAACATAAAACTTGGCACTTAACAATTTTCTGCTTTGCGCTCACTTAACATTGCCCCATCCTGTCTTTGTTCTCTTCTCCTGCATACTTCAAATGCCTATATCTTCAACTAGAAATAAATGTATTTAAAGAAACATTCCAGAGATATTTCATAGTTAATGCTCCCAGAGTAACAATCAGAGCACTTTTTAAATAGAAGGTACCTAACACAAATTTATAAAATAAATGTAAAATCTAAACAGTACAAATATGATTTGAAAGATAATAAAGGATCAATGATTACTTACTACCAAGCTTTTTAAAAATTTCATTGCAAATTGAGAATTCAACTACCACTTTAACCAGATTTTTCTTTATTTTTTATTTTCTAGGTTTCAAGATTTTCCCCCAAGTCTTCATTAATGCAGCCTGCCAATTATTCCAGTTCCTGCTCCTTTCTTGATTTTCCAGGCACCTTTGGGATTGCACTTCCTGAGTCCCCTGTGGTAAATAGTTGTGGTAAACTTAGTATGAATAATGTTATTTTGAGTAGAGCATATTAAATTCTAGTTTTAGACCATTCCAGAGCTCATGTTCCCTTTAGAAGGGATCTATAAGTTTCTTTTTCTTATTCTTTTCTTTTAAGATTTATTTATTTTAGATGGAGAGAGAGACAGAGAGTGAGCAGGGTGAGTGGTAGAGAGAGAATCTCCAGCCAACTCTGCACTAATGGAGCCTGACACAGGGCTCTATCTCACAGCCATGAGATCATGACCTGAGCTGAAACCAAGAGTTGGATGCTTAACTGATTGAGCCACCCAGGTGCCCTGAGATCTATAAAGTTCTAAGAGAGGGACTATTCCATTAGACGATCTCCCATAGTGATTATAAGCAGCAATATCTCTTCCCCACGCTGACCTACAGTGGATATATAGCATTAATAAGAAATAAACTACTGTTGCTTTTTAAGCCTTTGATAATTTTTGTGTGGTTTTTTATTTGTTTTGTTTTCCCATAGCATAACTTCCTGATACAATCTTACTGATAGAGCCCCTAACACTTAATGACCAGAACTGATTGATGGGCTTGGCAAAGCTTGAGGACAGCCAAATCACAGCTCTCCTTTCCAGTTCTTTGTCAGTGGAATATAAATTGGTTTAGTAATTCAGCACTTAATTTGCGGTGCCAACTTGCTACCACAGAGACCACAAGCCAGCACTTCTAATCATATATACTATTTAGGCTTTCCCAATTCTGTGTTAAATGTTATTAAAATAGCCTATCGTGTCTCAAATTATATCTGGAGTTGGCTTAGGTGTTCCCCCGAGAATACAGTGAGACCAGAGTTTGCTCTGCAGAAAGTCAATCCGAGAGTGTTGTCACAGGAACAACACCTGTGACCAAGTGCAGAAAACAGAACTGGCCCCAGGGAGATGCTGAACCTTGTGATGCAATCACAAGGCCCTGCTGACTGTACGGGGAGCTGTTTAGATGACCCTTTCTCTTTGTCCTGGTTGAAGCAAAGGGGTTTTTGTGTCCGAGTGTCAACCAGCCATTGGAGGCTCAGTTGTTAAGCACCTGCCTTTGGCTCAGGTCATGATCCCAGGATCCTGGGATGGAGCCCCACATGGGGCTCCTTGCTCTTCAGGGAGCCTGCTTCTCCCTCCCCGACTCCTCCTGCCTGTGTTCCCTCTCTCGCTGTGTCTCTCTCTGTCAAATAAATAAAATCTTTAAAAATAAAAATTTAAAAAAAAGATTAAAAAACAAACAAACAAAACCCAGCCATCAGAAGAGAAGGTGTGATCTCAGTGAGGCGGCTTGCTTCAGAGGAGAGCAGTGCCCGGGAAGGGGCTCAGCTGTGCACTATCCACAGCCACCGCTCCTGGCAGCTGAAGGAACTTCTGCCTCTGTCCTGAAGGGCATTGTGTGTGGAGCAACACATCATCCACGACAAGAGTAACAAAATTCCAATAAAATCACTGGAGCCTGTACCAGGTTATCGCCTATGGAAACCGTCACCTCTTAGTTTTTGTGCACAATGACCTGTCCACTTGGACTGTTGTTTCCTGATCTCCAACTGTCAAAAGCATATTTACCTTTAAGGATTCAGCTCAAAAGCCATCTAGGGAAACCCTACCAGGAAATGATGTTGTTTTCAGCTGTATTTTTTCCCTCTTTTGGACTCTCTTGACACTCTACACCAGTCCTGTTATATTTCCTTTGAATGGGGAGAAGGTCCCTAAGTGAATGACTATGAAGCTGCTCCTCAAATCTGAGGCATAGAGAAACTAAGATGGAAGATGGTGGGAAGGGGCATAACAGGAGAAATGCAGATACGACATGTAGTGCCATTTGTTTCTCTGGGGTCTCGCACAGATGACCCTAAGTCTGGGGGTCCCAGAGTATCTGCTGCCCCGTGTCATGATTCGTAACCTAGGTTCTTCTCTCTTTCACCATTTTCTATGGATTGTTTCCCTGTTATTCTAAAGCTTCAGTGGAAGATTATTTAAATGTTCCATTCTTGACTTGGCCTTGTTTCAGAGACTTAAAGGGAGGCAGTTCATTTCAAAGCCTTATGTCCCCATTCCTTACCCCTGATGCCATCTCATTCATGCCTGAATCCTGCATGGTGATTGTGATAATTATTGAGGAATTCTGCGGAGGGTGAGGGAAATGTCGGAGAGTAAGAATCTGAGCCGTCATGTCTAACTGTTCTTTTCCAAGCACAATGCCTCCCTACAGAGTCAACCTCTGATTATCTGTTTTAATTTTTATTTTGCAGGAAAATAATTTCTTTATGCTTTGAGTTAAAATTATTCATATGCATGTTTTATTTCTTCATTAGACCTTAATTTACTTGAGATAAAGAGTAAATTTAGGAAAATCACTAGAAGACTTAATTTTCCCATTGGCAAAATGAGCAGCTATAATTCTTCAAGGGCTCTTCCATCTGCGGAACTTACTAATTTTATGTGAGTCAGCCTAAAATGATAGGATGTCACAATTCTAGAAAGGTTGAGAATACCTTATCTCTGGTTTTCATATTAGTTTGCTGGCAGATATGCTGCCTACATCTTTTTGTTACTGTCAAGTGAAATAACTGCTCTGGAACCGAGGGTGAGAATAACACAAAGAAAGTAAAACAAAGAAATTTCACAACAGCCAACATCAGGAACTCAGGGGCAATTCGACTTAAAACAGCTTGAAATTTTTAAAGAAAAACAGCAAATGCAATCTTTTCTCATTTGCTTTCTGTTTCTTCTTTAAACAAGCACACTCTACTTCCCCAAAGACTTTCTCCTAAAAAGAAAACGCATTGCACAGCTTGACCTGTAATTTAAATCACAATTAAGCTTCCAGTTAGAATGTATCTTCATCATAAATCTGCTATAAATCCTCCAGTGTTCAGTTAAATTCCCTTACCCTCTCAAACAGCATGACCCCAGTTTTATTTTCCCTAGACATAAAATGTTGAATTATAGCTTATTTATGAGTTTCATGAATAAGACTAATCCCATTGCCATTTGTAGAGAAATTCTCATCAGATTATTATATTATACTCCTAGATCCCATTAACTAACAAAAAATATTCAAAATAAAAAATTACTCCAAATTAGTCTAAGCCGAATTGCTGGCAACATTTCTTTGTACAAAAAGAAGATGCCACTGACCAGCACCATAAATAACATTTCCTCCTATTGTCCCTGCTAAGCACTTCGACCTATGCTAAATCCCATCTGCTTTTTTTTTTTTTTTAGGATTTTAAATTTTTGACAGAGAAAAACACAGCGAGAGAGGGAACACAAGCAGAGGGAATGGTAGCAGGAGAAGCAGGCTTCCTGCCAAGCAAGGAGCCCGATGCGGGGCTTGATCCCAGGACCCTGGGATCATGACCGGAGCCGAAGGCAGACCCTTAACAACTAAGCCCATCTGCTTTTTATAAACATTTACAAATCTGCCTTTCTAGCCTGTCATTTATTCTTAGTGGGATATTACTTCTTCACTAAGATTCCATTCCCTGAATTCTTGGTTAAAGTTGTTCAGATTTTATGTTTTTGACCTCAACCTGGGTACCCACTATAAATCCAAACTTGACTGAGAATGTCCAGCATCTGGTGAAACAGGTCATCTGGGGTTTCAATGACTTGAGGGCTTTGATAGTCACATGGAAAGGAAAATTACTGGAGGCATTAAGATTTCTATCTATTTCTAGGGCAGTGTAAGATTATTGCAAAAAAGTTATGCTTTATAATCTATAAAAAAAGAATTGATGTCCACTAATCTAAGCTCCAAACCGCAGAAATTGTTGTATTGTTCACTGACATTATAAGTACATGAGTATTTATTGAATGAATGGATGGACTTTACTCCTGGCTTTTCTCTGTGATCAAAGTTTAGTTCTGTGATCTGCTTTTTCATCTATGAAATGGAGATAATAAAAGAATTGTTGGGGTGCTTGGGTGGCTCAGTCAGCTAAGCGTCAGACTCTTCATCTCAGCTCAGGTCTTGATCTCAGGGTCTTGAGTTCAATCCCCACCTTGGGCTCCATGCTGGGAATGGGTGTACTTAAATAAATAAGTAAGTAAGTAAGTAAGTAATAATTGTTGAGTCACATAAAGTAACTTAGGAAAAGTGTTTGGAACTTGACACAGCACAAGTATACATCCATATTTTAAGCAATAAAATTACTCAATAACAATAAGATGACTCAAGGTAAGTCTGAAATGATTATTTTAAACCCTTGAAGAGCAGTGATGGGCAAAACCATTGTTTGAAAGTTGCAAGCCCTGTTTTTTCTTTTAATATGTGAAGGATTAAACTTGTTTTTTCTTTTAATATGCTGAAGGATTAAACTTTTAGGGATAAAAAGCTTGTTTTTGGAGAATCATCTGAATGGATACTCAAGTTTATATAAATGTAGAGCAATGGTTCTCTGCAAGAATAGAAAGATTTTCCTTAGATAGCACCAAGAAAATAAACAGCTTTGCTTAATATTGTAACATATTTTTAATACTGTAGGTAAAATCTGTTTCTCTTAGAAACATGTTCCTCCACTATGTATGGATCTAGATTATTCTATGCTGTACATTATTGCTTGTCCTTATAGAAATCAAAAAGCAATTTCTTTTTTCCAAGCAGTGACCCATAGAAATTGGAAGTGGAGAATTGGAAATGGCAGAAAAGACTGGGAGACATGATTTTCATTGCCCTCTGACAAGGGTTATAAAGAGAATTAGATCTTGATTGCTGAAGCCCCACACATACTCTGCTGTGAATGTCCCACAAATGCCATATTTTGAAGGAAAAAAATCCTCAAACTCTTAGAAATGCATTGATGTTATATTATCCCGGTCTGAAGTCCCTTGGGAAACAAAGGGCAAGAGACCACTCTTCTATGTAGGTGTGGGATTTGGGAGAATGGAGCAGAGGGAGAGCGGAGACTGAAAGAGAAGAACCAGAGATTTGATATTTCTGATATAGAAACGTAAGTATTTTGTAGAACTTTAGAGAGGGCAGAGACTGGTACTAAGACATATTTGTTGAAGTAGTCATTTAAGTCAGAATTCAAAGAATGAGAAATACTTGTGACCCTCGAGGACTGAAGAATGATATAGGGGACTATAGAGAAAATGTTGATTACAGAAAAGGCAGAGTTTGTGAAATAAAAATCCAAGAGTGAAGAGTCTGTTTGGATCTAATAAAAACTAACATAGTAATAAAAGAGAACCCGAGGAAGATCAAGATGTGTATGGATTTGAAATAAAAAGTAAGATACCATCATGACAAAGAGAAACATTAAATAACAATTTAAGAACAATGAATTACATATGAGAAAGGGGAGCCAGTTATCATCTCCATAAAGGAAGGGGTGTGGCAAAACAGAAGAGAGGAGATGAGTAACTTTGGCCATAACCAGCATGGAAGTGATAAAAGCCAAAGAGATCTGAAAAACTGAAATTACAAATATGAAACAAGAAGATTTTAGATTTTATGAGTACTATGTGAAATATTTTCTTAAGAGCTAGTCCGTACCAGACTTCCTTCTGTTTTTTAGGAAAAACTACTTTCTATATGGAACATAAGAATCTGAAAACAATGCTTGGCAGGTGCAAAACAGAGATCACTGATGTTCTTCATGAAAAGTAAGTGAGAGTGAGAATGATGAGTGAGAATGATGAGGGAGCAGAAGGCAAGCTGAAGACAAAGCACCAGCTGACACCCTGCAAAACCCCCACCCTTACTCTCAGGTGGGATCTGTTTGACATTCCTAAGAAACTTCTGGCGGCCCTCAAACTAAAGAAAGGGTGGGGGGAACCAACCAACAAAAACAAATGGTTAACTAATAGAGATCATACTCCCACAAGACAAGAGCCTAAATCAGGCCCTTAATGAGTATCTTAGATTTACAAGGAAACAGCAATTTTTTCCATAGCCTAACTACCAGAGACCCATAGACTCAATTTCCTGGAGCCCTAACATCACCTATCCATCCATAGTGATATAGGAAAGAAAAGTAGAAAGGAATGTAAATAAAATAAAATTTCCTTATAACCTGCAGCCCAGGGTCAAGGACTCCTGATAGGCAGAGTATAACATTTCTTCAGGAAACTCCCAACTGTCTTAATGTTAATGCTTTGCTAGCGGGAAAACCACCTTAACTTGACAATGTCAAGGTCTCAATATCTTGTAGGTCCTCTTTAGCATACAAAAGTTTTTTGAAAACCTCCCTTCTTCCTTACCTGCCACCAACTCCCAAGTATATAATCAGCCATTCCTCACAACTCCAGTGCAGCAACTCTTTTTGCCCGTAGGTCCTATCCCCATGCTTTAATAAAACCACCTTTTTGCATCAAAGAGGTCTCAAGAATTCTTTCTTGGTTGCCAGCTCCAGACCTCATCCCACCAACACCAACTCACCTACATTCAAAAATGACATCAAGAAGATCTCCTCTAATATGGTTGACTGAACTTCCCTTTAAATAGTAATACTGTATAAAATACAATAATATTTGTTATATAAACCATATGCCGAGCTCAATGACAAAAACCAAAACCAAAACCAAAGACAGGAAATACTCAATGCCAGAAACAAACTGAAAAATTGCAGCCCTCCCACATTTCATCCTTGGCTATTATGGCTCAGGAGCCAGTGGCTGGGTGTCCCTGCACAAGCATAAAGGCCTGGAGCCTCAGTAGAAAAAACTAAGCCTTTAGGTAAAACCTCGAGCCTTAAACACCTGCCAGTCACTGGAACTGGAAAAATTCCACCTACTAGTCTGGGGAAGAAGAGAAGTTTGTTCTTTGCTTGGGGCTTTGGATAGGGGTTAAAAACAAAAGGTACCTGTGAGAAATAAAAACCCCAGGCCTACAAGACATAAATTTACAATATCTGCATAATTCGGGAACCACAAACTGAGAAATAATCATTCACAAGTGCCCCAGGATATTTAAGAGCCAAAAAACCCTGGCAGAAACAAATACATAACTGTTCTGAAGGGACTCTTTCACAACTCAGGGCATAAGAGACTCCCATAAACAAAACAGCCCCATCCCAGAACAGTACCACAGGTGCATATAAATCACTGTGAGTAAAACTCAGCAAATGTTGTAAACAGTAGAGTTAGGAATTCAAAAGCTGGAAGTTCCTGAAAGAGAATATAAAGATATATGATTAAAAAGGCAAAATAAGGGGCACCTGGGTGGCTCAGTGGGTTAAAGCCTCTGCCTTCGGCTCAGGTCATGATCTCAGGGTTCTGGGATCGAGCCCCACATCGGGCTCTCTGCTCAGTGGGGAGCCTGCTTCCTCCTCTCTCTGCCTATTTGTGATTTCTCTGTCAAATAAATAAATAAAATCTTTAAAGAAAAAAAAGAAAGGCAAAATAATAGAACTTATGATGAATATAGGCAGATTTCACAAAGAACCAAACAGAACATGTAGTACTGAAAAGTTTTGTCACTGAAATGAAAATGATGGGTCTAACCAGATCCCATAGGTCAATGAATAGTCACCTCCTTTTCTATTCCTTAAATTATGCTCAGGTATATTTCTTGTCAAACAGGTTTTATTTGGTGTAGTCAAAGTGTGCTGCTATGCAATACAGTTATACAATATGAACTTCCCGTCTTTATCAATTCATTCATTTGAACCCCAAATTAATCTCTCAACAAAAGGAATCAACCTTTCCTTATGTCTGCAGGGAAGGTAAAGTCCTTTCATTATTTCTTCTGTCCTAAGTTGCAAGGAGAGTGGATTCATCTAGGCCCCAAAAAGAGCTACTTTAGAACTTAAAATTTGAAATGAACACCCAGGGAAAGACTGTCCTTCCCAGTGCTCTGGAATAGTAGACCTAATCTTTTCCCTTGGTTCCCCTTCTGGCTTTATTGATGCTTTTGTTGGTGCTGCTGCCTTGTACATAAGGATTAAAACCCCACAAGCCTGCCAGTCTTTAACCTTCCAAAAAATTTTGATCCATGGTGATGAAACAAGAACAGTGCTTTATTTTTACTACCTTTACCCTATGGTTTATCTTTACTTCCAGCCCTTCCCTCTCCAAATTAGGGTAGTATGAGTGGCTTTGTGCCTTGATCTTCTCCACTTCCCAGTGATCTCGGGAGGCAGTTCTAAGTCAGCCATTTCAAGTTCATCCGCACTAATGGAAATTCTTTACTATTCCTGGCATGCTGGAAGACTAAAACTCATATAGATATCTCCTTTACTTATTTGAGAAGAAGAAAAATATTTATTTGAATATTATATACTGTAGTATATTATATACTGTAGTAATGGAAACAGGTTTAGGGCAATAAATATTAAACGTGATAAGGGATCAAATGAAGTATACAGAAAAAGGCTCATGAGTTTTTTTTTTTTATTAACATATAATGTATTATTTACCCCGGGGTACATATCTGTGAATCGTCAGGCTTACACATTTCACACTTACATAGCACATACCCTCCCCAATGTCCATAACCCAGCCACCCTATCCCTAGCCCCCCATCTCCCAGCCACCTCAGTTTGAGTTTAGGAATCTCTTATGATTTGTCTCCTTCCCGATAGATCTCTCCTTTAATAGGTAATTTTCATTTTAGTAAATACTTTCAGTAGAAGTAGAGAAGTATATTCTTGTAACAACTCAGAAGTGCTCATCCAGCAAAAAGTACATTTGCATCTGTTTTCATCCATTTCACTTGAATATATAAGTTAATTATTAAT
>CM053615.1:53910222-53933546 GCA_028646535.1 Procyon lotor
TCTGTCCCTGTAGTAACCAACTGCATGTACCAGGCCTCTAGAAACTAGTAGTTAAACTGAACCAACTGGATGGGAGTAGCGGTGTGTAGGCTTGTTTCCCAAAGAAGAACGGTAGAGCAGGGGCATCCTGAGCCTCCTTAGGCGTGTTGTGAAGCTGCTGGGGAAGTGACTCCCCAAGTTCTGTGAGTGGAAACGTAGTGCTCAAGTCACATTCTACTTAAAAAGGTTGTAACAAATACAAACAAATTAAAAAAAAAAGTGTGTTTAGGTCAGAGGAAGTAGCTGGGCAAGTGGCTGTTTTATTTCTATTAAGCTGTCATTCTTATGTTTTAGTCTTTTACCTACATTATGATTACAGATTTCTGCCCCACTTATATATTTCTGTTTTGTACAGAGCTCCTTTGTGGCCTCTGTGATTCCTAGCAGTTTATCTGTCCAAATCCGTAGTGAAAATGCATGTTAAGTCAATCATCCTTGAAGGATTTAAGTCCTATGCTCAGAGGACTGAAGTCAATGGTTTTGACCCCCTCTTCAATGCTATCACTGGTCTAAATGGTAGTGGGAAATCCAACATATTGGACTCCATCTGCTTTTTGCTGGGCATCTCCAACCTGTCTCAGGTAAACTTTATGATTTATGGGAATTATGTTTGGGAAGCCTCAAGGGAATCCAAACTGAACTTAGAGACTATTGCCAGTATTCTCTTCATTTGCATTTTTCTTTATATAAATTATCTTAGACCTCACCACAGTCTCTTAGAGGTAGATATTATTACTCCATTTTTCAGATGAGAAAACAGAAACTTAGGGTTGCATAAAGGTCATGCTTTTAAGATGTTGGGAGCAACATTCAAAGTCAGGCAGTCTTTAAGGCAGTCTTCTTCCACAGTCTGTATTCCTACCCACTCCCCCTGCATTATAATGCCTTTTCAGGATCTAAAGAAATTAGATGAACAGTGAAATTCTTAGATGAACAGTGAAATTCTTAAATGCCTTTTCAGGATCTAAAGGAATTAGATGAACAGTGAAATTCCTAAGTCTTTCAAATGAACTTCAGCAAAGAAATGAGTAGAAAACAATTTAGTGCAGGGGTGGAAAAGTCCTGTGGAGAAAGGCACTCATTTAGGTGGTTTTCCATTTTCCTTGCTTTTGAATGTAACTGGCTACTTAATGGATACTACATAGGTGGTTTTCCAGCAGCAAGAAACCCATTTTTAGTGCCATTTTGTGCAGTATGGGGCTTTGTAATTGATAAACTTTTATTTTGTTTTAGGTTCGGGCTTCTAATTTACAAGATTTAGTTTACAAAAATGGGCAGGCTGGTATTACCAAAGCCTCAGTGTCAATCACATTTGATAATTCTGACAAAAAGCAAAGCCCGTTAGGATTTGAAGTTCATGATGAAATTACAGTGACAAGGCAGGTGAGTGGCTTTAAAATATTTGGATATCTAAGAACTTTAAGTCTGAGGTATTTTTTGGCAATATGACTTTTGTGGAGAGAGAAAGTTTATGAGCAGAATTGATCAAATACTGACTAGATTTCTTAAGAATATCTTCCTTCTGTTAAAAATTTGATCATGCAAAATCTACCATTTACCCAGAAGATTGAAAGGGATCTGAAAAGCCATCAATCAGTATGGGCACTCAACCATGCTTAAATCTTGATACTTGATTCGTCTTTGTGCTGGAATACCTATACTTGGGATCTAGTTATCCTTTGAGGTAATCTGTTATTGGACAGGTCTAATTAAAAAGTTATTCCTATAAAATGGGTCAAAATATTGTCATCAACTTTTACACATTAAATCTGGTTCTTTGAGAGCATCGAAAAGGAAATCTAATGTATTCCATATTTTAATATTTAGTTTTAATATTTAGGTGTTAAATATTTAATAATGTAAGCTAAATCTCTGTAGGTCTTTCAACTAGTAATTGTTTCTATTTCCTTCACTTGTCTGATCACACTGAATACAAATTTGCTCTAGATTTTTATGCCTTTATTATTTTTAAAGGATGGCACCTTAAATTGCATTTACAGGAATGAGTCTCCTTAGTACAGGATTAAGCAGAATTATCATTTCTTTCATTTTAAGTGCCCTTCTGTTTTCCCCTATATGACATTGGAGAGTTGATAATGCATTATGAATTCATATCCAATTTACTTAAAATCACTCTAATTTTTTAAATGTGTGTTACTAGCTGTGTTAACTGCTGTTTCTGTATGTAAACAGGTTTTTAAAACCAGTGCAGGACCATACATTTTTCCCTTTTTCTTATAGTCATCCAGTGTTACTTTGTCAGTTTTATTTTATTTTTTAATTTTTGTTTGTTTATTTGAGAGAGAGAGAGAGAGAGCATGAGAAGGGAGAAGGTCAGAGGGAGAAGTAGACTCCCCGTGGAGCTGGGAGCCCGATGTGGATCCTGGAATTCTGGCCCGATCCGGAATTCCAGGATCATGACCTGCCTGAGCTGAAGGCAGTCACTTAACCAACTGAGCCACCCAGGCGCCCCTTGTCAGTTTTATTTTTAAAAATTCTCTTAAGTCCTGTTTACTTTCCATCTTAGCATTAGGTAACTTACGAATCCCCTTTCTATTTCTTAATAACAACTTCTGGTTGAAAAAAAAATAAGGCATTGACTAGGATAAAATCCTATTGTGTGTCATTAAGCATCTATCAAATGCCTTTTAGGAATTTTCAGTAAGTCTGCTACTAATCTACCTAAAATTCCTCACCGCATACAATCCATATGCCTATATTTTCACCAAAATTTTGTTGTAAGGAATTTGTTAAAATACTTAAGTATATTAGGTCTGTTGTTCAAATATATTAATATATGATCAGCTTAATACTCCTGACAAAAGAAATGAATTAATACTCATTCCATATTTTATTAAATGTTTGCTGTGTGCGGGGCATTCTTGAAGACACTGGGAAATCCCGATAAAAGAATGAGAAACCTCTTTTTAAGGACCTCAGAATATAGTGAGTGAGATGATTATGCCCATTAGGTGACAATATATGTGCTATAGTAAAGTTTGAACAAGCTGGTGTCTGGTTGAAGCTCAATGATTAACTCTTCTTTCAAGAAGTCACAAGTTATGTCTTTATTAACCCCTTTTAGAATCTTGTCAAGGATTGTTATCAAACTGCTTGTCTTTCAAACACCTGGGTGGCTCAGTTTGTTAAGTGTCTGACTCTTTATTTCAGCTCAGGTCACAATCTCATGGGTCTCCACGCTGGGCATGAAACCTGCTTAAGATTTTCTCTTTCCCGGGGCACCTAGGTGGCTCAGTGAGTTAAGGCCTTTGCCTTCGGCTAAGGTCATGATCTCGGGATCCTGGGATTGAGCCCCGCATCGGGCTCTCTGCTTGGTGGGGAGCCTGCTTCCCCCTCTCTCTCTGCCTGCCTCTCTGCCTACTTGTGATCTCTCTCTGTCAAATAAATAAAATCTTTAAAAAAAAAAAATTTTCTCTCTTCCTTCCACTCTTAAAAAACCAAAACTGCTTTTCTTTAGTTTTTAGTATCTGACTTCTGTTCTTTGGAAATTAAAAAGTGGAGGAAAGGGGTTAACCTATGAGGGTGGAAAAATTGCAGGAAGAGTGATCAGGGATAGAATATGTTTCACACATACTTGGAAACAAAGTCAAAAGTGACCTTAGAGATCTAGTCCAATGAAGGGGAGGTTAGGAGGATTGTGCATAGTTATATAACTAGTTAGCAAAAGTCTTTGGATTGAGTCACAACAATTGACTTCTTTGTTGACCATCTCACACTTCCTCCATCATTTACTCAGGACTGGTTTTATTTACCATTAGTTGGACAGAACAAACAAGTGAAACATATTTGGAAATTTATCATCTTAATTCAAGATATGTATGTTCATTTATATGTGTGTGTATGTATATATGTATTATGTTAGTCACCATACAATACATTAGTTTTTGATGTAGTGCTCCATGATTCATTGTTTACATATAACACCCAGTGCTCCATGCAATCCGTACCCTCTTTAATATCCATCACCAGACTCACCCATGCCCCCCATCCCTTCCCCTCTAAAGTCCTGCGTTTGTTTCCTGGAGTCCATAGTCTCTCAGGTTCGTCTCCCACTCGATTTCTCCCTCTTGATTTTTCCTTTCTCCTAATGTCCTCCATGTTCCACAAATAAGTGAAACCATATGATAATTGATGTTCTCTGTTTGCCTTATTTCACTTAGCATAATCTCTTTTTTTTAAAATACTTCCCTTTTAGGTAGTTATTGGTGGTAGAAATAAATATTTAATCAATGGAGTAAATGCAAACAATACCAGAGTACAAGATCTCTTCTGTTCTGTTGGCCTTAATGTTAACAACCCTCACTTTCTCATCATGCAGGTATTGTTTATAGTCTTTATATAATGGTTTGACATCGTTTATTTTTAAGTTATTATAATAGTAGAAGTGCTTCTTTTGGATTTTCCATTTTTTGTTTTCTATTATACTGGTATTTGGGTACCTGGTAAGAGTATAGGTTGGTTTTATTGCTCATATGTTCTAACATACACATTTGAAATTTGAAGAATGTCTAGAAATAATTTTTCTTTACTTATTTTGTTATTACAAGAATAATACATGGTCACTATAAAAATTTTTAAAAACATTGTCATAATGTATCCTTTTAAAGTACTAAAGTCAAGCATTTTATCATTTCAAATATATGTTGAATTTTAGGTAATTTTCTTCCTTAGACACTTACTCAAATGAAAAATAAGTGCTAATATTGTCTTGGCCTTATATTATCTCACTTGACCCATCCATCTGTCCTCTTAGAAAGTCACAGCAAAGCCAATGGCAGGATCCTGATGCAAAGCCTTTCAAAGCTGAAAATTTATTTCAAATGAATCTAAATCCTAAGTAATATGATACCCTGAGAGCTGGGTAATGGGGTTGGTTTTGTTTTTTGATAGTGATATTCTGGCGTTGAAATAAAAGATGTTACTGTTTTATTTGAGGCCCAGAAATGTGCAGTATATTTCTAGAAATTATCTTGGAGCATGACCATTAAAAAAAAAAATCAGGAAGTGTTCAACAATTACGTGAAGATTTATATATTTAGATACTTGTTGGAGACTTCTATATCATTAATATTGTCTTAGAAATATGGTCTGAGTTAACTTTAATAATTGTATCACTCATAAGTGAAAAGGTAAATAGCCAGTTTCTAGAATTATAAGGTACCTTTGTTCTCAAATGTAATGTAGGTAAACAAAAACTCCCAGAAGACTGGTATATTAGGATGGGACAACTTCATTGCAGATAAACATGAATGCATTTAGGCGACTCTAATTTATCATAGTAACTGCCATTTTATTTTTTAGGGCCGAATTACGAAAGTATTGAATATGAAACCTCCAGAGGTAAGGATACTCTTTATGGACAGTAAAAATTATAATTGTAGATACTGTTTTAATCTTTAAATCAATTTTTTAAACATAATTTCTTCCATTACAATTATTGGAAACATTACTAAGAGTGATTAGAAAAGAAAGTCATTTTTTGTTTTTTTGCCTTTTTTTAAAACTATTTGACACTATATCACATCCCCTTTTTAAAGCTGTATAACGGGGCACCTGGATGGCTCAGTGGGTTAAAGCCTCTGCCTTCGGCTTGGGTCATGATCTCAGGGTCCTGGGATTGAGGCTCCGCATCGGTCTCTCTGCTCAGCAGGGAGCCTGCTTCCTCTCTCTGCCTGCCTCTCGGCCTGCTTGTGATCTCTGTCAAATAAATAAATAAAATCTAAAAAAATTAAAAAAAAAAAAAGCTGTATGACATAACCCTTCTGAGCCTTTGTTTCCTCATGTGTAAATTAAGAGTCAAAAGTCCTTACTTCAGTTGTTTGGAGGATCAAAGGAGAATGTTTAAGAAAAGGCATGGGACGTTGTTGAGCAGATTTTTTTTAATGGAGGTATAATTGACATATTAGTTTCAAGTGTGCAGCATAATGATTAAATATATGTAGTCGTTGCAAAATAGGATGTTGAAAAGTCATTTAACATCCATCATCACAGTTACAATTTTCTTTTTCTTATGATAACTTTAAAATTTACTCTTAGCAATTTTCAAATATACAATACAGTATTATTAACTATAGTCACCCTACTATACTTTATATCCCTAGGATTTCTAACCCTTTGATCACCTATACCCATTTTGCCCACCCACTACTCATATGTTCTCTCTGAGCTCAGTTTTTGCTTTTTTTTTTATTCCATATACAAGTAGGATTATACTGTATTTGTCTTTCTCTGTCTTACTTCACTTAGCGTAATGTCCTCAAGTTCCACCCATGTTGTCACAAATGGCAAGATTGTATTTTTTTAATAGCTGAATAATATTCCATTGTACATATATATATCACATTTTTTTAATCCATTCATCTGTCAGTGGACACTTTGTTTTCATGTCTTGGTATTAATAAATGAATGTGCATAAACCTTTTCAAGTTAGTGTCTTTGTATTCTTTGGACAAATACCAGAAGTAAAATTGTTGGATTATATATGGTAGTTCTATTTTTAATTTTTTAAGGAAACTTCATGGTTTTCCGTAATGGCTGCACCCAATTTACATTCCTACCAGCAGGATATAAGGTTTTCCTTTTTTCCACAGCATCAACGAACACTTGTTATTTCTTGTCTTTGTGGTAATAGCCATTCTCTCTCTTTTTTTTTTTTCTTAAAGATTTTATTTACTTGACAGAGAAATCACAAATAGGCAGACAGAGAGAGGGGGCAGGAAGCAGGCTCCCCACTGAGTAGAGAGCCAGATGCGGGGCTTGATCCCAGAATCCTGAGATCATGACCTGAGCCGAAGGCAGAGGTTTAACCCACTGAGCCACCCAGGTGCCCAATAATAGCCATTCTAACAGAAGTAGTAGCTGATGGTTTTAATTTGCATTTCCCAGATGATTAGTGATGTTGAGTACCTTTCTTATACATATTGGCCATCTGTATGTCTTTTGTGAAAAATGTTTTTTCCCCATACACATGTTCCTAATATATTTGGATATTAAACTCTTAGCAGATTCATAACTTAACAACTATTTTCTCCCCATTCCATAAGGTTTCCTTTTCATTTTGTTTGTGGTTTCCTTTGCTGTGCGGGTTTTCAGTTTGATATAATCCCACTTGTTTATTTTTGCCTTTGTTGCCTTTGCTTTTAGTGTTAAATCCAAAAAAAATATTCACCATGAGTAGTAATGTCAAGAAGCTTAACCTGTGTTTCTTCTAAGAGTTTTATGTGTCCAATATTAAAAGCAATTCGACTGTATCAAGCAGGCTTTCTCAACTAGAGTTCCATGTCAGAATTAAACCCTATAGAAAAAGATTTGAGTGAAATTGATTCATTGCATACAGTGAATTGCTTAGGGTATGGGATATTAAGACTTAATTTTTTTCTTAGAGCCTCCTTGAAAAGAGTTGGTATAAGGGAATGAATGTTTTGTATAAGAACAAAGACTCAATAGTTACTCTTTTCTATTAAGAACTGAGAAGAAAACTGATTATTGATATCATAATCTGGTTTGAACATAGGTCATGCATACCTACCTTCTTTAGATAACATCTTAAGGGAAACTTGTAATTTGAAACCTGCTGATACATAAAAATCAAAATGGTTTTGAGAGAAATAATCCTGTTGAGATATGGATTCATGGTGAGTAGAAGCTTCTGAAAAAAGAGTGCTGGCAAAATTGTTCTACTTTTAAATCACAATTGATTAGCATTTGCCTTTTTCAGAGTGCTTTTCACATGAATTACTTTGTGTAATTCTCAACAGTGTTGTGAGATATTAAGTACCTTGTAGATGAAGAAACTATGGCACAAAACATTAAGTTACTTGCTGAAGTTCTTAAAGCATATGCCATGGTTGGAATACATGCATGTATTATGCTTCATCCTGTTGGCAAAAACATGACTGAAATCTCTTGGAACAATTTTAATTAGAAACTTCTAAAGTGACAACTGAGTGTTGTTACTCTTTACTTTTTTTATATTTATATTTGAAGGAAAAGAGGAGGGAGGAATTATTGGCTTCAATTTTATTTTTAAATTTTTATTTTTAGGTAATTTGTATACCCAACGTGGGGCTCAAATCCACAACCCCAAGAATCAAGAGTCACACACTGAGCCAACTGAGCCAGCCAGACACCCCTGGCTTCAATTTTAAAAGAGATTTACTCTGTAACCTCAGTGTAGCATGAAGTTTGATTTTATGATTGGAGTAAAGGCGAGAAGTATTTCTTGAATGTTAG
Organism: Procyon lotor; assembly: GCA_028646535.1. Taxonomy (NCBI): domain Eukaryota; kingdom Metazoa; phylum Chordata; class Mammalia; order Carnivora; family Procyonidae; genus Procyon; species Procyon lotor. The sequence continues at coordinate 53,918,515 of CM053615.1, forward strand.
GGCTATGGGTTATACATGTATTTTTTATGTACTTCTGTGATTCATTTGGGATATATATTTGGGATATATATTTTTTATGTACTTCTGTGATTCATTTAAGGTGCTTAGTGAGGTTAAGACCTTAAATTACATACTTTTTGTAAACTCCAATGAAGTTTTTTATCTTGGGTTATTAAAACATTAATATAATGTTTTTGTCCTTCCAGATTTTGTCTATGATAGAAGAAGCAGCTGGAACCAGGATGTATGAATACAAAAAAATAGCTGCCCAGAAAACTATAGAAAAAAAAGAGGCCAAGCTCAAGGAAATTAAGACGGTAATTAAATTTACATAAAATGTTTTTAAAGACGAGAGTAATTTTAGGGTTTCTCTCCTGTAAAGAGGAAATTCCCCCTCCCCAGTTTTCCTTGGACTTCATGTTTCTTTTCCTGTTCAGTTTTTTTAATGGTGCTTTACATACTGAAAAATTTGATTTTCCTTTATTTTCCAGATACTTGAAGAAGAGATTACTCCAACAATTCAAAAATTAAAAGAGGTATATACTAAATAGAGGATAGCCAGCTAGAACGTCTCTCAAAAATGGTGACATATTCAAGATCACACAAATAGAGATGAAATGTATACTACGTCACAAGGATTTTTCTGAGGAATAGATAGGAGTTAAGAGTTGGTACTTGATAATCAGCCTTCTGATCATAGAGGACATGTTCTTCATATCTATTAATCATGATTTTGAAGATTGCTCTTCATAATTTCAGAAAATGATATACCAGATTGTAATACTTTATTGAAAAGAAGTCTAGATTTTCCTGGATAATTAGAATTGAGTGGAACATTTTCTTGAGGATATCACAGTCCTAGTAACCCTGTTGGTAGAAGGAATAACTTTTAGGATAATAGGGGCTATCACTGCAATTACTGCTGTCAAGACAATGGGTAAGTGAAGGGTGCTGAAACAAATGTCCAGATTTTTTCTAAAATCTTTGTAGCTTCTGACATCAATGTTGCAGTAAAAAAAAATGCACTTAGAGTGCATTGATTTTAAAGATAATGCATTAAGGAATTCATTAAATGCTCATTAAAATTCGATACTTCTCAAAGTTGTCTTCTGAATCCATATAGTAGTGTGGATGTTATTAGAAAAACTGAAAAGTGATCTCAAAGGTATCCTGTTTATATGCATGGTTAATAGAAAACACTAGATCATGAGTTTAAACCTAGGTTTTATACCTGACTTTGCCAAACTCTTTCTAAATCTGACAACATTGGAGAAGTCATTTAACCACACTGAGTTCATTTCTTCACCTACAAGTTCGAGATTTTAATTATTCTGTCTGCCCTAGCAGGTCCTTATTGGAATCAAGTTTAGTAATGTGTGAATATATGTTTGTAAATAGTTACATGATTGCATGTTGGGTAGGCATCTTTTACTTGTCATCTACTACTACAAAATACATATCCTAGTGGATCATTGGTGGTTACTACCCTCAGTTTATGAACCTTCTGTCTGTATTTCTTTGTTAATCCCAAATGCCTGATTATATATTAGAAGAAATAGCCACATGAGATCCACTGGAGATGGTATAATGCTATCTGAAAAGCCAGAGGTCTCCTAATGTTACAGTTTCTATAATCCATGATAACTAAGACAAAATCTATTACGTGATGGGAAATTTTATACATTTTGCTATAGTTTGAGTCTTTCTAAATTTGTTGAAAAATATGATGTTTGAGTTATACTTTATTGGTGATTTCTTTTCCAGGAAAGATCTTCCTACTTGGAGTACCAAAAAGTAATGAGGGAAATAGAACATTTGAGTCGTTTATATATTGCCTATCAGTTTTTGCTGGCTGAAGATACAAAAGAACGCTCAGCTGAGGAGTTAAAAGAAATGCAAGACAAAGTTGTAAAGCTTCAAGAAAAATTGTCTGAGAATGATAAAAAAATAAAAGCACTTAGTCGTGAAATAGAAGAGTTGGAAAAAGGAAAAGATAAGGTCAGACATATATGTAAGAATAGATAATGTGAAGAAATTATAAACAATAATATTCACTGGGCATAGTCTTCCATATTGATAATCTTAATGTACAATAATAAAATAGCTTATAAAAAGTCTTTAAGAAAATGATGACATGAATAAATTATAAGTACTTTGATTAAATTGGGTGCATTTGATATAGGAAATTGGAGGTATACTCCGATCTTTAGAAGATGCGCTTGCAGAAGCTCAGAGAGTTAATACTAAATCTCAAAGTGCCTTTGATCTCAAGAAGAAAAATCTGGCAAGTGAAGAGAACAAACGCAAAGAGCTAGAAAAAAGTATGATTGAGGTAGGTAAATACAAAGTTCAGTTTAATTCCACTAGTATACGCATGTCCGTTACATTAATATTTATTGAGTGTGTGCTCTGGGCCAAGTGTAGTTGTTTGAGAGCTAGAAATATAGCAGTGGATTTTTTTCTTTGACAATTAGAAATATTGTTACCATTAGCTTAGTAGAGAATAGAAAGAAGTACTGTGTGAACATAATAGGTTTGATGTACCTGTTAGAGACATCTAAGTAGAGATTAGGTAGTTGAATGTGGAATATTGAATCTAGTGTAGACAGACAAACCAAATACAAAATGTTGGCATGCCCCAGGGCTAGTGCTCAGACTTCTTTTATATGTATTCATTTCTTAGGTAATCCCACCCAGCCTGGTAGCCCTAAAATACCATCTGCCGGGTGATATTTAGATCTATAATTAACCTAGACTCCTTCCCTTATTTGTCCAGGTATTGGATGAACATTTTTACATAGATGATTAACAAAAAGTCTAAAACTTAATATATCCAAAATAGAACTCTTAAATTTTCCCTACCTACCCTAACCTCTTTGAGTTGCTAAATTTTCCCCATGTTCGAAAATGGCACCAGTATAAACCTAATTGTTGAGTCCAGAAATCCTGGAGTCCTGCATTCCACCATTTTTCTCAAACTCCATATCTAATCCATTGGCAAATTTTCTTGACTTTAAAAGTACATCCTGAATACAGCCACTTTTCATCACCTCCATCACTGCTAACCTGCAGGCCATCACTGCACATGAGGGATGCTGTAATAGTATCCTTATCAGTTGCCCTGCTTTTACTCTTGCTGTTCTGTAGGCTGCTCTTTATAGAAGCTAAAATATAAATTGGATCACATCACTCTTGAGCTTAAAATCCTTTAATGGTTTCAAAGTCACATATGTAATTAAATTCAGCCTTTACCGTGGTCTACATGACCCTTTTGATTGGACTCCTGGCTCCTTTCCACTTGCTCACAGTGTTCCAACCACAATTGCTCAAACACCCAAGCATATTCTGCAGTTTGCCTAGTATGTATCCCCCTAGTATCAGCATGATCAGTCCTTTTATTTCATGTAGGTTTCTGCTCAAAATGTCATAAAAGAGGCCTTCCTTTGTTTTTCTTAAAATAGTAGTTCCCATCACTTTCTGTGTCTTTACCTTGATTTATTTTTTAGTGTGTCTTTCACTGTAGAGTATAGGGTCCCAGAGGAGCCTGTCTTTAATGTCTAGAACGATACCTGGTAGATGGTAAACATCTAATAAATATTTAATGAATCATGAGATAAACATGTAGGCCAAAATTTCTGGTCACTTTCATGTGAATAATATAGCTGGATTTTATTTTTTTTCCTGTGCTGATATCTTAGTGTATATGGTGTTATAGTGCATATAACTTAAAAGATGTTAAGTATTAGTGATGCTGTTCCCACAGTAGTTAATATTTAAATTTCATGGCCTTTGATGGTTTATAAATTTTCACATACATGCTCTTAATCCTACAATCTCTACTTTGAAGCTTAGAGTAGAATGGTTATCACTTCAATTTTAAAGCTCTAGAAAGTGATTTTTAGTTTCTTCAAGTGGTTGGTTTGTGCTATAATTTAGCCGATCTATAGATTCGACTATAACATATGGAATGGAAGTATTTCTGGTAGTATAAGGGCACATTTATCTTAAAAACAGGGTGAATTTCAAAATGGAAATAAAGTATTTAAAGTTAGGATGGTTAAATTATTTTCCTTTTAACCATGCCCACTTCAAAATGCTATGAAATTTGATGACATAAAGGTAAATGTACGTAAGAAAAAAATGGGTGTCTTTCCTAACACATGATACTTTCGTATCTGAAACTCTTGCTGAAGGATTCTAGAACTTTAGCAGCAAAGGAAAAAGAGGTTAAGAAGATAACAGATGGGCTGAACGCCCTTCAAGAAGCAAGTAATAAAGATGCTGAAGCTTTGGCTGCTGCACAGCAGCACTTCAATGCTGTTTCTGCTGGACTGTCGAGTAATGAAGACGGAGCAGAAGCAACCCTGGCTGGTCAAATGATGGCCTGTAAAAATGACATAAGTAAAGCTCAGACAGAAGCCAAACAGGTAAATACAGACATTGATGATCATGTGACTGCTTTTTTTTTTAAGAAGCTGGTTCACATTATACTTTGGTAGTTGTTATATTGACAATAATCAGATCAGTGTCAAGGAATTTGTTATTCTGCCACTCTAGCACCTAATAAATACACTGAAATTCAAATATGTTAACTGCTAAATATTGATGATAGTAGTTTAAGACGCTATAAACATTAACTTCATAGGTTAGCTGAAATTGTAAATGCAATAAATGCTTTATCTATAGTATTGTCTGCACTATTTGAGGTTAATTTCTTTTTTCCTTCGTTTTTATTGGCAACCTAAAGTTGCAGTGTTAAGCTTTAACAAGAAAACAAACATCCTGTCCATTTGTGAGCCCACCACACTTGGTCCTTACCTTTCGTCCTTGGAAGTACCTCTACCTCCCTTCTACTCTCATTCTAGTCTTCCATTTCCCTACACTGATTTCATAATCTTTAAGGCTTGTCAGTCAGGACTTTCAAATTTGTTTAGATAGTTGTGCAGCTTTTAAAGTTCTATTGATGCAAGAGTTTTAAGAGTAGAAAGAAATATATTTTTTCACCTATTTTAAATTTTTTTTAAAAGAGAACTCCATTAAAAATACATACAGATGGTTTTGTCTGTGTTGGTGTTAATCATGTTCAGTGTTTTCTCTTACAGATTTGCAACTTCATTCAAAGATGATGGTCACAAAAAATCTGTAAGAAATCAATAGCAGAAAAACTTTCAGGTCCTCTCAGTTTTTCTGTTAACTTATTATGTATTGGGGAAAGTCCACCATTACTCAGTTTTAGATGGAGGGGACATCCAGCTAGATTTCAGCATACTGGTTCATGCTTTTAAGGAACAGTGTACTCAGTTATATAAATTAGCATTTGAATATCAGACTCCTAGCATTGAAATCTCCCTTATCAGTTAGTTTCCCATTCCAGTGTAATTTTCTTAGTACTCAGTATAGTTTCTCTACTGTTAATTGAACAGCACTCACAAATAACACAAATATAAATACACATACCTAAACGGAAAAGAAGAGAACTAGAGTTCTATTTTTAATTTAACCATCTAATGACAGTTATTCTTTTATACAATTTTTTTTTAAAGAGTTTATTATTTGACAGAGAAAGACACAGCAAGAGAGGGAACACAAGCTAGGGGAGTGAGAGGGAGAAGCAAGCTTCCCGCTGAGCATCCCCCCCTGATGCAGGTCTTGATCCCAGGACTCTGGGATCATGACCTGATCCAAAGGCAGACACTTAATGACTGAGCCACCCAGGCACCCCGTGATACAATTTTGGAACTCAGTAATGTCATGTTTTAGAAATACTGAAAATATGGACTTAAATTATTATTTATAAATCATTTATATTTGATGATTTTATGTTAAGCATATATCTGTGTAGACTCTTGAATAGTTTTTTGAGGAGACAATACTGGGAAATGATTCATCTCTTGAGATATGAATGCAAGCGACCTAACATTTTCAAGGCTGAGGTTTCTTAAACCAATCTGTTTCTGTGGCCATTAAATCATTAGCACCGTCTGCCTCACATAGTCTATTAAATTTTCAATAACAGGCTCAGATGAAGTTGAAACATGCCCAACAAGAATTAAAGACCAAACAGGCTGAAGTTAAGAAGATGGATAGTGGCTACAGGAAGGATCAAGAAGCTTTAGAGGCTGTGAAGAAACTTAAAGAAAAACTTGAAGCTGAAATGAAAAAGCTAAATTATGAAGGTTTGCATTTACACACTTGATAGAAACTAAATTAAATTAAGGAAATAGCAAGTGGGAATTTTTTTTTATTCTATTAATGGCTGTTAGTGTAAGAAATCTTTATAAATACAGGTGGATCCCTGAACATAAGTTTGAACTGCTTGGGTCTACTTACTTGAGACTTTTTTTGTTTTGATAAAAACGACTTGGTACTGTAAACATATTTTCCTTACAATTTTCTTTAGCTTACTTAATTGTAAGAACATAATAAAGAATACATAAAGCATACAAAATAACAAAATATGCATTAACCGTTTATCTTCTCCATAAAACTTCTTGTCAACATTTGGCTATTAAGTTTCAGGGTCAAAAGTTAAACACAGATTTAGGGGTGTCTGCTTCAGTGGGTAGAGCATAAAACTCTTGATTTCAGGGTCTTGAGTTCAAATCCTCTGTTGAGCATGGAGGTTACTTAAAAAACAAACAAATGTTAATCATGGATTTAGAACTGTGGGGCAGGGGGTGTCAGTGCCCCAACCTCCCCCAACCAGCCACTCCATTGTTAAAGAGTCAACTAAGTATAAAACAGCTATTGTTTTTGTTTTTGTTTTAATCCCGGTATAGTTAACATACAGTGTTATTTTAGTTTCAGGTGTATAGTATAGTGATTCAACAATTCTATACATTACTCAGTGCTCATCAGGATAAGTGTACTTTTAATCCAATACCTGTTTCATTTCACCCGTTCCCCCTTCAACTTCACCCATCAGATTGTTAACTATAGTTAAGAATGGTTTTTTGGTGTCTCTTTTTTTCCTTATTTGCTTCTTCTGTTTCTTAAATTCCACGTGAGTGAACTCATGTGGTAATTGTCTTTCTGACTGATTTATTTCACTTAGCGTTACACTCACTAGATCAATCTGCGTTGCAAAGGCAAAATGTCATTCTTTTTTGTGGCTGAGTAATATTCCATTCTATACCACATCTTTATCCATTCTATTGATAGACATGTGGGCTACTTCCGTAATTTGGCTATTGCAAATAATACTGCAATAAACATAGGGGTGTGTATTTTTTTCAAATTAGTGTTCTCATTTTCTTTGGGTAAATACCCAATATTGGAATTAACTGGATTATATGGTAATCATATTTTTAATTTTTTGAAGAACCTCCATGCTGTTTTCCATGGTAGTTACACCAGTTTGCCTTCCCACCAACATTGCATAAGGGTTCCTTTTTCTCCACACCTTTGCCAACACTTGTTGTCTCTTGTGTTTTTTATTATAGCTATTCTGACAGGTGTGAAGAACTATCTCATTGTGGTCTGGATTTGCATTTCCCTAGTGATTAGTGGTGTTGAGCATCTTTTCATGTATCTGTTGCCCATCTCTGTATCTTTGCAGAAATGTCTGTTCATGTCTCCTGCCCATTTTTAATTGGATTGTTTGTTTCTTTTTAGTGTGCAGTTGTATAAGTCCTTTGTATATATTGGATACTAACCTTTAACAGATGTCATTTGCAAATATCTTCTCCCATTCCATAGGTTGTCTTAATTTTGTTGGTTTCCTTTGCTGTGCAGAAGCTTTTTATTTTGACATAGTTCCAATAGTTTATTTTTGCTTTGCTTCCCATGCCTCAGACCTATCTAGAAAAATGCTGGTATAGCTGATGCCAAAGAAATTATTGCCTGTGCTTTCTTCTAGGATTTTTATGGTTTCAAGTCTCACGTTTAGGTCCTTAATTCATTTTGAGTTTATTTTTGTGTATGGTGTAAGAAAGTGTCTGGTTTCATTCTTTTACATATAGCTGTCCAGTTTCCCAGCACCATTTGTTGAAGAGACTTTTACTCTTTGTATATTCTTTTCTGCTTGGCCGAAGACTAATTGACCATGTGATCATCGATCTATTTTGGGGTGCTCTATTCTATTCCATTGATCTATGTATCTGCTTCTGTGCCTGTACCATACTGTTTTGATTACTGCAACTTTATAATATATCTTGAAATGTAGGATTATGATACCTCCAGCTTTGTTGTTTTTTTTCAAGATTGCTTTGGCTCTTTAGGGGCTTTTGTGGTTCCATACAAATTTTGAATTGTTTGTTGTAGTTCTGTGAAAAATGATACTGGTATTTTGATAGAGATTGTATTGAACCTGTAGGTTGCTTTAGGTAGTATGGAGAGTTTAACACTACTTGTTCTTCCAGTCCATGAACCTGGAGTGTCTTCCATTTGTTTATGTTGTCTATGATTTTATTCATCAGTGTTTTATAGCTTTCAGAGTATAAGTCTCTTACCCCCTTGGTTAAGTTTATTTCTAGGTGTTTTATTATTTTTGTGCAATTCTAAGTAGGAATATTTTCTTAGTTTTTCTGGTGCATAGAAAGCAACAGATTTCTCTGTATTGATTTTGTATCCTGCCGCTTTCCTGAATTCATTTATCAGTTCTAGCAGTTTTTTGGTGGATCTTTCGATTTTTCTGCATATGTCATGTCATCTGGAAATTGTGAGAGTTTTAATTCTTCCTTACCAATTTGGATACCTTTTATTTCTTTTTGTTGGCTGATTGTTGTGGCTAGGACTTTAGTATCATGTTGCATGCAAGTGGTGAGAGTGGACCTCCTTGTCTTGTTCCTGATCTTAAGGGAAAAGCTCTGTTTTTCTCCATTGAGTATGTTTTTAGCTGTGAGTTATTCATATAGGGCTTTATTAAGTTAAGATATATATCTTCTAAGCATAGTTTATTGAGGGCTTTTATCATGAATGGGTGTTGTACTTTGTCAGATGCTTTTTCTCCATCTATTGAAATGATTGTATGGTTTTTAATCCCCTACTTTGTTGATGTGATATATCACGCTGACTGCAAATATTTAACCACCTTTGCAAACCAGAAGTAAATCACATTTGATTGTAGTGAATGATTACTTTTAATGTATTGTTGGATTTGGTCTGCTAATATTTTGTTGAGGATTTTTGCATTTATATTCATCAGAGATTCTGCCTGTGGTTCTCTTCTTTAGTGTCTTTACCTGTTTTTTTAATCAGTGTAATGCCGGCTTCATAGAATGAATTTGGAAGTTCTCCTTCCTTTTCTATTTTTTGGGATAGTTTTTGAAGTATAGGTATTAACTCTTTTTTAAATGTTTAGGAGAATTTGCCTGTAAAACCGTCTGGTCCTGGACTTTGGCTTTTTGGGAGTCTTTATATGACTGATTCAGTTTCATTTCTGGTAGTCAGTCTGTTAAAATGAAACAGGAAGAAATAAATTTTTGTTATGTTATACATTTCTAGGAATTTATCCATGCAGAGTTGTCCACTTTGTTAGTATATATTTCCTCATAATATTCTCTTACAGTAGTTTGTATTTCTGTGGTGTTGGTTGTCATTTCTTCTCATTTCTGATTTCATTTATTTGAGTCCTCTTTATTTTCTTGCTGAGTCTGGCTAAGGGTTTATAAATTTTGTTGATATTTTCAAAAAACTAACCCCTGATTTCTTTTATGTTTATTCTGTTCTTTTAGTTTCTGTTTCATTTGTTTCAACTCTATATTCTTTCTTTCTGCTGGTTTTGGGTTTTGTTTGTTCTTTTTCTAGCTCCTTTAGGTGTAAGGTTAGGATGTTTGAGGTATTTCTTGCTTCTTGAGGTAGGCCTATATTGCTATAAACTTCCAGCTTAAGACCGCTTGCTGCACCACTGTGTTTTCGTTTTCATTTGTTTCCATGTATTTCCTTTTTTTTTTTTCTCGGTTGACCCATTCATTCTTTAGTAGCATTTTTTTTTATTATTAACATACAATGTATTATTTGTTTCAGGGGTACAGGTCTGTGAATCATCATTCCTACACATTCACAGCACTCACTATAGCACATATCCTCCTCAGTGTCCATCCTTCATGTGTTTATGCTCTTTGCAGACTTTTCTTGTGGTCAATTTCTATTTTCTTAATATCGTGGTTAGAAAAGACAGTATGAATTTGTTGAGACTTCTTTTGTGGCCTAATATGTGAACTATTCTTTATAATATTCCATGTGCACTTGAAAAGAATGATGGCTTTGCTGGATAGAATACTCTGGCTACCGGGTTTTTTTCTTTCAGCACTTGAATATAGCATACCACTTGAATATAGCATGCCATACAGGCCTTTTTTTTTTTTTTCTCCCTTCTGGCTTGCAAGGTTTGCACTGAAAAATCAACTGATATTGTAACTGTTTTCTCTTGATGCTTTTAAAATTCTCTCTCTATCAGTACTTTTTGCCATTTTAATTACTATGTGTTTTGGTTTGGACCCTCTGGGTCGATTTTTGTTGGGGGCTCTCTTTGCCTCTTGGATTGAGATTTGTTTCCTTCCCTAAACTCAAGAAGTTTTCAGCTATTATTCTAATTTTCTGCCCCCTTTTCTCTTCTTCTTCTGGAATCTCTATAATGGGAAAGTTAATACTATTTCTGAGTTCCCTAAGTCTGTTTTCATTTTTTATTATTTTTTCTATCACCTGTTCAGCTTGATTGCCTTCTTTTACTGTCTTCCAGGTTGCTGATCCGTTCTTTTGCTTCCTCTAGTCTACTATTCCATCTTGTGTATTTTTAGTTTCAGCTATTGAGTTCTTCATCTCTGATTGGTTTTTTGTTTTCTCTTTGTTAAGGGTCTTACTGAAGTTCACTCTTCTCCAAGTCCAGCGAGTACTTTAAGATCATTACTTTAAATTCTTTATCAGACCTATTACTCCTCCCTGTTTCATTTAGCTCCCTTGCTATGATTTTGTCCTCTTTCCTTTGGGATATATCCCCGTGTCTCCTCATTTTGTCTCTTTGTGTCTGTTTCTGTGTGTTAGGAACAATAGCTGCGGCTCCTGCTCTTGAAAGGAATGACCTTATGAAGAAGAGATCCTGTAGTGCCCTGCAGTGCAATGTCCCCTGTTCACCAGAATCTGATGCTTTAGTGATATCTCCTATGGGATGTGTGTTCCTTAACTGCTGTGGCTAAGCTGCTTTTGCCTGCAGTCTAGTGGTCTGGAATGTCTCTCTTTGCCGGACATGGACAGGGTTTGGACCCTGTGTTGTTAGTGGGCCAGTCGGGCTGCCTTGGGCTTGAGTTGAGTCAGGCCAGGTGTTTGCCAGAGCTGTGGTAGCACAGAACTGCTTGTTGTTTTCCCTTGAGCAACTCCTTGGTGAGTAAGGCCTGCCATCAGACCAGAGATCTGACCCCAGCCTACTGCTGAGGCCATGGTTGGATTTGTATACATAGTTATCTTCCCCTCTCTGCAGTGTACGGAGGTATTTTAGAGTGGTGCTGGTCCCTGTCGGGGCTGCTTGTACCCAACCTGGCTTGTGGTACTGCTTAGATGGACTCTGTCTGACTTAGGGCATATTGGAGGGGGCAGTTCCACAGGAGAAAGCAGAGTTGAGCAGCGGTTTTATCAAGATTTGTACAGGTTTGTTGTGGGAAGGGACATATCTGCAGAACTTGGGTGAGATGTACTGTTAGCAAGCTAGGTGGAGAGCTGTGCTGGTTCCTGCAACTGTCTGTGTGTCTAGGATGGTGGGGCAGAGGAAGGAAATAGTCCCTGCCAGCTCTTTTGTTTCTGGAGAAGTCTCCCAAGGATCCCTGCCCCTCCAGCATATGCTCTGAGGTTGGTAAACAAATCTCCCACCAGAATACTCCAGGCAATTTTTCAAACTGCTGCTTTTATGCTGTGTCTCTGTGGGGCTATTTGTTATGCTATCTCTTTAAGGACGAGGAGTCTGTTTCCTCTCACCCTCTTGGCTCTCTTAGGGCTGAGCCTGCTGAGTTTTAAAGTTCCAGGTTTTAGGCCCTACAGATCATAAGAACTTGCAAAATTATGACCTTCCAGTTTTCAAAGGCAAACTTGTTTGTTTTTTAAGATTTTATTTGAGAGAAAGTGCATGCACAAGAGAGAGCACAAGCAGGCAGAGGGAGAAGCAGACTCTCCACTGAGTAGCTAACCCAATGTGGGGCTCGATCCCAGGACCCTGGGATCGTGACCTGAGCCAAAGGCAGACGCTTAACTGAGAGCTACACAGGCGCCTCTCGATGGGGATTTGTCTTCCCCTTGCGGTTCCCTGTGTTTGGAGTGCTTGGTGTGACTGTGGTCCATTTCTCTCTCCTATCTCTGCCCTTGGTGTCCCTCCCTCCCATTGACAATCCCACAGGTCTGCTTGGCTCGTGACTGTATCTGTGTCCTTCCTACCCTCTTTAGTGTGGTTTCTTCTCTACATTTAGCTGTGGAGAGTCTGTTCTGCCAGTCTTTGGGCCGTTTTTGGGGTTATTTACACTGACGTAGATGTTATTTAGTTGAACCCATGGGATGTGGTGAGGTTAAGATTCTCCTACTTTCCCATGGAAGATGTCCCAGCTCTTTGAATTTTTGAAAACTCAATACTGACAGTTTCCTGCTTTGGTCACCAAAGTGCCCCTTGAAAACTTCTAAAATGTCATTTGTATATTTCCATATTCATGGTTATTCAATTTATATATTGTTTTTTGGAATGAAAATTTCTGTTATTTGTTGGTAATAATGTCTACTTGATCTTTCATGTTAAGTATGCTTTTTATTTAATACCAGAAATTTGTGTTTTGCTTCTAGGAATAATTTGGAAATAGAGGTTACTGATAGTTTATTTAAAACTAGAATATTTACATTTTAAAATTGTTTCAATTTCCTTGTGATTTACTATTCAGAAAATAAGGAGGAAGGACTTCTGGAAAAGCGCAGGCAGCTATCTCGTGATATCAGTAGACTGAAAGAAACATATGAAGCTCTTTTAGCCAGATTTCCTAATATTCAATTTGCCTACAGGTAAGAGATTTAAACCTTAAATTTTAATGTGGTAATAGCCAAGATATATTTTTATTTAAGCTGGAAGACAATCTGAAAATTTCATTAACATCAAGATTTCTGTATGAAAAGTATTGTAAGCTATTTTTCCTTAATTAATATTTTTTCCCCCTGAACACTGAAATGTTAACCAAGATACATTTCCATTTAAGCTGGAAGACAATCTGAAAGTTTTGTTAACATTAAGATTTTTGTATGAAAAACATTGTAAGCTGCCTTTCCTTAATTGGCACTTTTTTTTTCTTAAATGTTTATTGAAGTCTTTCAAGTGTTGGCAGTGGGAATTCTTAAGACCAAAATGAGGGAAATTAAATCTTGGTCCAAAGTTTCTTTCAATATCTACATTAACATTTTACAATTTACAGATTTACATGTGTTTTTTCATGGAATACTTAGAGTAGTATATGTATTAAAGATTATAGACTCAGGGGCACCTGGGTGGCTCAGTCGGTTGAGGGTCTGACTCTTGGTTTCATGATCTTGGATTTCTGAGAGTGAGCCCTGTGTGGGGCTCCACACTCAGCAGGGAGTCTCCTTCCCCTTTTCTTCTCCCTCTTCCTGATTCTTACCCTGTTTGTGTTCCCTCTCTTTCTCTCTGAAATAGATAAATCTTTAAAAAAAAAAATTATATCAAAGTTATTTTTGTTTCATTGAAAACAATATATACTGAAAGATCTTTTGATTGACTTAAAACAATAGTTGGGTAGTCATCTGAACATTAAATTTTTCTCTTAAAAGTGTGTATGCTTCTCTTTTAATGTGTTGTTAGGAAGAGCTATTGACTGGTAAAATACAACTTTTTCTGTTGTATTTTCTGTTTAGATTAATTTTTGTCAACTTTCTGTTTTAGGGATCCAGAGAAGAACTGGAATAGAAATTGTGTGAAAGGACTTGTAGCTTCTCTGATTAGTGTGAAAGATACTTCTGCAACCACAGCTTTAGAATTGGTGGCCGGGGAACGGCTCTACAATGTTGTAGTAGACACAGAGGTAAATTAATTCTAATTAAAGAAAGTTTGCAATTCCTCCTTAGCTGGAAAATCCATGAGCTCCTAGAATTGAGTACTTTCTTGATGTTTTAAGCTATCCCTAAGGTTGCTTATCTTTACAGGTATAGCTCTTCAGTTAATGACTTTTTATTACATTATTGATTATACCATGTTTGATAAACTGTATTCCCAAAAAAGTCTCATGCTAACTTAGGAATCCAGAATGTGTATTATCAGTTTTAGACTTTCCATTATTCAGGATACTAGGCACTAAACAGTTGTGGATTCCTAAACTTGCACTTTTCCCTCTGAATGTTTTCTGTCATTAATACTTTATTTATTTCAAATGCACAATTTTTTAGGTTACTGGAAAAAAGTTACTAGAAAAGGGGGAATTGAAACGTCGATACACTATAATTCCACTCAATAAAATTTCAGCCAGATGTATTGCTCCAGAAACTCTGAGGGTCGCTCAGAATCTTGTAAGTCTTCTTTATATGATTTATCTATATCTTACTTGTTTTTGTTTTGTTTTAGTTAGAGGACATTAACTTGGGGGACATCATCATATGCAGAACCACAAAATTTTGTTGTTACCATGCCTTAAATATTTAAGCTACCAAAAAAAAAGGTGGCTTTTGTGAAAATAGATGGAAGGTGAATAGAAATGGTGGAAAACGAAAACTACCTTCAATATTTCACAGTTGTAATGTTAAAATGTCTTTAAACTTCAGTCAAGTCACATGACTATCACATGCTAATATGAAATTTCCAATCTCTGAATTACTAGAATTACAGAGCTTATAAATGCCAGATTTCTTCAGTTTTTTTCATGTTGGGCACAGTTAAACTGCCCACAGTGGCAACTGTTATGGGAAGTTTCTATCAGTCTTACAAAAATGCTTCTCTAATAGAGTTTCTCTAGATTGCCTTTCAACCTCTGGACATAAAAAGCAGGGGACCAGGTTGCCCATTCAGCTTCTGAGGTGGATCTAAAGTAGTACAGCTACTAGTAAAAAAATAAAAAATAAAAACA